>OU342741.1:41601220-42201220 GCA_910589775.1 Avena eriantha
TACGCAAATTCACTTTGATTGTGTTTATGATAAATTGAGTTCGACTAATCCAAATTACAAATGAACTCCCACTCAAAACAACATCCCTCGAGTTGTTTTAGTGATTACACGAACCAAATCCACTACACCAAGTCCGATCATCACGTGAGATGATGTAGCTTTAAAGGCGAACAATCAACATGTTCATCATATCATCCATATGGCTCATGCTTTACCTTTCGGTATTCTGTGTTCCGAGACCATGTCTGTACATGCTAGGCTCGTCAAGGTTAACCTTAGTTTCCGCATGTGCAAATCTAGCTTGCACCCGTTGTATGCACACGTAGAGTCTATCACACCCGATCATCACGAGATGCTTCGAAACGACGAGTCTTAGCAACAGTGCCAACTAAGGACGAACACTTTATTACTTGATATTTAGTGAGAGGGATCATCCTATAATGCTACCGTCGCGATCTAAGCAATACAAGATGCATAAAGGATTAACATCACAGGCAATTCATAATATGTGATATGATATGGCCTTTCTTGTTGTGCCTTTGATCTCCATCTCCAAAGCATGGACATGATCTCCATAATCACCAGCGTGGCGTCAAAGTCCGTGGCGCCGCTTCATGGTTGTCCATCACCAACAACAACTATTACAACTACCTAGAATAAAGCTATTACATGATGAATAGACACGCAGGTCTTAAACAAAATTTAAAGACAACCATTAGGCTCCTGCCGGTTTCCATATTACAATAAGGATCATTGCATACATCAAATATAATCACAATCACATAATGGCCATATCACATCACAAAACCCCTGCAAAAACGAGTTAGACGCCTCTAATCTTCTTTGCATGTTTTACGTGGCTTGGGGCTTTCGAATAAGAACGGATCTTACCTACGAATATGAACCACAACGTTGATACGAGTGCTATCAAGTGCAAAGTGTAGATTGGATCTATACTATGGTGGGAGAGACAGACACCCGCAAAGCCACTTGTGCAAAGCAAGTTACACGTAAAGCGTGGAGCAAGTCTCATGTGCGATGACATGTAAGGTTAGCCCGAGCCGCTTCATCCCACCATACCGCAAGATGCAAAGTACACAAAGCAAAAGACGGCACGAGCACCAACGCCCACAAAACCATTGTGTTCTACTCGCGCAACAGATCTACGCATAGACACGGCTCTGATACCACTGATGGGTTCGTAGCATGGAAAACAAAAAATTTCTACCGCAAGAACGAACAAAACCCAGATCTAATTTCTACGCAAGAACGAACAAAAATTTCTACCGCAAGACCTAAGCAGAAGAAAGGAGGAGGAGAGAGGCGGCTAGGGCAAGAGTGGAGTGGGCCAGGGGGTGGCGCCTCCACCCCTCTATTTAAAGGAGGGAGGCGCCATGGGGAGGTGGAGTCCTTGTAGGACTCCCCTCTCCCTTGGCCGGCGGATTGGGAGGGGGAGGAGTCCTCCTCCCCCATGAGTCCTTGTCTTGCCCCACAAGGACTCCTTGATCCGTTCTTGGTTTTCAAGCAAACTCCAAGAAATCTTCCAGAACCTTCCGGAACATTCCGAAACCTTCTAGAATCCTCATACAAATACTCCGGAACATTTCCTAACTCAGAAAATGATCCCCAATATATGAATCTTATTCTCCGGACAATTCCGGATCTCCTCGTGACGTCCTGAATCCAATCCGAGACTCCAAACAACATTCAGTCTCCAACGCACATTCCATATCTACTTAAAACAACTTCGAACCTTAAGTGTGTCACCCTACGGTTCGTGAATATGCAGACATGATGGAGACACCTCTCCGATCAATAACCATCAGCAGGACCTAGAGATCCATAATGGCTCCCACATACTCAACGATGACTTCGTGATCGATAGAACCATTAACATACGAAACCAATTCCCTTTGTCACGCGATACTATACTTATCCGAGGTTTGATCGTCGGTATCTCCATACCTAGTTCTACCTCGTTACTGATAAGTACTCTTTACTCGTTCCATGATATGTCATCCCTTGTTACCTAGTCACATGCTTGCAAGCTAACTAGATGACATTCCACCGAGAGGGCCCAGAGCATATCTATCTGTCATATGGATGGACAAATCCCAATCTTGGTCCATGCGCTTCAACACATACTTTCAGAATACCCAATGACACCTTTATGACCACCCAGTTACGAAGCGGTGTTTTATGTCATCAAAGTACCCATCCGGTGATGGTGATTAACATAACCTCATGGTCGAAGGATTAGGTTACTATGTATTTTAAAGCTTATAGCAAACGAACTTAATGACTAGATCTTATGCTATGCTTACTACGGGTGTCTGTCCATCACATCATTCTCCTAATGATATGATCTTGTTATTAACGACATCCAATGTCCATGATTAGGAAACCATGATCATCCATTAATCAACAAGCTAGTTTAACAAGAGGCTTACTCGGGACTCTTTTATTTTTACAAAAAACACAAGTATTAATATTTCCGGTTAATACAATTATAGCATGGGATGTAAACATTTATCATAAACATAAAGATATATTAATAACCACTTTATTATTGCCTCTTGGGCATATCTCCAACAACTGGTTGATCCATGTGTGGTTTGTGAAAAGAACACACATGCAATGCCACTGGTTGATCCATGTGTGGTTTGTGGATAGAACACACATGCAATGACTCTAGTGCTAGTTTTAGTATAGGAACACACATATAATGACTCTACTGGGTCCACATGTAGTTTGTGAAAAGAACACACATGCAATGACCACTGGTAGATCCATAAGTTGTTTGTGGAAAAGAACACACATGCAATGAGTCTAGTGCTGGTTTGTGGTTTTAGTATAAGAACAAACATGCAATGACTCAAATGGATCCATATGTGGTTTGTGGAAAGAACACACATGCAATGATACTGGTTGATCCATGTGTTGTTTGTGGAAAGAACACACATGCAATGACTCTAGTGGTTGATCCATGTGCGGTTTGTGGAAATAACACACATGCAATGACTATAGTGTTGGTTTTAGTATAAGAACACACATGCAACGACCACTGGTTGATGCATGTGTGGTTTGTGAAAAGAACACACATGCAATGCCACCGGTTGATCTATAAGTGGTTTGTGGAAATAACACACATGCAATGACTCTAGTGGTTGATCCATGTGTGGTTTCTGGAAATAACACACATGCAACGACTCTAATGGATCCATAAGTGGTTTGTGGAAAAGAACACACATGCAATGCCCACTGGTTGATCCATACGTGGTTTGTGTAAAGACCACACATGCAGTGAACACTAGTGGATCCATATGTTGTTTGTGAAAAGAACACACATGCAATGCCACTGGTTGATCCATGTGTGGTTTGTGGATAGACCACACATGCAATGACTCTAGTGCTAGTTTTAGTATAAGAACACACATACAATGACTCTAGTGGGTCCACATGTAGTTTGTGAAAAGAACACACAAGCAATGACCACTAGTTGATCCATAAGTTGTTTGTGGAAAATAACGCACATGCAATGAGTCTAGTGGATCCATGTGTGGTTTGTGGAAAAGAACACACATGCAATGAGTCTAGTGGATCCATGTGTAGTTTGTGGAAAAGAACACACATGCAATGAGTCTAGTGTTGGTTTGTGGTTTTAGTATAAGAACAAACGTGCAATGACGCAAATGGATCCATATGTGGTTTGTGGCAAGAACACACATGCAATGACACTAGTTGATCCATATGTGGTTTGTGGAAAGAACACACATGCAATGACCACTTGTTGATCCATATGTGGTTTGGGGAAAAGAACAGACATGCAATGACCACTGGTTGATCCATGTGTGGTTTGTAGAAAGAACACAAATGCAATGACAGTGGTGGATCCATGTATGGTTTGTGAAAAGAACATACATGCAATGACTCTAGTGTTGGTTTTAGTATAAGAACACACATGAATGACTCTAGTGGGTTCACATGTGGTTTGTGAAAAGAACACACATGCAATGACCACTGGTTGATCCATATGTGGTTTGTGGAAAGAAAACACATGCAATGACACTCCTTGATCCATGTGTGGTTTTTGGGATAGAACACACATGCAATGACCACTAGTTTGTCCATAAGTGGTTTGTGGAAAGAACACACATGCAATGACTCTAGTGCTGGTTTTAGTATAAGAACACATATGCAATGACCACTTGTTGATCCATATGTGGTTTGTGGAAAGAACACACATGCAATGACACTGGTTGATCCATGTGTGGTTTGTGGAAAGAACACACATGCAATGACTCTAGTGGTTGATGGTTTGCGGAAATAACACACATGTAATGACTCTAGTGTTGATTTTAGTATAAGAACACACATGCAATTACCACTGGTTGATCCATGTGTGGTTTGTGAAAAGAGCACACATGCAATGCCACCGGTTGATCCATAAGTGGTTTCTGGAAAAGAACACACATGCAATGACCACTGGATGATCCATAAGTGGTTTGTGGAAAGAACACACATGCAATGACTCTAGTGCTGGTTTTACTATAAGAACACACATGCAATGACCACTTGTTGATCCATGTGTGGTTTGTGGAAAGAACACACATGCAATGACACTGGTTGATCCATGTGTGGTTTGTGGAAAGAACACACATGCAGTGACCACTAGTGGATCCATATGTTGTTTGTGAAAAGAACACACATGCAATGAACATTGGTGGATCCATAAGTGGTTTGTGGAAAGAACACACATGCAATGACTCTAGTGGGTTCACATGTGGTTTGTGAAAAGAACACACATGCAATGACCACTGGTTGATCCATATGTGGTTTATGAAAAGAACACACATGCAATGACTCTAGTGGGTTCACATGTGGTTTGTGAAAAGAACACACATGCAATGACCACTGGTTGATCCATATGTGGTTTGTGAAAAGAACACACATGCAATGACCACTGGTTGATCCATATGTGGTTTGTGGAAAGAACACACATGCAATGACACTGCTTGATCCATGTGTGGTTTGTGGAAAAGAACACACATACAATGACCACTGGTTGATCCATGTGTGGTTTGTGGAAAGAACACACATGCAATGACACTGGTTGATCCATATGTGGTTTTTGAAAAGAACACACATGCAATGCCACTGGTTGATCCATGTGTGGTTTGTGGATAGAACACACATGCAATGACTCTAGTGCTAGTTTTAGTATAAGAACACACATATAATGACTCTACTGGGTCCACATGTAGTTTGTGAAAAGAACACACATGCAATGACCACTTGTTGATTCATAAGTTGTTTGTGGAAAAGAACACACATGCAATGAGTCTAGTGCTGGTTTGTGGTTTTAGTATAAGAACAAACATGCAATGACTCAAATGGATTCATATGTGGTTTGTGGAAAGAACACACATGCAATGATACTGGTTGATCCATGTGTGGTTTGTGGAAAGAACACACATGCAATGAATCTAGTGGTTGATCCATGTGTGGTTTGTGGAAATAACACACATGCAATGACTATAGTGTTGGTTTTAGTATAAGAACACACATGCAACGACCACTGGTTGATCCATGTGTGGTTTGTGAAAAGAACACACATGCAATGCCACCGGTTGATCTATAAGTGGTTTGTGGAAATAACACACATGCAATGACTCTAGTGGTTGATCCATGTGTTGTTTCTGGAAATAACACACATGCAACGACTCTAATGGATCCATAAGTGGTTTGTGGAAAAGAACACACATGCAATGACCACTGGTTGATCTATACGTGGTTTGTGGAAAGAACACACATGCAGTGAACACTAGTGGATCCATATGTTGTTTGTGAAAAGAACACACATGCAATGCCACTGGTTGATCCATGTGTGGTTTGTGGATAGACCACACATGCAACGACTCTAGTGCTAGTTTTAGTATAAGAACACACATACAATGACTCTAGTGGGTCCACATGTAGTTTGTGAAAAGAACACACATGCAATGACCACTAGTTGATCCATAAGTTGTTTGTGGAAAAGAACACACATGCAATGAGTCTAGTGGATCCGTGTGTGTTTTGTGGAAAAGAACACACATGCAATGAGTCTAGTGTTGGTTTGTGGTTTTAGTATAAGAACAAACATGCAATGACTCAAATGGATACATATGTGGTTTGTGGAAAGAACACACATGCAATGACACTGGTTGATCCATATGTGGTTTGTGGAAAGAACACACATGCAATGACCACTGGTTGATCCATATGTGGTTTGTGCAAAAGAACAAACATGCAATGACGACTTGTTGATCCATGTGTGGTTTGTGGAAAGAACACACATGCAATGACAGTGGTGGATCCATGTGTGGTTTGTGAAAAGAACACACATGCAATGACTCTAGTGTTGGTTTTAGTATAAGAACACACATGCAATGACTCTAGTGGGTTCACATGTGGTTTGTGAAAAGAACACACATGCAATGACCACTGGTTGATCCATATGTGGTTTGTGGAAAGAACACACATGCAATGACACTTCTTGATCCATGTGTGGTTTGTGGAAAAGAACACACATGCAATGACCACTGGTTGATCCATGTGTGGTTTGTGGAAAGAACACACATGCAATGACCACTGGTTGATCCATATGTGGTTTGTGGAAAAGAACACACATGCAATGACCACTGGTTGATCCATATGTGGTTTGTGGAAAGAACACACATGCAATGACCACTGGTTGATCCATGTGTGGTTTGTGAAAAGAACACACATGCAATGCCACCGGTTGATCCATAAGTGGTTTGTGGAAAAGATCACACATGCAATGACCACTAGTTGATCCATAAGTGGTTTGTGGAAAGAACACACATGCAATGAACACTGGTGGATCCATAAGTGGTTTGTGGAAAGAACACGCATGCAATGACTCTAGTGCTGGTTTGTGGTTTTAGTATAAGAACAAACATGCAATGACACAAATGGATCCATATGTGGTTTGTGGAAAGAACACACATGCAATGACTCTAGTGGTTGATCCATGTGTGGTTTGTGGAAAGAACACACATGCAATGACTCTAATGCTGGTTTTAGTTTAAGAACACATACGGATCCATATGTGGTTTGTGGAAAAGAATACACATGCAATGACCACTGATTGATCCATAAGTGGTTTGTGGAAAGAAAACACATGCAATGACCACTGGTTGATCCATAAGTGGTTTGTGGAAAGAACACACATGCAATGCCATTGGTTGATCCATATGTGGTTTGTGGAAAGAACACACATGCAATGACACTGGTTGGTCCAAATGTGGTTCATGACAGGAACAGACGTGCAATAACTCTTGTGGATACATATGTGGTTTGTGGAAAGAACACACGTGCAATGAACTCTAGTGGATCTATCTTGGCATAATTTGATGTATGCCACGATGCATTTCATTGTAAAAGACACCCACTTTCCATTTTTATACTACTCAGCTTTGCCCTTGGTTTTTTGATACTACCTAGTTTTGCCCCCCTCTCTCTCTCTCTCTTCCGTAGAAGCCCAACCTGTCCCCACTCTGTCTGCTACGCTCTGATTGGTTGTCACAGTTGTCACGCGGATCGTGTGCACCAACCGTTGATCCTGTGTGATCCAACGAGGCACATTGCACACGCCGTGCCCTTCACAGGACAGCGTGAGACAACAAGGACGTCTCCCTCAACGAGACTTCTACAAGAAGGAACATGATGCCGTCCATGGAAAAAGTCGTCGAGTGGTCATGTCATGTTTAATCTAGTCTGCAAAGGCTACAAGTCTACTGCACGGCAACTGGTCATCCACGGACCACTGGCTATACCATTTTTACTATGCAGCGCGCCTGCATTCTCATTTCTGTCCGGCCCCCACCACATGAACCTTCCACGCGGCAGTCGCAGCCGAAAGAGCTGTCAACCAGGGCCCTCGAGGAGGCCTAAACGTCCCCGCATTAAAAACAAAGCCTATCGGGTCTTCCATTCGCACTCATCCACTACTCTCTCTTCCCTATCCATCAAAACCCCCACAATCTTGAACGTACTTGCACGAACCTTCTCCATGAAACCAGTGCGTGGGGGTGAGTGTCCGGGCATCACCGCGGGGTGGTGCTTCACGCGGCAGATCTGGAGGAGCATCACGCAACACAGGCCGAGGAGGACGTGCAGTTCAACCCCTTGGGGGGGGACCATGTGCACGCCGGTGCTGACGACTTCGGAGGCACCGATGAGGGCATGGAGTTCGACGAACACGCTCCGCTCGTGTACCCGGAGGTACATCTATTTCTACATGTTTCATATTTTCTGCTCGAGCTTAATCTATCCAGGCGTCATAAAAAAATCTAGTCCTAATGATTAGATGCAATGTACGGACCGGTACATGGAGAGATCTAGTCTGTTCTGAATGAATCCACATTATTTATTTATTAATAAGTTACCAAGAACACAAACCACATTAATTTAGGAGCGAGCTGGGGAGACGGCCGTAATGAACTGCTGAACCTGTATAGACATGTTATTGCATCGAAAGTAACTTGGAATGGTGGAAGGAATATATATTTATTATTTTGCTCATTTCGGTTTGTATTCCTTACATTACAGGTGTATTCAAGTGAGATGGACTCTGACAAGGAGACCAGGGACAACAAGAGCCGCCATGTCATGAAGAAGCTCAAGAGCGGGATAATCCCTTTCCGCACTCGACTTGGGGAGCTCAGGTGCCCTTTCTATAAGAAAGGAGTCGACCCGAGGATTGCTAGCTTGATTCCGCATGCGGTTCGCATCGGTAAAAGCCCGGCTAGTAAACACAAGTCGGCGACCAAGGCTAAGCACGCTGCTTATGGAAAGTTCCTGAGGGAGTATGTCAAGACCGGCCTAGTGTCCCCTTACTTAGGAATCAACAACTTATAGCCGACCAACCCCGTCACTGTGCTGGCCTGGACACTAATAATATTTAGTTCTCTTACCGTATCTAGACCCTTAGACTATGGGGATTTCTATTTTTATACCCTTCAAAATATATTCAAGTTCATCTGTTTATGTTGTTAAAGTTCTGGTGGCATACTCGTTATTTTGCATGGATAGAGGGGTGCCCCCGACAGATATAGGGGTTATCATGTCCGCTAGATCACAGAGGATCAACGGTTGGTGGGCAAAAATGAGTACAACTAAATCGCCATGGTTAGACACAAGGAAGAAAAACATGACTCACGGTACGCGTGTGTGGTGCACGGGGCGGTAGCGGACACGTGTGGCCGTGCATGGTGCATTAGCGTACGCGGTGCACGGTAGTGCAACGAAACGCCGCTTCCCTTCTCCTTTAATAGAGGCCTCCCCACTCCCACTCATCACGCACTCGCTCACTCAACCGTCTCCACTGTCCCAACACCTTCTGCAAACGCCCAACAAAACCCCAACCATGCCAATGATGGAGAAGATCGGCGCGGTGGCCATCAGCGCCTCCAAGGCCGCTGGCGAGGAGCCCCCCATCCCCGTCCCCACATCCGCCGTAGCCGCCGGTAAGGAGGCCCCCGCCGGTCTCAGACAGATCCCGCTCGGCTGGGACCCCTACGAGGAGGTTGTCTACATAAGGCCGGAGAACCCCTACGACACCAGCATCCCGGACCCGTGGTCTGAGGTAACCAGGGTGTTCTCCCCTTCCCTTGTTCTTCCCCGTTCCCATCGTTGGATGCTAGATCGTATGTTATTAGGGCTCGGCTATTCATATTTTTTACAGTAGCTAATCCTATTGTGTTAGATCTCGATTTTCGATGAATCCCCCTGTTCGTAGTTGGGATCAGTATTCGATTTGGTTTGAGATTTGGGGAATAATCGGGAGATCTCATTAGGTTAATTTATGCAAAAAATCAATCCCGATAATCAAAGTATCTCAATCATGTCCTTATTTCACTCTACTGTTTTTTCAAACAGTAGGATAGAAGCGACCTCCGCAGCGACGGCGAGTCCAAGGACACCAAGACTCGTCATGTGCTGAGGAGGCTAAAGTCCGTTCAGTACAACAACTTCTTCGCCGGCGACGTGTACAGGTGCCCCTTCTGCGCCACCAGGAGGCTCTGCGGCACGGACTTCAAGTCCCTCGTGAAGCATGCCGAGGACGTGAGGACCTGCGGCGAGTCCGTGAACGTCCACGGCTTTAGGGCCAAGCACCAGGCGCTCGGTCTTCACCTCCACAACCTCCAGAAGGTGGCTATCGAGGAGGGTCGCATGCTCCCTATCAGACCCAATGTGCCCAAGGTCAAGGGGCTGGGCAGGTTGAAGTGGAGGAGGCGTCAGAGGGAGGAGGCGGATGCCCTCCTGGCAGAGTGTCGTGGTGGTGTCACGGCAGATGCCATGGATAGGCTAAAGGTGGGGACTAAATGCACTAGAGGAATCCAGGGAGGGATAGTGTGGTGATTCCACACACAATTGCTTTGTATTCAATGAGATTCCAAGGTTACAAATGCTCCTTGAGCTGTCTTGGGGAGAGGAGGAAGAAGGAACTCGCTTACTCTCTCCGCTAGCTAGCTCTCAGGAAAACTAGAACTGAACAAGTAAAAACCAACCCTTTCTACAGAGGTCCTAGCCCTCCTTATATAGGGGTAGCTAGGTCTCCAATTAGGGCATACGTGGGCTCTTCCTAAAATAGCAAACCGACCGGGTCACTTTTTCCCAGCGTAAGCCATGCAGAGGCTATGTGAGCCTCTGCGGCGCCTGCTTCATCCGACATAGGCATCGTCACCCTTGTCGGCCACGCCTCGGTGGTCCTGGCCTCTGTCTGCTTCGCTCATGCTCTGCATACAGTGGCCACCTTTTGACCAGAGAGATACCTTCCTTCTCTTCCCAGATATAACCCGGATCATGCTTGGTTAATCCGGCCACACCTGTACCTGCATACAAGTTAGATATATCCTGCCGACATACGACATAAGTCGGCTGAGGCCCAGTTAGGTGGACATCCCTTGGTCTGGGATACTCCGTGATTCGGCTTGCCTTGAGGTGACTCGGACAACACTTTCTTTGACCTTGCCGTACCTCGGCTAACTCGGCCTTTATACCCCGGCATGACCCTACCCAGGGGTATATGTCGTTGTATTGGGAACGGCAGTACCTGAGGAGGTTAGATAGAGGTGTGGGGACTAGCAGGGAAGCTATCGACGGCGTCCGCAGGCGGGGTTGGATACAAGCGAGCGTAGCGGGACACAAGAAGTACGTAGGTTCGGGGCCCTCGTGATGAGGTAAAGCCCCTACTCCTACCGGATCTGACTATGTGGAATACACGAACTACAAGTCCTCCTTGAGCTGTATGTGCTAGCTACTGCCTTAAATGCTGTATGACCAACCCCTTCTATTGAGACCTTGCCTCTCCTTATATAGGCAGAGAGGCAAGGGTCTCACTGGCTAGTCCGACTGGCGGGCCCCACAGGCGGGTCCCAGCCGGCTAGTCATCTACAATATCCAGTATGGTATGTCTTATCGGAGTACGAGGGGTATGGCTGTCGTAGGCACAGTGGACGCCGTGCGAGCCCGTCGTCAGCACATGCCACTGTTCCTGCGTCATCCTCGCAAAGTCTTCGGTATGGCCGGGTGGTTGCCAGTGTTGTCATCGTATAGGGCGTACCGTGCACTGATACGCACGTCGTCCTGTCCCACTGATTGAGTCCGGCTACGTCGCCGTATCCGGCTGCCTCTTGCTAATCCGGCTACCAGGGGATAGCCGGCCTGTTTTACCCCGTCCGGCTGCATCTGGTCAGCCGGACGCGATCCGACTACCTGGCTTCTTGTCCGGTTTGGGTACCTGGGGATCATCCCCCGACACTAGCCCCCGAGCACGTGTGGATTCCGCCCTTAGGAGAAATGTGTGCGCGCTCCTTCTTGTTTTTGAATTTGTGTCCGGCTGAGCTTGGTGGTTGCGCTACCCGTGACGTCAGTGCTGACGCTGGCCACGTGCGCATGCGCCATCATTGCTCTGCGGTGGGCAGCGTAACATCCCATCGCACGTCGCCTCGGGAAACCATTGTCCGGCGCTTCGGTTCTTGCTCCGGGATCTTCTGCGCATCCTGCTTCGGCATACCGGATCCTGGGCGGCGGTTGGGGTGTGGGTTGCCTGGATGCGCGCCACGTGGCCCCGTCGATGGTTGCCCTTCCGGCCCTTTAAAGGGACGCCGCGGGGGAGGCAGTTCCTTTCCTTCGCTCCCCCGCTGCAGTCTCCTCCTCCCCGCGTGCTCCTGCTCCTGCGCCCTTGCCTCCTGCGCCCTTGCCTTTTGCGCCGTAGCCTGCTGCGCCGCCTGCTCGTCGTCATCGTCGCTACGGGCCATCGCCAGTCTTCCGTCGTCGCTCCCCCCAGTCAGCCGGAGATGGCCGCCAACCGCAGGGCTTGGTGCGGCTCCTCCGTCACGGAGGACCACATCGCGAAGTACCGCTCCACCCGCGTTCTCCCGCCGGCGGAGGTGGTGGTGCGGTTGGTGCCAGCGGGGGAGGTGTCGCCGCACCCGGTGGAGGGGGAGCGCGTCATCTTCCTCTCTCATCTGGCGCACGGTTCGCCCTTCCGGTGAATCCCTTCCTCCTGACATTTCTCGCTTTCTTCGACCTCCGTCTTCACCACCTCGGCGCCAACGCCATCGGGACGCTGGCACACTTCATGGCGTTCTGCGAGAGCTATCTCAGGATCCAGCCGGATCTCGGGCTCTTCTGCCGGCTCTTCCGAGTCCGGCCGCAGGTGCAGTACACGAAGGGGCCGCTAGTCGTCTACGGCGGCGCCTCCATCCACTCACGCTCCCAATCTGGCTACCCCAAGTTCTTGCTTCAGGACACGATACGGCTGTGGCAGCAGTCGTACTGCTACGTCAAGAACGTCACCAACGTCGACCGGATAAATCTTCCGGCCTTCCAGGATGTCGAGTCCAGCCGGCAGAACTGGGACTTGAAGTTCCACGGCGACAAGGCGGAGACGGACGCGATGCTGCAGTGCATGCGCTCCCTCATCACCTACCGGCTAACCGGCCTGGACATCACTCTTAGCTGGATGTCCCGGCTGATGATGCCGATGCAGCAGCGGGCGCACAAGATGTTCTATTACTCCGGCCGGCTGGACCCGACCCGGCTGTCGCGCCGCGATCCCCGCTACCACAACTGGAAGGAGTGGTTGTGGACGATCAGCAAGGAGCGGCTGCCGGAGAACTGGAATTTCAGTCTGGCGCCCTACAGCTGGGAGAACCGCGTGCCCCGGGTAAGTTGTTGTAGCCTGAAATTTTATTTGATCTTTCTGTGTTTTTTCCTATTCTGTCTGACTGACTTCTTGTATTCGGCAGATCTTCGCTTGCATCCTTCGCGAGGAGGGCGAGGCTCCCCTCGAGGTATTCACGCCTGACTTGCCCGAGCCGCGCGCTCGGCGGTCCGACGAGGAATCGGTCGGGGAGGCGATGCCTTCCCCAGCCGGAATGACGAGCCGACCGTCGACCCGCACGCGGAGGTGCACGAGGAGGAAGAGGCCGCGCCGACCATGGACCCGGCGACGCGCTCCGCGATGGACGGCGAGGCAGGCGGGAGCGGCTCCAGTCGTTCCGGCTCCCGCCGGCCTGCGACGGAGGAGCCGGTCCGGTGCCCTGCCGCCAAGCCGCCTTGGCCGGAAGAAGGGGCCTCCCCCAGTTGTGCCGGTGTACGTTCCTTCTCCCCCTTTTTCTTTCGGTGCCTTCTGTCTGCTTGCCCCTTTTTCTTCTTTTTCTGACTTTGATTTGTTTTGCCTTTGCCTTCTCCTCATTCTATTTAGCACGCTTGTCTCTTTCGGAGCCACGAGCCCGGCACGAGCGTCGGCCGGGTCACCGCTCCGTCCCCCGACTGCGCCAGCCGGCACCCTCCTTCTTCTGAGGCGCAGCCTTTGCCTCCCCCTCGAGCTGAGCCGACCGCCCCCATCCAGCCGCAAGGTCCTCAGCCGGAAGCGGAGCCCTCCCAGCCGGAAGGCTCCGCAGGCGCGTGGGGGGCTGCTGGCAAGGAGCTCGTCATTGTTGGCGATGACAACTCCGACGAGGAGCCTGGGGAGGAGTGGCAAACGGCGGTGGTCGCAGCGAAGGAGTCCCTGGCCGTCAACGCCATGGACGACGACGCTTCCTCCACCGCCTCGCTGTCGGACCTTGCCGCCACGCTCGAGCTGGCGGTGAAGGAGATCCGGCTGCTGGAGGCCACAGCCGGCAGGAACCGGACGCTGGAGCAGAAGCTTGCTGCCGCCAACGGGACTTCCTAGAGTAAGCTCGCTTCTCTTGGCTTTTTTTTGTACTGATAGCCGGAATTTCCGCAGCCATCCTCGTGTGCGCTCAGCGCTAGATCGATCACTTGAAGAAAGCGAACGACCGGCTGAGCAAGTCCAATTCCACTCTGCGGCTGCAGAACAAGGATTGGCACGCGAGGGTAGACGGTCTGGTGGCCACCATCAAGGAGCGTGATGCCTCGCTCGCTAGCCGAGCCGAAGCCTTCACCCTTCTCGAGGCCCAGAACAAAGACCAAGAGAAGGAGATCAAATGGCTGGCGATCAAGGAGAAGGCCCTAGTGGAGGAGCTGATGTAGGTCGGCCACACTGCCAAGGGTGAGTTTCTTTTCCCGTTTTCCTTTCTTTCCAGATCCGGTAGCCAGATCTGACCCCTATTTTCTGACAGCCTTTTTACCCCGGCATAGACCTGTTGGCTTACAACCGGCTGCAGGAGAACTGGCCGGGAGCACAGCCGACGACCCAGGAGCTCGTCGTCCTTCTTGGCGAGGAAGCTGCCAAGCTTCGTCAGGCGGCGCGGGACATCTTCTCCTTCATGTGGCCAGAGGCTCCGGTTCCGGAGACGATGGCGCAGCTGGCTGCGAAGGTGGGAGAGGTCCCGGCTGCAGTGGACCGGCTGCGGGACTTGGCGGCACGGGCCGGAGCGGAGAAGGCTCTGGCCCTCATGCTCTCCTGGTACAAGGACGCCCGCGTCGATAAGATCGACAGTGGTTTCCGTGTCGGAGCCGATCTTGCCGCCATCCGCCAAGCCCATCCGGAGCTCCACGGATCTGCCATCAAGATTGCCGACTACGTGGATCTCGACGAGGCGCTCACCGACTTGGAGTCCGTCGGTACTCCCGACGTGGATGGCCCGATGCCACCACCCGCAGGCACCGGAACTGGATCAAGCTCTGCGCCTCCTCCGCCACCCGAAGCTTCTGCTGGCCAAGATCCCCCTCACGGCAAGGGTCCTGCCGTCTAGTTATTGCCCTGGGATGCCGGGTGTATTTGTCTTGTCTTAGATATCCATGAACCTTGTCTGTCTGTACCGGCTATCTTTGACACCGGGTAACTTATGGGGGCTTTGTCTCCCTTTTGTTTGTTAATGTTGAAATTCTTGAGTCTCCCTTAACTTGTGCGTTGAGTTTCCTTTTGATATTTTTCCGGCTTGCTCTGCCCGACTAACCTCGTTTGGCTACACACTCTTAGCCGGACGAACTACACCTCTAGTGGGGGCGTTCTAGCGCACCCACTGGGTGTAGCCCCGAGATTCGGAGTAGCTGGCATAGCCAGGTGCTTCGAATCTTCCTTATTTCTCCCAAGTCTTCTAACTTTATCCGACTGGCCTCGTCCTAGTCGGCTGCTTTCGTCGGCTGAACGCCTTCAGCCGGGGGAACTAACATTCCAGTGGGGGCGCGCGAGCGCACCCACTAGGTGTAGCCCCCGAGATTCGGAGTAGCTGGCATAGCCAGGTGCTTCAAATCTTCCTTGTCTTCTCTTGCTCCAGCCCTTGCCCTCAACTGGGCTCCGAACGGCCGGCGAAATGCCTTTATCCGGTCGGGAACTACAAGATTCCACTGGGGGCGCGCGAGCGCACCCAGTGGGTGTAGCCCCCGAGATTCGGAGCGCTTGATGAAGGCAAGGACTTCGAATCTTCTTTCCTTCTCCTGAACTCCGACTCGAGGTAGTCGGACAAGAATGTACATATGCATACGCACATGTCCACATAGGTTAGTAGGTTAGTCTACCAAATTGTAGCCGAAAAACGGCTTGTTTTTTCGAAAACTGGCTTGTCCCTTTCTAGACACTTAGTCGCTTTCCTGTGCGCTCTGCTATTTTCGCTGCGTCCTTGCCGGGCAGCCGGGTTGCGGTCTATTGCCGGAATCAAAGGGAGCTGACAGTACATTGCACACGGTACTAATGGCTTAGCAGCTGGATTGGTTCGAATTAGTCGCAGGGCCGGGATGCCCGGTCTGCTGCATCTCCTCCCTGTTTTTCGTGTGGGGTGCCTCGGGCTTTTGCTCTTGCTAGCCAGACAGCCGGGTTGCGGTCTGTAGCTGAGACGAAGAGTGGGCCTCTAACATCGTCACACACTACTAAGCCGGTTTGTTGACTTAGCAGGCCGGGCCAGCTGGCGAGCCCCCGGGTAGGGGTTACCGGAGCCGGAAAATTTGAACTGGAAAACAGGTGCACACACATTTCTAGCAAGGAGCCCCGGAGATTCTCGTGGGGGTCCGCATTTTCATTCATAGGGTTTTCGGGATACATACACTGCCTGGCGACTAGGTGTAAAACGGGCGCAGCAGGGCCGCGTTCTAGGGACGCTCGGTCTCCTTGTCTGATTTGTCCATCTTGTTCTTGCGCGGCTGCTGCGCGTCGATGAGGTAGTAGGAGTCGTTGGGCAGCGCCTGGCTAATGATGAAGGGGCCCTCCCAAGGTGGTGATAGCTTGTGCATGCCCTGCGTGTCTTGCACCAGCCGGAGAACCAGGTCTCCCTCGCGGAATGCGACTGGGCGGATCCGGCTTGAATGGTAGCGACGTAGTCGCTGCTAGTACATGGCTGATCTGGACAGGGCAAGCTCGCGGGCCTCCTCCAGGAGGTCCACTCCGTCCTCCCGCGCCTCCCTGTTGGCCTTTTCATCGTATAGGAGCTTGCGAGGGGAGTCGAACTCGATTTCGGCAGAGAGGACGGCTTCCGATTCATAGACCAGGAAGAATGGCGTGTAGCCGGTTGACCTATTCGGCGTGGTGCGGAGGCTCCACAGCACAGCCGGAAGTTCTTCGATCCAACATCCGGGTGACCGCTCTAACGGCTCGATGAGGCGTGGCTTGATGCCGGCTAGCACCAAGCCGTTTGATCTTTCGACTTGCCCGTTGGATTGCGGGTGCACAACGGAGGCAAGGTCTAGTCGAATGCCCTTGTTGCTACAAAACCGGGCGAAGGCACCCTTGGCGAAGGTCGAGCCATAGTCGGTGATGATGCTGTTGGGGTAGCTGAAGCGGTTGATGATGTCGGTGAAGAAGGTAACAACCGTCGCTCCATCCAGCTTCCGGATAGGCTTGGCCTCGATCCACTTTGTGAACTTTTCCACCACTACCAGTAGGTGGGTCATGCCCGCGCGTGCTCGCTTGAAAGGACCGACCATGTCGAGGCCCCAAACCGCGAAGGGCCAGGTGATCGGTATGGTCTTGAGTACCGAAGTTGGCATGTGCCTGAGCTGCCTGAAGCATTGGCACCCATTGCATGCACGGACCAGCTGCTCAACGTCCTCGAGGGCGGTGGGCCAATAGAAACCATGGCGGAATGCCTTGGCGACTATCGCCCTTGACGAAGTGTGGTGCCCGCACTCGCCTTGGTGGATTTCTTTGAGTAGCCGGTAGCCCGTGTCCACATCGACACATCTTTGGAAGATACCGGATACGCTGCGCTTGTACAGCTCGCCGTTTATGATGGTGTACGTGTGCGCGCGGCGCCGGATTTGCCTGGCCTCCACCTCGTCGTCCGGGAGTTCTCCATTGGCGATGTAGCTCATGAAGGGATGTGCCCAGGATGGCACTTCCCGAATGACGAGGACGCTCCTGTCCTCTGGCTGACAGATGTCGGGGGGTCGTCCGGGTGGTGTACCCAGGACGGCAGCCCCCGAGCCACTAGGCGAGCCGGCAGCCCCCGGGTCTTGCGAGCCGGGAGGAACTACCTGGCTAGAACTGGTGCTTCGAATCTTTTTCTTCGGCGGTTCTGCCGGCTCTGCTTCTGCCGTTCCATCAGCCGGAACGCTTCCTGCCCAGACGATGGAGTCTGATTCTGGTGACGGGTTGATGGATGGCTTGCACAGGTGCTCCAAGGAGACCCCTGGTGGGATGGCCTGCCTGGTGGATCCGACCTTGGAGAGCGCATCGGCTGCCTCGTTGTTGATGCGGGGGACGTGGTGAAACTCGCACCCGTCGAAGGAGGCGCTGAGCTTCTGGATGTGGAATCAGTAGAGAGCCATGTTTGCATCTCTGATGTCCCATTCTCCGGACACCTGCTGCACCACCAAGTCCGAATCACCGAAGCACAGGATCCGGTTGACACCGATCTCCTTGGCCAGCCAGAGCCCGTGCGCTAGTGCCTCGTATTCGGCTATGTTGTTGGAGGCCTTGAAGTGGATCTGCAACATGTACTCTAGCCGGTCTCCTTTGGGCGAGGTGAGCACAATGCCGGCTCCCAAGCCCCCGACCATCTTCGACTCGTCGAAGTGCATCCACCAGTGGTCTGAATCCGAAACCGGTGGGAGATACTGGGTCTCGGCCCAGTCAACGAGGAAGTCCGCTAACACCTGCGACTTGATCGTGAGCCAGGGCTCGTACTGGATGGAGTAGGCGGCGAGCTCGATGGCCCACTTGGCGACTCGTTCGGTGGCGTCCTTGTTGCCGATGATTTCCGAAAGGGCTGCAGTGCACACGACCTTAATCGGGTGCTCCTGGAAGTAGTGCTTGAGCTTCTTGGATGCCAGGTACACGCCGTAGCACATCTTCTGGTAGTGGGGGTAGTTCTACTTGGAGAGGGAGAGAACCTCGCTGAGGTAGTAGACGGGTCACTGAACCAGCTGAGCCTTGCCTTCCTCGGGGCGCTCCACCACCAGGATGACGCTGACGACCCGGCTAATGGCTGCTATATAGAGCAACATCGGCTCCTTGCTAGCCGGCGTGGCTAGAACTGGCGCTATGGATAGCATGCGCTTGAGGTTGTGAAACACGGTGTCGGCTTGCGAAGTCCAGGAGAACTTGTCCGTCTTCTTCATCAGCTTTTACTATGGGAGTGCCTTCTCCCCAGCCGGCTGACGAAGCGACTGAGGGAAGCCAGGCATCCGGTGAACTTCTGGACCCCGAGCAGGTTCCTGGGCGGCTGCATCCTTTCGATGGCCACGATCTTCTCCGGATTCGCCTCGATACCTTGCTGAGAAACGAGGAAACCGAGGAGCTGGCCGGACGGCACCCCGAAGACGCACTTTTCCGGGTTCAGCTTCATCTGGTGCTAGCGGAGGTTGCCAAATGTCTCTCCCAGACCCTCGAGGTGGGTGCGCTTATCCTTGGTCTTGATGACCACGTCATCCACGCAAGCATGCACGTTTCGGCCTATATGCGAGTGCAAGCATTTCTGCATACATCGCTGATAGGTGGTGCCTGCGTTCTTTAGGCCGAAAGGCATGGTTACATAGCAAAAAGCCCCGTAGGGGGTGATAAATGATGTCTTAATTTGATCAGCCGTGTTTACCCGGATCTGATTGTACCTGGAATAGCAATCTAGAAAAGACAACAAATCACAGCCGGCCATGGAATCGATGACTTGATCGATACGGGGCAAGGTGAAGGGGTCTTCTGGGCACGCCTTTTTCAGGCTGGTGTAGTCGATACACATGCGCTAGGTCTTGTTCTTCTTCAGCACCAAGACTGGGTTCACCAACCAGTCCGGGTGGTACACTTCCATGATGAACCCGGCTGCAAGGAGCCGGGTGATCTCGTCACCGATTATCTTCCTCTTCTCCTCTGCGAACCGGCGCCGAGGTTGCTTGACCGGCTTGGCATCCGGACGCACATGAAGTGAGTGCTCGGCGAACTCCCTGGGCACACCCGGCATGTCCTTGGGGTACCATGCGAAGATGTCCCGATTCTCACGGAGGAAGTCGATGAGCGCGCCTTCCTATTTGTTGTCCAAGCCGGCACCAATGGTGACGAACTTAGTCGGGTCGGAGGGGTCGAGCAGGATCCTCTTCGTCTCCTTCGCCGGCTGGAA
The DNA here is from genome assembly GCA_910589775.1 of Avena eriantha. Lineage (NCBI taxonomy): Eukaryota > Viridiplantae > Streptophyta > Magnoliopsida > Poales > Poaceae > Avena > Avena eriantha. The sequence continues at coordinate 41,621,248 of OU342741.1, forward strand.
AGCTCCTTCTCTAGCCGGTTTGCTGCTAGCCGGAATGTCCTGCTGGGCCATGGCCACATTGCGCATGATCACGCGCTTTTCTTCGGCTATGATGAGGGCCTCTACCAGTTTGGAACCGGCTGAGGCGCACTCCATCGACCGCCTGAAGCAGCCGGCAACGGTGACCACGCCGTGGGGTCCCGACATCTTCGTCTTGAGGTATGCGTAGTGGGGGATGGCCATGAACTTGGCGAGGGCGGGGCGCCCAAGGAGAGCCTGGTAGGAGCTCGTCAGATTTACCACCTCGAACCAGATTGGTTCGTGGTTGAAGTTCTCCTCGGTCCCGAAGATGACGTCCAGCTGGATTTTCCCCAGCGGGGCGCAGGCTGGCCCCGACAGTACGCCGTGGAATGTTGTGGTAGTCGGGCGCAGGTCGCTTTCGCGAATGCCCAGCTTCTCCAGTGAGGACTGGTAGAGGAGGTTGAGGCTGCTGCCTCCGTCGATGAGGACGCGCGAGAATCGGCAGGTGCGTGCATTGGAGACGATGAGAGGGTCGAGCACCATGGCGTAGCCCCCGGGAGTCGGTAGATGCTCAGGCTGATCCGCCCGGCTCCAAGTGATGGGGGTTTCCGACCAGTTCAGGTACTGGGGGACCGGAGAGACGATGGCATTGACCTCCTTGGAGCGTCGCCTGCGACTGTGCTTGTCGTCCTGCTCCGTCTCGAAGATGTGGTAGGCGGCGTGCGGCTGGGGGTAGCCGTTGTTGTTGTTTCCGCCGTTGCCACCGTTACCATCATTACCAGCTCCCCTAGCCCGTGGTGGAGGTCCACCCGGTGGGGGAGGTGGGGGACGAGGCTGGTTGCCCTGGTCCTTTAGCTGGCGGGTCCAGCTGCAGTTCCGGGTGGTGTGCTTAGCCGGTTTGAAGGGACCGCTATGCCCTGGTCCTTTAGCTGGCGGGTCCAGCTGCAGTTCTGGGTGGTGTGCGTAGCCGTCAAACATCTGGTTGAAGGTGAGCCGTGGCTTCTGCCTTCTTGCCTCATTAGCCGGTGCATCGAGGGCACCCTCCACAGCATTGACCTGCCGCGCGTGGTAGCGAGGCTTCTGCTGTCCAGCCTGGCGGTCCCCATGGAACCGGTTGTCGTTGCCGTGGTGTCTAGAGGATCCGGCTTCTCCTGCCGGGTTGCTTGGTCGGTCGCGAGCCGTCTCCGTGGGAGTCGGACGACCATCAGCGTTTACTCGGAGGGGCTTCTTCATGGCAGCATCCGCCGTGGCGTACTGGTCTACAACCGCCATGAGCTTCGCCATGGTTTTTGGCTCGTCACACAGTAGCCGGTGGCGAAGCATGGTGCCCTCTCGGCAACCCTTGATGAAGAAACTGATGGCTTGGCTCTCCAGGATGCCCTTGCAAGTATTGCGCAGCTCCGTCCACTTGGCGAGGTACTCGCGGTCAGTCTCGCGGTCGCCCTGGACACACAAGGCCAGGTCGCGCGGGCGCCCTGGACGTTTGTACGTGCCGTTGAAGTTGCAGACGAACACCTTCTCGAAGTCAGGCCAGGCGTTGATGCTGTTGGGCGCAAGGCTATTGAGCCATGTCCTTGCCGACCCGGTTAGCATGAGGGGGACGTAGCGCACGGCTGTGCGCTTGTTCCGGTGGGCGATGCCGACTGCCATAGCGTAGTCGGTCAACCAGTCTTCCGGCTTCATGCTGCTGTCGTACTTGGGGGTGTCCCTGGGTAGGGAGAATTTATCTAGAAACGGCTCGTTCCGGATGCGGGGTCCAAAACAAACCGGGCCGGTCGAATCTTCCTCCTCTGTGACGCGCATTGAGCGAGGAGCTCGATGCGGTCGCGGGCATCCGGACAATCCGGGTTGGGTGCTCCCACCCAGCCCGATAGACGGGAACCGGCTGGTCTGGGCGCTCCGGCTGGCGGAGGGGGAGGTGGCGGGTTGCTGTTCACCGTCTGCTCCTAGCGCGGCTAGCCCCTATTGCTAGAGCTGTGACGCCTGCTGCGGGCCCTGGGCGGCTGAGGGGAGGACACCTGCTGGGTGTCGTGCGATGCGCCCCTGCTGTTGGCAGGTAGCTTGCTCCCCCTGGAGTAGCTGAGGTCTTCCTACATCTGCCGGTTGGCGCCGGCCTGCTCGTCCGCGACGCGGAGGAGCTCCTGCATGCGAGCGTGCTAGCGGGCCCGCTCCTCGCCCTCCAGGCTGGGTAGTTCCTCTGCCGCGGCTCGCGCCGCGCGCAGGTTCTTGATGGGCATGCTGTGGGTGGGCCGTGTGAGGGCAGGCACGGGATCCGGTTCCCCGTCCTTTTCCATCCTACCACCCAGCTCGCTGCCCCGACGTTGTACCTGGCCGCGCCAGCTCGGCTCCGTGGTAGCCGGAGTAAGGCCGTGCGCGCGGTCGTACTCGCGTCGGGTGATCTCGAGTTGCTTGCGGGCTGCCGCCAGCTCCATGGCCTCATGGAGGAGGATCTGTCTCTCCATGCTAAAGTTGGCCTTCGCTTCCTTCGGGTTATCCCCGAGGTTAACCGGCGTCAGGAGCCGATCAATGGCGTCCTCCACCGGGTTCCGAGGCTGCGGGGGAGCAGAAGTTCCGACCTCATCCGCGCCTCGCTCCCGCGGCTGGCGGGGATGGGAGCTAGAACCGGCCATCATGACCTCCACGCCACGGGATGCGGCGGAGGCGCTGCCGCCTGAGTGCGGTAGCTCCGCGATAGAGACGATTTCCCTAGGGAAACGCTCCGGGACGGTGGCGACGTAGACGGGAAGATCGCCAAATAGAAGGACGGTGCCGTTCGCTAGGAAGGAGGTTCCGGCGAAGCAGGAGGAGTTGTCGATGACGCAGTCGAACTTGCCAAGCGTGAGCACCAGCCCGGAGGCCACGCGCTCACTGGCTGAAGTGCGGGGTCCCGTGCGGAACGTGACTCCGGTCGAAGCCATCAAGCCCCACGGTGGGCGCCAACTGTCGTTGTATTGGGTACGGCAGTACCTGAGGAGGTTAGATAGAGGTGTGGGGACTAGCAGGGAAGCTATCGACGACGTCCACAGGCGGGATTGGATACAAGCGAGCATAGTGGGACGCAAGAAGTACCTAGGTTCGGGGCCCTCGTGATGAGGTAAAGCCCCTACTCCTGCCGGATCTGACTATGTGGAATACACGAACTACAAGTGCTCCTTGAGCTGTATGTGCTAGCTACTGCCTTAAATGATGTATGACCAACCCCTTCTACTGAGGCCTTGCCTCTCCTTATATAAGCAGAGAGGCAAGGGTCTCACTGGCTAGTCCGACTGGTGGGCCCCACAGGCGGGTCCTAGCCAGCTAGTCATCTACAGTATCCAGTATGGTATGTCTTATCGGAGTACGAGGGGTATGGCTGTCGTAGGCACAGTGGACGCGATGCGAGCCCGTCGTCAGCACAGGCCACTGTTCATGCATCATCCTCGCAAAGTCTTCGGTATGGCCGAGTGGTTGCCAGTCTTGTCATCGTACAGGGCGTCCCGTGCACTGATACGCACGTCGTCATGTCCCACTGATTGGGTCCGGCTACGTCGTCGTATCCTGCTGCCTCTTGCTGATCCGGCTACCGGGGGATAGCCGGCCTGTTTTACCCTGTCCGGCTACATCTGGTCAGCCGGACGCGATCCGACTGCCTGGCTTCTTGTCCGGTTTGGGTACCTGGGGATCATCCCCCCGACAGTATCCCCCCAACATTAGTCCCTGAAGCTGGTGCGGTCTTAGCTGCCTTAGCTGCTAAGCCCACAGCAGGTTCAATTTTACCAAGCCTTTCGCTCCTTCTTCCGCGTTACATCCTATCTCGGATTCCACAGGTTTACTTTCCCTTGGCACATTCCGAGCTTTCACTCGTTGGCCGGGTCACCTCATACTCATCCGAGTCACTCTTCCTCCTCTTGTCCGCTTCCCCGCGTGGAGGGTGATCATTACTTTGCCTCATTTTAAGGGCCTGCGCCAGTAACCGCCGCAGTTATTGTCAGATATTACTGTAGCACACGTCACATCGTGCCTGCCTCCTCGTTAACTGTATCACCACGTCACGTTGTGGGATCTCCTGTGCCCTGTGGCCCTTCCTATGGCTCGTTTCTGATTGGTTGATCTGGGTCATACACGGCCACACCGTGTGGCCCGTCCGCACAACACGATCCCACTACCTCTCCTGGGCGTGGTTAAATAGGGGAGGGGCGCGCCCCTTGGGTCTTTTCCTCACTCTTGCGCCCCTCTGCCTCTTCTTCTTCCTCTTCCTCTCCAGCGACAGCGCCGCCGTCACCGCACCTGCTTAGCCGTGCCGCCGCCGCACCGTTTCCTCGCGCACCAGCGTCGCTGCCACTCCCGCGCATCTCCTCTGCCACGGGTCCACGCCAATCTAGGCCACTGCCCCCCACCGCCGTTAGGGCCAGCGAGGACAGTGACTTAGAGATGAAAGAGAAAGAGCTCGTCGTTGCAGAGAAGGAAATGGAGGAGGAAGCAGGGAACGCTGACCGCGGCGCTTGGGCTGGGTCCTGGGTATGCCAGGACGACCTCGATTGGTTGTACCACACCCGGCGTATCCCGGAGGGCGTCATCGCCCGCCTCGCCGCCGAGGAACTTGCTCCCTCACCCAATCCTGGTGAGTTCGTAGTATTCCTCTCCCACTTCCAACGTGGGTTCGGCCTCCCTGTCAGTGACTTTTTCCACGACTGGCTCAACACCTACGAGCTATAGCCGCATCATCTTCCGGCTAACGCCATCACTTCCCTCTCTGCTTTTTCTTCCACCATCAAGGGCTACACCAGATTATGGCCCACCAAGGAGCTCTGGATCCGGTTTTTCGGTCTCCGCCGAAACGTGATTCCGAATACAAAGCTTAACCTGGAGGACAAGCAGCTCACGCAGTTCGGCGCAGCTTCTATCTCTCCTCGGAAACAGTCCATCTTCCCCCGAGTCATGGGGCTTGACTCCTGCAAGGGCTGGGCCCGAACCTTCTTCTATGTCAGAAATGGCACGGATGAAGATCTGATCCGGCTGTGCCCCTATGCTCCGGGTCCTCCTAATCCGGATCTGTGGGACAAGGTCCCCAAGAAACCCACTGTCCTAGCGAACCAAGTCAACAAACGGTTCTAGGAGCTGAAGGATCAGGGATTTCGCAAAGAGGACGCAATGATCACCTTCGTCCGCAACCGGATCTCCCCCCTCTAGGAACGCACGCATAAACTTTGCCACATGAGCTGGCGCCGTGACCCTAACTGAACCTCCTCATTCAAGTTGAGCAACACCAAAATTTACCATCGGGTCAAGGCCCTCTTTACCACCAACAAGAACTTCTCTACTGAATGGGTGTGGGGGATCGAGCACTTCTGCCGACATAGGCTTCCTCCCGCGGTAAGTCTCGTGCCCCAATCCTTTTCCGAGTTACATCATATGTCGGATTTTGTTGTGGGTTTGATCCCTTTGCTTTTTCTTTCTCTTAGATGTTTCTTCAGCAAACCCTTGAGGATGGCACTGACCCTTCTCTCAAGTGGGTGCCTGATCGAGATACCTCAGACGAGGAGGAGCCAGATCAGGAGATATTCCTTCCGTTCCCTGATGCGACCAGGTGACACACCGGTAAATTCTCTTCCGTTAGAGATTGGCCTGGCGATGAAGATGATTCAGACGTTGAGGTGATGGAGGCATTTGACGCTGTCCCCCTTTCTTACGCTTTTCCAACATCAGCTAACCCCGGTGGGCAGATCCATGAAGATCCTCCCCTTGCCACGGGTGAGCCTGTCCCGGTCGCATCGAAGAAGAGGGGGGCCGCATATGCTTCTTCCTCCGGACCTTCTAAGCCAACCAAAAGGCGAAAGAAGTCTGTAGACAAAGCTTCCACCAAGTCCACGACTAAGGCCGTAGCATAGAGAGCTCGCAAGCCAAAGGAGCCTTTGACCTCAGATGAGTAAGTCACTTCTCCCTTTGCTATTCATTTGTTCTTCCTTTGTTATAGTTTCTCATCATTCATGATCTGACTCAGCAGGGCCACGTTGGAGGTTCCTCAGAGTGGATCCGGCATTGCCTCGCTGCTCCAACATAGCCCTTCTCCCCCTCATGGCGACGATTCACGCTCGTTGAGCCCCATTCAGGAGGGCTCAGCGGCTGCTCCGGGTTCTAGCCCACCTTGTCAAGAGGAGGGTAACCTCGGAATAGGGGGAAGCAGCTCTGCCGAGGCAGCGGTTGCTCCAGCCACCGCCGAGGTATCTACCGCGCCTCCGCCAAAACCAACACCAGAACCAACATCGGCTCCAGCACCAGCAGCAACAACACAAGCACCATCAGCAGCACCAAGCCCCTCCGCCTCGTCCGAGTCTTCCAAGCTCCAAGGCTAGCACTAAGGCAGCTCCCAAGGGCAAATCCGCCGCACCAACTTTAACCTCTCAACAGCAGCCCAAGGGCAAAAAGGCTCCTAACACTGCCAAGGCAACGTCTATCGAGGTTGGACAGCGTACACTTGCGTCCATGCTTTCGAAGAAGACTCCACCGACAACGGACACCTCTGCCGGGTCAGCTGATGCGCAACTCGTTTTGCACACCAGCCCTGCTGTTGCCCAGGTTGAAAGGAGGGAAGCCCATGCTAAGGGTTTGGTTGCGCCCCACATGCTTAGCGGTGAACGTTATCCTCCGACCTTGATCGAGTTCGTTAACAACTGGAACAAGGCAGAGTTCATCCACAATGACGATCTCCCGAAGAAGTTCGGTCCCGTCGAATTTGCTACACAAATGAACACCGCTGCTAAGGAAATCAACCTTGCAGGTCGGATGATGGAGGTACATTACTTCGCCTTTTCCTTAACATGTATAGATATCAGCGATATAACCATTAGTCCCCGAGCCTCCGGGGGAGTAACTTGTTACTCGGCCGGATGCTCCTTAGAGAATTAGTGTAGCTCCTTAGTAACTTCGAATATGCACACACCTAGAGCCGGGTTAAGTTCCACTTGGCCCGGATTTTGTACACTTCGAATATGCACACACCTAGAGTCGGGTTAAGTTCCACTTGGCCTGGATTTTGTACACTCCGAATATGCACACACCTAGAGCCGGGTTAAGTTCCACTTGGCCCGGATTTTTTACACTTCGAATATGCACACACCAAGAGCCGGGTTAAGTTCCACTTGGCCCAGATTTTGTACACTTCGAATATGCACACACCTAGAGCCGGGTTAAGTTCCACTTGGCCCAGATTTTGTACACTTCGAATATGCACATGGCTAAGCTATCCCTTTTTACTCTTTTCAGGTGACCACCAATCGCCGGAGCACTGAGTTTCAGCGTATCTTGGATACTCATAAGATGCTGCACGCGAAACATACTACGCTTCTCGCCGAATACGAGAAAAGGGGTAAGTTTTCTCCTTGGCATTTTTCCATTTCTCTTCGTCTTTTTCCGCCAAACTAATCCATCATTCCAATTTCATAGCTGGAGTGGAGGCCGAGAACACCATCATGAGGAAGAACTTGGAGCAGATAAAGGGTAAGTCATTTTTGCTTAATCTTCCTCCGCGCTCTATCTCCTTTTCTCCTTGGCTCGGCAAATATTCATACCTCGGCTTTGCCGGGTCAACGAACTGTTTCAGCATCTCTTGAAGATAGTGTGCGCATGCCTGATATGATGCTACATTTTCTCGAACAAGCAGGGTAGCACCAGGCCGAACTCAAGAAGAAAGATGATGAGCTCGCCCTCCTCCAGACCAAGATGAAGAAATTGCCAAGCTTAAGGCAGACGTGAAAAAACTCAAGGCGCTCCACAAATCCGAACTTGACAAAGCAGGCCAGAATTTTACTGAAGAGCGTGAACGTCTCAACCTCCAAATTGCCAAGGACCAAGAACTTCTTAAGGAGTCCAACATTAAACTTGAGTCGGCAAATGCTAAACTTGTGCAACTCCGGGAGAGGCATGACAATTGCACCAAGGAGCTGACCCGGATCCACAACCATATCTCTCGTAAGTTCTTTTTCTTCAGCTGACATGAATCTCTCCGGGTCAACCTCCTTCACTTATTTCACTTGTCTTGTTTTTCCAAACAAATTTCCGGAGGGCAATGTCATTGCAACTACTGCTGTTGCCAAGTTCCACCAGAAGAGGGGTACTCCAATTGTTCCTGGCACTAAAGAGATTTCCTATGACATGGAGGACTTGCTGGTCAGCTTGTCTTCACGTGTCGAAATTGTGAGGAACTATGGCAATGATATCCTAGATGTGGCAATCCGGATCTTCAATGCCTTTTGGCCTGATGAAGATACTCCGGAGGGTGCCGCTGCTCTTATTGCCAAGTTAATGGAGTGCGAAACCCAACTTGATCTTTGGAGGGAGTCCGCTGGATGCGCCGGAGAAGAAATCGTTCTCAACTACGTGCTTACGTGGTATGAGAAAATCAACCTCAATCTTCTTGAGCAGATGCGCACCGGATCAAGGTGGTCCATTGATCCGGATTGGATAGCTCGGCGCAAGGCTTGTGCCCATAACCTCATTTAGTATGCCCCCATCCATCAATGGAATGAGGGACCAAGCTTCCCTGGCGCCGCCTACGACGAAAATGCCAAAGATGATTCGGGTGATGATGAAGAGGACGAAGCCTCAGACGTCGAGGAAGGCGAAGATAACGTTGAACCTGAGGCTGGAGCTGCAGCTCCTGGCGCTGAATTACCTCCTCCTGCTGCCCCTTGATTGAAAACACTTTGAAGTTTATCAGATCCCCGGTATGCCGGGTGCAATTGTATTAACCACACAAGTTATATTTTGCTACTAAGTTTTCATGCCGGATTAACTTGGGCGTAGTCCCCGAGTTTCATTTTCTTGTTTTTCCAATTTCTTGGCTTGGATCGTGTCCACCTTGGTTCGGTTTTATGACTTACGAGTCCAAGTTTCAAAAATTGACTTAACAATACTTGGAAACTTTAGGATTAGCTCAAAATAATTCAGCATAGTAAATATAAAGTAAGCATAAGGTTAGTCCGAAAAACAAACGTCGGCCCGATTAAGTTCCTTTCCTTAGTCGTTTTTCATGTGCTACGCAATTCCAAACTTGTTCTCTTGCTTGCCATGAAGCCAAATCTTGTTGTATAGTAGCAAGTCGAAGAGTTAGGTTTTTGGTGCTCACACACTACTGATCTGGCTTAGGTAGAAGCAACTTACGCCAGCCGAAATATAAATAATAAATACAGAAGACAACAAATATTATTAAGGCGGTCCCCGAGTTACTGCTCGAGGTGCCAAGATTTCATTGATAAGCTCATTGCCGGCATACATACCGACTGAAGGGTAACGGGTAGGCTACACTAGCGTAAAATCAAAAATTTCTACCGCGTCAACCAGGAATACTATTGTCATAGATCACGGGATTACCGCTAGACGCGCAGGTGCGGAACTCGATGAAGCACGTTGCGGCAGTGTAGATGTTCTACGTCTCCTCCTCGTCCTCGTCCCACGAGCAGCTCCCCTTTGCGCGGCTCGTCCAAGTGCTATAGATGCAGCACCTCCGAGGTATCCACACGTCCGGAGTGGAAGTCGTCACACGCCAGACTGCTAGGTCTGCGCGTGCAACACAGGCGGAAGAGGAGTGGCGGCTGTGTGGAATGCTCTCTCTTTTTCAGCTCGCCTCACTCCCTCTTATATAGGCATCCCTGGTGGGCTTCTACATTAGCAGCCCATTAGCAGCCTAAGCCTGGTCTAATTCGGATCCAATCCTCATTAGGCTTCCAGCCCCTAAAGTGTGTGACCCTATAGGTTCATACACGTATAGACATGACGCGAGTACACTTACTCCGTCAATAGTTGGTAGCGGCCTCTAGCAAGACGTGCCAACTCCTAAACGCATATAAAGATCGTTCGGACGAACCATCACAAGGTTGAGTACATGTCTTTCCCTTTGCCTCACGATATTTGGTCTAGCTCTAAGCTGACCTCTCTTTCTCGATACTGTGATTCAGAATCCCTTTACTAGGTTAACTCTTAACCATATGTAGCACGGCCATGCATTTCTGGATCCGATCACTCGAGGGGCCCAGAGATATCTCTCTCAAGTAGAGAGGGGCAAATCCCATCTTGATTGACCGATGCCTTGCAGCATGTATCAGGACAAACCCGAAAGCTACCTTTATAACTACCCAGTTACGGAGTAGTGTTTGATAGCCCCAAAGTAGGTCGATCCACATCTCAAGTACATGCGACAATCTCAGGTCTAAGGACAAAACGTACACGATGTGTAGAGAGAGCTGCAAGTATTATTGCTAGTCTCATGTTGGGTCAGTCCAACCCCATGTTCATAACATGTGTCCACATCATTGGTTTGACATCTCCATGTCAATGACTTGCGAAACATAGTCATTAACCAATCGATGTGCTAGTCTAATATTCACGTGTGTCCTCGCATGAACTCCGACTAGGGACAATTATTAGATAACCATACAAGTAAAGAGTTTCACAAACAATTCACATAATTGCCAATCAATACAAGTTGCCTGGTATATGGATATTCAAGGAACATTATAATAACTCATGGATACACATGAAATACAATCATCTCTATGATTGCCTCTAGGGCATATTTCCTTCAGTCTCCCACTTGCACTAGAGTCAATCTAGACAGTATCTAATACCTATTGCTCTTGTGTGAGCTTCGTGCGCAGGCTGCGGGAGTGGCTTAGTCAAGGGATCAGCAACATTTGAGTCCGTATGTATTTTGCATAACATGACACTACCTTCATCAATGAACTCACGAATCAGATGGTAGCGCATGCGAATATGTTTGTTCTTCTGGTGCTGTCTAGGTTCTTTGGCTTGTGCAATAGCACCATTGTTGTCACAATAAACGTCCAAGGGATTGGACGAGCCCTGAACCACACCAAGAGTGATCAGGAAATTCCTAATCCAAGCAGCTTCCTTTGCAGCCTCCGAGGCAGCAATATATTCAGCTTCTGTTGAAGAGGAGGCCACTGTATCTTGCTTGGAACTTTTCCAGCTCACAGCACCACCATTCATGACAAACACATAACCTGATTGCAATTTCGAGTCGTCTGAGTCATTAAGGTAACTCGCATCTGTGTAACCCTTTACACTGAGTTCAACCTCACCTCCATAAACTAGGAACATATCCTTAGTCCTTCTCAAGTACTTAAGGATATTCTTTACCGCTGTCCAGTGAATCTCACCTGGATCAGCCTGGTATCTGCTCGTAACACTTAGAGCATAGGAAACATCTGGGCGAGTACATGTCATTGCATACATGATGGATCCAATAGCCGAAGCATATGGAACCCTACTCATGCGTTCTCGCTCATCAGTGGTCGAAGGACACTGAGTCTTGCTGAGTTTAATGCCGTGAGACATGGGCAAGAACCCCTTCTTAGCCTCTTCCATGCTGAACCGTTTCAACACTTTGTCAATGTACGTACTCTGGCTTAATCCAATTAGCCTCCTTGATCTATCTCTATAGATCTTGATACCCAGAATATATGCCGCTTCTCCCAAGTCCTTCATAGAAAAACTATTTTTCAATGAGGTCTTAACAGACTCGAGCATAGGAATGTCATTTCCAATCAATAATATGTCATCCACATATAAGATTAGAAACACAAGTGATTTCCCATTTTCTTTCTTATACACACAAGGTTCTTGTTCGTTTTTGGTGAAGCCAAACTCCTTTACAACTTCATGAAATCGAATGTTCCAACTCCGAGATGCTTGCTTCAGCCCATAAATAGACTTTTGAAGTTTGCATACCTTTCCAGCATTGTTTGGATCGACAAAACCTTCGGGCTGCATCATATACACGTCCTCAGAAAGGATTCCATTTAAGAAAGCCGTCTTGACGTCCATCTGCCATATATCATAATCGAAATGTGCAGCAATGGCTAGAATGATCCGTATAGATTTAAGCATCGCTACGGGCGAGAAAGTCTCGTCGTAGTCAACTCCTTGAACTTGTCGAAAACCTTTTGCAACAAGTCGAGCTTTATGGATGTGAACATTTCCATCCATATCAATCTTCTTCTTATAGATCCACTTGCACTCAATGGCTTTAAAACCATCAGGCAGGTCAACCAAGTTCCAAACTTGATTGTCTCCCATGGACTCTATCTCGGATCTCATGGCAATCAGCCATTTCTCAGAGTCTGGGTCCACCATCGCTTCTGCATAGGTCGCAGGCTCATCATTGTCTAACAATAATAACTCTCGCGCTTCGTGGAGCCTCGCCGACCTTCGTGGTTGTGGTGCTTCTATTGCCACGGGTTCCTCAACTTGTTCTGCTACAATAGCATCACTCGTAGAAGCATCCCCGACTGGCTCATCTTGAACTTCTTCAAGTCGCACCGACCTTCCACTCGTTCCCTTTGTGAGAAACTCTTTCTCTAGGAAAACACCGCTACGAGCGACAAACACTTTGCCCTCTTCTCGGTTGTAGAAGTAATACCCTAAGGTTTCCCTTGGGTATCCCACAAAAATGCACTTATCCGATTTGGGTGTTAGCTTGTCCGACTGAAGTCGCTTGACAAATGCATCACAACCCCAAATCTTTAGAAAAGACAAACTGGGATTCTTTCCAGTCCACATCTCATATGGTGTCTTAACTACGGATTTAGATGGTACCCTATTTAGTGTGAAAGCTGCTGTTTCTAGCGCGTAACCCCAAAATGATAATGGTAAATCCGACTGGCTCATCATCGATCGAACCATGTCCAACAAAGTTCGATTACGCCGTTCAGAGACCCCGTTTCTTTGAGGCGTTCCGGGCGGCGTGAGCTGTGGAACAATTCTGCAACTCTTAAGATGATTGCTAAACTCGTGACTCAAATATTCACCTCCGCGATCAGATCGCAAGGCCTTTATTTTCTTGCCACGTTGATTCTCTACCTCATTTTGAAACTCTTTGAACTTTTCAAAAGTTTCAGACTTATGCTTCATCAAGTAGACATAGCCATATCTACTGAAATCATCAGTGAAAGTAATGAAGTAGTGATATCCTCCTCTGGCTGTCGTGCTCATTGGTCCACATACATCAGTATGTATGAGTTCCAACAAGTCCTTCGCTCTCTCGGGAAACCCCGTAAAAGGCGTCTTGGTCATCTTTCCAAGTAAACAAGCTTGACATGTCTCGTATGATTCAAAATCAAACGAAGTTAGAAGACCATCACCATGGAGCTTCTTCATGCGCTTTTCACTTATATGCCCCAAACGACAATGCCATAGATAGGTAGGACTCAAATCATTTGGCCGAAGCCTTTTAGCACTAACATTGTAAACACATGCATTATCAAGATTTAAAATAAATAACCCATTCAAAATGGGAGCATCAGCCACAAACATAGCATTCTTAGAGATTACACAACCATTGTTTGTACTCGCGAATGAATAACCATCCCTCATCAAACATGAAGGTGATAAAATGTTTCGACCCATACTAGGAATGTAATAACAATTATTCAACTCCATGATAAATCCTGACGGAAGGTGAAGTTGCATGACGCCGACGAACAATGCAGCAACCCTTGCTTTATTTCCGACGCGAAAATCCACTTCGCCTTTTTGCACTTCTCTAGTCCTTATTAGCCCCTGCATCGAATTGCAAATATGAGCAACCGATCCGGTATCAAATACCCAAGAGTTAACATAAGAATCTGCGAGAAAAATGTCCACAACATTTACAACAAGTGTACCTGAGTGGGAAGTACTCTTACTTCCACTTTTCTTCAAAGAAGCCTGGTACTTGCTGCAGTTTCTCTTCCAGTGGCCATATTCGTGACAAAAGAAACACTCAGTGTCTCCTGCAGGACCAGCCTTTTGCTTGGGTGCAGGGTTTGGCTTAGGGATCGTATCCTTAGCCTTGCCCTTCTTCTTCTGCCAAGAAGTGCCCTTTTTCTTGAAGCTAGGCTTGTTCTGCACAGCCATCACATGGCTATGCCCTGCACACTTCTTAATGTCACATTCTGCTGTTTTCAGCATCCCACATAATTCATTAAGGCCCCTCTCCACCCCATGCATATGGTAGTTCGAAATGAAATGCCCATAGCTAGATGGAAGAGATGCCAAAATGAAGTCAGTGGCCAACTCTTGGCCTAATGGAAAACCAAGCTTTTCCAAAGTCTGACTGTAACCAACCATTTTGATCACATGGGGGCCTACAGCTGCTCCCTCTGCCAGCTTGCATTCCACAAAGGACTTAGCGACATTGTACCTCTCAGTCCTAGCCTGAGTCTGGAACATGTCCTTAAGCGCAATGATCATATCGTACGCTTCCTGATCCTCAAACTGTTTTTGAAGATCAGGTTCCATGCATGCAAGCATAAGACAACTGACCTCAAGAGATTCATCACATGCTTTCTTGTAGGCATTCTTAAGGGTAGCAGTTGCATTATCAGCAGGTTCATCCGGGATTGGGGTATCCAGAACAATTTCCTTTTTCTCAGCCCTGAGAACAATTCTCAGGTTACGGACCCAGTCCGAATAGTTTGTTCCATTTAGTTTATCCTTTTCAAGAATCGAACGCAAAGCAAAAGGTGATGAATTGTTCGGTGCCATTGATCTACAACAAAAAATATGCAAAATACTAAGCCATGTAACCATGAAAGAGTAAAACATATTAAACAATTTAATAGCATATACTCCCACTTAAATCAACATCCCTCTATTGATACTAAGTGATTCAAGATCCACAATTAACAAGTCGACTAGTGAGCTTTAGCATCACTGCTAGAAGACAAGGTAAATCGGTAAGCAACCTTTGCTAATCATATCACATATGACTCTTGTTGTTGGGTGACATCTCTATGTCAAACCTAGGCGCCCAACCTTTATGCCCCAAGGTCCTTAACTGTTAAGATGACCTTGTTAAGCTCACCAACCCTTATGCGTGTAGGTATCCGATACAAACCCATCCAGCCAAGGAAAACCGTGGCACCCTAATTTCATAGACCCACCAACGATTGTACAGGGCATAGGATGGTGCAAGGTTTGGTTGGGAGGGCATGGTTTAACTTAAACTTTGTGAGGGATCGTTCTACTTCTATCATCTAAGCATGCATAGTAGTAAAACGTATAAGAATAGCATTCACATAGATGTGATACAGTATGGCCCATTTTCTCATGGTGATCTCCATCGCCATAGAACCTGTCCACCATGATGATCTCCATCTTCATGCTCTATGCGAGCCATCCTCCAAGTGATGAGTTCTCCAAGAACTAATACAAGCTATTACTCCTAACATCTAGTAGTCAAAATTACATGGTATTGGGATCATCACAAGTTGGCACGCAGGCCATTACAATAATTGACAACACATATGGCTCCAGCCGTGTTGCCCAACTCACGACATGCAGGTCATGAAAAAATACATACATGCATCACATACATTTTTGGGCCATACTGATCACATAAATCCTGCAAAAACAAGTTGTGCATAGAATCGCATTCTACCGGATCATGTGAAATCGTACCACCTATGAACCTTAACGAGATACAAAAAGGGGGCTACGACTAAGGGGGGTCTAGGGGGTCTCCCCCTGCGGGGTTCGAAGGGGCAGCGCCCCTCGCGGTACCTTTAAGGATTTTGATCGGCATTTTCTTTACAATTTTCTTTAAGGATTTTGATCGGCAAATCCAATTTACCATAAACCGACCATAGTTCCGATTTGACCAAACTCCTTTGATCACGGTACGTCGATTCAGATCTAATTCCCGATTCGATCAATCATATTGATCTTCGCGTGATTCAGAAGGATTTATGTGTCACTGTCTACCCCGATGGCGGAAACCGACCGGTAGGGGTAAGTCGTTCGACGACCTTAGAATCACGATCACGGAAATTAAGATCATAGATCAATCCAGAAACACCGCCATACAAACGATCATATCATTCATATCAATCTACATATCACCATATGCAAACTTCCCGAACCTATGACTGAATAGCATCGGCTCTGATACCACTGAAGGGTAACGGGTATTCTACACTAGCGTAAAATCAAAAATTTCTACCGCGTCAACCAGGAATACTATTGTCATAGATCACGGGATTACCGCTAGACGCGCAGGTGCGGAACTCGATGAAGCACGTTGCGGCAGTGTAGATGTTCTACGTCTCCTCCTCGTCCTCGTCCCACGAGCAGCTCCCCTTTGCGCGGCTCGTCCAAGTGCTACAGATGCAGCACCTCCGAGGTATCCACACGTCTGGAGTGGAAGTCGTCACACGCCAGACTGCTAGGTCTGCGCGTGCAACACAGGCGGAAGAGGAGTGGCGGCTGTGTGGAATGCTCTCTCTTTTTCAGCTCGCCTCACTCCCTCTTATATAGGCATCCCTGGTGGGCTTCTACATTAGCAGCCCATTAGCAGCCTAAGCCTGGTCTAATTCGGATCCAATCCTCATTAGGCTTCCAGCCCCTAAAGTGTGTGACCCTATAGGTTCATACACGTATAGACATGACGCGAGTACACTTACTCCGTCAATAGTTGGTAGCGGCCTCTAGCAAGACGTGCCAACTCCTAAACGCATATAAAGATCATTCGGACGAACCATCACAAGGTTGAGTACATGTCTTTCCCTTTGCCTCACGATATTTGGTCTAGCTCTAAGCTGACCTCTCTTTCTCGATACTGTGATTCAGAATCCCTTTACTAGGTTAACTCTTAACCATATGTAGCACGGCCATGCATTTCTGGATCCGATCACTCGAGGGGCCCAGAGATATCTCTCTCAAGTAGAGAGGGGCAAATCCCATCTTGATTGACCGATGCCTTGCAGCATGTATCAGGACAAACCCGAAAGCTACCTTTATAACTACCTAGTTACGGAGTAGTGTTTGATAGCCCCAAAGTAGGTCGATCCACATCTCAAGTACATGCGACAATCTCAGGTCTAAGGACAAAACGTACACGATGTGTAGAGAGAGCTGCAAGTATTATTGCTAGTCTCATGTTGGGTCAGTCCAACCCCATGTTCATAACATGTGTCCACATCATTGGTTTGACATCTCCATGTCAATGACTTGCGAAACATAGTCATTAACCAATCGATGTGCTAGTCTAATATTCACGTGTGTCCTCGCATGAACTCCGACTAGGGACAATTATTAGATAACCATACAAGTAAAGAGTTTCACAAACAATTCACATAATTGCCAATCAATACAAGTTGCCTGGTATATGGATATTCAAGGAACATTATAATAACTCATGGATACACATGAAATACAATCATCTCTATGATTGCCTCTAGGGCATATTTCCTTCACCGACATATGAGAGAATCGGATACATACACTTCTTTGCTAAGGATAGAAAGGATGAAGTAGAGCTACATTCCATGGACGCTTAGATTCCTCGCCGGACCTGTCCGCCTTGTTCTTATCCCGTGGTTTTGCATCGATAAGATAATATGAGTCATTGTGCAATGCTTTGCTCACAATGAATGGCCCTTCCCATGGGGGGGATAACTTATGCATGCCAGCAGTACGTTGTACCAACCGGAGTACCAGATCACCTTCCCCGAAAATTCGGGGGTTTACTTTCCGGCTATGATAGCGTCGGAGATTTTACTGATATATGGCGGATCTGGACAATGCCAATTCTCTCGCTTCTTCCAGCAGATCAACATCATTTTGCCGGGCTTCTTGCACTTTGGCTTCTGTGTATTGGGTGACCCTAGGCGAGTCATGCTCTATGTCGGCTGGTAATACAGCTTCTGCCCCATATACCAGAAAGAATGGCGTATAGCCTGTTGATCGATTCAGAGTTGTTCTTAAACTCCATAGTATCACTGGTAGTTCTTCTATCCAGCACCCCGCTGATCTTTGCAGCGGCTCAATGAGCCGGGGTTTTATCCCGGATAATACCAATCCGTTGGATCTTTCCACTTGTCCGTTCGATGCGGGGTGAGCTACCGAGGCTACGGCTAGCCAGATCTTCTTATCTCGACAGAATCGCGCAAATGCTCCTTCAGCAAAATTTGTGCCATTATCTGTTATGATACTGTGAGGATAACCATATCTCAAGATGATATCTTTGAGGAATGTCACGGCGGTAGCTCCATCACATTTTCTTATTGGCTTCACCTCAATCCATTTTGTAAACTTGTCAACCATGACCAAGATGTGGGTCATGTTCCCTCTTGCTAGTTTGAAGGGGCCAACCATATCGAAACACCATAAGGCAAATGGCCAGGTAATTGGTATGGTCTTGAGCTCCGACATTGGCATATGTGTCCTTGTAGCATATCTTTGACAGCCATTGCACTTTCTTACCAGATCTTCTGCTTGTTCTAAGGCACTTGGCCAGTAAAACCCATGATGGAAAGCTTTTGCTACCAAGGCTCTGGACGAGGCATGATGCCCACATTCCCCTTGATGTATATCTTGGAGGATGTCAAGCCCTTCTTCCGAGTCAACACATCGCTGGAGAAAGTTTGTCACACTCCTTTTGTATAGCTCGGAATTGATGATCGTGTATGCTTTTTCTCTCCTCTGAGTTTGCCTGGAAAGCACCTCCTCAGCGGGTAAGGTTCCATCTTTTAGGAATTGAAATATGTGCAGTGCCCAAGCTAGTATAACTCACACTGGGAACACATCCTCATCAATTTCCATCTGATCCACCGGCATAACCTCTGCCGGATCACGCTGCGCAGTCCCCGTATTTCGTGAACCACTTCCCACGTCAATGTCCATGGGCTCAGCCTCCGATTCCAGATTTGCCGGGATATAAATTGACTCGGATTCTGGGGATGGCCTAATAGAGGGTTTTCTGAGGTGCTCTAGTGCTACACCTGGCGGGATTGCTTGCCGGGTTGATCCGAGCTTCGACAATACGTCGGCAGCTTCATTTTCCACCCGAGGTATATGATGAAATCCGCATCCCTCAAAGTACCCTGATATCTTCTGCACATGAAATCTGTACAGTGCCATATTTGCATCCAAAGCATCCCACTTTCCGGAGACCTGCTGGACTACGAGATCCGAGTCACCGAAGCATTGGATCCGATGTATTCCAATTTCCTTTGCCACTCTGAGCCCATGCACAAGTGCTTCATATTCCGCAACATTGTTTGATGCTGTGAAGTGGATCTGTAGCATGTATTTCAGCTGGTCCTTCTTGGGCAAGGTAAGCACAACTCCGGCGCCTAACCCGGTTTTTGTTTTTGACCCGTCAAAGTGCATTCTCCAGTAGTTAGGATCTGCCAATGGTGGCTCATATTGCACCTTGGCCCAATCCACAAAAAGTCAGCCACAGCCTGAGACTTGATTGCTTCTCTTCTGTCATATTGTGGCGCATAAGGAGCTAGCTCAATTTCCCACTTTGCAATCTGGCCACTTGCATCCTTGTTGCTCATTATCTTGGATATGGGGGCTTCACATATTACTTTGATGGGGTGCTCCTCAAAATAGTGCTTCAGTTTCTTAGCCGCCATATACACACCATATGCCACCTTCTGATAATGGGGATAGTTTTGTTTCAAGGCCGATAACACCTCGGTCAAATAATATACTGGCATTTGCACTGACTTACCCTCTTCATCGCGCTCTACCACAATTACTGCACTTACAACTCGGTTGGTTGCAGCTATATAGAGCAACATTGGCTCCTTTGATAGTGGAGAGGCTAACACTGGTGCAGTGGCTACCATCTTCTTTAATTGGATAAAGGCTTCATTAGCCTGCGGCGTCCATATGAACTTGTCCAACTTTTTCATGAGTTGATAGAGAGGCAGTGCCTTTTCTCCCAACCGTCATACAAACCGACTTAAGGATGCCAGGCAACCAGTGAACTTCTGGACATCGTTAAGGCACTTCGGCAGTTCCATTCGCTCTATGGCCCGGATTTTAGTTGGATTAACTTCGATACCTCGGCTAGAGACAAGAAATCCGAGTAATTTTCCAGCCGGAACACCGAAGGTACATTTCTTCGGATTAAGCTTCATTCGGAACCTCCTTAGGTTCGCGAATGTCTGCCTAATATCGTCAAGGAGCTTTTTTCTTTCCTTGGTCTTTATAACAACATCATCCACGTATACCTGCGCATTTTGACCAATTTGGTCATGTAAACATTTCTGCATACATCTTTGGTATGTTGCCCCTGCATTACGTAAACCAAATGGCATGGTGCGATAGCAATAAGCCCCATACGGGGTGATAAACACAGTCTTTATTTGATCACTTGGGTTCAGAGGTATCTGGTGGAAACCAGAATATGCATCAATGAACGACAATAGTTCACACCCAGCAGTGGAATCTATGACCTGGTCTATCCTCGGCAGTGGGAATGGATCTTTTGGACACGCCTTATTCGGGTTCGTGTAATCGATACACATACGCCAAACCACTTCCACGTTCGGATCGTCCTTCTTCTTCTCCACCAGCACTGGATTAGACAGCCAATCTGGGTAAAGCACTTCCATGATAAATCCAGTTGCTAGCAGCTGAGCTATCTCATCTCCTATGACCTCTCTCTTGTCTTCGGCGAAGCGACGGAGAGGTTGCTTCACCGGCTTTGCTCCGGGTCTCACATTCAAAGAGTGCTCGGCCAACTCCCTCGGAACACCTTGCAAGTCATGTGTGGACCAAGAAAAAATATCCCGATTCTCATGGAGGAAGTTGACGAGCGCGCTTTCCTATTTGTCATTTAACCCGGCACCAATTGTTACGGTGCGCTCTGGGAACATATCATCAACAGGTACTTTCTTGTTATCCTTCGTCACTTGAAATGATACACTAACATGCGGGTTACTCAGCGCCGGCATATACTGCTGCGCGGACTGAGCCAATGCCGCCACCTCCTGGATCTTTGTCTTCTCTTGCGCAATCACGAGTGACTCGGCCAGGTTAGACCCGGCTGACGCGCACTCAATAGAACGTCAGAAATCACCAGTTATGGTAATCACACCATTTGGCCCGGGCAGCTTCATCTTCAAGTAACTGATATGAGTACTTGCCATGAACTTGTTCAGAGCTAGCCTGCCGAGTAACGCGTGATATGCGCTCTCTAGATTGACGACCTCGAATTCCAAATTCTCAGTCCGGCAGTTATCTCTCGTGCCGAGAACAACACGTCAACCCGGACCTTGCCAATGGGTTCACAAGAAATGCCTGTCACAATGCCATGGAATGTTGTCCTTGTAGCTTGGAGCATGTTCTCCGAGATACCCAACTTGCGCATCGTATCCAAGTACATGATATTTATGTTGCTACCATTGTCGATTAGCACCTTTGAGAACCTCACATTGATGTTTGGCCCAATGAAGGTTGGGTCCAATACTAGCGCATACGAACCAGGACTTGGCATAAGCTTGGGATGATCTTTGATGCTCCAGGTAATTTCTTGGTCCGACCAAGGCATATACCTCGTCACCGCTGGCATTACCACATTCACTTCCATGTGTCGGCGCTGCAAGCTCTTTCTGTCTGTCTCTTCTGTGGTGAACACACAGTAACTCTGATGATGCTCTCTGTACTCATTTCTCCCCTCATTTCTAGAGTACCTTTGATCTGGTTGATGCCGGTCTTCCACTTGATGCATTGCATCCCTTCTCTCATGGTTTTCATACCTCGGTGGAGGGGGACGCAACATTAACTGTTGCGTGTTCGCTCTGGAGAGCAATTGCTGCCGGGGTAACTCCTGCCAAGGTTGATCATTCCGAGGTGCCTGAGCATTCCCCAAACCACTTTGTTCTATCTTTCGCATCCACTCACACTGCCTGGTTGTGTGACCCGCCGGGTTACTCGGATTTGGCGTGTGAAATTTACACGGTTGATCCAGCATGGCCTCATATGTATACCTCGGACGGTCCTTCTTTTCTTGCCACTTTTTCTTTTGCTCTGGCGTCCAAGTTTTCTTGCCATCATTTCTTGGTGTCCATTGTCGTCCTCCAGTTTTCTGTCGTTGGTTGCTTCCTGCTCCGGGCTGATCTTGATTCACAGCAGCAACTTGTTGTGAACTATACTGGTAATCCGGTCTATCATCTCTTCTTTTACCCCGGTAATCATTTCTCCGGGATGATCCGGCTCCATCTCGCTGGTAGTACTCATCATTTGACTCGTTTGACACAAGCCTAGGCTGAGTCGGATCACCCAAGGCATATGAATCAACAATCTGGATCGTCTCTACCAATGTAATTGGCATATCTCTTTGCAACCTTTGCCATAGCATGCTTGCATATCTGCATCCTTGCGCAAACCAAGCTATGGCCTGTGACTCAATTACGCCCACACATGAGTTTCGCACTGTGCACCAACGGGTTAAGAACTCCCGGTCTGTCTTATTCGGTCTCTGCTTGAACATTGCTAGGGTCTGTGGCCTGTTGGGCCTCTGATACGTGCTTGAGAAATTACTAACAAACATTTCCGCAAAATCGATCCAACAGTTAATACTTCCGGGTGGCAAATTGTTTAGCCATACCCTCGCTGGCCCCTCCAGCATCTGGGGTACATATCTCACAGCCCATCTCAAGTTGCGTGTAGCAATCTTTACAGCTGTTGCATAGTTAATTAGCCAATCCTCCGGCTTTGTGCTGCCGTCATATGTCTTAGTGCCTCTAGGTAACTGGAAGTTAGGTACCGGAGGTTCCTTCATGATCCGGGGCCCAAAACACGCTGGACCCGGAGGACCTTGGCACTCAATCTGCTCCGACCTATACAACCGATCCAGTTTTAACCTGGCATCGTCAGGCATCAAGTTCCTGCTTCCCAATCTTGACCCTATCACGTGATAGTCCGGCCTGGGATACCCATCGTTCACCATTTCCGAATCACCATCATTGTATCTATCTTGCTCTTGTGGGGCTGCTCTCTGTTGCATACCTTGGCCGGCACTGCGCTCTTGTCGTGGTATATTCCGCTGATGCGGTTGCCCTGCACCTGCCGAATTGCGCTGTCCGGCTTTGCTGTTCACATTGTTCCCCTGACCGGCATTGCCTTGGTCGTGGTTACCTTGGCTAGCCTCGCCTCGGCTCACACTTCGTTGATCCTCATTTCTCTGCACTTCTTTTCCTTTCCCTGCCCTTGCCGGGTCATATGGGACTATTTGTTTGTTCCTCCAGGACGAGGTTACCATCTCTTCTCTCCTAGGACCACCATGAGGAGACGATGCAGCTCCAGCTGATTTCTTCGGGTTACCTACCACTGAATAAACGATCTTGGAGGCCCTAGCTCTTTCCGGGTTAGCCCTGAGCAGCTCCTCATTTTGCCTGTTTGCGATCCGAACTAACTCATTAACCCTTTCCTGTTGTCTCTGGCGGGCTTCACCCGTCAGACCTTCTAACTCGGATGCGGCTGCATCTGCTACTCTAAGGTTCTTTGCCGGGGTACTATACTTAGGCAGCCCCACGGACAAATAGTTCTCTGATTCCTCAATCCTGGTATCACCCTCTTTGTTCATTTCACTCATGAGGTTTCTCTCCTTCAGTTTTACAGGATCAACCTTATTTTCCTTTGCGTACTCACACAGTGTCATGTTCAACGACTGCTGAGTCGCGGCTATCTTTTTTGCACCCTCTAGTACTTTTTGCCTAGTCTCCTCTAGCTCGGCATGTACTTTAGTCGGATCTTCTACTGCTGCTACGGGGCTCGGCAAGCTATCTATTGCCTGCTGCAGCACATTCTCTGGCCTCTCTAGAGGAGGACCTCTACTTTTCCTCGGTGCCTTAGGCGTTACCTCCGGATCTGGTGCTGGATCCTTGCTCGCACCAGTGCCTGGCGTAGTCATCATCACCTCGGCGTGGTCTGGGGAGCGAGTGGTACGCGCCCCACGAGCCGCGCTAAGGGGTGGCTCGCCTCCTTCGACGACGTGTCGCGGGTGAACGCACGACACATCGACAGCGACGTAGATCTTGTGTGCGCCAAGCTTGACGAAGAGGCCGTTGCGCGGGAGAGGACACTTGCCGAAGCAGCCAGCATTGTCACTGACGAAGTCCAGCGCTCCAAAGCGCTGAACAAGCCCGGAGACGATGCGTTCGCTGGTGCCGATGAGGTTTCCCGTCCGGATCTTCACTCCTGCTAGCGCTGCTAGCCCCACGGTGGGCACCAACTGTAGTGGTGGCGTCAAGGCACGAGGGGCCACTGATCAGCTGCTGCTGTTGCTGCTACTGTAAAGCAGTGATACGTCCAAAATGTATATACTTTCCCCAACACTTTTGCTATTGTTTCTCCTCTATACTTGTGTGATTTGGATGCAACTAATGCGAACTGACGCTGCTTTCAGCAGAATTGCCTTGGTGTCTACTTTTTGTGCAGAAAATCAACTATCAAGAAAAATCCCGGAAAATATGCCAAAAATCCTATTTCACTCGAAGACTCCACGAGCCAGAATACGAGACGGTGAAGAGCCAAGGGATGGCCACACCACCTGGTGGCACGGGCCAGGCTAGGCCGCACCAAGGGGTGGTGTGGGCCCCCCAGGCACCCCCTCGGCCTCTCTCTTCGCCTATAAGGAGCCTTCTGACCTAAAAACTTTGTGGGGGTTCGACATTTTTCCAGGAGGAGTTCCGCTCCGCCGCCACCACCAGATTCCACGAAACAGCACCAGAAACTCCGTTCTGGCACCCTGTCGGGACGAGGAATTGGAGGAGATCATCGCCATCATCATCACCATCGCTTCTCCATCGACCATCCATGTTTCCCCCATCTATGAGTGAGTAATCCCCCACTGTAGGCTATGGGGATGGTAGGGATTGGATGAGATCGTTCATGTAATGGCATCAGATTGTTAGGGCATGGTGCCTAGTATCTTTTATTAGTGCTTTATGACTTTGTTGTGACTTGTTGTGCTTAATGCTTGTCACTAGGGCCCGAGTGCCATGATTTCAGATCTGAACTTATTATTGATTCATTATGATAGTATTGTTCCTGATCTTATCTACAAGTTGTATACACACGTTATTGTCCGGAACCTATGGCCCCGAAGTGACAGAAATCGGGATAACCGGAAGAGAAAGGCTTTGATGTGAGGATCACATGTGTTCATAGAGTATTAATGCTTTGCTCCGGTGCTCTATTAAAAGGAGCACCTTAATTGCCACTAGTTCCCTAGAGGCCCCGCTGCAAACGGGCTGGCAGGACAAAAGATTGTGTGCAAGTTCTCATTGCGAGCACGTATGACTATATATGGAACACATGCCTAGGATGGTCTAGTACTTGGGCGCGCTATTTTATTTATCTGCAATTGCCCTATGTTCTGATTGCTATGTGAATTGTCTTGTCCATGCAACGCCCGTCCATCCATCCCTATGCCTACCGGACTCGAATCCCACTGTTTACTGCTTTTGTTACTACCGTCTTTGCTTTACTACTTCTATTACTTTGCTATTCCTACTACAAAACTGTTGCTACTGATAAACTGCTGTGAGCAAGATTGTTTCCAGGTGCAGCTGAATTGACAACTCAGTTGTTAAGGCTTATAAATATTCTTTGGCTCCCCTTGTGTTGAATCAATAAATTGGGTTTCACTTCCCTCGAAAATACTGCGATACACCCCCTATACTTGTGGGTCATCAAGACTATTTTCTGGCGCCGTTGCCGGGGAGCATAACATTATTTATCAAGTTCACTTGGATTCTCTATTGTTCGCTGCTATCCATCCATCATGGGTAAGTCTCGTGATGGCAAGGTTCCTATTTTACCATCCACTACAAGAAGAGGTACGGTTCTAAACACCTTTGCTGCTCTTGATTCTCCATCTGTTATAAGTAAGGTCGTTACACCACCACATACACTGTTGAATCTGCAACTTCTGATGCTTATGATGCTGCTTCTACTGTTCTTGATAAGAGTGGTTCATTAGGTCCTTTCCTAGATGCTACGATTGCTAAAACTATAGCTGGAAATACCGAAACTCCTAATGAAGATACTACAACACCTGTTAGCTCACTTGATTCTAGTGAGAGTTATGATATTGAAGATGGTTATGTTGAGATGACCGATGAGTTTATTAAAGAATGTAAGAAGACCCATGATAGGAGCGCTGCTAAGGGTCTCCTTGAGAGGCGAACTATTAGATCGAAATTATATCCTGCTACTAAGTTTGTTGCTTCTCCCATAAACATTATAGATGAAGATTATGATTTCTCTCTCGATCAATCTTACATAGCTATTGACGAGAAAGAACCTTTTTATGGGACTAAGAATGGAAGTGCGGTAGCACATATGAATGAACTTTCTACCATGAGTGGCTTGTTTTCTGATGATATTAAGATGCATACTTACTTTATTGCTAAGATTTTTCCCTTTTCACTGAAAGGAGAAGCTAAAACTTGGTTTAGTAATTTACCTCCTGGATCTATTGATAGCCCTGAGTGCTTGATTAGTACTTTCCTGCAGAAATATTTTCCTCCCAGTGCTAGACATGCTATTTTGCAGGAACTTTTTGATTTTAAACAGGGAGAAAAAGAGGTATTGCCCGAATCTTGGGCAAGGTTTTGTGCTTTGATTCATGCACATGCTGGAAGTCCATTACCTAAGAATGAGCTTCTTGGTATATTTTATAATGGACTAATCGAGGAATCTAGGACATACCTAGATAGTTGTGCTGATTGTGTTTTCAGGAATAGGACTCCTAAGGAAGCTGAGGAATTAATGGCTAAAATAAGCAAGAATTATGAAGATTGGACTCCTCCTAAACAACCTATACCTGAAGTAATTGTACCTGAACCATCTATTCCCATGCCTATTCCAACATCAAAGAAGAGGGCAGTTATTGAATTAAATGATGAAGTGATGAAGGAAGCTAAGAAATGTCTTAAGGAGAAGGGAATTAAAGCTGCAGATGTCAAGAATTTACCTCCTATAGAAGAATTATGTAAGCCTCTTCCCTACTCACCCACTATTGAGGTACACTCTCTCCAACACTTTGATGAAGGTGATATCCCTTACTCTAAACCTCCTGATCAATGCTTAGAAGAATTTGATATCTTTATTGTTAAGCAAGATAACTTTAATAAAAGGGTGCAAAATCATCTAATGGAAAACACTAGAGCTATTGTTGAGTTGAAAGATATTGTGGAAAGAACCTCTAATGATGTTAAAATGATTGTTAAACACTTTCAAATGGTTCAAAATCAAATAGATCAACTCGTTAAAGTGCAAAACGACTTGCTAGTTAATACTGCTAAAGAAAAACATGCTTATGAAATTAGAACTAGAATTGGTGCTGCTACCCAGGATCCTCTATATCCTGAGGGGCATCCCAAAAGAATTGAGCAGGATTCTCAACAAGCTGAAAATAGTGGTTCTATTCGTAAGAAAAGGAAAAAGAAACATAAAACTGTTGTAGAACCCTCTGAACCTGCTATAGATCCTAACAGTATATCTATCTATGATGCTGAAACTGAAAGTGGTAATGAAGAAAATGTTGTTCCTAATGAAGAAAAAGTTGAAGAAGAACCTCAAAACCACACTAAGAATACTAAATACACCGAAGAAGATTTTATTGCTAAGAAACATGGTAGTGAAAGAGAACATTGGGTCCAAAAACCTATGCCTTTCCCTAATAAGAAACACAAGTCAAAGGAAGATGAACACTATAATAAGTTTTGTGAGTGGATGAAGCCTTTATTCTTGCAAATTCCTTTGACTGATGTTATTAAATTGCCTCCTTACTCAAAGTATATGAAGGACATTGTCTCGAATAAAAGGAAGATCCCGAATGAAGAAATTTCTACTTTGCTTGCTAATTATTCCTTCAATGGTAAGGTTCATAAGAAACTTGGAGACCCAGGGATTCCAACTATCCCTTGCTCTATTAAGAATAGTTATGTTAGAACTGCTTTGTGTGATTTGGGAGCTGGAGTTAGTGTTATGCCTTTCTCTCTCTATAAGAGGCTTCAACTTGAAAAATTAATACCAACTGATATATCTTTGCAAATGGCTGATAAATCTACCACCATGCCTGTGGGTATATGTGAGGATGTACCTGTTTAGGTGGCTCACAATTGCTTGATATTAACTAATTTTTTTGTGCTTGAAATGCCTGAAGATGATAATATGTCTATTATTCTTGGGAGACCTTTTCTTAATACTACAGGAGCTATTATTAATTGTAATCAAGGAAAGGTGACCTTCAATGTTAATGACAAGGAACATACTGTCTATTTCCCCAAGAAGATTGAAAGGACTTATGGTTTAAATTCAATTGAACATGTTGAAGGCATTCAAGTTGGAGAAATATATTGTCCCATACCAAGAGAAAAATTTGAAACTATTATGATTGGGACCATTGCTATCAAGGTTGAGGTAACATAATCATTAGTGGATTACAAAGTTTTGTCTCATATGCAATTGTTTTGGTAGCAATACTTGATCAACCTTGCTAACAAAAGGATTCCATTGAACAAAACAATGTTTTCATTATGATTATCTCCGTTTATTTCTATCCTTTGCATTTTAGTTTTTCCTTTCGTTTAATTTTCTTTGTGTTGTTAGTTGCTTGCATGTTAGAAGTTCTGTAGTTCTAGCCTTGTTTTGTCTTTGCATCATGTTTCCAAAAGAAAAAAAATCTATCTGTCAGAAAAATCATTCTTCTATTCCTGAAAATTGCCCAAAAATAAAGTGTCTCAAAAAATTCCAGAAAATTCATATTAAATTTTTACGTGAAAAAGGGGGCAGAGGAGTACCTGGTAGGTACCAGGGGGGCCCACCAGGCAGGCACACCACATGGTGGTGTGGCCAGCCTTGGGTGGCACCATGCCCTGGTGTGGGCCACCCCTGGCCCCCCACTAACTCTCTCACCTGCCACTTTCTTCTCTCTCCCGTGTAAGCTCTAGTTCATAGCTCAAAATCGCGTTCTTGCTGTGCTTGCTCTCGATTTTTTTGATCTCCTTGCTCAGCCCATCTTTCTTGCTGAAATTTGGAGCATTTGTTCCCTGGTATGTGACTCCTCCCCTTGTCCAAGTAGATTTGTGTTTAGTGGTTTATATGTTGAGTATTTTGCTGTTGTAGGTGACTGGTTATGAGAGCTTGTAAGCTTGTTTGATGCTTAGAGATATAGTTTTGATGCATGTTTAGGCCTCTTGCAAGTCCCTATGAGTAGAATCCTTCATTATATTTACTTTGCAATCACTTGTTTAATAGGTGTTTAAATTTCAGAATACCAAGCATGAACAACCATACTTTGGAGAGATATTTGAGAGTGATGCACCTAGGAGGTCGAGGCCCTCAAGAACAGCCTCTCAAGCTAGGCCATCATACAATGAAGATCTCATTGCAACTCGTATTGGTAGTGAAAGGGATGATGGGGATGCTCACCCATCCTCTTTTCCCTGTTTTACTTTCTTGCAAGCTGCAGGTATTCTTGATGATTTCTTGCTACTAATTGAGAGGGTTGGTTTGACCTCATATATGCAAGATGAGAGCGTACAATACGCTATGCTCACCAAAAAATTTGTTGAGAGCTTCACGTTTACTAACACACCCTATCAATCTACTGTCTCTTTTAAAATCTATGATATGCCCTTCACCATGCCTTTGGAGAGATTTTGCAGTATTGTAGGTGTGCGTATGACAGGGACCCTGAAGAAAATTCAAGAGCGACCCGCTGATTTGTTGGAGCTTTACCGAGGGGTGACCAATGATGATGACCGCGTGGCGCAGCGCGGAAAGATAAGAAATATCCAACTCCCTGCTCTTAGATACTTTGCATATTATCTTTCTACTAGTGTATTGGGTAGGGAGAACACTAGTAATATCTCCAACTATCATTTAGCTTTCCTAGTTGTTGCGCTTAACAATGATACTCGGTACAATCTTGGCTCGCTTATTGCTCGCTGCCTAGCTGCTAGGGGGCCTATATATGGGGGCATCATTGCATCGCACATAGTCAATGCATTAGGTCTTTCAATGGATCCCGATGATGCTATGCTGGCACCACAGAGGTTTGACCTTGTTTCCATGAAAACTCATCACTTTGTCACTTCTACCTCTGATTTGAACAATCTAGTATATAGGATGCTTTTCACTGACGGGGATGAAAGGGAGATCCTTTTGCCATAGTCGCGCTCCAAGGAGGAGGTGGACGAGCAGCTTCGCTTGCTGGGTTTCCACGAGCAGCACCAGGAGGATGTGCCCTCCTATGATTACTCCGCACATTACAGAGGGATGTACTCGAGCTCGCACTAGGACGAGAGGACCTCTTCGTCGTACCACGATGACACTTCATCCTGGCCAGCTTGGGATTGATACCCACTTAGGCCAAAAGCCTAAGCTTGGGAGGAGGTACGCCGACACCGCACTCATCTCCATATCATGTTGCGTTGGTACTTTGTATATTCATGTTTTTGTTCTCTTTTTAGTTTTCATTCTTCTTTGTTTTTGCTTTCTAAAAACACAAAAAGACCAAAAATATTTCTGTTGTTTCTCTTTGGTTTGCTTCTTCTTTTTGCCTTGGTTTGCTTTTCCCTTTTTGCTTTGTTTGAACTATTCGAAAAACCCAAAAAGATTTTGCTTTGCTTGTTTTTCTCTTTTGGTTCTTGTTTAAAAATCGAAAACACCAAAAATATTTGTCATTCTGTTTTGGTTTTTGTGAGTTTGCTTCAGGGTTCGGCGGTCCTTAGTGGATATTGGTTTCATATTATTCAAGCCACACAAGTGAAGAGTAATAATGAGGATCAATGACAACTTGAGGCGTGGTAAGAGGCTGGTAACGAACTCTATTTGTTTTCATTTTTGTACATATACTCATCACTGTGGGCATGCTTAGTCCGTTCATGTAGAGTGTATGTTTTCTTTGGATGCTTAGTAGTTCTTGCTTTCTTATGATTAGCTCTAGCTCGCTAATAGTTGGTAGCATGTCTTATGAATTTTTGCTTGCATTGATCTATTCATAAATTGGTATGACACCGTGGTATCCTCCTCTGAATGTTTCATTTGATTGACTTGGCACATGCTCACGCATGCACATGACTATAATAATCAGTTAAGCCTCGATGAATTATTTTGCCTTGAGGATCTTGAATCACTTTCATACCATGAGTAGTCCTATTTTGTTGCAAGCATGATAATGACAACTGTTTTGTTGCAAGCATGATAATGACAACTATTGCAAGCATGATAATGACTCCTAGCCTTCACTTTCACTGAGTATGTTTTACTCAAGTTCCCAACTCCCTAAACTAAATATTTCCAAAGTGTCCACCATACCTACCCATTAGCATCATTTGCTACTTCCATGCATATTCAATATGCCTTGTTTTCTTCCGAATAAAATGTTTGCTTGTTATGAGAAAGTTAGTTAGTAAAGCTCTCACGAACTTGATGGCACACTTTATTTTCTTGCACTTAATAAACCTGACCCATTGCGTCCTTCTTTGTTATGCATATGCTTGCGCTTTATGAGTTGAAGTTAGCAGAACCATGTATCATGGGGACCGCTTTCAACGCTTCATAGGTACTTTGTACCTAGTTGATATCATGTTCTTTTGCTTATGGATCCCGGCGGTGTGAAATAAAAGTGGAACTTGTAAGATCATGGAGTTTGTATGTATGTTAGAGAAACACCTGGGCCGCTAGCTTAAGCCATGCCTAATCATGGTGGCAACTTGTAGCATAACCATAATGAGCATTCTATGAAGCATCCTCAATAAAAATCTACGCACATAGTAAATAAAAAGATCACGGAGATGCTCATTGTCTGCTTGCCTTGTATTTTGATTATGGGATAGCTCCCGTGTCATGTGCAAGGGGTACCCCATTGGCGGTTCTCTATGATATGTATATACTTGTGACTGAAGTTGAGTAGCATGAGGATCAGTCTTTGTAAGTAAGGGGCATGAGACTTCGATTTATAACTTGTCAAGCATATCCTCTTAGTTGTGTCACTTTCACCTTAACCACATTAAAGATGCTTATGATAGGGGCAATGAGAGCTCAAAGCTAACGAGCACCATACTTTCAGCATTTGGAAGCCTTTCAAATTATTCAAAACCTTTTCTTCTACTTGTTGAGTCTCCACATATTCTTTGAGAACCTTCTTGAGAGCCTAGTTGTCATTCTTTGTGTTTGTTCCATTACTTGATTATTTGTGTTATGATTTTGATGCTTGTATCCTTGATATCTTTACTTCTAGTCATCACTTGAACTTCAAAGGTGCCTTGACATTCATAATCAAAGGCAATCAAGATACCACTCTATCATACCTTTCTATGAGCATTGTAATGTTGCTTATGTTCGTGCTTCATGCTACTTATTATTCTTGAGTTGGAATCTCTTCATAGCTTGCAAAGACTATTAAGTAGACTTGGTTGCATAATCTTTATTATGAATTGTCCAAGTAGTTGATCACATTGCTGAGAATATTTACATCATATGAAGCAAATGTGTTCGTGAAAGTTCTTTTATCGCACTCAGTTTTCAACTGAATTGCTTGAGGACAAGCAATAAGCTAAGCTTGGGGGGAGTTGATACGTCCAAAACATACCTACTTTCCCGAACACTTTTGCTATTGTTTCTCCTCTATACTTGTGTGATTTGGATGCAACTAATGCGAACTGACGCTGTTTTCAGCAGAATTGCCTTGGTGTCTACTTTTTGTGCAGAAAATCAACTATCAGGAAAAATCCCGGAAAATATGTCAAAAATCCTATTTCACCCGAAGACTCCAGGAGCCAGAATACGAGACGGAGAAGAGCTAGGGGTGGCCACACCACCTGGTGGCGCAGGCCAGGCCAGGCCGCGCCAGGGGGTGGTGTGGGCCCCCCAGGCACCCCCTCGGCCTCTCTCTTCGCCTATAAGGAGCCTTCTGACCTCATATTCTGCTCTGCCGCCACCACCAGATTCCACGAAACAACACCAGAAACTCTGTTCTGGCACCCTGTCGGGACGGGGAATTGGAGGAGATCATCGCCATCATCATCACCATCGCTTCTCCATCGACCATCCATGTTTCCCCCATCTATGAGTGAGCAATCCCCTGCTGTAGGCTATGGGGATGGTAGGGATTGGATGAGATCGTTCATGTAATGGCATCAGATTGTTAGGGCATGGTGCCTATTATCTTTTATTAGTGCTTTATGACTCTGTTGCGACTTGTTGTGCTTAATGCTTGTCACTAGGGCCCGAGTGCCATGATTTCAGATCTGAAGTTATTATTGATTCATTATGATAGTATTATTCCTGGTCTTATCTACAAGTTGTATACACACGTTAATGTCCGGAACCTATGGCCCCGAAGTGACAGAAATCAGGATAACCGGAAGGGAAAGGCTTTGATGTGAGGATCACATGTGATCACGGAGTGTTAATGCTTTGCTCCGGTGCTCTATTAAAAGGAGCACCCTAATTGCCAGTAGTTCCCTTGAGGCCCCGCTACAAACGGGCTGGCAAGACAAAAGATGTTGTGCAAGTTCCCATTGCGAGCACGTATGACTATATATGGAACACATGCCTAGGATTGTCTAGTACTTGGGTGCTTTATTTTATTTATCTGCAATTGCCCTATGTTCTGATTGCTATGTGAATTGTCTTGTCCATGCAACGCCCGTCCATCCATCCCTATGCCTACCGCATTCGAATCCCACTGTTTACTGCTTTTGTTACTACTGTCTTTGCTTTACTACTGTTGTTACTTTGCTATTCCTACTACAAAACTGTTGCTACTGATAAACTGCTGTGAGCAAGATTGTTTCCAGGTGCAGCTGAATTGACAACTCAGTTGTTAAGGCTTATAAATATTCTTTGGCTCCCCTTGTGTCGAATCAATAAATTGGGTTTCTCTTCCCTCGAAAAACTGCGATACACCCCCTATACTTGTGGGTCATCAAGCAGCTTCTTTTGTCTTGTCTGTGTTGAAGCAGTCCGCTGATGCTGCTGCTGAGCAGCCTAATTGTCGAACCTCGTTAAGTTCCGTACTATATAACCTATATTAGCTGCTTTATCTACATCTGCTCTGTTTACTGAATTTATTTATGGTGCTGGTTTGTTTTGCTGCTCTAGATTTGCTACCAGATTGGGAAAAATGATCGCAAAAGGAACAATAAATGAAGAGAGAAGCTGCTCTAGATTCCCTACCTTTTTGGGCAAAAAAACACAACTGTTAGAGAGAGAGAGAGGGGGAAAGGCGCTCTTAAAAAGGCCAATTAACAAAAAAAACTTCCAATTTAGGCGTCATGGCGCACGTAACGGCCAAGCCTTTGACCAGACGGCACCCCCCTCCGAGCGCATGTGAGGGCTTCGGAATATCGGGAGAGCAAAAGTGAGGACAAACGAGACACAATGTTGCTATAGCTAAATCTGACAAAAAGCTGAATTTGGCCTTTCCATGCAATATGGCTAGAGCTCCACAATGTAGCTATTCTAAATCCCTAAACTGTGTGGTGCGTTGAAACCTAATGCTTTCCCACCGACACATGTGTTGCAAAGTTGCTTGATCGTGCATGCTTACACAAGTGGCCTACAGAGAAACTTATAGAAGCATGGGCAAACGAGCTTCATTTTGGCAAATTCGGGACAAGCTTTGCGCAATCGGTAGGCCTGATCGGCTGGGCGGCTGCCCCGGGGTGCAGGGATGCTAGGTCCATGTCTATGTTTACACTTCTTAAACTTGTTAGAAATTAATAATAACTGTACACTTACTTCTGTCCTGTCACGTTACGTCGTGTCAGCACCGCGCACCCGCTGTGGATCGGCAACGAGACAGTGGTCTACGTGACCGGTCTCTGCCACGCCAAAGCCACATCGCACACCCGTCCCATCGCCTACCGGGACGGACGCCGAATTTAATCTCTAGGATTGGAAACCATCGATGCTCGCCCGGTCAAACTTGCTTCCGCATGGGTATGACCGGAATATTGGTAAATGGAATTTAAGCATCGCCTTCTGTCTCCTCAGCATATCACTGTGCAAAAATCCCCAACTCATTCCTTCCACCGGTGCCGCCACCGCAAGAACCATCGACGCTGCCGCAGGCACCGCCTCCGCCTGGCCAAACCATCGCAACAGATCACTCCACCTCCACGCCCAGTTCCAGCCACCCCTACCGACCCTAGGCCACCGCCGCCGCATTAGTTGTTGCCATGGACGCAGAGTACGGCGTGTTTGGCGATGAGAGCGACTACACCAACGAGTACACCGTCACCGCCCATGTCACCACCAAGCTGATGGTCATCCACACAAATGCGTCAGCGGGGGTGGCCAAGGTCATCGCAATGTACGAGTGGTGGCTACAGGAGCCGATGGACAGGTACAAGATCGTCGGCCTTGACCTCGAGTATACCAGAGATAGGAAGAGGACGACGCTTTTGCAGCTTTCCATGTGCAACCACTGCCTACTATATCACGTATGTAGGGCCAAATCTATAT
Organism: Avena eriantha; assembly: GCA_910589775.1. NCBI lineage: Eukaryota > Viridiplantae > Streptophyta > Magnoliopsida > Poales > Poaceae > Avena > Avena eriantha. Next base: position 41,656,510 of record OU342741.1, read on the forward strand.
GCCCGGAGCTTCGCGAGTTCCTACACAAGAGGGAGATCTACTTCGCCAGTGTCGACATCAAGAACGACACTCTGAAGCTAAAACGGGATCTCCTCGTTCATGTCGTCAATCACGTCGATCTCCAACGTTTGTGGAGGTACCCGGATGGCGGTACGGGGAAATCCGGCATGGCTAGACTCGCTTCCGACATCATCGACCACGAGTACGCCAGCATGAAAATCGAGTTCCCAAAGCACATGCACGAGCGATGGGAGTGGAGGCACCTAGATTACGATGCGATCAAGTACGCAGCCAGGGATGCGTATGTCTGCTACGAGATGCTCAACAGGATCTGGCGGGTGGGTGAGTGTGTTGTTTACCACTACTAGTTTTGCATTTCGTTCCTACTTTTATCTCGCCTGTATTTTATCTCGCATGTATTTTCTAAGCATTATGTGTGGAAGAACCAAGCTCGTATGATCCCTGTGCTATTAGCTACTTAACATATATGAATTACATTCCCCCTTTTGTATGCTCAACATTCATTCTTACAAATTCTGTCTGTGCCATTTGCATGTGGCAGAATCCAGGACTGACATGCATAAGGTGTGATACAGTCATAAGTCATAACCAAACCCAGATTATAGAGAAGGATACAGTCATAAACCAGATTATAGTTTGACAAAGGTAATACACAGCAGTTCGTAATTGCTCACATAGTGTACTTATGAAATAACATGTTTTCATAAACACAACAATCATGCACTAATAGTCTACATCCCAGCCTGTTGGAGAAGGCAACCGATCCCAGGATGCCTTCGGTCGCTTGCCCTGGTTTGTAGATTCATCTACACTCTAGCATCTGGGACAAACAACCTGCCTTGGTGGTCGTTCAATGATGCGATGCCTGGAACGAGATTTTACAATCTGGCGGTATAGCTCGTGGCTAACATACCCGTCAATTGCAGCGTACTTCAGATTAGGTTTAGAAAGTGGCTTATCCTCCCAGTAATCGTTCCCTAAACGCCTCCACGAACATCTCAGCAATATGTCCTTCATGTCAGCGTACCACGGGTCTATAAGTTCGGAGGCAAGAGTGGCCATCCCGGTCTTGCCGCCCTTCGTCCCTGGGATCCAGTAAATTTCCTGGATGTCCACTCTGCTCTCCTTTGGGATTCTAATGTTGACAGTCGGGCTTTCAAGCAGTTTACTGTCATTCGTGATGTCAACACTGGTAAATGTTATGTGCTGGTTCACGAGAAAGTCATGAAACAGATCCCTAATGCTTTCGCCCCACCTGCATGAAAATGAATTCAGACAAATAATATAGCAATAACTTTTGCAAACAGATGGTTCTGGAACAAAATGACAGCAAAGTCTACCAGATCTCGTCAACCCCTTTCTCGCAAAAAGGCTGGTATACGAGGACGTGCCCCTTCATGGAGAGTTGCACCACGGCGATCCTATGGTGATCGCGGCTGTACTCGAGGTCGATACCTACGAACCTGTTTTCTTCAACCTGTAGCCAACTCGTGTAATTATTCAGAGTGTTCCTCACCGTCGGAGGGTCGGTGGTGTAGACGACATCGATCTTCTTCCGCCATGTACTTCGATGTCGAAGTGCGCAGTTTCATGCCTGCCGTCGTTTTGGATGTCCGGAGCATCCATGACTACATGCAAGAGGGAAAGGATACGGAGGAAGAGGGTGATGCAGTGGTGGTGGAAATGGATGAGGTCGTGGAGGAGGAAATGAGACGGAGAAGTGAAAGATTGGAACCGCCCTTACCAATATCTGGAATGGTGCACGATCATTCGTAGTAGGGTGAAGGTGGCGAAAAACAACGGTTTTACATGTCGACGCTAGAACTTCCTAAAATTTGTTCTACGCCACTTGCATGCAGTGGAATCAATTCAAACGTAGGCACGTTTGCGCGTGCCGACCTTCACTCACTAACAGGCGGGCCACACATTTCCCTTTTGCGATTTATTTTTTCACTTCCTCTACACGGTTACGGTGCCCGCCCTCAATAATTACGCCCCCTCCTTCTTTTCTTCCATGCGGCCGAGAACTGGCGGCGGCGGCGGTTCCTTGCAGATTCGCTCCCCACTCGAACAACTACCCCATCCCTGATTCCACCCCCTCTCGAATCCATCCGGCTCCTTATCACAACGCCTCCATTAATCTACCGGATTCTAGACTCCATTTGCCGCTATGGGTAGAGCTTGACGTAGCAGCAGGCTAAAGTGAAAGGCATGCGACGATGATGCGGGTGGCTAGGGTGACCGCTACCGTGAGGATTGGGGATGGCCGAACCTCAGCGCCACGAACGTGCACAGGATAGCCTCGGAGTTGGACATCATCTCAGCCGGCCGCCTCGCTCGTTGCATCCCTGGCTACCGCGTGACGATGCGGAACATGGACGAACAACCGTTCGGCACGCCAGGCCTACTTTACTCTGATAATAGCAAATGGCTAGACGACCGCGATGGCCACGTAAGTTCCAGTATCTAGCTTATTTGTTCAGTCATGTCGTTGATTCATATATGCTGAACTCTCATCGGAATCCTATGTTCCTTCTGTCGAACGTGTTGTGTGCACACGCGGTTTGAACAAATCGAACCATTTAAGACTATTATGTACAGCGGAAGCTCTGCTCGTACCTAATATTCTGGTATTTTCGTAGTGACACAGTCTTACTTTAGGTGATAGACGAGTTGTCAATTTCCATTTTGCAATGGAATGCCTGCTAGGTGATATTCCGTTTCCTAAAATAAAAACAAATTATGATTTAAGGTTGTTATGCCCCGAGCTGTTTAATTATGATCATCATCAGGAGTTGTTCGGGGGGCTCTGCTACTACTCCATATATTGAGTATCTTCGTAGTGACACAGGCACAATTTAGGCGATATCTGAGGAGACACTCGTATTTAGGCGATATTTTGTGTACTTTAATCTGAAGGCCTAGTTGTCAAATTGTATCTGCAATGGAATCCATGCTAGTTTATTGTACCAACTGACAACAAACTCTGCAGAATATTCATGCAAAACTGATGTTGCTGGATAAGTGGTCCGAATCAGTAGTGGTGAATATCAAGGAAGAAGAAGAGACATAAATGGAAGATGACCAGAACTGGGTGGGTGGCAACGGCGAGTGGCTGGTCCTTTTATCACAGGATGGCAGTACTTGGACTCTAAAAAATGGCTACAGATCAAAGAGACTTGCAGTGCCATCTTTGAAGGGTGTCGGCATTACTGCATTCAATAGCGGGTGGCCGCCACCCATTTCCAAATTCGCTTATAGGTTCGACATGGCAGAACTTGACCTCGTGAAGGTACAGCTCGATCCCACATAGACCGCGGGAGGGGGCGTGGAAGAACTGGGAGTACGACCTCTTAGCGGTGTTCGACAAGGCAATCACATTTATTAGATGCCCAGAAGACAAGGAATAGACAGTCTTGCGCGATGACTTCCTACGGCCGGAGAAGTATGTCGACGCCTTCTTCACCTACAGCTATTCTTCGTACAGACCGCAACGCATTTATGCGGTCACTGAACCTAGCGGCGACGTGCGTGTTTGGGAGTCATCCATTTGGGGTGATTCATGGTGTCATATAGCATGTAAAATCCCATTCAAAAATCTGCTTACTGACTGTTAGTAACACGCAGGTACCCACGCAGCCCCGACATCATTCCAGCTCCGGTCATCGAAGATGCAGTAGCAGATGCTGAACTTGGGACACGGCGCTGGTTCCTGGTACCTCTCAGAGACAACATGGAATAGGATGATGGACTCTTGTGGATTCATATCAGGGGAGCACTAAATAGCGTTGGTGATACAATAGAACATACGGGGACACAACTTTCTTCATACCCATCGCTGCGATGTCACGTTTTCTCGAGGTCTGCATGCCCATCCGAAGACCCAGTAAAGCAAGTCTGGAGTAGAGTCAACAATCTGAAGGGACAATCTGTGTTTCTTGGGATCAACTACCCTTTCTTTGCCGGAGCCCCTGGAGCTATTGAACCTAATTGCTCAGGCAGCCCTGGCCCCTGATGCTGCTGCTGCTGCTACTGCTGCTGGTGGTGGTGGTGTTGGTGGTGGTGGAGCTGACGAAGAACTAGCTGTTGCTGCTCCTGGTGAAGCTGACGAAATACTTGGTGATGCTGCTGCTGGTGAAGCTGATGAAATACTTGCTAATGTTGTTGCTGGTGAAGCTGACGAAATACCTGCTGAGGCTGCTGCCGGAGTCTAGGAAGAACATGCTGGTGTTGTTGCTGAGGTGCCAGCACTTCTAGTGTTGATAGCATACTGTGTGTTTGCTGCACACTCACGCGCCTATCATGTTGACACTCCAGATCTGACCTGGAGCCGAATCCACGTCGGGGGGAGGGGGCCTACAATTGGCTCATCAGTGGGGTTGTACTATTTGAAGGAGAATGAAAGACGGCCAAACGCAGCATTCTGATTCGTTTCGACGATACCACCAGCTCCAGGGACCTAGTGCTCATACTGGCAGATCCGATGAACCATTTGTCTTTATCTTTATCATTAGTTACGCTTATGTGTGTAAAGACTAAGCTGTACTTATTTGTGTAAGACTAAGTTAGGCCTAACTGCGTAATATTCAGTGAACCCCAACTTTTCTTTCCACGCTCATAACAAAAAAATTGCAGCATAGAACATACAAATGTAATGTGCATACCAGGCATTTTTTCTCAGGATAACAACCACTTCAAGCAAATGATACATCGTGTACGCATTTGAACGCATCACTAGAATGTGTCACCTATTGATGATTGATGACATGGATCTAGCTTTTCTATGCTTATTTGCATTGAATCGCTCATTGATTTGTTCACATATTTTTTGGCAATGGCTGATGAACTCCACTCTCTTGGTAACTTGCTTTGTCAGCGAGCACTTGTTGATGCAATGCAAAGTACAGAACATAGTTGTCATCGTCATTCCGTTTAGGTTCTCTATGTTTCGTCATCATGGAGCTACTAATTTCAAATGAAAATCTAGTAAACAATATATGTGTACATTGTTAGAGTATGCTACGGCCACGGTACATACATGTTTTTCTACAATCACAAGAAGAAAACTTGATGCATTTTCACCTTCTTGGCATTGTGCCGAACTGGGTGGATGTGGCTTTGGGGTTCGGAGAGGAAGGCTTCGTGGCTGGTGCGTGTGCGACCATGACGACGGCGAGCTCGGATTCTAGAGGAGACCAACAGGACCGAGCATGGTCGGCATGGTGATAGATCTCACCCGGGAATGAATTCCCGTCCCTGCGCCGTGCCAATGGTGCGGCCATGGTGAGGGCGAGCTCCGATTCGAGATGGGGAGGAGAACGGGCCGAGCAGGTTTGTCCAAGTCCTAGCTCCGCGCCATGGCCGCGACCACAGATTGCCGCCCGGGAGGAAGAAGAAGACGCGTAAAGGATGCATGTGCCAACGCTGCAAGCCTACATGGTAGCGACAACGGCAGCGACATAATGGAAAAAGCTGACAGGGGGGCCCAACTTGACGGCCGTTAGCCTGATTTTTTGTATTGAAACGTAAAGTTGAATTCGTGCCAAAAAGACCCTCTGAGTATTTCGCACGCCAACTGTAGTCATCACGGCTGATATCAAGGAACTCGGGTACCGCGTTGCCTGGCCACCCCAACTTTCGGGCCGCAAAATGATATTCTCGGAGTGGAGATGGGCCACAAGGGGACCACTAGGTGGTGTGGCCACCCTGGCCCACTCCTGGCTCTCCCCTTTGGCGTATAGTATCCCCATGAAACCCTAATACCCGGGGAGCGACCACAGAAAGATTATGCCGCCTCTACGGGGCGAAAAACTACAGAGAGAGAAAGATCTCTCTGGTAGACAGAATTCTGCCGAGGGAATTCCTTCCCGGAGAGGGGAGGTCGTCGCCATTGATACGTTGCAAACGTATCCATAATTTTTGATGTTCCATGCTTGGTTTTATCTACTTTCTTGTGTTTTGTCCATACTTTGGAGTACTTTTCATATGATCTCTTGGACTAACCTATTAACAAGAGCCACAGTGCCAGCTGCCTGTTTTCTGCTGTTTTTGGTTCCAGGAAAGTCAAAAAATGAATATTCTCGGAATTGGACAGGACAAAAGCCAAAGTCAGTTTTTCACTGAGGGACACCTAGAGCCAGATTACGAGACGGAGAGGGGCTGGGGCCCGGCCACACCACCTGGCCGCGCGGCTAGGCCTGACCCGTGCCAGGGGTGGTCTAGCTGCCCCAGGCACCCCCTCGGCCTCTCCTTCCGCCTATATATTGCCTCTGATACGGAAACCCTAAGTACCCAATCAAAATTCCATGAAAGAGTATATAGCCGCCATCATCTCCATCCCTAGATCGGGAGGGATCTGAAGCTCTTCCCGGCACCCTGCCGGAGAGGGGAATTCACCCCGGAGGCCTTCTTCATCATCATGCAAGCCTCCGGTGTGATGCGTGAGTAGTTCATCTCTGGACTACGGGTCCATGTAGTAGCTAGATGGCTGGTTCTCCTCCTTTGTGCTATCATGTCTAGATCTTGTGAGCTCCGTTCATGATCAAGATCATCTATTTGTAATTCTGCATGTTGTGTTTGCGGGGATCCGATGGATATTGAGATGCTATTTCAGATTGATTATTGATTCTATCATGTCTTTGTTATTTGTGATCTCGCATGCTTTTCGTTGTTAGTAGCTATCTTGGCCAAGTAGATGGTAGCAACTCCAAGAGTTAGTATTTATGCTCGATAGTGGGTTCATGCCTCTAGTAATCTGGGGAAGTGACAGAAATCTTTAAGGTACTAGATGTGTTGTTGCTACTAGGGAGAAAACAACAATCCTTTGTTCATAGAACAATCGTATTGTTTACTTTACACGCAATTCGTAATGCAATTATCCGTTGCTTGCAACTTAATACTAGAGGGGGTTCGGATGATAACCTGAAGGTTGATTATTAGTCATAGATGCAGTTGGATGGCGGTCTATGTATAATGTTGTAATGCCCAATAGAATCTCAAAGGAGTCAAGATGAGTAGTATATGCTTGTATGCTTTCTCGATGTTTGTCAATTGCCCCGCTGTAATTTGTTCACCCAACATGTTATCTATCTTAACGAGAGCCACCTCTAGTGAACTATGGACCCTGGTCCTTTCTTTAACTTTCAATCTACAATCAACTATTTACTGCTTTGCGTTTACTTTCTGCAAACTACTATATTCTTCCACTTGATACGTTTAATCCTTTGTTTTCAGCAAAACCGGTGAGATTGGCAACCTCATCGTAAATTGGGGACAAAGTTCTGTGGTTGTGTTGTGCAGGTATCCACGTTGCTTGCTGGCACCGTTAGTGCGCCCTACCAACGTTCAGCTAGCTACACCTTTGGGTTGTTTCCTTGCTCCTACTAGATTGATAACCTTGGTTTCATAACTGAGGGAAACTTACTGCTATGCTCATCATACCTTTCTCTTGGGGTTCCCCAACGAGCTCGTTAATACACGAGTCAGTAAGTATTTTTCTAGTGCCGTTGCCAGGGAGTCAAGGACATCTTCACAAGGGGAGTCCCTCATAACCAATCTCTTTACTTTGTTGTTTTTGTTTTGCTTAGTTTACTTTTCGTTTTGTTAGCTTGTTTCTTTTTCAAAAACACAAAAAAATAGTTTTACAAGTTTGCTTTCTTTATTAAAAACACAAAAAAATGACTACTCTTGAAAATACTAATTTGTGTGACTTCACTAGCACCAACAACAATGATTTTATGAGCACACCTATTGCTCCACCTGTTCCTGAAGCTACTTTCTTTGAGATAAAACCTGCTTTACTCAATCTTGTTATGAGAGAACAATTTTCTAGTATTGGTAATGAAGATGTTGCTGCCCATCTAAATAACTTTGTTGAACTTTGTGAGATGCAAAAGCATAGGTATATAGATGGAGATATTATTAAGCATAAATTGTTTCCTTTCTCTTTGAGAGGAAAAGCTAAAGAATGGTTAAATCCCCTAATGAGGAATAGTATTGATTCTTGGACTAAGTGCAAAGATGCTTTTATTGGAAAATACTATCCTCCTGCTAAGATTATATCTATGAGAAGTGAAATAATGAAGTTTAAACAATCTGATAATGAACATGTTACTCAAGCTTGGGAAAGAATGAAATCTTTGGTAAAGAATTGTCCCACTCATGGACTGACTGCTTGGATGATTATCCAAACCTTTTATGCAGGATTGAACTATTCTTCAAGAAATCTATTGGATTCTGCTGCCAGAGGTACCTTTATGACCATTACTTTGGGTGCTGCAACAAAGCTTCTGGATAATACGATGATTAACTACTCTGAATGGCATACTGAAAGAGCTCCACAAGGTAAGAAGGTAAATTATGTTGATGAAACCTCCTCCTTGAGTGATAAGATTGATGTTATTATGTCTATGCTTGTTAATGGGAAAGCCCATATTGATCCAATAATGTTCCCTTAGCCTCTTTGGTTGCTCAAGAAGAGCAAGTTGATGTGAAATTTATAAGAAATAACAATTTTAGCAACAATGCCTACAGGAATAATTTGGTAACAACAATTATAAGCCATATCCTCCCAACAATGGTAATGCTTATGGAAATTCCTACAACAACAATAGGAGTGCTCCCTCTGAACTTGAAGTTATGCTTAAAATTTTTATTAGTAAACAAACTGCTTTCAATAAAACTATTGAGGAAAAACTCTCTAATGCAGAAAGAAATATAGCATCTTTGGCTGAAGCTCAATCTTCTATTAATAAAATGGCTGCCAAACCTGGAACTATTGATAATCCCTTTGCTCCTACTAATGCCATACAAGTGAGAATTGATGAAAATGTTAGACTATTAGCTGAATTGCATGCTAAGTGGGAAAGAGAAGATGAAATTGCTAGAAACATTAGTGTTTCTACTATCACTACCACTAGTGTTGAGGCTAGTAATAGCTATACTTCTTTAGATGAGAATTATGATTTTGATCTTGATGGTTGCAATATCTCTGAAGTTATTAAGTTCCTACAAAAGCTTGCTAAAAGTCCTAATTCTAGTGCTATGAACATGGCCTTTACAAAACACATTACTGATGCTCTCATAAAGATAAAGAAGAAAAGAGGAAACATAAAGCTTCTATTCCTATAAAACAAGAAGATGGTTGGGAACCCATCATCAATATGAAAGTGAATGATTTTGATTTTAAAGCTTTATGTGATCTTGATAGTAGTGTTTTTATTATGCCTAGAAGGATTTATGAAATGCTTGACTTTCCACCACTTGAAGATTGTTATTTGAATGTCCCACTTGATGATAATGCTCAAAAGAAACTCATGGGGAGTATTAATGATGTTCTTATTATGGTTAACAATGCCTATGTCTCCGTTGATTTTTATGTTTTGGATGTTGAATGCAATGCTTCTTGTCCTATTACTTTGGGAAGACCTTTTCTTAGAACTATTGGTGCCATTATTCATATGAAAGAAGTCACCATTAAATATCAACTCCCACTCAAGAAAGGTATAGAACACTTCCCTAAGAAGAGAGAAGATTTCTTTTGCCTCCCCCGTGAAAACAAAATTTGCTCTTAATGCTTCTTCATTTGAGAACACTTGATCCTTTTTCTTGCTTCTTATGCCTAACTTAAAGGCGATAAAGAAAAGTACTTATTGGGAGAGAACCCAAAAGTTTTAGATGAGTCTTGGAAGTTATTACCTCTGTACTAACCGCTCCTTATCCTTTTTATTTGCTTTTTGTGCCAAGAGTAATCTCTAATGAGAGAGAAGTAATGATTGGGAAAGTTGTTGTCCCGAAACAGATTTATGTGCTTCACCGTAAAAATTCGTGTAAAATCTCTGTATGTCCTTTTGAGGCTTGAATTTTTTTGATTTTGCCCCAGGTTGTTATCTAACTTTCGTTAGTTCAACACTTTTTGATTTGAGCCACAGAAGGTCTTCGAAATTTTTATTCTTTACCTGCTGGTCTGTTTTAACAGATTTCTGCCATTTTTTGCATTTGCTTCTTGTTGGGTCCTTTTTGAGTTCTTTTGGGGAATTGAACTTTTTGAGGGAAGTGCTACAGTAGCTAGTGTTTAAATGGAAGTTTTATTGGTGTTAGAACTGAACCTAAAGACTTATTATCTTGAGTGCACTAATGTTGCTAATAAAGATTGTGTGAAGTTTTGTATGAAAGAAAATTTTCAGGTGTATGGAAGGAATGAGTAATGAGGTGAAGGATGGACTAAAGCTCAAGATTGGGGATGCCACGCGTGTCACCCCAAGAAATATCCAAGAAGTACAAGAATCAAAGCTTGGGGATGCCCAAGGCATCCCCCTCTTCATCAATAAAAATCTCAGGTTTCTTCCAAACGCTTCATTTTTATTGTTTCATGCACAGTTCTGTTGTTCTTGGAGCGTCTTCTTTTTTGTTTTAGTTTTGGTTTTTCGTTTGCTTTGTTTGCTTAGTTTGCTAAATTAATTGGTTGGACCCCCTCTTTCATACAATTGTTTTCAAATAGTTTGGTTTGGATTGGAAAAGAGTAGGAAAGTTCATGCTTAAGTGGTAAAGAGAGCTTGTTTTTGACTGTGGCCTATGCTTTGTCATGGCATGCTTGATATTTTATTGGCTTTATGCTTAGTATTATTTGATGTAGCACGACTTGTTATAAACAATTGAGATTGCTTAATGTGCCTTGGAAGAATCATGCGTTGTTTTAGCATATTAAAGCATAGTATTGTGGTATTCTCCTTTGATGCTTTATTTGGGTTGACTTGGTGCATGCTCACACCATGTTATGATTATCCCAAGTCACCATTGCCTTTATGATCCTTTAGTTTTCAACTTGTAGTATCACTTTATGCTTTTATCAATGATGTTTTGCCGCTCTGCATGATTATGGCCATTATTGCTCTCTTAGTTTGTCGCTCCTACTCTTTTGCTAGCCTCCACAACCAAGTATGAGTTCCACTCATGCATCAAACTCCTAAAACCAAGTTATTCCAAAGAGTCCAACATACCTACCTACTATCATATGCTATTCCAAGTATATTCATGTTTTATGTACCTTCCGAATTAAACTTGTTATGAGAAAACTAGTGATTAAAGCTCTCACGAACTTGATGGCACACTTTACTTTTCTTGCCCTTAATAAACTTGAACCATTATGTCGTCTATGTTGTATATGCTTGCACTTATTTGTTGGGGATTAGCAGAACCATGTTGTCATGGGGAATGCTTTCAACATTGCACTTGTACTTTGTACCTAGTTGATATCATGCTCTTTTGTCTATGGATGTCGTCGGTGTGAAATGAAAGGGGAGCTTGTAAGTCCATGGAGTTATGTATATGTGTTAGAGAAACGCCTGGGCTGCTTGTCTAATCCATGCTGGCATGGTGGAAACCTGCAGCGTAACCATAATGAGCTATCTATGAAGCATTCTTCTTATAAAAAAGAGTCAGATATTGAGAAAAAAAAGAGAGAAAAAAAAAGAAATTATGAAAAGAGGAAAGAGAGAAAAAAGCACCATATTCCCATGGTAAATAAGAAGATTGATGAGATGCTCATTGACTGCTTGCCTTGTCATTTTGATATGGGGATTCTTCCGTATCATCAGGCAAGGGGTACCCCGTTGGAGGTTCTCTATGATACACATGTACTTACGATGACAAGAACTAACCGGTGACTAAACTTGAGTAGCATGAGGAGTGGCCCTCATATTCAAGGGACATGATATTTCCAACTTATACTTCGTCAAGCATCTACAACCATAGTTTGTTCACTTTAACCTTAATCACTTCAAGATGCTTATGATAGGGGCAATGAGAGCTGAAAGCTATTAAGTACCATAATTTTTGGAAGCTCTTTATGAAACTTGAATCCCTACTTCCTTCTATGAAGGCCTTTCTTCCACTTTTATATTGAGTCTCCACCTTCTACCTTTATGCACCTACTTAAGAGCATAGTGGCCATTCTTAGTTTTATGTGCATTGTCCCAAGACTTATTGATTGATGCATAACTTTGATATTGCTTATTTTAAACTATTTGTATCTAGTCACTCTTATGAACTTTGAAGGTGTCATATGCATTTATGCTTGCTACTCTATGAGGGACAAGCTGAATGCCACTATGTTATGTTTTCTTTATGTGAAACAAACAAATGTCTTGCAAAGCATTGTTATTCATTAATCTTTTGTTTGTGCCTTTTCATGTTGCAACATAGTTTCTTTTTCGTATTGCTAGAACTTTGTCTTTCATGTTATGATTGAAGTACTATGATCCCAGCTTTGAATGTTTTACAAATACTTTGATCAAGTTTATGATGGTGCATGTCACCTCAAAAATTATTCTTTCTTTTTATCACTTACCTACTCGAGGACGAGCAGGAGTTAAGCTTGGGGATGTTGATACGTTGCAAACATATCCATAATTTTTTATGTTCCATGCTTGGTTTTATATACTTTTCTTGTGTTTTGTCCATAGTTTGGAGTACTTTTCATATGATTTCTTGGACTAACCTATTAACAAGAGCCACAATGTCAGCTGCCTGTTTTCTGCTATTTTTGGTTCCAGGAAAGTCAGAAAATGAATATTCTCGGAATTGGACGGGACAAAAGCCAAAGTCAGTTTTTCACCGAGGGACACCTGGAGCCAAATTACGAGACGGAGAGGGGCTGGGTCCCGGCCACACCACCTGGCCGCGAGGCCAGGCCTGGCCCGTGCCAGGGGGTGGTCTGGCCGACCCAGGCACCCCCTTGGCCTCTCCTTCCGCCTATACATTGCCTCTGATACGGAAACCCTAAGTACCCGATCAAAATTCCAGGAAAGAGTCTGTAGCCGTCGTCATCTCCATCCCTAGATCGGGAGGGATCTAAAGCTCTTCTCGGCACCCTGCCAGAGAGGGGAATTCACCCTGGAGGCCTTCTTCATCATCATGCAAGCCTCCGGTGTGATGCGTGAGTAGTTCATCTTTGGACTACGGATCCATGTAGTAGCTAGATGTCTGGTTCTCCTCTTTTGTGCTATCATGTTTAGATCTTGTGAGCTCCATTCATGATCAAGATCATCTATTTGTAATTCTGCATGTTGTGTTCGCGGGGATCCGATGGATATTGAGATGCTATTTCAGATTGATTATTGATTCTATCATGTCTTTGTTATTTGTGATCTTGCATGCTTTCCGTTGTTAGTAGCTATCTTGGCCAAGTAGATGCTAGCAACTCCAAGAGTTAGTATTTATGCTCGATACTGGGCTCATGCCTCTGGTTATCTGGGGACGCGATAGAAATCTTTAAGGTACTAGATGTGTTGTTGCTACTAGGGAGAAAACAACAATCCTTTGTTCATAGAATAATCCTATTGTTTACTTTACACGTAATTCGTAATGCAATTATCCGTTGCTTGCAACTTAATACTGGAGGGGGTTCGGATGATAACATGTAACATCCCAAAACTTTAATCCAAGCTTATCAAGATCTAAATCATCAAATTTAGGGTTAACAAAAACTTTTCCAAATTAAAAAGAAAAGCATTCATGTGTATGTGCATTTAAATTAGGAATTGATTTGAATTGCCATGGTTCAGTGATCCATTGCTTGTAAAATGTTTCTTAGGTGATTTAACCATCATCTACATCACTCCCAAACTTTTACTAAAGAAAATCAAATAAAAAACAATTAAAAAGGAGGAATGGTCCTTTTGGCCATTTTAATCCACTACACTACTTTGAGTGTTCCTAGCACTCATTTCTTAACAGAAACAATTCATGATCTTTGCACCCCTTGCTAGTACACATAATGAGGTACCAAGGCCCGCCTATTGATCTGCTAAAAACATTCTTTTGTTTATTTAAAATGGCATGTGAAAATTGAATTCAATACATATGCATAGATCACCCCTATTTCAAAAACCATCTATTTGAGCTCCACTTTCAAAACCCTTGCAACCAGAGACTGCCTAGCACTAGTGTAGATCACCCAAAAAATTTGAACTCAAAATTCAAATGTTTTTCTCTTTTGGCCATTCCATCAAACACCTTGTGGGCACAAATCTGGCCAAATTCAAAATACTATTTTGAGCAGTTATTTTGGTCACCATTTAGGCCTAACCATGTCCCCTTGTTCCCCCAGTGCAAACCCTACCCTTTGCTAGCCCGGCCAAACCCTGTGCACACGACCAAATGGTCATGGCCATTAAGGCCGAGCACCTTGAGCACCCCCACCGGCGACATCGCGCCATAGCAGTCGCCAGCCTCTCTCGCCATGTCTACACGCTCACCTCTGGTCCACCGCCACCGTCCAACCAGCCCCAGCCCAGAGACAGAGAGCAGAATGGCCAGGAACCGCCGCGCCCTGAGCTGGTCGACCATGCTGACACCGCCCGCAGAGCATGCTCTGTCCCCGCGTGCACAGACCGCCCCTCGGCCGCAACCCGCGCCTACCGCTCCTCCATGACCTAGGGAACACCCTAGACACCCCTGTTGGCCGCCCAACTCACGCCAGCCACCGCTCATCGTCGGACCCGCCGCCTCTACCGCCCAGAGCGTGTGACGCGCCCGACCAGCACAGAGCCCGCCTTGCCACGCCTTTAAGCCTCAGTGCACCACCAGGAGACAGGCCACCGTCCCCTACCTCGAGCCACGCCGCTAGCCCCCTGTGCCGCCCTCGCCGGAGTCGCCTGCCCACACCGCTCGGTCTCACCGTCGGGCCTATATAAGCCGGCCTCCCTAGCACCATTTCTCCACACTCCCACACTCCCCACCTCTCTCTGAACCTCACCCACCTCTCGCCGACGCTGCTCGAGATCTGCCTTTCCAGAATTGGAGCCGGAGCCGCCGCAGCAGGAGGAGATAGGCGCCTGCGATTTAGGGCACCCCAAGCTCCGCCGCAACCGTGCCTCGCCTCGCCATCGTCTTCTAGTTCATTTTCCCGCCTCGCCGTCGTCGCTGGAGCCCTGGTACGTCTCCGGTAGATCCCCACCGAGCCGCTAGGGCAAACTCTCGTCAGCGACCTGTTCGTCGTTGACGACGAACCTCAGCCGTAGATCCCCCTTCTAATCCTATGGCCCACATCGCGCGTACCGTTTCGCGTGTTAAGTGCCGCTGACCAACGGGACCCCCCTGTCAGCTAAGCGCCGTGCCGCGGAGCGCCACTGGGCCGGCCCATGTTCGTTCCCGCGCTAGCCCAACCATTCAAAAATTGATTTTTCTTTTTAGAGTTAATCTTATTTCTGTCCACTAGTTTAAAATTCAATTCTGGGAGTTTTACAAATCCAAATAGCATGAAACCAATTTTTCCTGAAAGGTATTGAAATGATCTATCCAAGCCCGTTGGATTTAATCCAATTAGAGTTATGGCTCTCTTCTAATAAAAATAACAAAACAGAAGCTTTGCACTTGCAACATTTTTACAAAAACAATCAAGTTAGCTTTTGAGTTGATTCCAACTCTCAAAAATCACATTTCATCATATCTATCTAAATATGTAATAATATTAATGTTTACATGCAGCGACTTTGGACTAGTACCAAAATAATGCTATATAGCCATTTCTAGTCACTTTAAATCATTAAATAATGAACTTAAACCAAAGTAATTATGATCCAACCTTTAAATCTCATTCCCACTTGTTAAAATATGTGGTAATGACATGTGTCAACATGATCCCATATTTTAAGTGGTGAATATTAAATCTTAGTTAATTTTTCAATGAGTATAAATTACTTTTCTAAATTAAAAAGATGAAACTAGTGATTTAAACTTGCGATGCTTGTGATGATAATAGATCATCAAATGTGTGTCTTAGAATGCTATTTAGCCTAGTTAAGTATTGTTTGGTGATTGTGTACTCCGTATGTCTTTATAGCAGATAGTACCGACCAAGCTTTCGAGGAGGAGGAGTTCTACCAAGAAGAAGAAGAAGAAGAAGAAAACTTCAACCACTGCACCAACCAAGGCAAGCTACTATTAGCAAGCTAGCACTATCCAAGTGCAAACCACCATTAACAATGCAAGCTAACACTTGCAAGTTTAATGCTTAGCAAGCTAGGATCAAACTAGATGGTTTAGCAAAGATGCCTTAGGCATGCTTTGATCACACCCCTTTGACTATTAGTTACCCCAAGTCTTATTTACAAGTTTTACCTTCCTTAGTTTACACAAAGTTCTTTACTTGTTTTGAAGGTAGCATAAAGAGTATAAAACTTGACCTAGTTAGGTAACCTTTAGATGTCATTCTATGGCATGAGATTGAACCCATCTTTTCCATTTTAGTGAACAATCTTAACTTAGTAGTTTAGAGTAGATCAAAAACTTGAGTCAGTTTAGATGGGAAAACTTGGTGAAAATGAATTATGAAAACCTTGGAATGATGAGTCATTCTATCGAGATGTTTTGACATGTGTTGAGAAACACAAATGGTTTACGATGATGAAAATGTTGAGGCATGAGCCTTAACCCTTTTTATAAAACTGATGGTTGGATTCGGATGCGATACCATTCCAAATTTACCGTACAACCACACTACCTGAATTGGGTAAGGCTTAGCTAGAAATTTATATGCATTAGTATTAGTTCCCTCGAGGGAGAGGTTTGAGCTGAGGCTACCTCTCAATGTTGTCCACCTATGCAGTGCCCAAGATGACAGATGGTCATGGTTGGGAGGCCATGCTCATAGGAGAGGTTCTTATACTAGGGTGTGTAAAGGGAAGGTTATGTTTGATTATCTGCATACTAAGTATGATGATTCACGGTTATCCCTGACAGATGTATCGAATCTTGTGGTGAAAGTGTACCACCTCTACAGAGTGTCAAACTATTCGAATAGCCGCGTCCGCGGTTATGGACAGTTGGAATGGCCATACTGTTTCGTTGTCAGATGTTTTCTAAAGAACTTGAAATGAATGATGAACTTTGACTTGACCACAACATGGTTGTGTTTACGACAATAGCTTCCCAACTTAAGTGATTCTAGAACTTTACTTTATCTTTCTTTGCTTCTGAACTCAGCTTAGGTTTCAAACTTAACTTTATAGTTAAACTTAGATTTAGCACTTTAGCTTTAGAACTATCATAATTGTTAGTGGTAGTTTGCGAGTACTTAAAGAGTACTCATGGCTTTTGTCCCTGGCTATTATCATGGCCAGACTATCAAGGAGAATATCAAGATGACGGACAGCAGGATGGCTATGATAACTAGGACTATCTGCCTTCATCAGCATTGCCTGTGCCCCTGAAGATGGACCCCACCGCTACGCTTATCTTTCATTTATGATGCTTGTTGTATGAAGACTGGATCATGAGATCCTTATTTGTGTAAGACCTTATGTATGGTTTGTAATGGATGATGTACTGTGATATCCAATCCGTTATGTCTCGCAAAAATGGTAATCCTGGGATTGCGAGGTATGGCATAACGGGCATCTAGGATTAAAAATCCAGGTGTTGACAAGTTGGTATCAGAGCCATGCTGACCATAGGAGACCCTAGTTAGAATGGACGTCCAAACCAAAAACTTAGTTTCAAAACCAAAGTGAGTATTTATGAAAAACTATCTCCTCTTGTGGACTCATTCTTTCTCAAAAATTCATGTTCTTCAAAATTCTTAGATTACTACTTAAAATTTGACACACTTGATCACTTCACTAACTTCCTCATCCTTAATTCTTGTAGATGGAGACTCAGTTCAGCAAGTTTTACCAGTTGGGAAACGGAGGTCGGCTAATCTTCAAGAGGGATCTAGACTCACTGTCAAAGTTACTAGGACGCCCGCACCCGGAGTTTCTTGGAGCTCAATTTCCAGGACCCCCAAGAGGAGACCTACAGTGGCTAGTCACCGCAGATCTTAGAGGAAGCATTGAAGCACCAACTTCTGGGAGAATTCAGTTCTCTGTGAGGGAGAACAACTGGCTAGATGGATTAGCCAGGGCAATGCATGAAGCTCTCGCACGTCTATGTGCCCTCAGCGTCAACTAGATCCAAGGAACCCGTTTTGCCCACTATGCAAGACATGACTTCATGGGAATGCTGATGGAGATGCCAAGTCATCCAGCACTAAAGTGCCAAGTGGAGAACCTTGACTTCCTGTTGTATGACCGTCAAAAGGAGCTGGACAATGCCAGAGAGTTAGCCAACCAAAACCGTGCCATTGCCGACCAGAAGGCCCAGACTTTCGCACTGCTCATCCAGGATCGCCAGTCTCTTCGCCGCTAGCGTGCAAAGAAGGATCGCACCATCGCCCGTCTTCGCAAGAAGGTGGCCGACCTTGAGAAGATAGTCAAGGAGCAGGCAGCTCAGCTTGCAGCAAAAGAAGAAGAAGATGAGGGTGAAGACATCTAGGGAGACATGGATTCTTACCTTGGCAATGATGATGACTTTCTGGCGGAGGATGCCGTGGACTTCTACACTGACGATGATGACTCCGACGACGATGAGTAGATGCACTAGAGCACTGTCGTAGCATGAGATGTATCAGTCTCATTGTATCGTAGCTTGAAGAATGGTTCTTCAAACCATCTGTTTTCCCTTTGATTGTTGTGGTGTGTTTTGTATCGTGTGCTTACTTGCATGAATGAAATGGAGTTAGTTGAAAAACCTGAGTCTAACTCAAAGTTTTAGCTTTGAAAACCCAAAACCCTGAACCTTAGAATTTCCCTCTTACCCCTATATCCTTCTCAATCTTCAGATGACTCGTGGAAACCAAGGAGGGAGCAGCTCGTCGCAAGACCCAATGCTGCAGATCTTGCAGAATCTCATCGTAGACCGTGAAGCAAGCAGGGCAGAGCGCCAAGCCAACTTAGCAACATTGCAGCAGATCGCCCAGATGGCTCTCAACAACCAAGGGCATGGAAATCAGGATCACCAGGGATCCAAACTCAAAAACTTTCAGAATACCAATCCCCCAATCTTTAGCACCTCTGAGAACCCGTTAGATGCTGATGACTGGTTACAAACCATGGAAAACAACCTCGAAGTTGCAGGAGTTGATGAAAATGAGAAAGTTCTCTTTGCCACCCATTATCTGGCGGGAGATGCAAGAGCTTGGTGGAATAGCATCCGCAATATGAACCATGGGCAAGTGATGACATGGGAAGCGTTCAAAGTCAAGTTCAGCCGCACCCACGTGCCGCAAGGACTAGTCAACAGAATGAGAGATGAGTTCCGCGAATTGAAGCAAGGAAGAATGACTGTGGTGGAGTACCGTGACAGATTCCTGTCACTAGCCAGATATGCACCAGATGAGATCAACAAGGAGGCCAAGCAGAAGGAGAGATTCCTGAACGGACTGCATGATGAGATGCAGACTGTCCTAGTCAACATCCGTTTCCAGGATCTCGAAGAGCTAGTCGACTCTGCCATTCAGATGGAAGGGAAGATTAACCAGGCAAATGACAACCGCAAGCGTCGTATGATGCAGCAGTCTGGATCTAGTAGTCACCAGACGTACTGTCCCAAGCCTTCACCAGGATATGCACCAAGGAACAGCCGACCCCCAAATTCTCGCCCAAGCTACCCCAACCGTAGCGGAGGCAATGTGAAGTCCGGAGGAAACAATCACAACTCCGGTAATGCCAACAATTGCACCTCCCAAGAACAACTACAACAACAACACTGCACCCAGGACTGGCAGCAATGTTGTGCTTGTCGCAGTCAAGGACAAGTCCCAGATCACTTGTTTCGAGTGGGGAGTGAAGGGTCGCTACTCCAATGAATGTCCCAAGAAGACTGCAGCCAATGCCAATGTGAATGCCCCAGCGCAGCAGCAACGTCGTGTTCAACCAGGAAGGAGATTTGCCCCAGGGAACCCTCACAACCGCAATGGCTGTCTCTTCCACATGAATGCAGAAGCGCCAGATGTAGTGTTGGGTATGTTTTCTGTCAACTCAGTTTTAGCAAGAGTATTGTTTGATTCTAGAGCATCACATTCATTTGTCACCGAAGAATTTGCATGCACTAGTAAGATTCGCCCAACCAACCTGAAGCATGTCATGATAGTTCAAATCCCCGGTTCAACAACCAAAGCTAGAAAAATTTGCAAAGCTGTACCTATCAGAATACGTGGGATAGATTTTTATGCCAACCTAATTGTACTTGGAACCAAAGGATTGGAAGTAGTACTAGGTATGGACTAGATGTCAAGGCATAAAGGACTGACAGAATGTGCTAAGAAAGCCATCACCATGACCAGTAGTTCTGGAGTCACAGTAGAGCATATCTCTGAAACCTTACCCCATCAATTCAAGTTAACAAGAGTGTAGCCCTGCCCACCATTGACCAAGTCAGAGTAGTCTGTGAATACCCCGACGTATTCCCAGATGAATTGCCAGGTATGCCCCGGATAGGGATATTGAGTTCATTATCGAACTAATCCCCGGAACCGGACCCATAGCCTAGAGACCCTATAGCATGAACCCATCAGAGTTAGTGGAACTGAAGAATCAGTTGGATGCCATGTTAGAGAAAGGCTTGATTCAACCAAGTGCATCGCCATGGAGATCACCAGTGTTATTCATCGACAAGAAAGATGGAGGCAACCGTCTGTGCATAGATTACAGAAAGTTGAATGATGTCACCATCAAGAACAAGTACCCCTTGCCAAAGATAGAGGATCTATTTGATCAGTTGACCGGAGCTCGGGTATTCTCAAAGATTGATCTTAGGACTGGTTATCACCAAGTTAAGATTCCCGCAACGGATATTCCAAAGACCGCCTTTACTACTCGCTATGGTTTATACGAGTATACGGTTATGTCTTTTGGATTAACCAATGCCCCTTCTTATTTCATGAATCTCATGAATAAGATCTTTATGAATTTCCTAGATAAGTTTGTAGTTGTGTTTATCGACGACATTCTTATCTACTCCAAGTCAGAAGAAGAGCATGAGCAACATCTGAGAGTTATCCTAGAAACCCTGAGGGAGCATCAGTTATATGCCAAGTTCAGCAAGTGTGAGTTTTGGCTGAAAGAAGTAGGATTCCTAGGACATATAGTGTCTGCCAGAGGAGTCTCTGTTGATCCCGCCAAGATCAAAGATGTCGAAGAATGGGAAGCCCCAACCACTCAAACCCAAGTCCATTCATTTCTCGGATTAGCGGGGTATTACCGCAAGTTCGTAGAAGGATTCTCGAGCATCACCCGACCCATGACCCAATTGTTGAAAAAGGACAAGAAGTTTGAATGGACAGAAAATGTGAAGCTAGTTTTCAGGAGCTGAAGAAGAGATTGATATCATCCCCAATATTGGTCATGCCAGACATCAAGAAGCCATTTGATGTGTATTGTGACGCATCAAAGATTGGTCTCGGATGTGTATTGATGCAAGAAGGCAAAGTCATCGCGTATCTGTCTCGACAACTGAAGCAGCATGAGCAAAACTATCCGACCCATGATCTTGAGCTAGCAGCTGTGGTTCTAGCATTGAAGACATGGTGTCATTATCTGATGGGTAATCGCTGTGAGATTTACTCAGATCACAAGAGCTTGAAATATATCTTCACTCAGAAGGAGCTGAATATGAGGCAAAGGAGATGGATAGAGTTAATCAAGGATTATGACCTTGACATTCACTATCACCCCGGCAAAGCCAATGTGGTAGCAGATGCTCTTAGCAGATTACCGTGTAGGCTAAATACCATGATCAAGGAGAAGCAACCAAGTTTGTATGAAGAGTTGGAGCAGTTCAGGACTGAATTAGTTAGCAAAGGATTCTTAGCTAGCATTGAACTTCAACCCACTTTGATTAGCCAAATCAAGGAAGCCCAGAAGGGGAATGAAAGTATCGACGGAATCAAACGT
The DNA here is from genome assembly GCA_910589775.1 of Avena eriantha. Taxonomy (NCBI): domain Eukaryota; kingdom Viridiplantae; phylum Streptophyta; class Magnoliopsida; order Poales; family Poaceae; genus Avena; species Avena eriantha. The sequence continues at coordinate 41,678,301 of OU342741.1, forward strand.
CGTATTGGTACATGAAAGGTACCTGGATTCACGGAAGACGAAGAAGGAGTACTGTGGTACAAAGGACGTATCTGTGTACCAACAGATTCGGAGCTGAAGGAAGTTATTATGAAGGAAGCTCATGATACTCTTTATTCTATCCACCCCGGAGGAACAAAGATGTATCAGGACTTGAAAGAGAAATTTCGATGGCACAAGATGAAGAGAGAAATCGGAAGCTACATCACCAAATGTGACATCTGTCAAAGAGTCAAAGAAGAGCATCAGAGGCCTGTAGGACTGTTACAACCATTGCAGATTCCGGAATGGAAATGGGATTCCGTCGGAATGGACTTTATCACCGGTTTGCCTACTTCTAGCAGGGGAAATGACTCAATTTGGGTCACAGTTGATAGATTGTCCAAGGTAGCCCACTTTATACCTGTCAAGACTACCTACCAGAGTGCGAAGCTAGTAGAGTTGTACATTGCCAGGATTGTTAGTCTGCATGGAACCCCCAAGACCATAGTATCAAATCGAGGAACCCAGTTTACCTCGAGATTTTGGCAGAAAGTTCAGGAAGGATTAGGAACCAAGTTGAACTTTAGCACCTCGTATCACCCGCAAACTGATGGACAGACTGAGAGAGTCAACCAGATCTTAGAGGATATGCTTAGAGCCTGTGTATTGGAATACGGATCAAAATGGGAAGACTGCCTGCCTTTCGCAGAATTCTCATATAACAACAGTTATCAAGCTAGTTTGTAGATGGCACCATTTGAATTCCTATATGGAAGAAAGTATTGTACCCCTTTGAATTGGTCGCAAGTAGGAGAGAGTCAAATCTTTGGACCCGACATTCTCCGAGAAGCAGAAGAGAAAGTTCACAAAGTCCGTGAGCACCTCAAGACCGCCCAATCCAGACAGAAGAGTTATGCTGACAAGAGAAGGAGAGAATTGATTTTCAATGTCGGAGATTTTATATATCTCAAGGTTTCACCATTGAACGGAACTCAACGCTTTAGTCTAAAGGGAAAGTTAGCCCCCAGATATATCGGACCCTTCAAAATTCTGAACCGTCGGGGAGAAGTATCGTACCAACTGGAACTGCCTAAAGAGATGTCAGCCATCCATAATGTGTTCCATATCTCGTTACTTCGCAAATGTTTGGAAGTGCCCGATAAGACTGAAGTTTTCAAGAACATCGATCACAGAGCTATGGAAATCAACAATGACTTGACCTATAGAGAAGTACCCATCCGTATCTTAGAAGAAGCCTACAGAACCACCAGGACCAGGAGCATCAAGTTTCTCAAGATTCAGTGGAGCAACCATACCGAGGAGGAAGCCACTTGGGAGCGAGAAGATTACATCAAGACAGAGTTCCTAGATCTCTTTAGTTCCTAGTTTTCTTTGCAAATCTCGGGACGAGATTTTGTTTAAGGGGGGAAGGTTTGTAACATCCCAAAACTTTAATCCAAGCTTATCAAGATCTAAATCATCAAATTTAGGGTTAACAAAAACTTTTCCAAATTAAAAAGAAAAGCATTCATGTGTATGTGCATTTAAATTAGGAATTGATTTGAATTGCCATGGTTCTGTGATCCATTGCTTGTAAAATGTTTCTTAGGTGATTTAACCATCATCTACATCATTCCCAAACTTTTACTAAAGAAAATCAAATCAAAAACAATTAAAAAGGAGGAATGGTCATTTTGGCAATTTTAATCCACTACACTACTTTGAGTGTTCCTAGCACTCATTTCTTAACAGAAACAATTCATAATCTTTGCACCCCTTGCTAGTACACATAATGAGGTACCAAGGCCCACCTTTTGATCTGCTAAAAACATTCTTTTGTTTATTTAAAATGGCATGTGAAAATTGAATTCAATGCATATGCATAGATCACCCCTATTTCAAAAACCATCTATTTGAGCTCCACTTTCAAAACCCTTGCAACCAGAGACTACCTAGCACTAGTGTAGATCACCCAAAAAATTGAACTCAAAATTCAAAAGTTTTTCTCTTTCAGCCATTCCATCAAACACCTTGTGGGCACAAATCTGGGCAAATTCAAAACACTATTTTGAGCAGTGATTTTGGTCACCATTTTGGCCTAACCCTGTCCCCTTGTTCCCCCGGTGCAAACCCTACCCTTTGCTAGCCCGGCCAAACCCTGTGCACACGACCAAATGGTCATGGCTATTAAGGCCGAGCACCTTGAGCACCCCCACCGACGACATCGCGCCACAGCAGCCGCCAGCCTCTCTCGCCATGTCTACACGCTCGCCTGTGGTCCACCGCGACCGTACAACCAGCCCTAGCCAAGAGATAGAGAGAGCAGAATGGCCAGGAACCGCCGCGCCCGGAGCTGGTCGACCATGCCAACGCCGCCCGCAGAGCACGCTCTGTCCCCGCATGCACAGACCGCCCCTCGGCCGCAGCCTGCGCCTACCGCTCTGCCATGACCTAGGGAACACCCCAGATACCCCCGGTGGCCGCCCAACTCACCCCAGCCACCGCTCGCCGTCAGACCTGCCGCCTCTGCCGCCCAGAGCGCGTGACGCGCCCGACCAGCACAGAGCCCGCCTTGCCGCGCCTTTAAGCCTTAGCGCACCGCCAAGAGACAGGCCACCGTCCCCTACCTCGAGCCACGCCGCTAGCCCCCTGTGCCTCCCTCGCCGGAGTTGCCTGCCCATACCGCTCGGTCTCACCGTCGGGCCTGTATAAGCTGGCCTCCCCAGCACCATTTCTCCACACTCCCACACTCCCCACCTCTCTCTGAACCTCACCCACCTCTCGCTGACGCTGCTCGAGCTCTGCCTCACCGGAATTGGAGCCAGAGCCGCCACAGCAGGAGGAGAAGGGCGCCTGCGATTTAAGGCACCCCAAGCTCCGCCGCAACCGCGCCTCGCCTCGTCGTCGTTTTCCAGTTCATTTGCCCGCCTCGCCGTCGTTGCTAGAGCCCTGGTACGTCTCCGGTAGACCCCCACCGAGCCGCTAGGGCAAACTCTCGCCGGCGACCTGTTCGTCGTCGACGATGAACCTCAGCCGTAGATCCCCCTTCTAATCCTACGACCCACAGCACGTGTACCGTTTCACGTGTTAAGTGCCGCTGACCAGTGGGACCCCCTATCAGCTGAGCCCCGCTCCGCTGAGCGCCACTAGGCCGGCCCATGTTCGTTCCCGCGCTAGCCCAGCCATTCAAAAAATGATTTTTCTTTTTAGAGTTAATCTTATTTCTATCCACTAGTTTAAAATTCAATTCTGGGAGTTTTACAAATCCAAATAGCATGAAACCAATTTTGCCTGAAAGGTATTGAAATGATCTATCCAAGCCCATTGGATTTAATCCAATTAGAGTTATAGATCTCTCCTAATAAAAATAACAAAACAAAAGCTTTGCACCTTGCAACATTTTTATAAAATCAATCAAGTTAGCTTTTGAGTTGATTCCAACTCTCAAAAATCACATTTCATCATATCTATCTAAATATGTAATAATATTAATGTTTACATGCAGTGACTTTGGACTAGTACCAAAATAACGCTATATAGGCATTTCTAGTCACTTTAAATCATTAAATAATGAACTTAAACCAAAGTAATTATGATCCACCTTTAAATCTCATTCCCACCTGTTAGAATATGTGGTAATGACATGTGTCAACATGATCACATATTTTAAGTGGTGAATAATAAATCTTAGTTAATTTTTCAATGAGTAGAAATTACTTTTCTAAATTAAAAAGATGAAACTTGTGATTTAAACTTGTGATGCTTGTGATGATAATAGATCATCAAATGTGTGTCTTAGAATGCTATTTAGCCTAGTTAAGTATTGTTTGGTGATTGTGTACTCCGTATGTCTTTATAGCCGATAGTACCGACCAAGCTTTCGAGGAGGAGGAGTTCTACCGAGAAGAAGAAGAAGAAGAAAACTTCAACCACTGCACCAACCAAGGCAAGCTACTATTAGCAAGCTAGCACTATCCAAGTGCAAGCCACCATTAACAATGCAAGCTAACACTTGCAAGTTTAATGCTTAGCAAGCTAGGATCAAACTAGATGGTTTAGCAAAGATGCCTTAGGCATGCTTTGATCACACCCCTTTGACTATTAGTTACCCCAAGTCTTATTTACAAGTTTTACCTTCCTTAGTTTACACAAAGTTCTTTACTTGTTTTGAAGGTAGCATAAAGAGTATAAAACTTGACCTAGTTAGGTAACCTTTAGATGTCATTCTATGGCATGAGATTGAACCCATCTTTTCCATTTTAGTGAACAATCTTAACTTAGTAGTTTAGAGTAGATCAAAAACTTGAGTCAGTTTAGATGGGAAAACTTGGTGAAAATGAATTATGAAAACCTTGGAATGATGAGTCATTCTATCGAGATGTTTTGACATGTGTTGAGAAACACAAATGGTTTACGATGATGAAAATGTTGAGGCATGAGCCTTAACCCTTTTTATAAAACTGATGGTTGGATTCGGATGCGATACCATTCCAAATTTACCGTACAACCACACTACCTGAATTGGGTAAGGCTTAGCTAGAAATTTATATGCATTAGTATTAGTTCCCTCGAGGGAGAGGTTTGAGCTGAGGCTACCTCTCAATGTTGTCCACCTATGCAGTGCCCAAGATGACAGATGGTCATGGTTGGGAGGCCATGCTCATAGGAGAGGTTCTTATACTAGGGTGTGTAAAGGGAAGGTTATGTTTGATTATCTGCATACTAAGTATGATGATTCACGGTTATCCCTGACAGATGTATCGAATCTTGTGGTGAAAGTGTACCACCTCTACAGAGTGTCAAACTATTCGAATAGCCGCGTCCGCGGTTATGGACAGTTGGAATGGCCATACTGTTTCGTTGTCAGATGTTTTCTAAAGAACTTGAAATGAATGATGAACTTTGACTTGACCACAACATGGTTGTGTTTACGACAATAGCTTCCCAACTTAAGTGATTCTAGAACTTTACTTTATCTTTCTTTGCTTCTGAACTCAGCTTAGGTTTCAAACTTAACTTTATAGTTAAACTTAGATTTAGCACTTTAGCTTTAGAACTATCATAATTGTTAGTGGTAGTTTGCGAGTACTTAAAGAGTACTCATGGCTTTTGTCCCTGGCTATTATCATGGCCAGACTATCAAGGAGAATATCAAGATGACGGCCAGCAGGACGGCTATGATAACTAGGACTATATGCCTTCGTCAGCATTGCCTGTGCCCCTGAAGATGGACCCCACCGCTACGCTTATCTTTTATTTCTGCTGCTTGTTGTATTAAGACTGGATCATGAGATCCTTATTTATGTAAGACCTTATGTATGGTTTGTAATGGATGATGTACTGTGATATCCAATCCGTTATGTCTCGCAAAAATGGTAATCCTGGGATTGCGAGGTATGGCATAACGGGCATCTAGGATTAAAAATTCGGGTGTTGACATAACCTGAAGGTGGATTATTAGTCATAGATGCAGTTGGATGGCGGTCTATGTATAATGTTGTAATGCCCAATCGAATATTAAAGGAGTCAAGATGAGTAGTATACGCGTGTATGCTTTCTCGATGTTTGTCAATTGCCCCGCTGTAATTTGTTCACCCAACATGTTATCTATCTTAAGGAGAGCCACCTCTAGTGAACTATGGACCCCAGTCCTTTCTTTTACTTTCAATCTACAATCAACTGTTTACTGCTTTGTGTTTACTTTCTACAAACTACTACTTTCTTCCACTCGATACATTTAATCCTTTGTTTTCAGCAAAACCGGTGAGATTGGCAACCTCGTCGTAAGTTGGGGACAGAGTTCTGTGGTTGTGTTGTGCAGGTCTCCACGTTGCTTGCTGGCACCGGTAGTGCGCCCTGCCAAAGTTCAGCTAGCTACACCTTTGGGGTGTTTCTTTGCTCCTACTGGATTGATAACCTTGGTTTCATAACTAAGGGAAACTTACTGTTGTGCTCATCATACCTTCCTCTTGGGGTTCCCCAACGAGCTCGTTAATACACGAGTCAGCAGCCATCAACACCACCATCAAGCTGGACTTCATCGGGATCATTATCACCATCATCTCCACCAGCACCATCATCACCGCTCCATACCGCTATAACAATTGGGTTGAATCTTGCATAGTTCTTAGGGGAAACTTTCCCGATGTTGATTACTTGTTGTAGTTGATGCTATTGAGTGGAACCATTTAATTATTGTTATGTTTAGGTTGTTGCTTATCATCATATCATCTCTGATCTTGATCCATATGATGTCTTGTGAGTAGTTCGTTTTGTTCTTGAGGACATGGGAGAAGTCATATTGTTAGTAGTGGAAATGTGTTGAGAAAGATTCAATAGTTTGTTATTTAAGTTGTGGTGTTATTCTTCTAGTGGTGTCATGTGAACATCGACTACATGACATTTCACCTTTATGGGCCTAGGGGAATGCATTGTGTATTTGGCTACTAATCGTAGTGGTTACCGGAGTGATAGAAACCTGAACCCCCGTTAGGAAACCTTTACACAAGGAATGTCAGAGTCTTAGAGTTTAAAGTTGTGGTTAGGTTTCTATCTTAATTACTTTCTTGTACTTGCGGATGCTTGCAAGGGGTATAATCACAAGTATGTATTAGTCCTAGGAAGGTCGGTACATTAGCACAGGTTCACCCACACAACACTTATCAAACTAAAGTAGATTAATCAACTATATGAAGCGAAAGCACTTTACGATATTCCCGTGTGTCCACGAGAATGTTTGGTCATCTTAAGTAATACAATCGGCTTGTCCTTTGCTAAAGAAAGGATTGGACCACTTGCTGCATTTATTATTATTGTCTTTTATTTACTCGCACTTTATTTATCTGCATTATTAAAACCTCTAAATCCGTTTGCTAAGTATTTACAGAGAATTCCTAATCCAAGCCACTCGTCAACACCTTCTGCTCCTCGTTAGGTTCGACTCTCTAACTTATCGAAAATACTGTGATACACCCCCTATATTTGTGGGTCATCACCCTGCCATACGGCAAACTCGGATGCCCAAGGGCTTGAAGCTACCCTCGGACAACCCGAAATTTGATGGCTTCTAGGAGCCACAGATCTGGCTAGATGATCAGATACACTCTATGAAATGCCATGGCAGATCCAAGAGCATAGCCATACAATGCCTACAGCTACAACTACAAGGCAATGCACGAGCTTGGCTAAAAAACCTCCCCTCTGGCTCGATCCTCAGCTGGGAGGAACTGGTGTATAGGAACTAAAGAAATTTTGATAATACTACCATATCAATCCTATTAACCCTTAGACCGTGATGTACATCTCTTTATTTTTTGGAATTTCAAACAAATATTTAAGTAAACAATAACGAATAAGTAATAATAATCTTGAATTTAAGCAAACCAACATGTGGTTGGTTGGTTAGGAGGGTGGTTGTACCCCTAGACCACCGGAGTTCAAACTCAATTTTAACACCGTGTGTTGCATAAAGCAGGAATATTCTTTCAGTGGGAGGCGACATTTCCGTCGACATCGAGATGTCCGTGGTGACTTCGTCAATCTCAAGATTCGATCTGCCGGCTCAGTTTCTCGAAGGTGCTCATAGAGGTGCGTGTGTGCGTTTAAAGGGTTGGGTGCATGTACGTGTTGTGAGCATCTACGATTATACTATGTCTCTAAAAAATCTTGAATTTAAGATTTTACTTTTTTTGTCTTTCTCTATTTAATATGGAATAATTAATATCTATAAATTCGTAAAATCCGAATTTGACAAATAATATGTCTAAATCGATGAGAAAAATGAGAAGGATCCAAATATGACATCCATATCATCTTCTGAACCTAAAAATGATTTTTCAAAAAATCATGAGCATTAGATCATATACCTATAGTTCAAATCTGGTCGACTTCGTGCCTATTCGGCAGGAATTTGTCTTTTTCACAGGAGTGGATGAAAATGTTTAGGATACCCGGTTGGGACATTGTCCACGAAAGGTGGTCTACTATATTTTAAAAATGGGGTGATACTGTTTTGAATCTTTCATCGGGTGGTTGCTTCACAAATCAAGCCTTTTTGGCACTCAAAAATAAAAAATAGCTTTTTGTTGCGATAAAAAAGAAAACTTCCTCCTACAACATTGTTTGCCATCCCAAGAGGTACATATGTGCACAATATGGACATATTATCATAAACTATGCCGCAATTCTAGCCATAACATTGGTCATTTGGTTTAAAAGCCATGAAACCTCGAACATAATAGCTCATTTCTGAGAAGGCTTTTTTGATATATTTGCAATATCCAAGTTTGGTATTTTTTCTTGCAACTATGTCACATCATATGGCACCACGCGAAGGTTTTACATTTTTTGGATCGCTTTTTAATTTTTTATGCCCATTACAAACTATGGTCAAAACGGCGTGCATGGACATTCTTAGCTCGGGATTAAGTCTCGCTAAACTTGTAGTGGATCTCTGATGAAATAACCTATTGTGAACCTAAAAATAATTTTCTAAAAAATCATGAGTATTAGATCATGTACCTGTAGTTCAAATACGACCGCTTTTTTATCGATTCAACAAGAATTTATCTTTTTCACGAGGGATAGACGGAAAGGTTGAAGAGACCTCCATTGGGACATGTTCCATGGAAGATGGTCTAGTATTTGTTTTAAATAGAATCTTGCATTTGGTGGTTGCTTCACAAAACACCTTGTTTCTTGCACTCGGAAAATGTATTTTTTGTGCGACGAAATAAAACTTCGTCCTGCAACATTGAAAAGAAAAAATTCTCGAAATCTCGTCTTCTGTGTGCTGCGCAGTTCGAAAAAATTCCCTACTCACACCACCGTCGTCAATCACCCATCCACGTTGAGAGACAAGACGCAAATTACCAAGAGGAGATCTCATTGAGCACACCTGCGCCTCCTTCAGATTAGAAATGATATAGTAGGTAAGAGTGTTATTGATACACCCTCACCACATAGTTCGCATCTGTGTATATTTAAAAAGCATTTACACGATATTTATTAATTGTGTGAAACTGATATTGCTTTTGGATGAACTTAGTATTGTAACTTTTTCATATACATATATTAACTTTTTCATATACATATATTATCTACTTCCATTCCGGGATCTCAAAATCTCTTTACCGGCCTGAGGTGACCGTAGGTGGGGCCGGAGGCAGGATTGAGCATTAAGGGGCATCAACCATGTTAATCTTTTGTTAGAGAGGGTAAACATGCAGTTTTCTCTAAAATCATACCTAATCAAGCTCTATTATCTATACCTAATAATACAAGACGGATTGTTTCTTCCGGTCCAACATTTTTTGAACAGATTTATCCTCCCACCAAAAGACATATTTCTAGCAAGCCACAAATAAAGTCATGGAAGATTTTCGTCCGCGAGAGTGTTTTTTGGTATGTCAACCTATGGTAGCTACCGTAGCTGAGCCGAACACATGTACCTATAGGCCTCGCTCTGAAAAGAGTCCAGCGACATGCACATACGGTTCTCGATGTAACATATACGCAGCCATGGTGGTATTGATCGACCAACTCGATCCGCACATCTGCCGCCGCCTCTGGTGGACTCCCACCTGGCCAGTCCACCACCACCTGCGAGTGTGTTAGATGGGAGCTAGCATGTTCGCCACCTGTTTGCGGCCGGACGCCCGACGTCGGCCCGAGCGCTGGATGGGAGCCGTCCTGTATGCCGCCGCTCGATCGCACGATGCACGGTACGCCGCTCGATCGCACGATGGACTAGATCGGTACGCCGCTCGATCGCATAATGGACTAGATCAGCCAGTGCCGAGAGTTTGCCTCAGTTTCTTGATCAAGTGCGCCTCGGTGATGATCTATATAGGCTTCTCTGGCAATGGATAGATCAATCATTATTGTACATAAGACCTTCATTAATCAGGTCGAGCATCTCAAATTTGTTGGTGATGATCTAATCGATCCATGTATCGGGGCGTTCACGACGGATGGTCACGGTGAGCGGAAGCGTGCTGGGTCTAGCCTCCGATGCAAGCTCGACGTTACCCATGCGGCCATGCCCGGAGACAGGCATGATCCTTCTAGCGCCCGTACGTCCGGTAAGTTATGCTGATGCCCAACCGCGCTGCAACTAACATGACTACCTAGCCGAAGGAGACTTCATGAGACACTTGATTTTCCAATCTCCACACGTGCATCCGTTGTCTCGTGTTTGACTTTGGAGTCGTGCTCCATGCCAGTGAAGCTGATTGCGGTCTGATTTTAAGAGATAGCAGGGTGTAAAAATTTAGACTATTTGTGCTAAAAAAAAGTAACCCAATTTGGCTCCTGCTATATATGCAAGCAATATTTCTGATTGTCCGAGATTAAATCCTGGGTGAAGGTATGTGTTCTCTAATTGCTTCATATGTCAAATATTCAAATTGCAGTACTAATTTATTTTTAAAGCTACAGGAAATAACCCAGTTTAGCTGGGCTGCGTTTTTTTTTCTTTTTGTTTTTGGATCGGTTGGAGATAATTGCCCAGGCTTTGTATCGTCCTAATCGCTGACAACACACGCACTGTCGAATAGTCCCACCTCGATCTCTCATGTCGACTACTACCGGTTTATATACATTGGCCGGTTGCCCTGAATATCAAGGAACAACATCAGAGTCAATAAGCAGAGGCGCCATTGATTGGTCTGAAAATCGAATGAACATGATCTAGAAGTCCTCCATACAATGGTACTACCTTGTCCAACGGAAGAATACAGAAATGTTGCCTAAATATATGTGCGCTGCATGTGAGCTAATTAAATAGAAGATGATTGAGTTAGCTAGCTTACCCAGTTGACCTTGAGATGCGTTGGCGATCGGGAGCACTGCAGCAAAAGAGGGCCACGCGTGGCCGGCCGAGCCGGCTACCGGGCGCAGAGCTTGAGCGGGAGAAGTGAAGGGACGCGTCGACACCTGATCTCCTAACTTGTTGCGGGCATGAGCTCGCATGGGTGAGGTCGAGCGCTTGCTGCTAGCACACAATGCGAAGGTAAAACTCCAATAGGATTTTTATATTAAATTATAAATATATAAACTGTCTGGTGGATATTTATTTTATTTCTTTTTTTATAAATTTTCTATCCGGTGCATCGCACGGGTTTGTATGCTAGTATGCTTAAAGAATCCCTTACCGCGTGCCATGCATTGGGGTCAAGGCACCTGCTGGTCCTATAGCTCCGCCACCGGACGCCTGTTGGGTGTAAGAGCACCTCCACTCGTTGGACGTTCTCAGGCCGAAATCCGGCACTATTTAGCGCCGGATGAACGTAACTTTCAGTCTAGAAATGGCCGATTTCCCAGTCGCATTCCCGGGCGTGGTTTCCAGGCGACACAAAAGCGGCGTATTTTCGCCCAAATTCGGCTCAAATTCAAACATAGTTCGACCTAGTTCAGCATAAACATGAATACAGAGCAATGTTCAGCATAGTTCGGCATAAATTAAACATAGTTTAGCATAACATTAAACATAGTTTGGCATAGAGTGAAAATACAACATATTTTGGCCTAGTTCGGCCAGATCATGCTCGGCATCTACGTGTTTCCCTTGCGTATCCATATGTGATCAACGAGATCATCCTGCACCTGTTTATGCACTACCGGATCTCGGATCTCTTGACGCATGGCGATAAATGCAGCCCACGTTGGTGGCACCTAGTGATCCGGCTCTGCAAGGGATCCCTGTATGTAGTATGGATCGTCCTGCTCGACCAAATCCACTAGGTCGTTTCTCTCATCCTCAATGATCATGTTGTGCAAGATCACACAATAGTTCATCACTTCCCACATCTATCTTTCGACCAGGTCATAGAAGGGAACCAGACAACTGCAAACCTCTGTTGAAGCACACCAAATGCCCGCTCCACGTCCTTCCTGCAATCTTCCTATTCCTTGGCAACTGAGAATGCTTGGGGAGCATCGGCTTGAGATAGTCTTCACAAATGTTGCCCATCTTGGATAGATTCCATCTACAAGATAGTATCCCTTGTTGTAGTGGTGCCCATTGATCTGAAAGTCCACAGGGGAGAATGATCCTCAACAAGCTTGGCAAAGACATTTGAGGACTGGAGGACATTGATGTCATTGTTCGATCCTGCCATGCCAAAGAAGGAGTGCCAAATTCAAAGATCATGTGTAGCAATTGTCTCGAGTATCATAGTGCAGCCTCCTTTTTGGCCTTCGTACATTCCTTGCCAAGCATTCTAGGAAATCCTCTACTTTCATTGACTGCGAGGATCCGAGCAGTGTCTTCAACATTGGGTGTTCTCAAGTACTGTAGCCCAAACACTGTAATCATTGCCCTATAGAACATGTACAAGCAATCAATAGTGGTGGACTCGGTCATGCGGAGATGTCATCGGTACTGTCACCCGGAGCTCCGTATGCCAGCAACCTCATAGACACTGTGCACTTCTGCAGTGAGGAAAAACTCTACCATGCCGGTGCAATCCTTCTTGCATATGAAATAGGGGTCGAACTCCCGAATGGCATGCACGATTTTGAGGAAGAGTTTCCGGCTCATCCTGAAACGGCGTCGAAACACGGCCTCTTCATGTAGCGGCTCGTCGGCGTACAGCATGCAGAAGCCCTCTACTCGCTGCCTTGCTTTGCACTTCCGATGACCATTTGTCGAGCCTCCACGCTTCGGCGCTGTAGTCTGCGTGTACAGCCGGGCCAAGGAGGCGAGAATCTGCATGTGCTCTTCATCTTCGACGGCTGCGATGGTCTCTTCCTTCAGCAACTGGGTGAACATATCCTTGTCGTTGGAGTCCATGGCCGAACGGGCAAAACGCCGAACACTTCGCGGGCGAGGTGGCGGGAGCTCGGAATGAAGCCGAGATGCGGCAAAGTTGGGACGGCGAAGGATGCCTAGGCTGAGGGGAAAGGATGCGGCGGAGGCGGCGGACCTATCTACATGCGTGGTTTCGGCTTGGCATGCTCTCTTCCACGGGAGAACCGAGTCAGGGTGGGGAATGGGATTATCTCGCCGACAGGATTGGTTCACCTGTTTTTCGTTGCGCCCGGCGTTACCAGGCGGTTCCCATCACCCTGGGTTCGGCTACGCCGGTTGAAAGTTGGGCCAAATTCGGATCAATTCGGCGCCTTAAGAACGCGATTGGGCGAAATTTCGCTGACCGGATAAAAAATTCACCCTAGGAACACCCTCCTGGGAACACGAGTGGAGATGCTCTAAAGCGTGGATGCTTAGATGAATTCCAACGCGTGGCAACCTAGTACAGCTCTGGTAAGATTTTATTTTTGGTTTTAGGAAGGTTCTAGAACCTTCATGTTCGATTTTCTCTTATTCATTTCTGTTTTTGTTTTTCTATTTTCCTATTTATTTTTTTCTCTATTTGTTAATTTTCTTTTCTTTTCAAATAATATGAACAATTTCAAATATATACAATTTCAAATCTGAAATTTTTAAAATTTAAACATTTTCAGTTTCGAACAACTTTTGAATTTGAAATTTTTCAAAACTGAACACTTCTCAAATTTGAACCTTTTAAAATGTACAAAATTTTCAAATCAAACATTTTTAAATCTAAATCTGAACTTTTCAAAATATTAACATTTTTCAAACCTGAACTTTTTTTTAAAATATTAACATTTTTCAAACCTGAACTTTTTTTTAAACCTAAACGTTACTTGCGGTTTCCATGTTGTGCTCCTTAAACCATAGCGAACGTGTCAGCTCCGAACTAGGCAAAAACGCCAAGCAAAACCTAACGGTCAAACCAAAACCAGGAAGAGTAAATGGGCCTACACGGAGCCAAGGAAAAAAGGGTGCGCGTACACTAATAGTGCACGCTCACGCGGGGCAGTCGACTAGGCCGGCCCGTTAGTAGACTTTTCTTTTGGTTTTCTATAGTTTCTTTTTTTGAAAATTGTTTGGTTTTCTATAGTTTCTTTATGGTTTGTTAAGGTTATTTTTCTGGTTTCTTGTTTTTCCACCAGACTTTGTATGGTGGTCGGGTTTTTTTGAACAATTTTGGAATCTGAACTTTTCCAAATTTGAATTTTTTTCAAGTTTGAACATTTGAGTAAACTAAACAATTTTAAAATATATTTTTTCAAGTTTCAACATTTTTAAAGTTCAATTTTTTAATGTGAACAAGTTTTAAATCAGAACATTTTTAAGTTTTAATATTTTTAAATCTTGGAAAACCTGAAAAATCGGGAGAAATTGATGGTAAGGTAGGCACATTTACCATCATAATGGGCCGGCCCGTTCGGACGAGCGTGCGGGGAGCTCTGTAGGGCATGCGCCGAGCCTTTTGAATAGGACCTCCCCATGGTGCGCAGAGAATGAGAGCGGCCTCGTTGGGCCTCTTCGGCCTACCTACCGCTACTGGCCGCCGATAGACCAAAAACTGTGCTACGCCTACTGAGGGCCACTTGATCTCGGCCCAAACGGTCAGCACTGCATAGGCCTACGTCTGCTTGTATAGATGAACTGAATCCCATGGCTGCCGTGCTCCTTGGAAGACCCCTTGGCCCGGCGCGGCTGCGGGGTGCTGGCGGCGGCTTCTCGCGATAGGGACGGGTCTCTTGGTGTGGCGGTGCTTGTCGGCTGCCTCCACGACCATGGTCTGGGTGCCCCGACCCTAGATGGGTTCGGGTGGGCCTCAGATGGCCTCGGGCGGGCCGGGCGCTATGGCTGCTGGGCTTTCTAGAGGTGGTCGCGGTGACTAGTTCTTGTACAGGAACGGCGGTGCGGCTTGCCTATCACAGCAGGGGGTAGGGATTTATGGGCCTATCGTGTCCCGACCAAGCCTCTAGGACCTGGTGTGTCCGCACTGCTCTGTTCGGTCGATTACCACCTCTCGGTGGTGGAGGCGGGTCCCTCCCACGTGGCTGTGAGGCTGTGTTCCTAGCCCCAGCAATGTCGTGTGCCTCCATCGTTTAGGCCGTATGCTAGTGTCTCGAAAAGACAGGTGATCGTCATGCGCATACTGTTAGGCGGCAAAGCCGGGTGGTGGTGCTTCGCGGCATCAGAGTTTTTTTGTGGATGGGTGTCGAGAGAAATCCTTGTCAGCTAATTTGACTTTGACGCGGTGCCGCCTCGAGTAGAATCCTCGGCCACTGTACCCTGAATGTCGGGGGAAACTCTAGGACCGGTCTGGTCCGGACAGCAGCGCTGTGTCGACGGTGCTTCCTTACTCGAAGGTGCTGCTTCGCACTACAAGCTTCTTTGAGGAGGCACGGGTAGAAGCGCAGGCCGAATTTTCTGAAAATAATAAAAAATAAGCTGAATTTTCTCAATTTGACTGAAGGCGGTGGCTGATGGGCGGTCGAAGCGAGGCTGAATTGCGCTGACTCTAACGGTTCGTCCATGGATGCGTGCGTACATATCGCCGTCCTTTGCCTGCTACCATCCATGCGTGTTCATCAGTCGACGCATGCTTTCGGGTGCACGACGCTGCGACTCCAAAATCGTTCCTTTGCTCTTATTCTGCTAGTACTAGAACATATGACCTCACTTTATCAAGAAAGAAGTGCTACACTCTTCATCCGATTCCAAGAAACAAGGCGTGTAAATTTTTTCAAAAATCAAAGCTTGCTAAGTTTGACCAAATAATATACTACCTTCGTCTACATGCGGGTCTACACAAATCTCCCACATTCTTTTTTGTACAGAGGGAGTACAAGAAAATATCAGTACTTAATAAATAAATAATGAAAATATACATTATGTTGTTGATATTGGTTTCGGATTACAAGTGTTCATAGTTATGTCTATAATCTATAAATTCGATCATACTCAGAAGACGCCGACGGACAAAATTTATTATCTGGAACAAAGTGAGGTAGTATATGGCACATGAAGGATCATCAACTGATCTCTCGCTTTCTTCTCCCTTATCGCCTTGAGAGTCGCCTCACTGCCCTCGGCTCCTCCCTCTTCGTCAGCGTCGCCGCCGTTTGGAGTCAATGGGAGGGGGAGGCCGACCCATGTGTACAGTAGTAGGTCTTTTAGTTGTTTTTGACTGTGTTTAGAGTGAGTAAATTACATTTTAGTACCACAATTAAGGCTAGGGTAACACTTTAGTGCCATTTTTGCATTTTTTTTGCGGATACATACCACTTTTGGGGCGAGCTTGTACAAATAGGTCACTTTTTTGGCTAATCTGTTTTAACAACAAAACTAACATAATGGGTCCACAATTAAGTGATGACATGGACCTAGGGCTCACCCGTCATCCCTTTCATCTTCTTCTCCCTCCTCTTTCTATTCTCTCGTATCCTTCTTCTAGCAACCCTATCCCTATTCCTCCCGATCTTCTTGAGCTCCCTCGTTAATCCGACGCCTCCGCCTTGTTTCCCTAATCAATGCCTCCATCCATGCCATATCTGTCGCATGGTAGTCGTCGTTGACATCTCCTTGGACCTTTCCTGATCTTGCTGACCTTCCCCTTGCATTCCTGGTGAGATCCTGCTCCTCCTTGTACTCCCTGTTTGCCTGCTCAAGCACCATAGTCACTTGTCGTCAATCAAGGCTACACTGGCTGGGGCGTTTGACTCGGATTTCAAGGGGCACCAATAGGGCAAACATGGTGTACCATAAGGAGCAGAATCTCACCAGAAATGCAAGGGGAAGGCCAGCGAGCTCGGAGGCGACATCAACGACGATTACCACGTGACGAGGAGGGCATGGATGGTGGCATCGATTAGGGAAGGTTGACTTTAATTCCATAGGCAGGGGAGATGCGGGCAACAAGACGGAGGTCGTCGGCTTAACGACGAAGCTCGGGAAGGTCTAGAGGGGTAGGGAGAGCGGTTGTCAGAGAAGAAGAAGGATACGAGAGAAGAGAGAGGAGTATGAAGTAGGTGAGGGGGATGACAGGTGGGCCCTAGGTCCATGCTAGCGCTTAATTGTGGCCCATTATGTTCGTTTTACTGTTAAAACGCGATTAGCAAAAAAAGTGACCTATGTGTAACCGCTCGCCCCAAAAGTGGTATGTATCCGCAAATATTTGCAAAAGTTGGACTAAACTGTTACCATAGCCCCAATTGTGGTACTAAAATGTAATTTACTCGTTTAGAGTTGCATTATGTCATCTCTCCTTTCCCTTGGTTCAGTGTGGCTGCTTTTGAGCGAGAGTCATGGCCTGCAAAAGCTTCCTCCTAATGATTTTCCATGGTGGATGGCGCAGTGAGGGGGTGGATTGAAGGGCGTGTGCTTGAATAAGCTCAGTGGATCATGTACTCACAAAGATATGGTGTTTCTTCCTCTCCTTCTCATTGGGCAATGTGCCTGGGGGGCGGAATGGGAAGAGCGATGCCTGATGCTCCTAGAGTGAGCGCTCTGCGGGGTGGTGTGGTGCGTGACTGCTCGTGCACCTCAAATGTTGTGACGTGGACTGGCGGAGTTTCTTAACGGCAGTAACCCTATGCATGCATTATTTATGGCCATTGGGATCCCTCCAATCTCGACCGTATGCTTGGCCTGAGTGATTTCTTCCTCCTTCGCTGGAGGATCTTGAACCTTGATGTAGGAGACCAGGCTGGCGTTTCCCCAAGTGGTAGTGACATGGGTATCCCCTATAGGTACTCGAGTTTGGTATATATGGTCCAGATACGACAGAAGCCCACGGCGTTGCCAAGGCCCAGTGGAGAATTCGAGTGGCCCATGGACTCTTGATTGCTTGCGAGACAACAAGAAGCTTAAGATAGAAAGTTCAAAGGGAAAAACCCTAAATTGTAACCGACTCGACCTGCTACCCGAGACCTAGTCTATCTATATAAAGGCTAGGAGGGGACAGCGAGGAGGCCAATCACCACCCTAGTTTCCACAGCTCTCGCCAGATTTCATCTGCGCGCCCTTGTAATCTTCGATTCCTTCGTTAATTCCAAGAGCAGACAAGCAAGAGTAGGGACCTTGTCGTGGTGGTGTCATGGCAGATGCCATGGATAGGCTAAAGGTGGGGACTAATACATGCTAGGGGAATCCAGGGAGGGATAGTGAAGTGATTCTCCACACAGTTGTTTGTATTGCTTTGCTTCCAAGATTACAAGTGCTCCTAGAGCTGTATTGGCGAGAGGAGGAAGAAGGAGCTCTCTTACTCTCACCGACAGATCACACCTAAAACCTTAGCCAAATCAGAATAGCGGAACCCCTTCTACTGAAACCCTAGCCCCCCTTATATAGAGGGAGCTCGGTCTCTGCCTAGGGCATACGTGGAGGCATATTCCTAAGAATATGCCTCCTCCCAAAGTAGTAAACCGACCGGGGTGCTTTCCCCCCGCATCACACATGCAGAGGCTACGTGAGCCTCTGCGGCGCCCGCGTCAGCCGACATGGGTGTCGTCACCCTTGTCGGCCACGCCCCGGTGGTCCTGCCCTTGCTTGCTTTGCTCAGGTAGTGCGTACCGGGGCTTCTTTTGACCAACGAGATTCCTTCCTTCTCCTAGAAGCTAGACGTGACCCGGATCCTAGTTGATCCGGCCACACTTGTTCCTGCATACAAGCAAAACGAGCACTTCCAACTTACTACTTAAGTCGGTTGAGACTTAGTTAGGCGAACACTCCCTGGTCCGGGTTACCCCGTGATTCGGCCTGCCTTGAGGTGACCCGGCCATCATCCGCTTTGACCTTGCCGAACCTCGGCTAACTCGGCCTTTATACCCCAGCGTGACCCTACCCGGGGGTATCCCCCCAACATTAGTCCTCGAAGCTGGTGCGGTCTTAGCTGCCTTGGCCGCTAAAGCCACATCAGGTTCAATTCTGAGCTCCGGTCGTTATTGCCGAGTTACCTCTTTACCTCGGATTATATGGATTTATGTTCCCTTCGCACATTCCAAGTTTTCACTTGCCGACCGGGTTACCACTTTAACTCGGACCTCATGGTTTTACTTTCCCTCTGCACATTCCAAGTTTTCACTTGCTGGCCAGGTTACCACAGTTCCATCCAGGTCTTGTTTCCTTCTCTCGTACGCCAACCCATGTGGAGGGTAATAATTATGTTGTCTTATTTTTAGGGCCAGCACATTAACTGCCGCAGTAATTGTCAGTTATCACTGTGCGCGGGTCACGTCACGCCTGCCTCCTCGTTTACCGCATCACTGCATCATGTCATGGGAGCATCTCTGCTCTGTGGCCCTCCGTGTGGCTCCCCACTGATTGGCCGAGGCAGGTGATACACGGCCACTGCGTGTGGCAGATCCGCAGGATGCGATCCCACTCACCCCTTGAGGGAGTGGTTAAATAGCGGAGGGGCACACCCCTTAGGATTTTTCCCCTTCCGCGCCACTCTGCCCGTTGCTCTTCTCCTTCGTCTTCCTCTCGCGACCGTGCCGCCGCTAGTGCTCCCAAATAGCAGCGCTGACGCCGCACTTTTCCCCGTGCCTCTGCGTCGCCGCCACCGCTACACAACTCCCTCGCTACGCGTCCTCGCCAATCCAGGCCTCTTCCCCCCGGTTCCGCTAGCGCCAGCGAGGGCAGCGAAGACCAGATGACGGAGGAGGAGCTCATCGTTGTTGAGCAAGAAATGGAGGAGGACACCAGCGGCGGCGGACCGTGGTGCGTGGGCCGGGTCCTGGGTTTGCCAAGATGACCTGGACTGGCTCTACCGGACCAGACGCATCCCCGCTGGCGTCGCCGCTCGTCTCCCCTCCGCCGAACTGGCCCCCTCACCCAATCCGGGTGAGTACATCGTGTTCTTGTCCCACTTCTAGCGGGGGTTTGGTTTGCCGGGGAGCGACTTTTTCCAGGATTGGCTTAGTACCTACGAACTCCAGCCGCACCACCTTCCTGCCAACGCCATCACTTCTCTTTCCGCCTTTGCTTCTACGATCAAAGGCTATGCCGGACTATGGCCCACAAAGGAGCTATGGATCCGGTTTTTCGGCCTTCATCGTAACGTCATCCCAAACATCCAACTTGATCCGGAGGACAAGCAGCTCACTCAATTTGGAGCTGCGTCCATCTCACCTCGGAGGCTTTCCGTTTTCCCCCGGGTCACCGGGCTAGACTCCTGCAAAGGGTGGGCCTGGACCTTCTTTTATGTCCGGAATACGGGCACTGAAAACTTGATCCGACTGCTTCCCTATACTCCGGGTCCACCTAACCCGGAGTTGTGGGATGTCGTCCCCAAGAAGCCCACGGCCTTGGCCAACCAGGTCAACAAGAGGTTCGCGGAGCTGAAGAATCTCGGGTTGCGCAACGAGGATGCTATGATCACATTCGTGCGCAACCGAATTTCCCCTCTCCAGAAGCGCACCCACAAGGTGTGCCACATGAGCTTCGGCCGCGACCCCAACCGGACCTCATCCTTTGAGCTGAGCAACACGGAGATATATCGCCGGTTAAGGCTCTCTTAACCACCCACAAGGACTTCTCCTCTGAGTGGACTTGGGGAATTGAGCATTATTGCGGTGATAGGCTTCCTCCCACGGTAAGCTTCATGTTGCAAACTTACCCCGGACTAACTACATGTCGATCATTGTTGCATTTTTGACTCATTTATTCATTCTTTTCCTCAGCAATTTCTTCAGCAGACCCTTGAGGACGGCACCGATCCGACCCTTAAGTGGGCGCCGGACCGGGAGACTCCGGATGAGGAAGAGCCGGACCAGGAGATGTTCCTCCCGATGACCGATGCTACAAAGCGACCCATCGGTAAATTCTCTTCTATTAGAGATTGGCCCGATGATGAAGATGACTCGGATGTCGAGGTGATTGAACCTGTTGAGGCTATCCCCCTTTCTTTTGCTTTTACGGCATCAGCTAATCCCGGTGGGCACATCCACGAGGATCCTCCCCTTGATACGGGCGAACCTGTTCCAGTAGCACCGAAGAAGAAGCACGGGGCTGCTCCAAGTTCCTCCTTCGGACCTTCTCAGCCCGCTAAAAGGTGAAAGAAGTCCGGGGACAAGACTGCCTCCAAGCCCGCAGGCAAGGCCCCAGCACGAAGGGCTCGGAAACCCAAGGAGGCCCAAACCTCGGATGCGTAAGTCATTTTTCCTTCTGCAACTTGCTCTTCCTTGCATTGTTGTAATTTCTCTTCTGACATTATTTGATTTTGCAGGGCTCCAGTGGAGGTCCCACAAAGTGGATCTAGCATCTCTTCACCACTCCGACCCAGCCCTTCTCCCCCTCGTGACGAAGAGTCACGTCCGCTGAGCCCTATTCCAGAGGGTTCTGCGGCTGCTCCGGGTTCTGCTCCACCTCGTCAAGAGGAGGGTAACCTTGGAGCGGGGGAGACCAGTCCGGCCGAGGCGATGGCATCCACGACTTCGGCTTCGCCGCAACCAGCAACCACTGAAACTACCTCGGCACCAGCACCAGCTCCAGTACCAGCACCAATACCAACTCCGGCATCAGCACCAACTCCGGCTGCAAAAGCATCAGCAGTAGCACCAAGTTCAGCAACAAGAGCACCAGCGCCGAGCTCCTCTGCCTCGTCCGAGTCTTCTCAACCTCGGCGAGGAACTACCCCGGTAGCTCCTAAGGGGAAATCCGCTGCGACTACTTCCTCTTCCCAGCAAGCCAAGGGAAAAAAGGCTCCGGACGCTACCAAGTCGGCATTCGTCGAGGCTGGGCAGCGTACCCTCGCATCAATGCTTCCCAAGAAAGCTCCAGCAGCGAAGGACGCCCCTGCCGAGCCAACTGATGCATAGCAGATGGTTCTGCACACCAGCCCATCCCTTGCCTTGGTTGAGAGGAAAGAAGCGCACGTGAAGGGCTTGGTGGCGCCCCATATGCCCACTGGAGAGCGGTACCCTCCGAGCCTAATTGAATTTGTCATGAATTGGAACAAGGCGGAGTTCGTCCACAACGACGATCTTCCGGAGAAGTTTGGCCCCGCTGAATTTTCCGCCCAAATGAACACAGCCGCTAAGGCGATCAACCTCACGGGGCGGATGATGGAGGTACGTCGCTTCCCCTTTACATGTTGTAGATAATAACCATTAGTCCCCAAGCCTCCGGGGGAGTAACTTGTTACTCGGTCGGATGCTCTTTAGAAAACTAACGTAGCTCCATGAGAACTTTGAATATGCACACACCTAGAGCCGGGTTAAGTTCCACTTGGCCCGGATTTTTGTACACTTCGAATATGCACACACCTAGAGCCGGGTTAAGTTCCACTTGGCCCGGATTTTTGTACACTTCGAATATGCACACACCTAGAGCCGGGTTAAGTTCCACTTGGCCCGGATTTTTGTACACTTCGAACATGCACACACCTAGAGCCGGGTTAAGTTCCACTTGGCCCGGATTTTTTGTACACTTCGAACATGCACACACCTAGAGCCGGGTTAAGTTCCACTTGGCCCAGATTTTTGTACACTTCGAATATGCACCAAGCTAATTTATGTTTCTGTACTTCTTTCAGGTGACCACCAATCGTCGGAGTGCTGAATTACAACGTCTGCTGGATACCCACAAGATGCTACACGCCAAGCAAGCTGCACTTATCGCGGAACACGAGAAAAGGGGTAAAAAATTTCCTTGGCGCTTCTCCGTTTTTTCTTCATCTTCCTCTGCCGAACTAATCTCATCATTTGGTTTCCGCAGCTGGGGTGGAGGCTGAGAACAAGATTATGCGGAAGAATCTGGAGCAGATCAAGGGTAATCCATTTTTGTCCGACCTTGCAGTGCTTTCCATTTTCTTCTCTTCTTGGGTCGGCAATCATTCATACCTCGGCTCTGCCGGGCCAACACATTATTTCAGCATCGCTTGAAGATAGTGTGCCCATGCCTGATATGATGCTGCATTTTCTCGAACAAGCAGGGCAACACCAAGCCGAGCTTAAGAAGAAAGACGATGAGCTCGCCCTCCTCCGGACCAAGGACGATGGCCAGGCTCAAGGCTGAGATGGAGAAAATGAAGGCCCAGCACCAATCCGAACTCCAAAAGGTTGGCCAGAATTACACAGAAGAGCGCGAGCGCCTCAATCTCCAGATCGCTAAGGACCAGGATTTACTCAAGGAATCCGACATCCAGCTAGGGTCGGCGAATGCTGAGCTTGAGCAGCTTCGAAAGAGATGCGATGACTGCACCAGGGAGTTGACCCGGATCCTCAACCATATATCACGTAGGCTCCTTTCCCTTATCCGACCTACTTCTCCGGGTTACTTCATATGTCTTTTCTTTACTTTCCTCCTTTGTCTCTTTTCCAGGCAAATTTCCAGAGGGCACTGCTATTGCTAGCGCAGCAGTTGCCGACTTCCGCCGAGAAAGGGGTACTCCTGCCGCTCCTGATGGCGAAGAGATTCCCTATGACATGGAGGACCTGTTGGTCAGCTTATCATCTCGCGTGGATCTCATCAAAAATTACGGCAAGGACATCCTCGACGTTGCAGTTCGCATCTTCAACACGTTCTGGCCCGGTGAAGATACTCCGGAGACCACTGCAATTCTCGTTGAGAAGCTAATGGAAACCGAGACTCAGCTCGACCTCTGGAGAGAGTCCGCTGGGCGTGCCGCAGCTGATACCATTCTCCACCACATACTCACGTGGTATGAGAAAATTGATCTCAACCTCCTGACACGCCTGCGCATAGGATCCAGATGGACCAATGACCCGGAGTGGGTGGCTCGGCGCCAGGCTTGCGCCCATAGCCTCATCGAATATTCTCCCATTCATGAATGGGTTGAGGGGCCGAGCTTCCTAGAAGCCGCTGGGGAAGAAGAGGTTGAGAATGATGAAGATGGCTCGGACGGTGATGGAGAACATGACGCCTCGGATATTGAAGATGGCGAAGATGATGCCGAACTTCCTCCTCCTGCCGCTCCTTGAGCGAAAAAACTTGAAAATTTATCAGATCCCCGGTATGCCGGGTGGAGTTGTATTCAATATACATGTGATATTTTGCTACTAAGTTCATATGCCGGATTAACTTGGGCGTAGTCCCCGAGTTTCTTTTTCTTGTTCGTCCAATCTCTTGGCTTGGTTCGTGTCTACC
Source organism: Avena eriantha (assembly GCA_910589775.1). Taxonomy (NCBI): domain Eukaryota; kingdom Viridiplantae; phylum Streptophyta; class Magnoliopsida; order Poales; family Poaceae; genus Avena; species Avena eriantha. The sequence goes on from OU342741.1 coordinate 41,702,233, forward strand.
TTGATTCGGTTTTACGACTTACGAATCCGAGCTTCAAAAATTGTCTTAACAATACTGGGAAACTTTTAGACTTAGCTCAAAAATAAAACTGCATAATAACTTGAAAATAAATACAAGGTTAGTATGAAAAGCAAATGTCGGCTCGAATAAATTCTTTTCCTTAGTCGTTTTTCATGTGCTACACAATTCCAAACTTGTCCTCTTGCTTGCCATGAAGCCAATTCTTGTTGGACAGCAGCAAGTCGAAGAGTTAGGTTCTTGGTGCTCACACATTACTAATCCGAGTTAAGTAGAATAACTTATTCGAGATAACGCACAAAAAACAACAAACCTTATTAAGGCAGTCCCCGAGTTACTGCTCGATGTGCCAACATTTCATTGATAAGCTGATTGCCGACATACATACCGACATATGAGACGACTCAGATACATACATTTCTTAGCTAAGTGTAGAAAGGACGAAGTAGAGCTATATTCCATGGTCGCTTAGATTCCTCCGGACCTGTCCGCCTTGTTCTTTTCATGTGGCTTTGCACCTATAAGATAATAAGAATCATGGTGCGATGCCTTGCTCACGATGAATGGCCCTTCCCATGGGGGGATAACTTATGCATGCCAGTAGTACGTTGTATCAACCGGAGCACCAGATCGCCTTCCCGAAAGACTCGGGGGCTTACTTTCCGGCTATGATAGCGTCGGATATTTTGCTGATATATGGCGGATCTGGACAGTGCCAGTTCTGTCGCTTCTTCCAGCAGATCAACATCATTTTGCCGGGCTTCTTGCGCTTCGGCTTCTGTGTATTGGGTGACCCTAGGCGAATCATGCTCTATGTCGGCTGGTAATACAGCTTCTGCCCCATATACCAGAAAAAACGGCATATAGCCTGTTGATCGATTCGGAGTTGTTCTTAAACTCCACAGTATCGTTGGTAGTTCTTCTATCCAGCACACCGCTGATCTTTGCAGCGGCTCAATGAGCCGGGGTTTTATCCCGGATAATACTAATCCGTTGGATGTTTCCACTTGTCCGTTCGATGCGGGGTGGGCTACCGAGGCTACGTCTAGCCGGATCTTCTTATCTCGGCAGAAATGCGCAAATGCTCCTTCCGCAAAATTTGTGTCATTATCAGTTATGATACTGTGAGGATAACCGTATCTCAAGATGATGTCTTTGAGAAACGTTACGGTCGTAGCTCCATCACACTTTCTTATAGGCTTTACTTCAATCCACTTCGTAAACTTGTCCACCATTACCAGAATGTGAGTCATATTTCCCCTTGCTGGTTTGAACAGGCCAACCATATCCAAGCACCATACGGCAAATGGCCAAGTAATGGGTATGGTCTTGAGTTCCGGCATTGGCATATGTGTCTTGGTAGCATACCTCTGACAACCATTACATTTTCTCACTAGATCTTCCGCTTGCTCTAAGGCATTTGGCCAGTAGAATCCGTGCCGGGAAGCTTTTGCTACCAAGGCTCGGGATGAGGCATGATGCCCGCATTCCCCCTGATGTATATCTCGGAGGATGTCAAGCCCTTCTTCCGGGTCAACACATCGCTGGAGGACATTGGTCACACTTCTTTTGTATAGTTCGGAACTGATGATCGTCTATGCCTTTGCCCTCCTCTGTGTTTGCCTGGACAGCACTTCCTCAGTGGGTAACGTTCCATCTTTCAGGAACCGAAATATAGGTAGTGCCCAAGCTGGTATTGCTCGCACAGGGAACACATCCTCATCAATCTCCATCTGATCCACCGGCATAACTTCAACTGGATCACGCTGAGCAGTCCCCGGGTCTTGCGAAGCAGCCCTCGGGTTCACTGAAGCAGTCCCCGGGTTTGCCGAGGCAGTCCCCGTGTTTCGCGCACCACTTCCCATGTCAATGTCCATGGGCACAGCTCCGGATTCCGTGTCCTCCGGCACATAGATCGAGTCGGTTTCTGGGGAGGGCCTGATGGATGGTTTCCTGAGGTGCTCTAATGCTACACCCGGTGGAATTGCTTGTCGGGTTGACCCGAGCTTCGACAGCATGTCGGCAGCCTCATTTTCCACCCGGGGTACATGGTGAAATTCGCATCCCTCAAAGTAACCAGATATCTTTTGCACATGAAATCTGTATAGTGCCATGTTTGGATCAAGGGTGTCCCATACTCCCGACACTTGTTGCACCACCAAATCCGAGTCGCCAAAGCATACGATCCGACGTATCCCAATTTCTTTTGCCACCTTGAGCCCGTGCACAAGTGCTTCATACTCAGCGACATTGTTTGATGCTGCGAAATGGATCTGCAACATGTATTTCAGCTGGTCCTTCTTTGGTGAGGTAAGTACAACTCCGGCCCCTAGCCCGGTTTTGGTTTTTGATCCGTCAAAGTGCATTCGCCAATAGTTCGGATCGGGTAGTGGCGGTTCGTATTGCACCTCAGCCCAGTCCATGAAAAAGTCCGCCACAACGTGGGATTTGATGGATTCTCTTCTATCATATTGAGGAGCATAAGGAGCTAGCTCAATTGCCCATTTTGCAATTATTCCACTTGCATCCTTGTTACTCATTATCTCGGATATGGGGGCCTCACATATGACCATGATGGGATGCTCCTCAAAGTAGTGCTTTAGCTTCTTAGCGGCCATGTACACGCCATACGCCAGCTTTTGATAGTGTGGATAGTTCTGCTTTGAGGCTGACAACACCTCGCTCAAGTAATACACTGGCCTTTGCACCGACTTACCTTCCTCGTCGCGCTCCACCACTATCACTGCACTTACAACTCGGTTGGTTGCGGCTATATAGAGCAACATTGGCTCCTTTGATAGTGGTGAGGCCAACACTGGTGCAGTGGCTAACATCTTTTTCAAGTGGGCAAAGGCTTCATTGGCCTGCGGTGTCCAAACGAATTTATCCAACTTTTTCATGAGTTGGTAAAGAGGAAATGCCTTTTCTCCCAACCGACATACAAACCAACTTAACGAGGCCAGGCAACCTGTGAACTTCTGGACATCGTTAAGACACTTCGGCAGTTCCATTCGTTCGATGGCCCGGATTTTAGTTGGATTAACCTCGATACCTCAGATGGAAACGAGAAAACCGAGCAATTTCCCAGCCGGGACACCGAAGGTACATTTTTCCGGATTAAGCTTCATCCGGAACCTCCTTAGGTTCGCGAACGTTTGTCTGATGTCGTTAAGGAGCGTTTTGCTTTCCTTGGTCTTGATAACCACATCATCCACGTACACTTGTACATTTTGACCTATTTGGTCATGCAAACATTTTTGCATACATCTCTGGTATGTTGCCTCTGCATTACGTAAACCAAACGGCATGGTGCGATAGCAATAAGCCCCATACGGGGTAATAAACGCAGTTTTTATTTGATCATCCGAATTCAGAGGTATCTGGTGGAAACCAGAATATGCATCAATGAATGACAACAATTCACATCCATCAGTTGAGTCTATGACCAGATCTATTCTTGGCAGTGGAAATGGATCTTTTGTACATGCCTTGTTCAGGTTCGTGTAATCGATACACATCCGCCAAACCACTGCCACATTCGGGTCATCCTTCTTGTTTTCCACCAGCACCGGATTAGACAACCAATCCGGATAAAGAACCTCCATGATAAATCCTGCAGCTAGCAACCGAGCTATCTCATCCCCAATGACTTTCCTCTGATCTTCAGCGAAGCGGCGGAGAGGTTGCTTCACCGGCTTAGCTTCGGGTCTCACATTCAAAGAGTGCTCAGCCAGCTCCCTCGGAACACCTTGCAAGTCATGTGTGGACCAAGCAAAAATGTCCCGATTCTCATGGAGGAAGCTGACGAGCTCGCTTTACTATTTATCACTTAACCTGGCACCAATTGTTACGGTGCGCTCTGGGAACATGTCATCAACAGGAACCTTCTTGGTATCTTTCGTGGCCTGGAAAGAGACACTTCCGTGCAGGTTACTCAGCGCCAGCATATACTGCTGCGCGGACTGAGCCAATGCCGCTACCTCCTGAATTTTCCTTTTCTCCTGCGCAATCACAAGTGACTCGGCTAAGTTAGACCTGGCCGACGCACACTCCATGGAACGTCGGAAATCCCCTGCAATGGTAATCACTCCGTTTGGTCCGGGCAATTTTATCTTCAAGTAGCTAATATGACAGCTTGCCATGAACTTGTTCAGCGCTGGCTTTCCGAGTAACGCATGGTACGCACTTTCCAAGTTCACCAGCTCGAACTCCAAATTTTCGGTTCGGCAGTTATCCCTCGTGCCGAACAATACGTCAACCCGGACCTTGCCTATGGGCTCACAAGAAATGTCGGGCACAATACCATGGAAAGTTGTCCTCGTGGGCTGTAGCATGTTTTCCGAGATGCCCAACTTGCGCATTGTGTCCGCATACATGATGTTAATGTTGCTGCCATTGTCGATCAGCACCTTTGAGAACCTTACATTAATGCTAGGCCCAATGAACGTCGGGTCTAGCACCAACGCATATGAACCAAGGCTTGGCATAAGCTTGGGATGATCCTTTATGCTCTAGGTGATTTCCTGATCAGACCAAGACATGTACCTCGTCACTGCCAGCATCACTTCATTCACCTCCATATGCCTACGCTGCAAGCTTTTTCTATCTGTTTCCTCAGTGGTGAACACACAATAGCTCTGATGATGCTCTTTGTACTCATTTCTCCCCTCATTTCCGGGGTATCTCTGATCCGGCTGATGCTGATTTTCCACTTGATGAACTGCTTCCCTTCTCTCATTGTTATCATACCTCGGCGGAGGGGGAGGCAACATTAGCTGTTGCGTGTTCGCTCCAGAGAGCAATTGTTGCCGGGGTAACTCCTGTCGAGGCTGATCATTCCGGGGTGCCTGAGCATTCCCCGAGCCACCTTGTTCAATCTTGCGCATCCACTCACATTGCCTCGTCGTATGACCCGCTGGGTTACTCGGATTTGGTGTGTGAAACTTACACGGATGGTCTAACATCGACTCATAAGTATACCTCGTACGGTCTTTCTTTTCTTGCCACTGTCTCTTTTGCTCTGGCGTCCAAGTTTTCTTGCCATCGTTTCTCGGAGTCCATTGCCCTCTAGTTTTCTGACGCTGACTGCCCCTGCTCTGGGCTGATCTTGATTCACAGCCGCAACTTGTTGTGAACCGTATCAATGATCTGGTCTATCATCTCTTCTTTTTCCTCTGTAGTCATTCCTCTGGGATAATCCGGCTCCATCCCTCTGATAGTACTCATCGTTTGACTCGTTTGATATGAGCCTAGGTTGAGTCGAATCACCCAAAGCATACGAATCTGCAATCCGGATCATCTCTGCCAACGTAGTTGGCATTTTCCTTTGCAACTTTTGCCACAGCTCGCTTGCATATCTACACCCTTGTGCAAACCATGCTATGGCCTGTGATTCTATCACGCCCTCACACGAGTTTCTCACAGTACACCACCGGGTTAGAAACTCCCGATCTGTCTCATTAGGTCTTTGCTTGCACATAGCTAGGGTCTGTGGCCTATTTGGCCTCTGATACATACTTGAGAAATTGTTGATAAACATTTCCTCAAAGTCTATCCAGTAGTTGATGCTTCCGGGTGGCAAATTGTTCAGCCATACCCTTGCCGGTCCTTCCAACATCTAGGGTACATATCGTACAGCCCATCTCAGGTTGCCAGTGGCAATTTTCACAGCCGTAGCATAGTTTATCAACCAATCGTCCGTCTTGGTACTGCCGGCATACGTCTTCGTGCCCCTGGGTAATTGGAAGTTGGGTACCGGTGGCTGCTTCATGATCCGGGGTCCAAAACACGCAGGACCCGGTGGACCTTGACATTCGATCTGTTCCGACCTATACAGTCGATCCAGTTTCAACATGGCATCATCCGGCATCAAATCCCTGCTTCCCAGTCTTGACCCTATCACATGATAGTCCGGTCTTGGGTACCCCGCGTTTGCCATTTCCGAATCTCCATCATTATATCTGTCTTGCTCTCGCGGAGCACCTTTCTGTTGCATACCTCGGCCGACACTTTGCTCTTGCCTTGGTATATTCCGCTACTGGGGTTGTCCTGCTCCTGCCGAGTTTCGCTGTCCGGCATTGCCGTTGACTGCGTTCCCTTGACCGGCATTGCCTTGGTCACGGTTACCTCGGCTAGCTTCACCTCGGCTCACACTTCGTCGATCATCATTTTTCTGTGCTTCTTTTCCTTTCCCTGCCCATGTTGGGTCATACGGGACGATCTGTTTGTTCCGTCTGGCCGAGGTTACTACCTCTTCTCTCCTTGGACTACCATGAGGAGACGATGCGGCTCTAGCGGATTTCTCCGGGTTACCCATCGCCAAATGGACGATCTTGGAGGCTCCAACTCAATCCGGGTTAGCTCGGAGTAGTTCTTCGTTTTGTCTGTTCGCGATCCGAACCAGTTCGTTAACCCTATTGTTGGGGGGATACCCCCGGGTAGGGTCGCGCCGAGGTATAAAGGTCAAGTTAGCCGAGGTTTGGCAAGGTCAAAGCGAATGCTGGCCGGGTCACCTCAAGGCAGGCCGAATCACGGGGTAACCCGGACCTAGGGGCGTTCAACTAACTAGGTCTCATCCGACTTAAGCAGTAAGTCGGAAGTACAGGTTTTACTTGTATGCAGGAACAGTTGTGGCCGGATCAACCATGATCCGGGTCACAGCTAGCTTCTAGGAGAAGGAAGGAATCTCGCTGGTCAAAAGGAGCCCCAGTACGCACTGCCTGAGCGAAGCAAGCAAGGACAGGACCACCGAGGCGTGGCCGACAAGGGTGACAACACCCGTGTCGGCTGACGAGGGCACCGCAGATGCTCACGTAGCTAAAGCGTGTGTGACGCGGGGGAAAAATCACCCCGGTCGGCTTACCACTTTGGGAGGAGGCATATTCTTAGGAATATGCCTCCACGTATGCCCTAGGCAGAAACCGAGCCTCCCATATAAAAGGGGCGCTGGGGCTTCTGTAGAGGGGGTTGGTTTTTCTTCTATTCTGTTTGGGCTAGGGTTTCAGGTGTGATCTGCGGGTGAGAGTAAGAGAGCTCCTTCTTCCTCCTCTCGCAAATATAGCTCTAGGAGCACTTGTAATCTTGGAAGGAAATCAATACAAACTTCTGTGTAGGGAATCACTCCACTATCCCTCCCTGGATTCCCCTAGCGTATATTAGTCCCCACCTTTAGCCTATCCATGGCATCTGCCGTGACACCACCACGACAGTTGGCGCCCACCGTGGGGCTAGCGGCACTAGCAGGGGTCAAGATCCGGACGGGAAACATCATCGGCACCGGCGAACGCATCGTCTCCGGGCTCGTTCAGTGCTTTGGAGCGTGGGACTTCGTCAGCGACAACGCTGGCTTCTTCTGCACGCGCCCTCTTCCGTGCAATGGACTTTTCGTCAGGCTCGGCGCGCACAAGGTCTACGTTGCTGTGGACGTGTCAGGTGTTCATCCGTGTCATGTTGTCGACGCGGGAGAACCTCCCCTCACTGTGGTCCCCAGGACGCGTATCGCTCGCTCCCCGGACCATGCAGAGGTGATGATGACTGCGCCAAGTGCGGGCGCGAGCAAGGATCCGGCGCCAGATCCGGAGGTAACGCCTAAGGCACCGAGGAAAGGTAGAGGCCCTCCACTAGAGAGGCCAGAGAACGTGTTGAGGGAAGCAATAGATAGCTTGGCAAACCCTGTAGTAGCAGCGGTAGATCCGGCTCGAGCGCAGGCCAAGCTAGAAGAAACTAGGCAAAAAATCCTAGAGGGCGCAAAAAAGATAGCCGTGGCGCAGCAGTCGTTGAATATGACGCTGCGCGAGTACGCGAAAGCGAACAAGGTTGACGCTGTAAAAGTGAAAGGGAGAAATCTCATGAGCGAGATGAACAGAGAGGGTGATACTGGAATTGAGGTATCAGAAAATTGTTTGTCCGTGGGGCTGCCAAGGTACAGTACCCCGGCAAAGAACCTCAGAGCAGCGGATGCAGCTGCATCCGAGTTGGAGGGTCTAACAGGTGAAGCCCGGCAAAGACAACAAGATAGGGTTAACGAGCTGGTTCAGATTGCGAACAGGCAAAACAAGGAACTGCTCAGGGCTAACCCGGAGAGAGCTGGAGCCTCCAAGATCGTCCATTCGGCGGTGGGTAACCCGGAGAAATCCGCTGGAGCCGCATCGTCTCCTCATGGTGGTCCATGGAGAGAAGAGGTGGTAACCTCGGCCAGACAGAACAAACAGATCGTCCCGTATGACCCGACGCGGGCAGAAGGAAAAGAAGCGCAGAAAAATGATGATCGACGGAGTGTGAGCCGAGGTGAAGCTGGCCGAGGTAACCGCGACCAAGGCAATGCCGGTCAAGGGAACGTTGTCAACGGCAATGCCGGACAGCGAAACTTGGTGGAGCAGGACAACCGCAGCAGCGAAATATACCAAGGCAAGAGCAAAGTGCCGGTCGAGATATGCAACAGAAAGGCGCTCCAAGAGAGCAAGACAGGTATAATGATGGAGACTCGGAAATGGCAAAAGCGGGATACCCGAGGCAAGACTATCATGTGATAGGGTCAAGATTGGGAAGCAGGGATTTGATGCCGGATGACGCCAGGTTGAAACTGGATCGACTGTATAGGTCGGAACAAATTGAATGTCAAGGTCCACCGGGCCTAGCATGTTTTGGACCCCGGATCATGAAGGAGCCACCGATACTGAACTTTCAGCTACGCAGGGGCACGAAGACGTACGACGGCAGTACAAAGCCGGAGGATTGGCTGATAAATTATGCTACGGCTGTGAAAATTGCCACTGGCAACCTGAGATGGGCTGTGCGATATGTACCCCAGATGTTGGAAGGCCCGGCAATGGTATGGCTGAACAATTTGCCACCAGGAAGCATCAACTGCTGGATAGATTTTGAGGAGATGTTGATCAGCAATTTTTCGAGTACGTATCAGAGGCCAAATAGGCCACAGACCCTAGCTATGTGCAAGCAAAGACGAAATGAGACGGATCGGGAGTTTTTAACCCGGTGGTGCACTGTGAGAAATTCGTGTGAAGGCGTGATTGAATCACAGGCCATAGCGTGGTTTGCACAAGGGTGCAGGTATGGAAGCGAGCTATGGATGAAGTTGCAAAGGAAAATGCCAACTACGTTGTCAGAGATGATCCGGATCGCAGATTCGTATGCTTTGGGTGATCCGACTCAGCCTAGGCTCGTATCAAACGAGTCAAACGATGAGTACTATTAGAGAGATGGAGCCGGATCATCCCGAAGAAATGAATACAGAGGAAAAAGGAGAGATGATAGACCGGATCATAGATACGGTTCGCACCAAGTTGCAGCTGTGAGTCAAGATCAGCCCGGAGCAGGGGCAGTCAACGCCAAAAAACTGGAGGGCAGTGGACTTCGAGAAACGATGGCAAGAAGACTTGGACACCAGAGCAAAAGAAGCAGTGGCAAGAAAGGAAAGACCGTCCGAGGTATACTTATGAGTCGATGTTGGACCAGCCGTGTAAGTTTCATACACCAAATCCGAACAACCCAGCAGGTCATACGACGAGGCAATGTGACTGGATGCGCAAGATTGAACAAGGTGGTTCGGGGAATGCTCAGGCACCCCGGAATGATCAGCCTCGGCAGGAGTTACCCCGGCAGCAACTGCTCTCCGGAGCAAACACGCAACAGCTAATGTTGCCTCCCCCTCCGTCGAGGTATGATAACAATGAGAGAAGGGATGCAGTACATCAGGTAGAAAATCAGCATCAGCCGGATCAGAGGTACCCCGGAAATGAGGGGAGAAACGAGTACAGGGAACACCATCAGAGCTATTGTGTGTTTACCACTAAGGAAACCGATAGAAAAAGCTTGCAGCGTAGGCATATGGAGGTGAATGCAGTAATGCCTGCAGTGACGAGGTACATGCCTTGGTCCGATCAGGAAATCACCTGGAGCATCAGGGATCATCCCAAGCTCATGCCAAGCCCTGGTTCGTATGCGTTCGTGCTGGATCCGACATTCATTGGACCTAGCATTAACGTAAGATTCTCAAAGGTGTTGATCGACAATGGCAGTAGCATTAATATCATGTATGCGGACACAATGCGCAAGTTGGGTATCTCGGAGAACATGCTCCAGGCCACGAGGACAACTTTCCATGGCATTCTACCCGGCATTTCTTGTGAGCCCATAAGCAAGGTCTGGGTTGACGTCTTGTTCGGCACGAGGGATAACTGCTGAACTGAAAATCTGGAGTTCGAGGTGGTGAACTTGGAAAGTGCTTACCACGCATTACTCGGAAGGCCAGCCCTGGGCAAGTACATGGCAAGCTGTCACGTTAGCTACTTGAAGATGAAGTTGCCCGGACCAAACGGAGTGATAATCATTGCAGGGGATTTCTGACGTTCGATGGAGTGTGCGTCGGCCGGGTCGAACTTAGCCGAGTCACTTGTGATTGCGCAGGAAAAAATGAAAATTCAAGAGGTGGCGGCATTGGCTCAGTCCGCGCAGCAGTATATGCCGGCGCTGAGCAACCCGCATGGAAGTGTCTCTTTCAGGGCCACGAAAGATACCAAGAAGGTTCCTGCTGATGACATGTTCCCAGAGCGCACCGTAACAATTGGTGCCGGGTTAAATGATAAATAGGAAAGCGAGCTCGTCAGCTTCCTCCGTGAGAATCGGGACATTTTTGCTTGGTCCACACAGGACTTGCAAGGTGTTTCGAGGGAGTTGGCCGAGCACTCTTTGAATGTGAGACCCGGAGCTAAGCCGGTGAAGCAACCTCTCCGCCGCTTCGCCGAAGATAGGAGGAAAGTCATTGGGGATGAGATAGCTTGGTTGCTAGCTGCAGGATTTATCATGGAGGTTCTTTACCCGGATTGGCTGTCTAATCCGGTGCTGGTGGAAAAGAAGAAGGATGACCCGAACGTGGCAGTGGTTTGGCGCATGTGTATCGATTACACGAACCTGAACAAGGCGTGTCCAAAAGATCCATTTCCGCTGCCAAGAATAGATCAGGTCATAGACTCAATTGCTGGGTGTGAACTGTTGTCATTCATTGATGCATATTCTGGTTTCCACCAGATACCTCTGAATCCGGATGATCAAATAAAGACTGCGTTTATTACCCCGTATGGGGCTTATTGCTATCGCACCATGCCGTTTGGTTTACGTAATGCAGGGGCAACGTACCAAAGATGTATGCAAAAATGTTTGCAATACCAAATAGGTCAAAATGTATAGGTGTACGTGGATGATGTGGTTATCAAGACCAAGGAAAGCAAAACGCTCCTTGACGATATCAGGCAAACGTTTGCGAACCTAAGGAGGTTCCGGATGAAACTTAACCCGGAAAAATGTACCTTCGGTGTCCCGGCTGGGAAACTGCTCGGTTTTCTTGTTTCTAGCCGAGGTATCGAGGTTAACCCAACCAAAATCCGGGCCATCGAACGAATGGAACTGCCAAAGTGTCTTAACGATGTCCAGAAGTTCACAGGTTGCCTGGCCTCGTTAAGTCGGTTTGTATGTCGGTTGGGAGAAAAGGTGTTGCCTCTTTACCAACTCATGAAAAAGTCGGATAAGTTCGTTTGGACGCCGCAGGCCGATGAAGCCTTTACCCACCTGAAGAAAATATTAGCCACGGCACCAGTGCTAGCCTCACCACTATCGAAGGAGCCAATATTGCTCTATATAGCCGCAACCAACCGAGTTGTAAGTGTAGTGATAGTGGTGGAGCGTGACGAGGAAGGTAAGTCAGTGCAAAGGCCAGTATATTACTTGAGCGAGGTGTTGTCTGCCTCAAAGCAGAACTATCCATATTACCAAAAGGTGGCATATGGCGTGTACATGGCCGCCAAGAAACTGAAGCACTACTTTGAGGACCATCCCATCCGGGTCATATGTGAGGCCCCCATATCCAAGATAATGAGTAACAAGGATGCGAGTGGCAGAATTGCAAAATGGGCAATTGAGTTAGCTCCTTATGCGCCACACTATGACAGAAGAGAGGCCATCAAATCTCAAGCTGTGGCGGACTTTTTCGTGGATTGGGCCGAGGTACAATACGAACCACCACTTCCAGATCCGAACTATTGGTGAATGCACTTTGACGGATCAAAAACCAAAACCAGGCTAGGTGCCGGAGTTGTACTCACATCGCCAAAGAAGGACCAGTTGAAATATGTGTTGCAGATCCATTTCACCACATCAAACAATGTCGCTGAGTATGAAGCACTTGTGCATGGGCTTAAGGTAGCAAAAGATATTGGGATATGTCAGATCATATGCTTTGGCGACTCGGATTTTGTGGTGCAGCAAGTGTCGGGAGTGTGGGATGCCCTTGATCCAAACATGGCACTGTACAGATTTCATGTGTAGAAGATATCTGGTTACTTTGAGGGATGCGAATTTCACCATGTACCCCGGGTGGAAAATGAGGGTGCCGACATGCTGTCGAAGCTCGGGTCAACCCGACAAGCAATTCCACCGGGTGTAGCATTAGAGCACCTCAGGAAACCATCCATCAGGCCATCCCCAGAATCCGAGTCAATCTATGTCCCGGAGGACACGGAATCCGGAGCTGTGCCCATGGACATTGACAAGGGAAGTGGTGCGCGACCCCTGGGGACTGCCTCGGCAAACCCGGGGACTACTTCGGTAAACCCGGGGACTGCTCAGTGTGATCCGGTTGAAGTTATGCCAGTGGATCAGATGGAGATAGACGAGGATGTATTCCCTGGGCGAACAATACCAGCTTGGGCATTACCTATATTTCAGTTCCTGAAGGACAGAACATTACCCACTAAGGAAGTGTTGTCCAGGCAAACACAGAGGAGGGCAAAGGCTTACACGATCATCAATTCCGAACTATACAAAAGGAGTGTGACCAATGTCCTCCAGAGATGTGTTGACCCGGAAGAAGGGCTTGACTTCCTCCGAGATATACATTAGGGGAATGCGGGCATCATGCTTCATCCCGAGCCTTGGTAGCAAAAGCTTTGCGGCACGGATTCTACTGGCCAAACGCCTTAGAGCAAGCCGAAGATCTGGTGAGAAAATGTAATGGTTGTCAGAGGTACGCTACCAAGACACATATGCCAATGTCGGAACTCAAGACCATACCAATCACTTGGCCATTTGCCGTATGGTTCTTGGATATGGTTGGCCCGTTCAAACCAGCAAGGGGAAATATGACTCACATTCTGGTAATGGTGGACAAGTTTACGAAGTGGATTGAGGTAAAGCCTATAAGAAAATGTGATGGAGCTACGGCCGTAACGTTTCTCAAAGATACCATCTTGAGGTACGGTTATCCTCACAGTATCATAACTGACAATGGCACAAATTTTGCGGAAGGAGCATTTGCTCATTTCTGTCGGGATAAGAGGATCCGGCTGGACGTAGCCTCGGTAGCCCACCCTGCATCGAACGAACAAGTGGAAAGATCCAAGGGATTAGTATTATCCGGGATAAAACCCCGACTCATTGAGCCACTGCAAAGATCAGCGGGGTGCTGGATAGAAGAACTACCAGCGATACTGTGGAGTTTAAGAACAACTCCGAATCGATCAACAGGCTATACGTTGTTCTTTCTGGTATATGGGGCAGAAGCTGTATTACCGGCCGACATAGAGCATGATTCGCCTAGGGTCATCCAATACACAGAAGCCGAAGTGCAAGAAGCCCAGCAAAATGATGTTGATCTGCTGGAAGAAGCGAGAGAACTGGCACTGTCCAGATCCGCCATATATCAGCAAAATCTCCGACGCTATCATAGCCAGAAAGTGTGCCCCCGGGTCTTTCGGGAAGGCGATCTGGTGCTCCGGTTGATTCAACGTACTACGGGCATGCATAAGTTATCCCCCCCATGGGAAGGGCCGTTCATCGTGAGCAAGGCTTTGCATAATGATTCTTATTATCTTATAGATGCAAAGCCACATGAAAAGAACAAGGCGGACAGGTCCGGAGAGGAATCTAAGCGACCATGAAATATAGCTCTACTTCGTCCTTTCTACACTTAGCTAAAGAAGTGTATGTATCCGAGTCTTCTCATATGTCGGTATGTATGTCGGCAATGAGCTTATCAATGAAATGTTGGCACATCGAGTAGTAACTCGGGGACTGCCTTAATAATGCTTGTTGTTTTTTGCGCGTCAGCTGGAATAAGTTGTTCTACTTAACTCGGATTAGTAGTGTGCGAGCACCAAAAACCCAACTCATTGACTTGCTGTTGTCCAACAATAATTGGCTTCATGGAAAGCAAGAGAACAAGTTTGGAATTGCGTAGCACGTGAAAAACGACTAAGGAGAAGAATTTATTCGACCCGACGTTTGTTTTTCGAACTAACCCTGCATTTATTTTCAAATTATTATGCAGTTTTATTTTAGTGCTAAGTCTAAAAGTTTCCCAGTATTGTTAAGACAATTTTTGAAGCTCGGATTCATAAGTCATAAAACCGAATCAAGGTAGACACGAACCGAGCCAAGAGATTGAACGAACAAGAAAAAACTCGGGGACTACGCCCAAATTAATTCGGCATAATCATTTAGTAGCAAAATATCACATGCGTTTGGAATACAATTCCACCCAGCATACCGGGGATCTCATAAGTTTTCAAGTGTTTTTACTTAAGGAGCAGTGGGAGGAAGCTCGGCATCATCTTCGCCCTCTTCGATATCCGAGGCAGCGTCCTCTTCGTCCTCACTTGAATCATCTTCAATGTTCTCGACTTCTTCATCGCCAGCGACTTCCAGGAAGCTCGGACCCTTAGTCTAGTCGTGAATCGGAGCATATTCGATGAGACTGTGGACGCAAGCCTGGCGCCGAGCCACCCACTCTGGGTCATTGGTCCATCTGGATCCTATGCGCACGCATGTAAGGAGGCTGAGATCAATCTTCTCGTACCACGTAAGAATGTGGTGAAGGATAGTATCAGCTGCAGCACGTCCAGCAGACTCTCTCCAGAGGTCGAGCTGGGTCTCAATTTCCGAAAGCTTTTCAGCGAGATGTGTAACTCTCTCCGGAGCGTCATCAGCGGGCCAGAACGTGTTGAAGACTCGGACTGAAACGTCAAGGAGATCTTTGCTGTAGTTCTTAATGATTTCCACGCGAGAGGACAGGCTGACCAATAGGTCCTCCATGTCTAAGGGAATGCTCTCACCGTCAGGAGCGACGGGAGTACCCCTCTCTCGGCGGAAATTGGCAACAGCAGCACTCGCAATAGCAGTACCCTCTGGAAAGTGGCCTGAGAAACAAGGCAAAGGACGAAGCTGAGAAACAAGACGTATGAAGTAACCCAGAGAAATAAGGCAGATAAGGGAAAAGAAATTACGTGAGATGTGGCTGTGAAATGGGTCAATTCCTTGGTACAATCATCACGCCTCTTCCGAAGCTGCTTAAGCTCAGCGTTAGCCGACTCAAATTTGACGTCGGCCTCCTGAAGAAGATCCCGGTCCTTAGCAATTTGGAGGTTGAGGCGCTCACGCTCTTCGGTGTAGTCCTGGCCAGCCTTTTTTAGCTCGGTTTGGTGCTGCGCCTTCATCTTCGCCATCTCAGCCTTGACCCTGGCAATCTCATCATCCTTGGTCCGGAGAAGGGCGAGCTCGTCATCTTTCTTCTTCAGCTCGGCTTGGTGTTGCCCTGCTTGTTCGAGAAAATGCAGCATCATATCAGGCACGGGCACACAATCTTCAAGCAATGCTGAAATAGTGTGTTGGCCTGGCAGAGCCGAGGTATGAATGTTTGCCGAGCCAAGGAGGAAAGGAGATAGAAAGCACAGTGAAGACAGACAAAAAGGATGTACCCTTGATCTGCTCCAAGTTCTTCCGCATTATCTTGTTCTCAGCCTCCACCCCAGCTGCGGAAACCGAGCAATCAGATTAGTTCGGCAGAGGAAGTGAAGAAAAAAGAGGAAGGGATAAGGAAGAAATTTACCCATTTTCTCGTATTCCGCGATGAGTGCAGCCTGTTTGGTGCGTAGATTCTTGTGGGTATCCAGCAAGCGTTGGAATTCAGCACTCCGGCGGTTGGTGGTCACCTAAAAGAGATACAGAAACTTAAGTCAGCTTGATGCATATTCGAAGTGTACTAAAATCCGGGCCAAGTGGAACTTAACCCGGCTCTAGGTGTGTGCATATTCAAAGTGTACTAAAATCCGGGCCAAGTGGAACTTAACCCGGCTCTAGGTGTGTGCATATTCGAAGTGTACTAAAATCCGGGCCAAGTGGAACTTAACCCGGCTCTAGGTGTGTGCATATTCGAAGTTCTCATGGAGCTACGTTAGTTTTCTAAAAGAGCATCCGGCCGAGTAACAAGTTACTCCCCCGGAGGCTCGGGGACTAATGGTTATTATCTACAACTTGTAAAGGAGAAGCGACGTACCTCCATCATTCGTCCAGTGAGGTTAATTGCCTTTGCGGTTGTGTTCATCTGAGCGGAAAACTCGGCAGGGCCGAACTTTTCCAGGAGATCAGAATCCTGAACTATCTCTGCCTTGTTCCAATTCATAACAAATTCCATCAGGCTCGGAGGGTACCGTTCACCGGTAGGCATATGGGGCGTCACCAAGCCCTTTGCATGCGCTTATTTCCTCTCCACCAAGGAAGGGCGGGGCTGGTGTGCAGAACCAACTGCTGGGCATCGGTTGGCTCGGCAGGGACGTCCTTCGCCGCTGGTGTTTTCTTAGGAAGCATCGATACGAGGGTACGCTGCCCAGACTCGACGGCAGGGGGCTTGGCAGCGTCTGGAGCCTTCTTGCCCTTGGCTTGCTGGGAAGAGGAAGCCGTAGCAGCGGTTTTCCCCTTAGAAATTGTCGGGGTAGTTCCTTGCTGAGGTTGAGAAGACTCGGAAGATGCAGAGGAACTAGGCGCTGGTACTCTCGTTGCTGGACTTGGTGTCGCCGCTGATGTTTTCACAGCCGGAGTTGGTGCTGATGCCGGAGTTGGAGTTGGTGCTGGTCTAGTTGCTAGTACTGGAACTGGTGCTGGAGCCGAGGTAGCCTCAGTGGCTGCTGGTTGCGGCGTTGCCGAGGTGGTGGATGCCGTTGCTCCGGCTAGGCCGGTCTCCCCCGCTCTAAGGTGACCCTCCTCTTGCCGAGGTGGAGCTGAACCCGGAGCGGCCGCAGAGCCCTCTGGAATAGGGCTCAGCGGACGTGACTCGTTGTCGCGACGGGGAGAAGGGCTAGGCCGGAGAGGTGAAGAGATGCTGGATCCACTTTGAGGGACCTCCACCGGAGCCCTGCAAAATCAAACAATGTTAGAAGAAAAATTACAACGAAGTAAGGAAGAGCAAGTTGCAAAAGGAAGAAAGACTTACGCATCCAAGGTTTCGGCCTCCTTGGGTTTCCGAGCCCTTCGTGCTAGGGCCTTGCCTGCTGGCTTGGAAGCAGTCTTGTCCCCGGACTTCTTTCGCCTTTTAGTGGGCTGGGAGGGCCCGGAGGAAGAACTTGAAGAAGCCACGCGCTTTTTCTCCGATGCCACCGGAACAGTTTCGCCAGTAGCAAGGGGAGGATCCTCGTGGATGTGACCACCGGGGTGAGCTGATGGCGGAAAAGCAAAAGAAAGGGGGACAGCCTCAACAGGTTCAATCACCTCGACATCCGAGTCATCCTCATCATCGGGCCAATCTCTAATGGAAGAGGATTTACCCGTGGGTCGTTTCGTGGCGTCGGTCATTGGGAGGAACATCTCCTGGTCCGACTCTTCCTCATCCGGAGTGTCCCGGTCCGGCGCCCACTTAAGGGTCGGATCGGTGCCGTCTTCGAGGGTCTGCTGAAGGAATTTCTGAGGAAAAGAACGAACAAAAGATTCAAAAATGCAATAATAACTGACATGTTATTAGTCCGAGGTAAGTTTGCAACATGAAACTTACCATGGGAGGAAGCCAGTCACGGCAGAAATGCTCAATCCCCCAAGTCCACTCAGAGGAGAAGTCCTTGTGAGTGGTCAAGAGAGCCTTAACCCAGCGATAAATCTCCGTGTTGCTCAGCTCGAAGGATGAGGTCCGGTTAGGATCGCGGACGAAGCTCATGTGGCACACCTTATGGGTGCGCTTCTGGAGGGGGGAGATTCAGTTACGCACAAATGTGATCATGGCATCTTCGTTGCGTAGCCCGAGCTCCTTCAGCTCCACGAACCTCTTGTTCACTTGGTTGGCCAAGGCCGTGGGTTTCCTGGGAACGGCGTCCCACAGATCCAGGTTAGGTGGACCCGGAGTATAGGGGAGCAGCCGGATTAAATCTTCGGTGCCTGTGTTCCGGACGTAAAAGAATGTCCGGGCCCACCCTTTGTAGGACTCTAACCCAGTGACCTGGGGGAAAACAGAAAACCTCCGAGGAGAGATGGAGGCCACTCCGAACTGAGTGAGCCGCTTGTCCTCCGGATCAGTGTGGATATCGGGGATGACATTGCGATGAAGGCCGAAAAACCGGATCCACAGCTCCTTCGTGGGCCACAGTCCGGCGTAGCCTTCGATCGTAGAAGCAAAGGCAGAGAGAGAAGTAATGGTATTGGCTTGAAGATGGTGCGGCTGGAGCTGGTAGGTACTGAGCCAATCCCGGAAGAAATCGCTCACCTGCAGCCCGAAGCCTCATTGAAAGTGAGACAAGAACACGACGAACTCCCCCGGATTGGGTGAGGGAGCTAGTTCCGCGGAGGCGAGGCGAGCGGCGACGCCGGCGGGGATGCGTCTGGTCCGGTAGAGCCAGTCCAGGTCGTCCTGGCAGACCCAGGAGCCGGCCCACGCACTGTGGTCTGCCGCCTCGGCGTCCTCCTCCATCTCTTGTTCAGCAACGATGAGTTCTTCTTCCGTCATCTGGTCCTCGAGGCCCTCGCTGGCGCTAGAGGCGGCGGGGGACAATAGCCTGGATTGACGAGGACCCATGGCGAGAGATTTGCGTCACAGTGGTGGTGACGCAGAGGTGCGGCGGAGAAGCGTGGCGGCGACGCTGCTATTTGGCAGTGCTGGCGGCAGTGCGGTCGCGAGGAAGACGAAGAAGAATAGCAACGGGCAGAGGGGTGCGGAGGGGGAAAAATCCTAAGAGACGCACCCCTCCGCTATTTAACCACCCCCACCAGGGGTGAGTGGGATCGCGTCCTGTGGACCGGCCACACGCAGTGGCCGTGTATCACCCGTCCGGACCAATCAGTGGGGAGCCACACAGAGGGCCACAGAGCGGAAACGATCCTATGACGTGACACTGTGATGCGTAAAACGAGGAGGCAGGCATGACGTGACCTGTGCACAGTGATAACTGACAATTACTGCGGCGCTTACTGTGCAGCCCTTAAAATAAGAAGACAAAATGATTACCCTTCACATGGGTTGGTGTACGAGAGAAGGAAACAAGACCCGGATGGAACTATGGTAACCCGGCCAGCAAGTGAAAACTTGGAATGTGCGAAGGGAACGTAAATCCATAAAATCCGAGGTAAAGAGGTAACTCGGAAATAACGACTGGAGCTTGGAATTGAACCTGATGTGGCCTTAGCGGCCAAGGCAGCTAAGACCGCACCAGCTTCGGGGACTAATGTTCGGGGGATACCCCCGGGTAGGGTCGCGCCGGGGTATAAAGGCCAAGTTAGCCGAGGTTCGGCAAGGTCAAAGCGAATGCTGGCCGAGACACCTCAAGGCAGGCCAAATCACGGGGTAACCCGGACCTGGGGGCGTTCGCCTAACTAGGTCTCATCCGACTTAAGCAGTAAGTCGGAAGTACAGGTTTTACTTGTATGCAGGAACAGTTGTGGCCGGATCAACCATGATCCGGGTCACACCTAGCTTCTAGGAGAAGGAAGGAATCTCGCTGGTCAAAAGGAGCCCCGGTACGCACTGCCTGAGCGAAGCAAGCAAGGACAGGACCACCGGGGCGTGGCCGACAAGGGTGACGACGCCCGTGTCGGCAGACGAGGGCACCGCAGAGGCTCACGTAGCTAAAGAGTGTGTCACGCGGGGGAAAAAGCACCCGGGTCGGCTTACCACTTTGGGAGGAGGCATATTCTTAGGAATATGCCTCCACGTATGCCCTAGGCAGAAACCGAGCCTCCCCTATAAAAGGGGGTTGGGGCTTTTGTAGAGTGGGTTGGTTTTTCTTCTATTCTGTTTGGGCTAGGGTTTCAGGTGTGATCTGTGGGTGAGAGTAAGAGAGCTCCTTCTTCCTCCTCTCGCCAATACAGCTCTAGGAGCACTTGTAATCTTGGAAGGAAATCAATACAAACTTCTGTGTGGAGAATCACTCCACTATCCCTCCCTGGATTCCCCTAGCGTATATTAGTCCCCACCTTTAGCCTATCCATGGCATCTGCCGTGACACCACCACGACACCTATCTTATTGTCTTTGACGGGCTTCACCCGTCAGACCCTCTAACTCGGATGCAGTTGCATCCACTGCTCTGAGGTTCTTTGCCGGGGTACTGTACCTCGACAGCCCCATGGACAAACAGTTTTCTGATTTCTCAATTCCTGTATCTCCCTCTCTGTTCATCTCGCTCATGAGATTTCTCCCCTTTACTTTTACAGCATCAACTTTGTTCGCCTTTGCATACTCACGCAGCGTCATATTCAACGACTGCTGAGCCGCGGCTATTTTCTTTGCGCCCTCTAGTATCTTTTGCCTAGTTTCCTCTAGCTCGGCCTGCGCTCGAGCCAGATCTACTGCTGCTACCACAGGGTTTGCCAAGCTATCCATCGCTTCCCTCAACACATTTTCCGGCCTCTCTAGTGGAGGACCTCTACCTTTCCTCGGTGCCTTAGGCGTTACCTCCGGATCTGGCGCCGGATCCTTGCTCGCGTCCGCACCAGGCGCAGTCATCATCACTTCTGCGCGGTCCGGGGAGCGAGCGATACGCGCCCCGCGAGCCACGGTGAGGGGCGGCTCTCCAGCCTCGACGACGTGGCGCGGATGAACGCACGTTATGTCCACAGCAACGTAGACCTTGTGCGCGCCGAGCTTGACGAAGAGGCCATTGCGCGGAAGTGGGCGCGTGCCGAAGCAGCCAGCGTTGTCGCTGACAAACTCTAGCACTCCAAAGCGCTGAACGAGCCTAGAGACGATCTGTTCGCCGGTGCCAATGAAGTTTCCCGTCCGGATCTTGACCCCTGCTAGCGCCACTATCCCCATGGTGGGCGCCAACTTTCGTGGTGGTGTCACGGCAGATGCCATGGATAGGCTAAAGGTGGGGACTAATACACGCTAGGGGAATCCAGGGAGGGATAACGAAGTGATTCTCCACAGAGTTGTTTGTATTGCTTTGCTTCAAGATTACAAGTGCTCCTAGAGCTGTATTGGCGAGAGGAGGAAGAACGAGCTCTCTTACTCTCACCCACAGATCACACCTAAAACCTTAGCCAAATCAGAATAGCGGAACCCCTTCTACTGAAACCCTAGCCCCCCTTATATAGAGGGAGCTCTGTCTCTGCCTAGGGCATACGTGGAGGCATATTCCTAAGAATATGCCTCCTCCGCTTTGAACTTGCCGAACCTCGGCTAACTCGGCCTTTATACCCCGGTGTGACCCTACCCGGGGGTATCCCCCCAACAGACCTCTAAGAGGCCTAAACCTAGGTAAAACTTGCATCCCTGTGTGCTTGTTTGCTAGCCGATTGATGCCTCCAACGCTCCCTCCTTCTCCAAAACCCAAGTCCATAACAATGGGAATTAATGAGTTTAACCCTCGTCAATTGGCGCCGTCTGTGGGAACTGGGAGTGCTGATGTCGCGGCTTATTCGGCCCCGTCAACCACGATCTACAACTCCGCAACAACGGAGATTCGTCAGCTCTTCGGCGCGTTCGACTTCACCATCCACACGCCGGCCACTCCCCCGACTTTCGAGTCCGTGGGCGATGGAATCAGCCTGGCGATTGGAAGCTTCCGCTTCCAGGTTGGTCAACTGGGCACGCTTCGCATGCCTGACCAGCCGACGGCACCCACGATTGCTCCAACATCGTGGTTCCCGCCACCAATCGGCACCCTCAGCGAGCTCAATGCCTCGGCAACAGCCGGGAGCATGGACAGCGACAGTAGTCATGGATCTGATCTGGGTGACCTAGCCACTGAAGACGGAGATCTTAAAGTTGCGGGAGAAATAGCTTCCCCAACCACTTCATGTGCGCAGTCATCAACGCGGGCGATACTACCACTAATCGCGAAAACGTTGGCACCAGACCGCCCAACGGCAGCATGCCCAACGGTGTCGGACCACCCAACGGCAGTACACCCAACGGTGGCAATGGCGCGCCCGTCAACAACGGAACCGGTGGAGGACCGACGCTCATGAAAAATGAGAACATCGGCGAGCGCATGCAGATCCACCTCAATGACAACGAGTGGCCCGTTGTCGTGAAGCCCTACGGGGCAATCCTCTACCCCCCAACACGCTGCATGACATGCTGATGGGCTACCATTGGCTGCCAAAGGAGGAATTCAAGCGCCAGTAGCAGGTGATCGTGCAACTCGAAGCGCGTAGAAAGGCAGCGGACGAGTCAAGCCTTCAACGAGCTGGGCTCTCCTCCCATGGAGGATCCTCCTCCAAGGGCAACGAGTACGTCGCCAACAAAAGGCGATCTAAATTGGCCCACCTCACCGAGCAAGAATGAGTAGAGGCCGCGAAAGTCCTCGACTTAGGCTCTATGACAATCGACATGCGGGGCAATGTGCTCCCAAAAACGCCGCAGGCTACGGTAACAACGGCCACCATGTACCTCCTCAACAACCAGCCTCTGGCTTGAGATCCGCGAGCTGCCATGCACCGATCTACGATCGCAAGCCTGGGGCTAATCGAGGCCGCCCTCGACAAAGAACCAACACCAGAGCCGAAGAAAAGTAAGGCTCTGGAGAAGTACTACTCGTACTCCTCTAGTGACGATAGTCATGATCTGTCATGATGATGGCGCTCACGATGGCATGATCGCGACTACGATGCGCGCGATGACCTCATGCAGCGCAAAGTCGACAAGATGCGAGCAAGACGCGCTCGTTCGACTGACTGAGAAGAAGACGAGATTGAGCTTTGCGGCACCAGATGTTTCAGCAGGGCCATCAGGCAGAAGCGAATGCCAAAGGGGTTCAAACTCCCATCGGAGAACCCAAAATTTGACGGTCTACAGGACCCAAAAATCTGGTTGGAGGACCACATCTCCTCCATCAGACTACATGGAGGGAGTCGAAACACGGCCATGCAATGCCTGTAGCTACAGTTGCAGGGCGCCGCTCGCGCATGGCTCAACAACCTCGCGCACGGATCCATTCGCAGCTGGGAAGAGCTGGTCTACAGCTTTCTGCGCAATTTCAAGGGCACTTACAAAGGACTTTCATCAATCGAAGAAATGAGAAGCTGCCAGCAACAATCGGGCGAATCGCTACGCTCGTACATCCAGAAGTGGTCCATCATCAAGAACTCCGCAGAAAACATCTCGGAGGACCGCGCAATCGACGCGTTCAACGGCGGTGTTCGCCGTATAGAGCTCAGGGAGGAGCTGGGCCGCTCGAAGCCCAAAATGATCGACCACCTGATGGAAATCGCAAATCGGTGGGCTGATGGAGATGACTCGGTGAAAAAACCGCACCAACTGTGATAATGACGACGACCTCGGGCGCAGACGCGACCGCCGAGGCAAACGTCAGATGCGCGTCTACGATGACCGCGACGAGGTCAATATGGTCGCAGCCGGCTACGCCGACAAACGCGACGACAACCGCAACAACGGATACCGCAATGGTGGATACCGCGACAACGGAAAAACCACGCAGGTGTGGCAGCGCCACACTCGCAAAGAGGCACTCACAACATCTTGATATGTCCATTTTGCATCACTATTCTATATCATAATTTACTGTTATTCATTGATATATTTCATATTAAGAGATGATACTTATGTTATTTCATCTGTTTTTGCATGACTGATGACTTTTGGAGCATGGACCGCTGCAGTTAGGATTCTGATGGAAAAGGTGCTGTTTGGAGGCAAAATTCGCGAAGATCAGAAAATTCGGGAAAATACATGGAAAATTCTATTTTTCTAGAAAACAAAGATTGCCAGAAGGGGAAGTGGAGATGGGCCACAGGGGGCCCACACCACCCCTGGCGCGGGCAGCCCTAGGCTGCGCCAGCAGGTGGTGTGGCCGCCCTAGCCCACTCCAGGCTCTCCCCTCTGGCATATATTATCCTCCTGAAACCCTAAGACTTGGGGAGCGACCATAGAAAGATTCTGCCACCTCTACAGGGCGGAAAACACCAAGAGAGAAAGATCTCTCCGGCAGATAGAATTCTGCCGGGGGAATTCCTTCCTAGAGAGGGGAGATCGTTGCCATCAACACCACCATCAAGATGGACTTCATCGGGATCATCATCATCATCACCACCATCATCTCCACCAGCACCATCATCACCACTTCATACCGTTGTAACAATTGGGTTGAATCTTGCAAAGTTCTTAGGGGAAACTTTCTCGATGTTGATTACTCCTTGTAGTTGATGCTATTGAGTGACCCACTGGATTATCGTTTATGTTCAGATTGTTACACATCATTATTTCATCTCTGATCATGATCCATATGATGTCTTGTGAGTAGTTCATTTTGTTCTTGAGGACATGGAGAAGTCATGTTGTTAGTAGTGGAATTGTGTTGAGAAAGATTAAATAGTTTGATATTTAAGTTGTGGTGTATTTCTTCTAGTGGTGTCATGTGAACGTCGACTACATGACACTTCACCTACATGGGCCTAGGGGAATGAATTGTGTATTTGGCTACTAATCGTAGGGGTTGCCAGTGACAGAAACCTGAACCCCCGTTAGGAAACCTTTGCACAAGGGACGTCAGGGTCTTAGAGTTTAAAGCTGTGGTTAGGTTTCTACCTTAATTACTTTCTTGTACTTGCAGATGCTTGCAAGGGGTATAATCACAAGTATGTATTAGTCCTAGGAAGGTCGGTACATTAGCATAGGTTCACCCACACAACACTTAGCAAACTAAAGAAGATTAATCAACTATATGAAGCGAAAACACTTGACAATATTCCCATGTGTTCTTGAGAACGTTTGGTCATCCTAAGTAATACAACCGGCTTGTCCTTTGCTAAAGAAAGGATTGGGCCACTCGCAGCATTTATTCTTATTGTCTTTTATTTACTCGTACTTTATTTACCTGCATTATCAAAAACCCTTAAAAATCCGTTTGCTAAGTATTTACACAGAATTCCTACTCCAAGCCATTTGCCAACACCTTCTGCTCCTCGTTGGGTTCGACACTCTTACTTACCGAAAATACTGCGATACAGCCCCTATACTTGTGGATCATCACATCTATTGAGAACAAACTGTCCGGGCCATGCAACATGCACTTCTACATCGACAAGCACGATGGCAAGAAGAAATCCAGCCACCTTCTCAAGGACTGCCGCGAGTTCCTCAAACTCCACGAGGGCCTAGCCTGGATAAATCGCGACGTGGTCAACAGGGGCTACGGAGCCGCCCCAGGTGTTATGGCACATGGAGCTTCTCGACCACCGCCCGAACCACCACCACCCGCGGCCACCCCGGTCTAGCATCACGGAGGAGAGCCATACCCACGAGCCATGGGCAACATGGGGATGATCCAAAAAGGACGTCCCTCAAATCGAGTGCAGAAGGCCATCACTCCCCAAGTCAACTTGGTGATAAACTCTCCACCTTCCACCACTAAGTACCTCAGTGGAAGCGACTTCTGCATCACCTTCAACAGGCGTGACCACCCGTGCCAAATTCCTCGTCCAGGCCACTGTCCCTCATACTCAAGGCGCAAATTGGGGGCTTCGACATGAGTCGCGTCTTTATGGACGGCGGCAGCGGCATTAACCTCATGTTTGCAAGTACCTTACGCGCGATGAGGATCCCTCTGACGTGTCTGGAAGTTTCAGGCACAATGTTCCACGACATTGTCCCAGGGAAAGGCATATATCCCCTGGGCAAAATCAACCTCGACGTCATCTTCGGCACGCCGCAAAATTTTCGGCGAGAGCACATCGACTTTGAAGTCATCGATTGGCCTTCACAATACCACTGCATCCTTGGACGTGTCGCGTTTGCAAGGTTCATGGCAGTGCCACACTACGCCTACCTGCAGATGAAAATGCCAGGTCCAAACGGCGTAATCGCAATCAACAGTAACTTCGAGAGGTCTGACAGCTGCGACAGGAAATTCAACAGAATCTCCCAGTCCTTCGGCATGCAGGAGGAACTCGCAAGATTAAAGGAGTCGACAGACAATAGTCTGCCTCCCCTGAGTAGGCCAAGTTCACCCGACCTATCCTTCGACTTGTCGGTGCACACGAAGAAAGACTAGGTCCACCCAACGGACCCGACCAAGACGACCCTCATCGCCAACAACTTGAGTTCCACATAGGAACTCGCACTTGTCGAATTCCTCCGTGAGCACTAGGAGATCTTTGCCTGGTGTCCAACGGACATGCCAGGAGTTCCCAGGGAATTCGCCGAGCACTTACTCAACGTGAATCCAGACGCAAGGCCATTCAAGCAGACAATTTGGCAACTATCTGAACCAAGGGAAAAGGCAGTCGGAATGGAGATCAACAGGCTCCTCGACGCGAAATTCATACGCGAGATCAAGGAAAGCACTTGGCTCGCTAACACATTGTTTATGCCTAAAAAAGACACGGATATCATGCGTGTGCGTGGACTTCACCTCCTTAAATAAGCACTGCCTAAAGGATCACTTCCCGTTACCGCGAATCGACCAAATCATTGACTCCACCGTGGGATGTGAGCGTCTCTGCTTCCTTGACGCCTACTCAGGCTATAATCAGATTCGAATGAAGGGGGAGGATCAGGAGAAAACAGCGTTTACGACGCCCTTTGGTGCGTTCTGCTACAACACGATGCTCTTCGGGCTAAAAAATGCAGGAGCCACCTATCAGCGGTGCATGTAGGCTTCCCTCAAGAATCAACTTGGTCGCAACATCCAAGTCTACGTTGATGACATCGTCATCAAAACCAAAGAGGAAGCCTCACTAATCGATGATCTATGTGAGACCTTCGCCAACCTCGACCGCTACCGGATCAAGCTCAATCCGGACAAATGCGCCTTCGGCATGCCATCTAGGTAGTTACTCGGGTACCTTATCTCCGCGAGAGGGATCGAAGCAAACCCGAAGAAAAAAAAGGCCATACTGGCCATGCAGAAGCCAAAGAATGTAAGAGGCGTCTAGCAGCTGGCTGGGCGAATCGCGGCGCTCAGTCGATTTATCAGTCGCATGGGTGAAAAGGCATTGCCCTTCTACCAACTTCTCCGCAAAACTGACAAATTCGAGTGGACAGACAAGGCGCAAGAAGCATTCAAGGACCTCAAGCGTTTACTATCCACCTCGCTAGTACTGGTGACTCCACGCGAAAAAGAGCCACTGTTGCTCTACATCTCCGCCACCAACCAGGTGGTAAGCACGGTGCTTGTGGTGGAACGAGCCAAAGAAAACAAGGTCCATGGGGTCCAGCGCCCAGTCTACTGCCTCAGCAAGGTGCACACGCCAACAAAACAGCGGTACCCGCACTACCAGAAGCTGGCGTATGGCGTCTTCATGACAGCCAGGCGACTACGCCACTACTTCCAGGAGCACTCAATCGTGGTGGTCAACGACGCCTCGCTCGGGCATATACTCAACAACCCTGATGCCACCGGACAAGTCACGCTTTGGGGAATCGAACTGTCTCCACGAGACATCACATACAAAAAGCGCGACGCGATCAGGTCGCAAGTCTTCCCTGATTTCCTTGTGTAATGGATGGAGAACCAGCTCCCCGACAAGCCAAATAGTTCCTACCTCTGGACAATGCACTTCGACGGATCCAAGCAAAAGGACGGAGCTGGCGCCGGTGTCATACTGACATCGCCCAAGGGGGACAAGTTGAAATACATTCTGCGAATGCAGTTCACTGCCTCCAACAATGAAGCTGAGTACGAGGCTCTAATCCATGGGATGCGGATGGCGAAAGCCTGCGGCGCCAAGAGGCTCATAATCTACGGCGACTCCAAATTAGTGGTCAACCAAACGATGCACGAGTGCGATGCACTGAACGACAACATGATCACCTATCGCGACCTCTATGACACACTCGAAGGGGACTTCGACGGCTGTGAGCTGTGACATGTGGGTCGCGAAAGCAATGAAGAGGCGGATCTCCTCACTAATATTGGCTCCACATGCGCCCCCATACCACCTGGGGTATTTCTCAAGTGCATCTGCGAACGCTCCATCAAGCCAAAGGCTCCAGAGAAGAAAGCAAGCGTGTCAACGGACTCGTGGGCTATGCCACCCAATGAGCCAATGGCACTCGACGACCTGGGCTTGATACAGGAGTTGAAGGACCAATGGGCGTCATGATGATCGAGCCATCTTGGACACAACCCTATATCACGTATCTACTCAGCAAGAGGCTTCCAGATGACCCGACTGACGCATGGCAGATCGCGTGCCGATCCAAGGCGTTCGCCCTCATCAATGGAGAACTGTACAAGCGCAACATCATAGGAGTGCTCCAACGGGGACAGAAGGGCCATCCTCCTTGACATCCACAAAGGCACCTACGGGCACCATGCTGGCAGTCGCGCCCTCGTTGCCAAAGCTCTACGAGCTGGATTCTATTGGCCCACGGCCATGCGCGACGCCAAGGACATCGTCCAGCGCTGCAACGCTTGCCAGCGATTCGCGGACAAACCTCACGCACCTGGCGTGGAACTCCATCCAATACCATTGGCTTGGCCCTTCGTGCAATGGGGACTCGACATGGTTGGCAAGCTCCCGAAATCCTTGCTAGGAGGTTACGTTTACCTCTTGGTCGCAGTCGACAAGTTCACCAAGTGGATCGAGGCCACGTCGGTGACAAATCAATCAGGAGCCAGCTCTGTCAAGTTCTTTGAATCCATTGTCTACCGCTTTGGAGTGCCACACAGCATCATCACGGACAATGGGACGGACTTCACCTCTAAGGAATTCCAAGAATTCTAAAAAACCTAGGAATCAACGTAAGCTATGCCTCGGTGGCTCACCCGCAGACCAACGATCAAGTCGAAAAGGCCAACAGCCTCGTCTGCGGCAGAATCAAGAAGCGACTCCTCCGGCCACTCGAACAAGCCGTTGGATGCTGGCTAGAGGAGCTACAATCCGTACTCTAGAGCTTACACACAACTCCAAACAGTGCCACGGGATACACCCCGTTCTTCATGGTGCACGGTGTTGAAGCGGTGCTACCCACAGAAGTACGCTACAAATCCCCGCGGGTGGTCGCTTACAGCGAGCAGGAGTGAACTCTTGCACTCGAAGACTCCGTCGACCTTCTTGACGAAGCACAGGAAATCGTAGTGGAGAGATCAACGATCTACCAGCAAAGCCTCCGCAATTACCAAAGTAGAAGGATACGCCCCAGATCCTTCGTCGAAGGAGACCTGGTCCTGCGGCTGAAGCAGCAAGGGCATCTCAAGCTCGAGTCCCCTTGGGAGGGACCTTATGTGATTACAGAAGTAATCCCAGGTGGCGCCTATCGCCTTAAAGATCTCGAGACAGGAGTCGCATGCTCCAATCCCTGGAACGTCGTACAGTTGCGTCACTTCTACCCCTAGTCGTTTTTTACATTTAGAAATAAGGCTATTCAGCTAGGCTACTTAGCCACACATTGTACCTCGTACTATTCTACGAATAAATAAAGCTAAGTGCCCCAAAACTTTGTGTTTTCCTCATTTTCTTGCAAATTTATCACTTGGGGGCTGTGCCACCCTTTATACTTTCGTTCTACGAACAAATCGAAGTTTCCTGGGTAGCTGACACAACATTAATCGAACCCTTGATAAATACCAACCCAGTTGCAACGCACCTGACAGGTTGGCAAGGTGCTAAGAAAATCACAAGTCAGGCTAACAAAAAGGAACTACAGAGTACAAATACACTCACAGAATATAAAAGCTAGCAAGCTCTTCACATATCAATGGGTATTAATTACACCCAACATATTCATATGAACTTTAAAATACTTGTACAATTATGTGCAAGATACAAGTCACACTACTGCTGCAATAGAAGAACGTTCATTTGTTCCTCGAAGAAATCGACAATTTCTTCTGCTGGGCGATCAACCGCTTGGTAGTGCGGAACGATGTCCCAAGTCATACCTTCTGGCGGAGGCGGCAAACCAGCGGCAACAGCTGCAACATCTACATCCGGCCTATGCAGTCGCACCAGTGACAACGCAGCCTTCGCACCAGCTACTAGCTGCCGCCGCACGCACTCGCGAACCGCACTCAAATCTTGGAACTTCGCCAGAAGAGCCAACATGCTTGAAGGGACGGCATCCAACGGGAACATCATTTGATAAATATGCCTAAGGCACGACTGCGCCTTCTTCACAAAATGAAGTACTCGAGAAGCACGATCCTGCAGGGTCGCCAGCGCGATTGCACGATCGTGATCCACCCAAAGTACCCACTCGCCTACAGTTGCTCCTGGGTCAGGTCATTCATTCGAATGGCAATTCGGTCCTTCTCATCCTGCGGGTGACGAGCCCTAACAACTACACCAAGCAAAAGGGCAAAGTATGAAGACAAGGCGTTGGCACGACTGACTAAAAGAAAATATGAGAGGGCAGAAAGCTAACATTTAAACTGCTCATTCAGCTGCGCCACCTCCTCCAAGAGATACTTCTCATGGGCAGTGGCCTTCTCCGCCTTTGACTTCCATACATATGCACTACCACGGAGGATGGGCAACTCACGCTCCAACTGCTTAATGTGATCACGCAATCGTGAAAGCAATGACAACTCCTCCACCTTTGAGCGCGGCTGCGCCAAGGTTTCATCGGTGGACGGAGGATCACAAGGATCACTCGAAGGACCACTCGGTGTACCCTATCACAAATCAAGCAAGAGCAAATGAGGGACCAAGAATACATTGATAAAAGGCACGAATGCATTCAAGCACAGCAAAAGTCTTGATAGGGAAACTCCCACAAAAGCATAGTTTCAACATAAAATAAACTACAACAATTACAAATTAGCTACTAAGGAGCAGTCTACTTCTTCGACTTCAACTTGGACTTTGGGGGCCTCATCGAACATGTGGCGGTCTCTGACGCCATAGACTTTCTGGTGCCAGCCCCTGATGCCGCAGCCTTCGCCGCCTTCTTCGCTCGCTGCAGCTCTTCGAAGTATTTGGTGACTGTATTGATGAGCTGCGGCCCATACTTACCACAACCAGTAGCAAAGGGAGCAAACACTACCTGTTGGCCATCTGCGCCGACGGGCATCGCCTTGGAGGTCGCGGCGGGGTCCACCTCCACACCATGGGCTTGCACCATCGCGAGTGCCATGGTGGTGCCGACAGACCGCTGGGAGTTCCTGAAGTCCATGTGAATACCCTCAGCAAGGGATTCCACCAGGTCCTCAAGGCTGTCAATCAGCTCAGCTTTGGGGATTAGTGAAGGGAATATGCCCGAGAGGCAATAATAAAGTGGTTATTATCTTATTCCATGTTTATGTGAATGTTTGTTAATTAAATTAATTAACAAAATTCTGAATAAAATTAATAAAAGAGTTTTATTAAATGAGAGAGCATTAAATTTGGAGAAATTTAATGTATTTAAAGTGGAGACTTTAAAAGGGAATGTGAAGAGGCATTTTAATGTGGAGGGGTTACCACCACATGAATGGAGGAGGTGAAGAGACACCTCCTCCATGCGCCAGCCATGACGGAGGGGCACCCCCCTCCTCCTATAAAAGGCCCCCCTCTTCCTCCTTCATCCTCACACCTCCTTGTGAAGGATCTCTCTCCCCATCTAGAATTATTCCCCCATGGTCTCGGATTAGCGAGATACATGTTCCCGGTGGCATTTCGTCTGGAAGGAGTTGCTGCTTCCGCTGGATCGCTGGAGCGAGGAGGTGGAGGTTGTCCGGTGGCTTGAACGTGAGTGCGAGTACGGATGCGCTCGGACTTCCTCACGATCTTGAGATCGACAAGTGTACGACTACATCAACCACGAGTTCCTACTCGTTAACAAAACTCGTTGTCTTCGAGGGTAAGTTCTCGTTGGATGTATGTCCACCCGTTGCTTTGTACCTAGTAGATAGATCTTGGCGTGTAGTTCTCATCGTAGGAATTTTTTTGTTTTCTATGCTGCGGACCCAATAGTTAGATCCTCGCATATGCGACTGAGCACACCCTTGGCCTTCGTTAGCGTGCCTTGAAGGGAAACGATGCGGTCTTCGACTGCGGCGACAACACCAGCCAACACATCTTCGCAATGAAGGGCTTGGGCGTCAAAGCTCAGGACGCTGGCATCTACATACAGGAAAGTGTTAGCACAATAACACGATGTCGAAGCAAGAAACAACGAAAACTCAGCTGAAAGAATACCTGAGAGGGACTTAGCAATCGAGAATAGTTGCTACTCGAATAACTTCTCCCTCTCGGCATTGGAGGAGTGCAAATCCTCTTTGTGCTTTCTCAAGTCTTCTTCGCACTTTTGCGACTGCTCCAGGGCCGCAATTGCTTCGTCGTGACTCTTAGCCGCTGCGGCAAGTGCCATTTTGAGGAAGGCAGCATGATGAAGAAGTTCGTTATACTCAACTGCAAAGCATAGGTCGTATCATCAATTGAATCTAGAAACTTCACAAAGTCAAAGACAAATCCCAAACTAACCTTCAACAATGCGATGGCGATTGTCCAGCCGCGCATGCTGTCGACCCATGTCAAGGACTTGCTCCGCCAGGCCAGCAACTTCCTTCACGATGAGCTGCATCAGTAGAAAACAAAAGTTCAGCAACGGCACCAAGTATATATTCGATTGCCAAAACAACAAAAGGATGCTTACATGATCCTCCACAGACTCCGAAGATGACTATTGTGCAGTCATACGGACAACCATATGATGTCCCCCAACATGCGGGGAACTCGACGAGTTGTGCCCAGAGTGGGCCGCCAATGGAGGAGAGGAAGATTGTTCAACCACTTCCTTGGACTTGGAGTCCGCGACTCCGGATTCCTTCACAAATTGGACGTCGTCAGAAGACGACGACGTCGCTTGAGTGCAAAAACACATCCAGCAAAAACTTCAGGGAAAGCAGCTCCAAAAAGAATCTAATACAAAGTCGCGAATGTAGAACTCACCAGTCAAAGTTATCAAGGTCGAAGGATTACTCCTCCGACTCCTCCGACTCCTTCGGTAGTCGCATCTTCTTCCGGGCAGGAGGAGCCATGGCATGCACAGGAACAGCGGGGATTGGCTCCCCTACAACAGAAGGACCTTCCGGCGTCGTCGGAGAACTGGCGTCAGAATCCTTGCTGCGAGAACGCTTGCGAGTGTCCTGGTCGCTAGACTCAGGGGCTCCCTCTTCTTCTTCAATTGGGACGGTCGACTCCGAGTAGTCCTCTTCATCCACTTCGCGAGGTAAAACCCCTTCAGGACGAGGGGGCAAATTGGGAGACACCTTCCAGTCCTGCATTCAGAAGATACAATATTATATATCAAAGCATCATAAAAGGCAATCAAAACGGAAACTACTTCACAGTACAGTTCTACCTCAGGAGGAGGGTTAGAGGCATAGAAATGAGGCACGACTGGTTCGCCTGGGAGAACCTCCTTGGTGGTGTATTTGGTCACTAGTCGCACCCTCTTATCAACCTCACCCACAAAAATGCCATCGGCAGATACGCGAGTGGCATCGTTCGCACCGGCCCAGTGGAACATGGGCTGGACTTTGGCTTGCAGAGGCTGGACAGGGCGGTGCAACCATGTGCAAATGAGGGCAGCGCCTCCCTCTTCTTTGTCTATGCGACTATCGAGGTCGCAGACATGCTTATATAGCACATATGTTTCCTCAGACTTGCCAGGCATCACGATATTCTTCCAAGAATGACTCCTCTTGCACGGTGTTGCGTGGTCGAAGGGCACGAGTCTGTAGTGCTCTGCGTCGGCCTTCTGGTCACAGATGTAGAACCACTTGTCTCTCCACCCTTGGACAGACGCAGTGAGCTTGATATCAAAGTAGGTAACAAAGGAGTCGACGTGGATTCCGCAACCTCCTACGTCGTAGACTACCAAACCTGACACCGATGGTGTTTCAGCTTAAAAAGCCTCTTGAAGAGGCCAAAGTGCAGCTCGATTCCGAGCCAGCACTCGCAAAGAGTAATTAAGCAGGAGATGTGGAGAATAGAATTTGGGGACAACTGATGCAGCTGGAGCCCATAAAAGCAAAGGAGACCCCTGAAGAAAGGATGCAGGGGGAGAGAAAGACCTCGGATGATGAACGCAAGGAACATCACCCAGAAACCAGGAGGAGGACAAGGGATTACCTCCTCGCCGGGCACTCGCGAGTCGTCTTCCATGGACGGAAGAACTCCATCTCGATGATGAAGATGCATCTCGGCAGGCTTGATGATGGACGCACGCCAAGCACCGTTGGTGACGCGGGTGCCTGCACCCTTCTTCTTCCCAGCGCCGGCGGCGCTAGTGCCCGTAGTGGTGGTACCGCCCTTCTTCTTGGTGGCAGCAATGGCGGCCATGGACCCAAAGGCGGCGCCTCTTCTTCTTTCCCATCTTTCGATGGCGGTGAGAATGGAGGAAGTAACTGGGGAAGACATGGAGCTGGTCCAGTGTCGCGAAGAGGAAGTGCCCAAGGAAGCAGAGAGCAGCAGCAATGGGAATGGAGGCATGAACAAAGAAGACATATGGGAAAATTACCGCAGCTGCGCTGCTACTTAACCTCCTCGCATACACCATCCAATGGCCAGCAGAAACCCTACTACACGCGTGGCGCACATCGCCATCGACACGTGGCAAAGCTGAAGCAAGAACTGTCCCCCCACTATTCCCATTACACGTGGAAATCGAGGAGACGCGGTTAAAACAAAAGATTACGCATGCCCGGTCAAATCAAAGTCAGAAAGTGGGACCCACCACTCGTCACGTCCCGTCAAAGCCGCTCACGCGGGCAACTGAGGTCATCACATCGTCAGCACTGACGTTATTGATTCAAGTAGCGGAAGATTTTGACTACTTTAGTCCTTTCTCGAGTCTTTGACTCAACCAAGCACTCGGGGGCTACTCCCATAGGGAGCGCTGGTCGCGCACCCTACGATTATCTTTATGCAGGTATATGAACATTCAGGACATACCCACCACTCGAATTTACGATTCGATTGTGAATTATGGGTTACTCCCATATGGAGTGCCAAAAGCAAATTCGACTGAAACAAGCAACAAAAGACGACAGCAGTCGCAAAAAGTATTTAGTCCCCGCTTGAGTCTTCGACTCAACCAGGCACTCGGGGGCTACTCCCATAGGGAGAGTTGGTCGCGCACCCTATGATTATTTGTACATCGTACTGTGTGTTGATAACATCCACACTCAAATGCTATGGAGACTCCGCCTCATACTATCCCTACAAAGAGACTGTGTCTCCTAGGCCACCCGAATCATCTCCGTGATGACAAAAATTCGGATGTCGCGCTTATAGCGTGAAGATAAGACCTGAATAAGGCCTAACAACGCATCTGCTGCGCACTACTAGAAACATATATGTGCCCGCAGGTACGATGAACATGCCTTGACGGACGCGTCGAGTGCTCACACTTATACACTGGAATTCGACTCCTGTAAGACCTCTATGGCCTGAGTCGAATTACGCCAGCACATACAGGAATTCGACTCATGTAAGACCTCTCCGAATTCAAGTCTGGGGACTCGAGTTTGAGTAGATTGCCTTGTTTTGCCCTAAGGCAGTTAACTGATACCGATACATCGGTTAAATCAGGCACATATATCAACAATCCCTATGACACAAACATAACACTCGAAAATACTCAGTCATGCACTCGAAAGACTTCATAAAGTCCCATGTCGAATCTTCGATTCCACTGGACACTCGGGGGCTACTGACATGGGTATACCCTACAGGTACTCGAGTTTGGTATATACGGTCCAGATACGGCAGAAGGCCACGGTGTTGCCAAGGCCGAGTGGAGAATTCGAGTGGCCCACAGACTCTTGATTCCTTGCGAGACAAGAAGAACCTTAAGATAGAAAGTTCAAAGGGAAAAACCCTAAACTATAACCGACTCGACCTGCTACCCAAGACCTAGCCTATCTATATAAAGGCTAGGAGGGGGCGGCGAGGAGGACAATCACCACCCTAGTTTCTACAACTCTCGCCAGATTGCATCTGCGCGCCCCTGTAATCTCCGATTCCTTCGTTAATTCCAAGAGAAGACAAGCAAGAGTAGGGACCTCTACGAGGCCTGAACCTGGGTAAAACTTGCATTCATGTGTGCTTGTTTGCTAGCCGATTGATGCCTCCAGCACTCCCTCCTTCTTCAAAACCCAAGTCCATAACAATAGGCATTGACGAGTTAAACCCTCGTCAGGTAGTGTCCTTGGCAGCGGCGTTGATGCCCTAACTTTGAGGTTGACTGGCTTCTGCGGTGAAGACAACGGACTCGATCGTGTTTCTGCTCTTTTCTTTTGTGTCCAGTATGTAAAAGCGAAGGACAGGTCTGTAATTTTATGTTTCCTTGGGGTCCTTCATTTCAACTTGTATGCACCACGCGATGCAGTTTTGTGGCTCTTCCTCTTGGGCCTTTTCCGTTAAAACAAGATTAGTATATCATAAATTTATAATTTCGCACGGGATATTTTAGGTGAAGTTTAAGATGGAAAATAAAAATGGAACCCGGCAGCACATGCCCCTCTCGCAAAAAGGAGCATGGCAAATATCAAAATAATCTGAAATTTTACGCATGTATAATTTCATGTCCTATGATGACCCATAACTTTTCATGAAAAAAAGGTTAGGGTTATGTAACAAAAACGTTGGGTCCCCCTTTCATCAGACTTCTTCTCCCTCTTGTCAGCATTGGTCTTCGCATTGGCCATGCACTTGTCGATCGATGCCTGAAGCCGTTCGGTAGGCGGACCCAGAGCCTTCAACGCCTTGGCATTCTCCTGCCCGACCTCTGCCAGACCTTTGGCGACAACTAGGGTGGCGCGTCGGGGTTGTAGACGGCGTCCTTGGCCTTGGCGAGTGACACGCGAGTGTCCGTCCACTTCTGGAAACGCTCGACTCTGCTGAACACATGATGTAACTTGAACTCAGTGTTTGTGTCATTGCGGTACATGTACAGGACGGAAGAGCTGCACAAAATGGCGAAGCGTCAGTCGCAAACACGGCATGAACTTGGTGAAGGAAAACAGCAAATTGTTTTACCTTGTTGTCCATGTTGGTGCCGCTTTCTGGGCGATGCTCGATTTTCTATAGGATCCCATGAAATTTGCTACACGCTTGTTGCATGACCCCCCAATGGTTCATCATAGCCTTCTCGCCGCGTTCCATGTGGACCTTGTTGAAGTATGGCTCCATTAGCTTGCGCTCATCGAACACAATCTTGATACACTTCCAATAGTTCTCTAAGTTTTGATTCGCGTCAGTGATTCCGTCGAGGCTCACCACCTTCCATGCTGCGAGACACTAGTCTTCAAGGGTGGTCCCCTTGATGCGAGGCTCGGCCGATGGTGCTGGCTTCGGCTTACTCTTCCTATTCCCCTTGCCCTTGTTTGTCTCCGGGGTTTCCTCTTTGGCTTCTCCCTCCTGGTCACCGCCGGCCTCCTCATCCACATGGTTGTCAGCGAAGTCTTATGAGTCAAGGCCATGCTCAGCGTTGGTGCGGGCTTGCTCTTGTGTGAAGAACATGTCCACGACAGAGGCATAGGTAGAAGAGATCATCTCGGCCATGAAGGAGTCGCCCGACATTCTGCCGAGCACGCTTCCTGCATCCACGTCACCGAGCTGGACGGAGGAGCCTACCCCCTGGTTGTGGGCGAAGGAAAGGAGGGGGTGACGCAACGCCAGCGACCTGGCGTACGAGGGAGATCCTTCATAGGGTATGCTGATGTCGACGTTGTAGGCAGGTGGGCCGTGAGGTGCAGGGTAGCTGACACTACTAGGAAATAGCTTATAGGTAGACAAGATATTCTGTGACGCATATGTGGCAAAGAAGATGCATTTCCATGCGCCACAGATAAGTTGTTTCCTAGTAGTGTAGGGAAGATCCTGTCGGGGTTGAATCTGCCAAACTAGTCGCCGTCGAACTCAGGGGATGCCGAGAACCTTGGCATCAGTGTATCAGAAAGCAAGGCGAGAAGCTCGTCGGAGACCCGACACTGGCCTGGCTACCCCAGGGTATGACGTACTGCCCGGAGCGAAGTAGGGGATGGCCCATGGCAGCTCGAGTAGCCGCCAAGTTGCGCTTGATTACCAACTGCGCCTTCATGGCCGCCTATGACTACGCCTCCTCCTCAGCTTCTAGCTTCTTCTTCAGCTTTACCCCCCTCCCCCTTTGCCCTCTATTTTGGCTTGCTTTCGCCAGCAGTCCTTCGCCCGGGCTTCGTCGATCTAGACCTCCGGCTTCGGCTGCGATGGTCTCGGATTTCTCTGCTTTGGCTACGCAGGATCAGGGCAGTGGGGCTAGGGTTGGTAAACTTTTTCGGTGGTATGGCTGGCGGAGCTCGGGGGAAAGGGCAGGAGTGGTCATCGATAGGTAGGAAATGGGGAAGAAATGGAGGGAAGAGGAAGAAAAAGGAGGAAAGGGAAAAAAAAGGGAGGGAACCCGGCCATCTCTCGCCGGTAGCGCTGGCCCACCAAACTTTTTGCTTTGTCCGGCGTTCCTGGGCCGTTCTAACGTGCTGGGATCGGTCTGGGAATGCCATATGAAAGTTGGGCCAAATCCGGCAAAAAAACAAGGTGCTAGGAACACGGGTGGGCGAAAAATCGCCATCCGGTTGGAAAAAACGTCTGGGAGGTTCTCCTGGGAATGCGAGTGGAGATGCTCTAAAGGACACAAACATGCACAATGTCAAAACTAGATTTTCTAAATTTGTTAAACGCCAATTTTACGAATTTGATGTTTGTCTGGAAGCATATCGAAGCTCTCGGGAATCAAAGCACCATCCTCCATTTTATGCCATCTGGAAAAGAAAATTGTTTTTGCATGTCCACAGAGAACAGGTTTACAAGCAAAGGACCATGTAGAGTGCATTATCACCGCACCACTGAGGTGCACTTGTGCACTATGCCACAAGAAAATCTAATATACTCGTGAAATGGAGGACATAGAGATAATATGCACCCATCATGTCAGAAAACTAAATCTAAATTGGACCCACGACTTGGTAAAGAGAATTCAGCTTGTGAAATGCAATAATATTTGTGTGAGGACAAATAGTAGTACTAGATTAGTGAAAAGTGAATAGTATCCTCAGATAGTACGATTCACAGTGTGATTTGCATGAACCTTGTTAATGTTTTTAGTAAAGAAATTGTTTTCTGACTTAAGCGCTGATATAGTAGTGTACCACAAACATGCATGTAGGCATGCATGTAGCGAGAAATCTATGACGACAAAAATTAAGTTGGATCATCTACAGATGCCACATGCGACGATTCGCAGATTTCTCCACCAGCACGCGATGGACGCATGATAAGGCCGAGGTCGAGAGATAATATCGTTCGAATTTGCCCTATTTGCAGGAAAATTGCAGGGTTTGTGTTGGCGGTAGCGAATTAAGCTGGAGCGTGGAGGTTGCCACGCTTGGACGCACGCGTGCCCCTTCCAAAAAGGCGGCGACTTTGTCACTACCCGTACCAGCGATCGGACGTCTAGCTGGCCGCACGACGGCGCACTGGACGGAAGAGATCGTGGATGCCTGGTGCGTCGACGTCGGCCGTCGGACATCACTGACTTGCCCATGACTAATCGGCCATGGAATTTGGATGCTTCATGCCTAGCGGTGGACTATTCGGACGTAGAATTTGGATGCTTTATCCCTAGTTGGAGACAGGGAGTGGTGCGCAGGTGCACGTGAGCTAAATCTGGGCCTATAAATATGCATGCAATTCTGCGTTCTATTGCACAAGCCACAACCTGCAGCATCGATCGTGTAGCCAGCTATAGCAATGTATTCTACCTCTTGCATTTCCTTGC
Organism: Avena eriantha; assembly: GCA_910589775.1. NCBI lineage: Eukaryota > Viridiplantae > Streptophyta > Magnoliopsida > Poales > Poaceae > Avena > Avena eriantha. The sequence goes on from OU342741.1 coordinate 41,742,217, forward strand.
TCGTGCTCGTCGCTCTGTCAGCCACGGCGGCATCGGCGCAGCTGTCGTCGACGTTCTATGCCACGTCGTGCCCCAAGGCTTTGGCCACCATCAAGAGCGGTGTGGCGGCCGCCGTAAGCAGCGACCCCCGCATGGGCGCGTCGCTGCTCAGGCTGCACTTCCACGACTGCTTCGTTAACGTGAGCAAGTTTCAGTATTTCACCATAACCGGCAGCACTTGCTGTTTCGTTAACTAACTAGTAGTAACTTGCTTGAGTAAAAACGGCGTGATTAACCAGGTGTTGCACCGTGCCTGTTTTGCTGGCTGCAGGGCTGTGACGCGTCCATTCTGCTGTCGGGCAACGAGCAGAACGCGGGACCGAACGCGGGGTCACTGAGGGGCTTCAGCGTCATCGACAACATCAAGACGCAGGTGGAGGCCGTGTGCAAGCAGACCGTCTCCTGCGCCGACATCCTCGCCGTCGCCGCCCGTGACTCCGTCGTCGCCGTAAGTAACATCATCATCGATCTACGACCTGTTATACATATAATCAATTCTACCTGAAATTGGTTAGTAGTGCTAAAGTTATCGATTTTTACTTGGAATGATCATGCGCAGCTCGGAGGCCCGTCGTGGACAGTTCCTCTCGGGAGACGGGACTCCACGAGCGCAACCGGGAACACCGGCGACCTCCCGGCGCCTACCTCCAGCCTGGCGCAGCTCCAGGCCGCGTTCAGCAAGAAGAACCTCGACACCACCGACATGGTGGCGCTCTCGGGCGCGCACACCATCGGGCAGGCGCAGTGCCAAAACTTCCGGTCACGGATATACGGCGGCGACACCAACATCAACGCAGCCTTCAAGACGGCGCTACAGGCCAAATGTCCCCAGGCGACCGGCGGCTCCGGCGACACCAGCCTGGCGCCGCTGGACACGACCACGCCCAACGCGTTCGACAACAAATACTACAGCAACCTCCTTTCCCAGAAGGGGCTCCTGCACTCGGACCAGGTGCTGTTCAACAACGGCACCACCGACAACACCGTCAGGAACTTCGCGTCCAACGCGGCGGCGTTTACCAGCGCCTTCACAACAGCTATGGTCAAGATGGGCAACATCTCGCCGCTGACCGGGACGCAGGGCCAGATCAGGCTCAGCTGCTCAAAGGTGAATTCGTGATTAGCACTAGACGTGGACGAATAAGGACACATAACCGGTGGCCAATAGTAGTACAGTACCAATTATACTCGTTAATACCACGCTATTAGAAGCGTATACTTGTAATTAAGTACGTGCAGCAGAAAATGATGCGTGCATCCACACATGTTACTTACAAATTCTCGTGCAAAGGCACAGAGGATTACCTCAAGGGTTTATATACACTACTACCATCATACTTGTAGTATACATCGTGTCTTACTTCACGGACGATTCTTTCTGTCTGATCTTTGTACGATTCAAAATCTCGTCGCCCGTGATGAACTATGGACTGTATATACAGCCCGGTTCCTCGTCCAAATAGACCAAATTTATGACACTCTCCTAGTGCGATGAAGCTATGAACACCTGGGCATAAAAAACCCGGCCCGGCCCAAAAAAGCCCGACAGGCTAGGCTTTTTGGCTGTAGATCTGCGGCCCGTGGAACCATGGGCCGGACTTGTTAAAGTATGATCCAAATTCTATTAAGGAGGCTAACTTCTGACGCAGCGGAGCGAGACCCGTCGCCGGGGGAGGAGGCGGTCGTTGTCCCCCTGTAGATCGCGCAGGTCCTGGGCCTCGGCCCCAATGGAGCTCCGGCGAGGGTGACCCTCTTGGCAACAAGGGCCGCGACAACGATGGAGCTGGATGACCAGGAGGCGAGGGACCACTGGGCGGCCAAGATGGAGAAGGCCCTGGCCAACCAGGCGGCGGCGGTCCACGTGAAGGCAGGCAGAAAGACGGAGGCTCGTGGTCGAGCGCGTGACCGTTACCAGGATCGCCTCCAACAACAACAAGGGGGTACGGATCGTTGATGACCTAGGTTACCACCGCTATATATACATCTTGTAAGCCACCGGCTGGGATACGTTGCATCGGTGAAATCCCCGGCGTTGTGTAAACACTCCCCGTTATAGTGAAGATTTGCTAGCTGGCGTCCGTGGTTTTTCCATTCTCTTTGTTGGCGACGGTTTTCCACGTTAAATCTGTGTCCCCCTTGCTGTGATTTCGTTTTCATTCTTCGTTATTTGATTGTCGCAAAGCTAACAAGACTCGGGCCACAAAAATGGTGATTTTAGGAAGACCTGGACCGATGGCCCGGTGATATTTTGTGCATCTCGGGCCGGGCCTAAGCCGGATTTTTTGGCCTGATAGCCGGGCCGGACTTGGGCCTGGGTTTTTTGTGTCGGGCTTTTTTTGGCCCGGCCCGAAGCCTGGCCTAGCCCAGAACATGCCCAGCTATAGCTAAGATGCATACCGAGTTAAGTAGGTGGCCACAACAGAGGCCCATTTATGACTTGCGGATTTCTTTTCTTCCAACACCTAAGAAAATCATAGTTTCCAAAAATGCTAAAAAATTAGCTACATAAAAATCTCAATAGAAGGTACAAAATATGTTCTAACATCTTATGACACAAGATTGTATTCACTTTTATGCTCCGACAATTCACAAAGTTCATTTTGTTTGCCGTGTGTATTACTGTTTCGATTCATAAAATAAATATTTCTAACCAATGACAATAAATTTCACTCGGATAATATTAAATCTCAGAGTACCACAATTTGTGAATCCCATATGCTCCAATGTTACATACGTGTTCTAGTAATGTTGGACGAGTTAGGAATAAATGTTGGATACATGATTTTTTTATTGCATACTAAGACACAATTTTTTAAATTTTTGCTAAAAACAAATGTGGTTTCTGCTACATACGATATGTTTTTTTTTGCTACATGAGCATGCTCGAAATATTGCAAAAGTTTTTGTTACACGTCAAAAGTTTTTGATACATATTGCAATATGATGTCGCATTTCTGAACATTGCTACATACACCAAAAAATGTTATGTTCTGATTTTTTTTGCTACATGACATGTTCGAAATGTTGTAAAAGTTTTTTCCACACGTCGATGTCGCATTTCCTAAAACTCTACACACAAAAAACATTTTTGCTACATAGGCATGCTCAAAATGTTGCAAAAGTTTTCAGGCTTCTACAGATTTACCAAAGGAAAAAAGGTTCTACTACATACGATATACATGGGCACGCCCAAAATGCTGCAAAAGTTATTGCTACACGTGACAAGTTTTTACAGATGATGTCACATTTTCGAAAAATGCTACATACAAAGGAGAAAAAATGTTAAGTTTGGATTATTTTTTGTTGCTATATAGGCATGCTCAAAATGTTGCATAAGTTTTTGCAACACATCGATGTCACATTTTCAGAAATTCTACTTACACAATTTTATTTTTGCTACATGGCGCTCAAAATGTTTTTTTATACAATCAATACCACGATATATTTATAGAAGCATATAGTATATGGTAGAGATACATAGGCTGTCTCCAGCGATTACAAAATAAATTTTAAATGAAACTAGTAAAACACTAAGATCTTCAAACTCTTTCTTCTTCCAAGACACCATCTTGATTTTTTCTGAAGGTAGCCAAGAATTAACATATACCAAACCACAACCTTAAAATACCAACGAGGATGCTCCCATAATTTTAATTTGAGCCGCAGTGTCAAGGCTGTGTGGACGCACAGCCATTAGAGTAATAATCAACATCGGCAAGATTACCAACACCAGTATTCTAGTCCAAAGTAACCGAACAGCCTGGTCGACGTCGCTGGCGAACCGATAGTACGAACCACCATTGTCGAGGACGTAGCAGCCGGGATAAATATTGCGAGGATAATCCTCGCGGAAACCAGGCAAAAAACTCCAAAATCGACTTAATGAAGTAAGATCTGAAAGACCGTACTTACAGAACTATAATCTTACAACACTGTCATTGACGCCGGGAAGAAGATCTCGTCGTCGAACGAAAGGCCAAAGATCACTTATTGTAGACGATATCATCTTTATTGACGTAGATGCCAAAAAGATGACTATCAAACTCTAATCTAATCTCTCGAAACACTAATTTTACTAAAACTCCACCCATAGATCGGGTTCCCCGCCTCTCCTGACATCGGCGAGGATGGCCGGAGAAAGGAGAACCGATCTATGGAGGAGGTAGGAGGTAGAGGAGATGCGACCGGGTTAGGTCAGGAGGCGGCGGCGCCTGGAAGTTTTCAAATTGGAAATATGTTGGAGATCTGGACATCCATTTTGTTGGACCGACTTAATTTATGTATCTGTTGCGAAGACTGGCATCCGAATGGGCCTTAATAAGCTGGCCCACGCGCGCATTTGGGAAGCCAGCTGGGCTCGGGAATCGCCAACCGGCAGTAGCTACTGCTGCTAGGCGTGTGCCTTGTGGAAAAGGATATTGTTTTTCATGTCCAAAAAAACACAGGTTCACAAACAAAGGACCATGTAGCGTGCATTAGGGTACCTCCACCGGCCGACCCAAACAAATGACCGAAACGGTCTATTTCGATCCGTTTAGGTTAGACCATGGTCGCTTTTGGATCGTGATCCGCCTGTCCGGCCAGTTGCGCCCATCGGCCCGATCCATTTGTCCGTCTTCCCCGCAGTCACCATTTGACACTGATGACCCACAAGTATAGGGGTGTATTGCAGTATTTTCAATAAGTAAGATTGTCGAACCCAACGAGGAGCAGAACTCAAGTTTATGGAGTGAAGAGTCTATAAAATAATACGGACAAGAAGCATCACATTCATCAATACATATATCATAATAGCAGACAACTCACCATTATATAACTTAACTTGCAATAAGTAAAAGAAACACAATAAAGATACATAAAGTGAATCATAATTGGTAATGGCAAACTTAGCTCTTGGTCGAAGAATAGTTGATAACTTGCAGGAGTTCACAAATAACTGATTTTCAATGATAGCTTTCAAATTAGTAAACACCAAGATAAGAGCAAAGTTCAAAACAAGGAACATAAGAAACATGATTAAATAAACCATCATATGAATGAATGAAACACAACAACTCAAAATACTTGCTGAGGTAGAAGGCAATAGGTTGACTGACTCAACTAGAAAGGTAAAAGAAAGGCCCTTCACAGAGGGAAGTAGGGATTTCAAGTTTCATAAAGAGCTTCCAAAAATTATGATACTTATTAGCTTTCAGCTCTCATTGCCCCTATCATAAGCATCTTTAGGTGATTAAGGTTAAAGTGACACAACTAAGAGGATATGCTTGACAAGTTATAAATTGAAGTCTCATGCCCCTTACTTACGAAGACCGAACCTCATGCTACTCAACTTCAGTCATGAGCAAGCTCTTGTCATTGTAAGTACATATGTATCATAGAGAACCGCCAACGGGATACCCCTTGCACATGACACAGGAGCTATCCCATAATCAAAATGACAAGGCAAGCAGACAATGAGCATCTCAGCGATCTTTTTATTTGCTATTTGCATAGGTTTTTATTGAGGATGCTTCATATAATGCTCATTATAGTTATGCTGCAAGTTTCCACCATGATTAAGCATGGCTTAGGCTAGCGGCACAGGAGTTTCTCTAACACATATACAAACTCCATGATCTTACAAGTTCCAATTTTATTTCATACCGTCGGGATCCATAAGCAAAAGAACATGATATCAGCTAGGTACAAAGTACCAATGCGGTGTTGAAAGCGTTCCCCATGATACATGGTTCTGCTAACTTCAACTCATAAAGCGCAAGCATATATGCAACAAAGAAGGACCCAGTGGTTCAAGTTTATTAAATGCAAGAAAGTAAAGTGTGCCATCAAGTTCGTGAGAGCTTCAATCACTAATTTTCACATAACAAGTTTAATTTGGAAGGTAGATAAAAACATGAATTTACTTGGAATAACAATAATGCTAATAGGTAGGTATGGTGGACACAAATGGCAGAGGTTTTGGTTTAAGGATTGGATGCACGAGAAGAACTCCCTCTTAGTACAGGTTTTTGGCTAGCAAGGCTGGGTAGCAAGTATAAAAGTTGAAGGAAACAAACAAACATACAAGCGATAAAGACAAATATGCAATCTTCCATGGAAGCACAAAAGATCTTAACTACAGAGTACTAAACTTATGAGCAAATCAAGAAAGAAAGATGATGAAATTATATTTCTTTACAATACTTTTTATCTTTTTATTCAACTCTCAAAAATAGTGTTGCTACAGACCGAGCCAGGTTTGCCAAAACCAACTAAATTAACTCAGTTTGACCAGAATTGACGGTCCAACTCCTCCATTCCACCCGCTACCCGCTAGTCTTCTTCACTCACCAAAGTGGTGACTTGGCAGCAGTAACATTCCTCGGGGTGGCGAGTGGAAGCCTGGGGAAATTTTCCTCAGTTCTAATGGAGTCCATCGCCGACTCGACTGGGCGTCCAAATTGGGCTCGTCTACTTCGATCGCCAAAGGGACACCTGCACCTGAATCAACGATGGCCTCGGGGACTACTAATGGGGATATGCCAAAGGGGGTATGCCCAGCAGGATGTTCCAATTGGGCCGAAGGGCCTGTGAGTGGGCCTGAAGGACGGCGACTGGATTACGACTGGAGGAGAAGCCTGGCGACTGGAAATTGAAGGCCCAGAAGCGTATTCGAAGCCCAGTCGGATTAGGTCAAAAAGCCTCTCAGTCCATATCTGGCTCGGTTGTAACTTGTAAACCCTAGCGAGGTGACTCCAATATAAACCTTCCTAGGTTACCCTAAGGACTTACGTTCCATCATACACCCCCTTGAGTGGCTTGATGCTTAGACGCCAAGCTCGCCATCCTTGTAACTCGCTCTCCATTAATCCAATCTAGCAGGAGTAGGTCTTTACCCTCCGGGGGCCCGAACCTAGGTAAACCATGTGCATCCGCCCCCATCTCGCACTGCAGATGGCCGCCAACTCTTCCCCACGTTACAATCAATCGCTGCCAGTAGCAGCGACTGCCGTGGCCATTTCCATGAAAGTGGCACCCACCGTGGGGCATAGCGGGACTGGCCTGAGTTCTGCGGCGAGACCCTACTCGCCGATCGATCGACCGCTCGCCACCGGCCGCATGATTGCCATTGGCGGGATCTTACAGATCCTGCCAAGCAGCTACATCCTGGCGTCACGCCCGGTCACTCACGGCGTGGTGATGCCGGTCGGCTACATCAACCTCTTCGTCGGCTTCACTGGCGTGGTCGACCTAGCTGCAACGATGATCGTCGGCGGATCGCCGCCGCACCACGACCTGCTCTTGGAAGAGCAGGTCCGCTCCATCAGGAGCCTCGTCACCAAGTATGACTCGGCAGCCAGCAGCGCGGCCGAAACCAACGCCGCCACCAAAGACGAGGCCCTAAACAATGACGCCGACTTCGCAACCCCTGCCTCGGTCGATGGATCTATCACCGTCGCATCACGAGAGGACTCCATCACGCGAGTCTCCAACCCGGAGGATTTCGAGGACCCCTCCATCCTCGGGATCTTCGACTCCGACTCCGGCTCGGAATCCCCTGAAGACTTCCGCGCTAGATCCAATCGCTTCAACGCGATCTACATGGCGGGCAGCACGGCCGGCCCGCCAGATCCGTTCTCCATGCCGATCCCGCCGAGTGCGATGGCCACAGAGGTGGAGGAAGCCCGCTTGCGGCTCGCGGAAGCCCAACGCAACGAACTCGCCGAGTGTGAGAAATACCGCCTCGAGCGGGAGACGGCGCGGGAGCTATCGCTCTATCACCAGCGCCGCATCAGGACCCGCCTGAACTCCAACGTCTAGGGCCGTGTCCTGAACTTCAACGACGAAAGCGGCCACACACACGCGGCAGAGCGCGAATACTGCGAGAACGCGCCGCCAGGCGGAAGCAATCCTGCAAGACCACCACCTGGTGCACCGGCGACCGGAGCCCCTCCACCACCCATCGGCCGCGCGCCCCCACCAGACCAACCGCGGATCATCATCTCGCCTCAAGCCCGCGATGCCAATGGACTACCACTCTACTCCACCCCGATGGACAACGTCGTCGCGGCCGACGCCGCGATCGCCAACCTAGACGTCCAAGGCGACGGCACGCTACAGATCCAGTATGCCAAGGCCCTACTCGTCAGGGCCGTCGAGCAATAAGTTGCGGGAGTCGACCCGCGGGGGCGGATGTATTCCCGTTCCTCAGCAAGCAGAGCGGCTTCAAGTGGTCACCCCACCATCGCCAACGCATTGACTTGCCCCCCACCGCAGCCCCTAGCGAACCAGCCACGGGCCGCCAACCCCGCGTTGTCCACCAATGAGCCGTGACTGGCAAATAACACGGTCGCCGCCAACAGGCAGCCCATTGATGCCCGAACGAACATCATCAACAACTAGGCATGGCAGGCGCGCCAGCCCAACAACTTGAGGCACACCCTCAACAACCGCAGCGACCCCAAACCAAGAGGCTCGCTCAGTCGAGTCGAACCGCAATGCTTCGGGCCCATGATCCGTGGGGAAAAATACCCCATCAACTTCAAGGCTCCCAAAGAGATCAAAAAGTACGACCCGACGTACGATCCATCTGTCTGGCTGGACACATACCTCATGGCAATGGGAATTGCAGGCCACACCGACCTGCTGGCCGCTCGCTACCTCCTCCTGATGATGGAGGGTGCGACCCGGCAATGGATCAACACCCTCCCCGCCGACAGCATCGATTCCTCGGAAGAAATGCGGGACGCCTTCATCAGGCACTTCGAGGGCTCCTATACCCGCGCCACCACCATAGAAGATCTGGAGCAATGCATCTAGGGACAACGCGAGTCGACCCGCCGTTGGATCCAAAGATGGCAAGAACTGTGGATCAACGCCTCCGGCATCCACCTAGATACGACGATACATGGCTTCAAGAATGCGTGCCGATATGAACCCCTGGTTGCTAAGATCAAGAGGGTCTACCAGACACTCAACAACGTCCCCGACCTCCTCGAGATCGCCAAGCGCTATGCGGAGGAGGACCCCAACCAAGACTCTGACGACGAGTCGGGAGGAACACACCGAACCAGCATCCACGATAGCGGGCGCCTATGCGACATGCGCTATAGCAACACCCGCATCACCAGCAAGCGCCGCACGGACGGGCGGGTCGACTTCGTCGCCAACGCCAGCTACGGCCAGTGTGACTTCAAGAGTTACCGCCACGACAGAGGAAACTACCGCGACAGTGGAATCTACCGCTCCAACAACACAGCGAGGCCGAAATTCGACCCCGCTGCCCTGCTCAATCAGCCCTGCATCTACCATAGTAGGGAGGGAAAACCCACCACCCACACCACCACTGATTTCCACTCTCCCAAAGAGATTGAGAAGGTGAGGCGAGCACGAGAGGACCCCAATAACAACCCACCTCGGGACAACGGGAACACCGGCGGCTTTGGCACCGCCGTCGGCTCGCTACACACCTTCACTAGACTCGGCACCAAGCGCGAAAATAAGGTGCTCGCCCGCGTAGTCGTCGTCAACGCGGTGACACAAGTCGACATCCCTCGCTTCCTCAACTGGTCCGAGCAGAGCATCACCTGGAGTCGCCAGGACCACGCGCCAAGAATTGAATACCCAGGGCGAGTCGCCCTGGTAGTCAGGCCCAAGGTGGCCGACTACTGGCTGCCCAAGACACTAATGGACGGTGGGAGCTCCATCAACATCATGTACCTAGACATATTCAAGAGGCTCCAACTCGCAGAAGCAGCCATTGAGCCAACCCTGACGACCTTCCACGGTATAATACCTGGTCGGAAGGCGTACCTGATCGGAAACGTGATGCTGCCAGTCACCTTCGGCACTCCAGCAAACTACCACACGGAGAGGATCATATTCGAGCTGGTGAACTTCCGCAGCCCCTACCACTATGTCCTGGGCCGCCAGGCATTCGCAAAGTTCATGGCGACCCCACACTACGCCTTCAACATGATGAAGCTCCCCGGGCCAAGCGGCAACATCACCATCCACGGCGACCCCGACATGGCCGTGGAATGCGAGGACAAAGGAGCCGAGCTCGGCGACACCGTCATCACTACGGAGACCGATCACGCAGAGGAACTTGCGAAATACGCGGGTAACATCAACAAGGACGACCCCACCATCCTGAAGAAACCAACCGCCGCGAACTCCACGTTCGAAGCGACCACGCACACCCGTACCGTTGAGCTCGTCCCGAGCGACTCTAGCCAGACGGTCACCATCGAGGTGCATATGAGCCCCGCATAGGAAAGCGCGCTCATCGGGTTCCTCCATGAGAACCGCGACATCTTCGCATGGAAGCCATCTGACATGCCAGGTGTCCCGAAGGAACTCGCTTAGCACAAAGTCAACGCCGACCCCAAAGTGCGACCAATAAAGGAGTCGCTACGGCCCTTCAATGAAGAGCGTCGTCGAGCAATCGCCGAAGAAGTATAGCGCCTGCTAGCCATAGGCTTCACCCGGCTAAACAAATACTCCAAGTGGCTGGCAAACCCAGTCCTGGTTCTGAAAAAGAACAACACATGGAGAATATGTATCGACTACACCAACCTCAACAGCGCCTGCCCGAAGGAGGAGTTTGTCCTACCGCGCATCGACCAAATCATCGACTCGACCGCGGGATCGGAGTCGCTGTGCTTCCTTGATGCTTACTCTGGTTATAACCAGATCAAGATGGTGGTCGAGGACGAGGAGAAGACGGCGTTCATCATGCCATTCGGCGCCTTCTGCTACACGGCCATGACGTTCAGCCTCAAGAATGCCGGCGCCACATACCAGCGATGCATGCAGGAGTGCCTAGCAAGCCAAATTGGCCGCAACATCCACGTCTACATCGATGACGTGGTGGTAAAATGCACCCGCCAGGACGACCTGCTCGCCTACCTGGCCGAAACCTTCACAAACCTACGGAGGTACAACATCAAGCTGAACCCCGGAAAATGCACCTTCGAAGTCCCCACCGGACAGCTCCTAGGGTATGTAGTCTCCAAGCGAGGCATCGAAGCCAACCCCACCAAGATCGACACTATCGCGCGACTCGGGAAACCCGAGTGCCTGCGCGACGTCCAGAAGTTGGCAGGGCGAGTAGCGGCCCTCAGTCGCTTCATCCCCCGACTAGGCGAGAAGGCAATGCCCCTCTACCGCCTAATGCACAAGAACCCCACGTTCCAATGGGTCGCGGAGGCCGACAATGCACTCAAAGCGCTCAAAGAAGTGCTACTCGTGGCTCCACTCCTCGCCGCTCCACTCGACAAAGAGCCAATGCTCGTCTACGTCGCAGCCTCCACTCGAGTCGTCAACGCCGTGATGGTCGTCGAACGACCAGAGGAGGGCAAGGAGTGCCTCATACAGCGCCCCGTCTACTATATCAGCGAAGTCCTGACGGATTCACGACAGCGCTACCTACAGTACCAGAAAGTGGTGTACGCGGTATTCCGGGCTCAGTAGCGACTCCCGCACTATTTCCAGGAGCACCCGATCACGGTGGTCTCCTCCGCACCTCTGCAGGATATAATACGCAATCGCGAGGTGACCGGGCGAGTCGCCAAGTGGGCCGTCGAAATCGGCGTCCACAACATCAAATACGAGCCACACAAAGCGATCAAGTCACAAGCCCTAGCTGATTTCCTCGCTGATTGGGAAGAAGCACAGCAGCTGGAGAAGCTCCCGTACCTCCATTACTGGTCGCTCCACTTTGACGGCTCCAAGAACGCCGACGGCGCAGGGGATGGGGTCATACTAACCTCTCCCAAAGGAGACAAGATCCGCTACGTGCTCCACCTCAACTTCAAGCGCTGCACCAACAACATGGCAGAATACAAGGCCCTCCTTCACGGCATGAGAGCCTCTAAGGAGATGAACATCAACCGCTTACGATGCTATGGAGATTCCGACCTAGTCGCCGGCAAGGTCGCCGGGACATGCGACGTCGTCTCTCCAACAATGATCGTGTACCGCCAAGCGGTAGACCAGTTGGGAGGACACTTCGACGGCTATTCCGTCGAGTGGATCGACAGGCGCAAAAATGAGGAGGCAGACGCCCTTTCCCGCATCGGATCGACCCGACAAGCGCCACCAGTAGGCGTCTTCCTTGACATCATCCACAAACCGTCGGTTAGCCCACCAAAGGAGATCGACGTCGGGATACCACTGCAGCCAGAACCGTCCTTAGTCGCCATTGTTGTGGAGCCTAGCGACTGGATAGCACCATACGTCGCCTTCCTGGAGCACAAGATCTCACCAACCAACGAGACGGAGGCGTGGATGATCGTGTGCTACTGCAAATCTTTCGTCATCATCAACGGCGAGCTCCACAGACGCAGCGTGACCGGCGTGTTCCAGCGCTGCGTATAGCTAGAAGAAGGCCGCAAGATCCTCCGCGACATTCACGCCGGCGACTTCGGCCATCACGCCGGCGCCAAGTCGCTAGTCGCCAAGGCCAAGTGGCACGGTTTCTACTGGCGCACCGCACACGCCGACGCCACCAACATCGTCCAGCGATGCGTCGGATGCTAGAAGTACGCCCACTAGACGCACCTCCCTGGTTCGGCACTCAAGACCATCCCCATCACATGGCCATTCGCCGTATGGGGCATGGACATGGTAGGCCCGTTCAAGAAGGCCCCATCTGGCTTCCCCCATCTCCTAGTCGTGGTCGACAAGTTCACCAAATGGGTCGAGGCCAAGCCAATAAAAAAGTGCGATGGCAAGACGGCCACCAAGTTCTTACGAGAGCTCATTTACCGATACGGCCACCCGCATAGCATCATAACAGACAACGGCACCAACTTCGCCAAGGGGGCCATGGCGGAATTCTGTGAAGAACATGGCGTACGACTCGACCTCGCTTCAGTCGCCCACCCGGAGTCGAACGGCCAAGTAGAACGCGCCAACCAGAGCGTCCTCCATGGGCTTAAGCCGCGACTCCAGGTGCCCCTCGATCGCACCCCAGGATGCTGGGTCGACGAGCTCCCCTCCGTAATATGGGGGCTCCACACGTCCGTCAATCGCTCCACCGGGTTCACACCCTTCTTCATGGTGTACGGCGCCGAGGCCGTAATGCCAACTGACCTAGAACACGATTCACCTCGAGTCGCCAACTATGTCGAGGCGACCAACAAGGTCGCCTGCCAAGACAGCATCGATCAACTCGATGAGGCACGTGACCTGGCTCGCTCTCGCACCACCATATACCAGCAAGGACTCCGCCGCTACCACAGCCGCCGAGTATGAACCTGCACCTTCCAGGAAGACGACCTGGTCTTACGACTGGCCCAAGACAAGAAAGGCATGCACAAACTCTCTCCCCCATGGGAGGGGCCATTCGCCATAGGATGATTCCTCGGCAATGACGCCTACTACCTCATCGACATACGGGGTGACGGCCAGCTCGAGGTCGGGAGGCCATGGAATGTAAACCTCCTCAGAAAGTTCTACACATAGAACCTCAAATTGTACTCTATAGGCATATATAACGAAATTCATTCGGATCACACAAATTGTGTCTCCTCACCATATTCTTGTGCTACTTGCACTCGTACATCTCAGCAATATGCTACTCACGGAAATCAACCTTTGGTCGAGCGACCGGCAAGGCTAAGTAGTGCGGCACAAGGGCACCGGAAATACTCGGGCCTTGGGTCATTGATACATTGCAAATGTATCTATAATTTTTGATGTTCCATGCTTGGTTTTATCCACTTTCTTGTGTTTTGTTCCAACTTTGGAGTACTTTTCATATGATTTCTTGGACTAACCTATTAACAAGAGCCACAGTGCCAGCTTCCTGTTTTCTGCTGTTTTTGGTTCCAGGAAAGTCAAAAAATGAATATTCTTGGAATTTGACGGGACAAAAGCCAAAGTGCCTATTTTTCCGGAAGTGATCAAGTCCCAGAATACGAGACGGAGAAGGGACAGGGGCCGGGCACACCACCTGGCCGCGCGGCTAGGCTGGGCCCACGCCAGGGGGTGGTGTGGTGGCTCCCGGCACCCACTCGGCCTCTCCTTCCGACTATAAGATGCCCTCGGGACGTAAACCCTAAGTACCCGATCAAAAATCCACGAAAGAGTCTGTAGCCGCCGTCATCTCCATCCCTAGATCGGGAGGGATCTGAAGCTCTTCCTGGCACCCTGCCGAAGAGGGGAATTCACCCTGGAGGCCTTCTTCATCACCATGCAAGCCTCCGGTGTGATGCATGAGTAGTTCATCCTTGGACTACGGATCCATGTAGTAGCTAGATGGCTGGTTTCTCCTCCTTTGTGCTTTCATGTTTAGATCTTGTGAGCTCCGTTCATGATCAAGATCATCTATTTGTAATTCATACAATGGATATTGAGATGCTATTTTAGATTGATTATTGATTCTATCATGTCTTTGTTACTTGAGATCTTGCATGCTTTCCGTTGTTAGTAGCTATCTTGGCCAAGTAGATGCTAGCAACTCCAAGAGTTAGTATTTATGCTCGATAGTGGGTTCATGCCTCTGGTAATCTGGGGAAGTGATAGAAATATCTAAGGTACTAGATGTGTTGTTGCTACTAGGGAGAAAACAACAATCCTTTGTTCATAGAACAATCGTATTGTTTACTTTACACGCAGTTCATAAAGCAATAATCTGTTGCTTGCAACTTAATACTGGAGAGGTTCGGATGAGAACCTGAAGGTGGATTATTAGTCATAGATGCAATTGGATGGCGGTCTATGTATTATGTTGTAATGCTCAATCAAGTCTCAGAGGAGTCAAGATGATTAGTATATGCATGTATTGCTTTCTCGGTGTTTGTCAATTTCCCCGCTGTAATTTATTCACCCAGCATGTTATCTATCTTAAGGAGAGCCACCTCTAGTGAACTATGGATCCCGGTCATTTTTATTTACATACAATCTACAACTGTTTACTTATTTGTGTTTACTTTCTGCAAACTTTTACTTTATTCCATTCGATACGTTTAATCCTTTGTTTTCCGCAAAACACGGTGAGATTGACAACCTCATCGCAAGTTGGGGACAAATTTATGTGGTTGTGTTGTGCAGGTCTCCACGTTGCTACTAGCACCGGTAGTGCGCCCTGCCAAAGCTCAGCTAGTAACACCTTTGGGGTGTTTCCTTGCTCCTACTGGTTCGATTAAACCTTGGTTTCATAACTGAGGGAAACTTGCTGCTGTGCTCATCATACCTTCCTCTTGGGGTTCCCAACGAGCTCTACATCAACCACGAGCCATCAACACTTTTCTGGGCGCCGTGCATTGAGCCATCAAGCATTTTTCTGGCGTCGTTGCCGAGGAGTCAAGGACATCTTCACAAGGGGGTGTCCCTCATAACCAATCTCTTTACTTTGTTGTTTTTGTTTTGCTTAGTTTCTTTTGCTTTGTTTGCTTGTTTTGCTTCTTCAAAAATCCAAAAAAAATAGTTTTACTAGTTTGCTTTCTTATTCAAAAACACACAAAAATTAAGTCTCCTTTAGTTGTCACTATGTCTAGCCTTGCTCCAATCACTATGTCACCCGAGGATATGATTTTCACTTTTAAACAAGGAATTGAGGAAAGTTTTAAGGAAGCTTGGTCTAGAATCTCCGATCTACATGAAAAAACTGAGCCTAAAATGACTCAAAGCTTGTTCCTTAGCAGTTTTTACCTTGGAATTGCTCTTTTCTATAGATATGCTTTGGATGCTGTTGTGGGAGGAGATTTCCTCCATTGTAATGAGGATGATGCTATTAATGCTATAAAGAAATTGATCCTCACTTACAACTTGCCTAGCCAAACTGATACTTCTTTCGCAAAAATATTTGCTAGGTTGGACACTCTTGAGGCTAGCATTACTAGATTAGAGAGTTGCTATAATACGCTTAGGGAGCATCACGATTATGTTCGAAAAAACTCTGAACCATCAAAGTTGTTCCCTACAGTAAAGATTGAGATGAACACTGAAACTTTTCAAGCTCGCTATGATATCATGTCTGAATTTTGCCTTATGCCCAAAGATATTTATAAATCTCTGAATACTTGGGGGCTCATTGAAGGAGGAAAATAAATATCTCTTACTAATAATAATACCATTTTACCTCTTGGAATAGCTGAAGGAGTGTTTACAAAGATCCTTGGGAAAATGATTTCTATTGATTATCTTGTTATTGAATGTGCAGGAAAAGGAAAAATTACACTTGGAAGGTCCCTATTAGAACTCCTTGGAACAATAATAGATGTGGGAAAGGGGACCATGCACCTTTCTTCTCCACCAAACAATCATATTTTCCCCAAGGTTAAGAATAAAAGTAAGAGAGGTAAGGGCAATAAAGTTGGTCTTAATGCTTCTTCATTTGAGAACACTTGATTCTTTATTTGCTTCTTATGCCTAACTTAAAGGCGTTAAAGAAAAGTACTTGTTGGGAGATAACCCAAGAGTTTTAGATGAGTCTTGAAAGTTATTACCTCTGTAATAACCGCTCCTTATCCTTTTTATTTTCTTTTTGTGCCAAGAGTAACCTCTAATGAGAGAGAAGTAATAATTGGAAAAGTTGTTGTCCCG
The DNA here is from genome assembly GCA_910589775.1 of Avena eriantha. Taxonomy (NCBI): domain Eukaryota; kingdom Viridiplantae; phylum Streptophyta; class Magnoliopsida; order Poales; family Poaceae; genus Avena; species Avena eriantha. The sequence continues at coordinate 41,758,789 of OU342741.1, forward strand.
AAACAGATTTCTGTGTTTCACCGTAAAAATTCGTGAGAGAGCTCTGTATGTCAGATTGAGCTGTAATATTTTGTTCTTCTGCCTCAGGTTGTTATCTAACTTTCATTAGTTCAATACTTTTTGATTTGAGCAACATAAAGTCTTCGAAAAAATTCGTCTTTACCTGCTGGTCTGTTTTGACAGATTTCTGCCATTTTCTGCATTTGCTTCTTGTTGGTTCCTTCTTGAGTTCTTTTGGGGAATTGAGCTTTTTGAGGGAAGTGCTACAGTAGCTAGTGTTCTAATGGAAGTTTATTTGGTGTTAGAACTGAACCTTGAGACTTATTTATCTTAAGTTCACTAATGTTGCTAATGAGATTGTGTGAAGTTTTGTATGAAGGAAAAATTTCAGGTATATGGAAGGAATGAGTAATGAGATGAAGGATGGACTAAAGCTCAAGCTTGGGGATGCCACGCGTGTCACCCCAAGATATACCCTAGAAGTACAAGCGTCAAAGCTTGGGGATGCCCAAGGCATCCCCTTCTTCATCAATAAAAATCCCAGGTTTCTTCCAAACGCTTCATTTTTATTGTTTCATGCACGGTTGTGTTTTTCTTGGAGCGTATTCTTTTTCGTTTTTGTTTTTAGTTTGCTTTGGTTTGCTTAGTTTCCTGAATAAATTGGTTGGACCCCCTCTTTCATACTTTGGTTTGCAAATAGTTTGGTTTGGTTTGGAAAAGAGTAGGAAAGTTCATGCTTATGTGGTAAAAAGAGCTCGATTTTGACTGTGGCCTATGCTTTGTCATGCCATGCTTGATTTTGTTTTGGATTTATGCTTAGTATTCTTTGCTGTAGCATGACTTGTTATAAACAATTGAGATTGCTTAATGTGCCTTGGATGAATCATGCGTTGTTTTAGCATATTAAAGCATAGTATAGTGGTATTCTCCTTTGATGCTTTATTTGGGTTGACTTGGCACATGCTCACACCATGTTGTGACTATCTCAAGTCACCATATCCTTTATGATCCTTTAGTGTTCAACTTGTAGTATCACTTTATTCTTTGATCAATGATGTTTTGTCGCTCTGCATGATTATGGCCATTATTGCTCTCTTAGTTTGTCGCTCCCAGTCTTTTGCTAGCCTCCACAACAAAGTATAAGTTCCACTCATGCATCCAACTCCCTAAACCAAGTTCTTCCAAAGAGTCCACCATACCTACCTACTAGCTTATGCTATTCCAAGTATATTCATTCTTTTGTTTACCTTCCACTTGTTATGAGAAAACTAGTGATTAAAGCTCTCATGAACTTGATGGCACACTTTACTTTACTTGCCCTTAATAAACTTGAACCATTGTGTCTTCTATGTTCTATATGCTTGCACTTATTTGTCAGGAATTAGCAGAACCATGATTTCATGGGGAACGCTTTCAACATTGCGCTTGGTACTTGTACCTAGTTGATATCATGCTCTTTTGTATATGGATGTCGTCGGTGTGAAATGAAAGGGGAGCTTGTAAGTCCATGGAGTTATGTATATGTGTTAGAGAAACGCCTGGGCCGCTGGTCTAATCCATGCTGACATGGTGGAAACCTGCAGCGTAACCATAATGAGCTGTCTATAAAGCATTCTTCTTATAAAAAAAGAGTCCTATATTGAGAAACAAAAGAGAAAAGAAAAAAAGAGATACTATGAAAAGAGGAAAGAGAGAAAAAAGCACCATATTCCCATGGTAAATAAGAAGAATGCTGAGATGATCGTTGTCTTCTTGCCTTGTCATTTTGATATGGGGATTCTTCCATATTATCGGGCAAGGGGTACCCCGTTGGCAGTTCTCAATGATACACATGTACTTACGATGACAAGAACTTACCGGTGACTAAACTTGAGTAGCATGAGGAGCGGCCCTCGTATACAAGGAACATGAGATTTCTGACTTATACTTCGTCAAGCATGTACACCATAGTTTGTTCACTTTAACCTTAATCACTTCAAGATGCTTATGATAGGGGCAATGAGAGCTGAAAACTACAAGTACCATACTTTTTGGAAGCTCTTTATGAGACTTGAATCCCTACTTCCTTTTACAAAAGGCTTTTCTTCCACCATTATATTGAGTCTCCACCTTCTATCTTTATGCACCTACTTTGAGAGCATAGTGGCCATTCTTAGTTCTATGTGCATTGTCCCAAGACTAGTTGATTGATGCATAACTTGTTATTGCTTGTTTGAAACTATTGTATCTAGTCACTCTTATGAACTTTGAAGATGTCCTATGCATTTATATTTGCTACTATATTGAGGGACAAGCTGAATACTAGTATGCAATGTTTTCTTTATGTGAAACAAACAAACGTCTTGCAAAGCATTGTTATTCATGAATCTTTTGTTTGTGCCTTTTCATGTTGCCTCATAGTTTCTTTGCTTATTGCTAGAACCTTGTCTTTAATGTTATGATTGAAGTACTATGATCCCAGCTTTGAATGTTTTGCAAATACTTTGATCAAGTCTTTGATGGTGCATGTCCCCTCAAAAATTATTCTTTCTTTTTATCACTTACCTACTCGAGGACGAGCAGGAGTTAAGCTTGGGGATGTTGATACATTGCAAATGTATCTATAATTTTTGATGTTCCATGCTTGGTTTTATCCACTTTCTTGTGTTTTGTTCCAACTTTGGAGTACTTTTCATAAGATTTCTTGGACTAACCTATTAACAAGAGCCACAGTGCCAGCTGTCTGTTTTCTGCTATTTTTGGTTCTAGGAAAGTCAGAAAATGAATATTCTCGGAATTGGACGGGACAAAAGCCAAAGTGCATATTTTTCCGGAAGTGATCAAGTGCCAGAATATGAGACGGAGAAGGGCCAGGGGCCGGCCACACCACCTGGCCGCACGGCCAGGCTGGGCCCGCGCCAGGGGGTGGTGTGGTGGCTCCCGGCACCCCCTCGGCCTCTCCTTCCGACTATAAGATGCCCTCGGGACGTAAACCCTAAGTACCCGATCAAAAATCCACGAAAGAGTCTGTAGCCGCCATCATCTCCATCCCTAGATCGGGAGGGATCTGAAGCTCTTCCTGGCACCCTGCCGGAGAGGGGAATTCACCCTGGAGGCCTTTTTCATCACCATGCAAGCCTCCGGTGTGATGCATGAGTAGTTCATCCTTGGACTACGGATCCATGTAGTATCTAGATGGCTGGTTTCTCCTCCTTTGTGCTTTCATGTGATCTTGTGAGCTCCGTTCATGATCAAGATCATCTATTTGTAATTCATACATGTTGTGTTTGCGGGGATCCGATGGATATTGAGATGCTATTTAAGATTGATTATTGATTCTATCATGTCTTTGTTATTTGAGATCTGGCATGCTTTCCGTTGTTAGTAGCTATCTTGGCCAAGTAGATGCTAGCAACTCCAAGAGTTAGTATTTATGCTCGATAGTGGGTTCATGCCTCTGGTAATCTGGGGAAGTGATAGAAATATCTAAGGTACTAGATGTGTTGTTGCTACTAGGGAGAAAACAACAATCCTTTGTTCATAGAACAATCGTATTGTTTACTTTACACGCAGTTCGTAAAGCAATAATCTGTTGCTTGCAACTTAATACTGGAGGGGGTTCGGATGATAACCTGAAGGTGAATTATTAGTCATAGATGCAGTTGGATGGCGGTCTTATATTATGTTGTAATGTCCAATCAAGTCTCAGAGGAGCCAAGATGATTAGTATATGCATGTATTGCTTTCTCGGTGTTTGTCAATTGCCCCGCTGTAATTTGTTCACCCAGCATGTTATCTATCTTAAGGAGAGCCACCTCTAGTGAACTATGGATCCCGGTCCTTTTTATTTACATACAATCTATAACTGTTTACTTCTTTGTGTTTACTTTCTGCAAACTTTTACTTCTTACCATTCGATACGTTTAATCCTTTGTTTTCTACAAAACACGGTGAGATTGACAACCTCATCGCAAGTTGGGGACAAAGTTCTGTGGTTGTGTTGTGTAGGTCTCCACGTTGCTACTAGCACCGGTAGTGCGCCCTGCCAAAGCTCAGCTAGTAACACCTTTGGGGTGTTTCCTTGCTCCTACTGGTTCGATTAAACCTTGGTTTCATAAATGAGGGAAACTTGTTGCTGTGCTCATCATACCTTCCTCTTGGGGTTCCCAACGAGCTCTACATCAACCACGAGCCATCAACACTTTTCTGGGCGCCGTGCATTGAGCCATCAGTCATCCACGAAAACGCCAACCCAGAGCTGCCATTGGAGTCGCCTAGCCCGACTGGCCCACCGGGCCAAGACAACCGGTATACGCTTCTCACATCGACCTGTCCCTCCCATCCTCGCGCAAAGCGACTCGAACGGTTAAGTACCACGTACATGGACTCCGCAAAACGGGAACCCCCACGTGGCTCGGGAACACACCAAGTAAGAGAGCTTCCTTGGACTCGCCAAGCGACTGGCTCTCCGGGCCAGGGGAGGAGACGCGTTACAAACAACGCATCAACAACCTAAAACAGGAACGCGACCAATATGTTTGAGCACCACGCTTGGGGACTCACCTACAAAACAACCCCACTCGCGCTCGGGGACTCGCCACTCAGAAGACGCGAGAGATAAAACAATGCACAACCAAAACAAAACACAAAAGTATACAATCGAGTTATACCCCATTAAAGGGCGGACGCGCTCGGGGACTCGCTCAATCAAAAATAAACACACCACACGATCCTGGTCGCAATACGAGTCGATTGACTCCCCTTGGCATATATTACAAAACACATTACAGCAGTCGCCACTTGGCATACATTACAAACTGCCCAATTACATTGTTTATTCCACAGGTCCTGATGAAGAAGCACCACCACCCCCCTTGACACGAACAAAAGGCTGCCACGGGTTCATCGGGTACGTCGTCAGCGACTTTGACAACGCCGATCGGAAGGGCTGCTCTGACTTCATGTCGCGATGCTCCGGCTCGGGGTCGCCAGGCGCCAACACCGTCTCCTGGTATGGCAGAAGATCCCCCATAGCCAGGACCCGATCGGCGTAAGGGGCGGCCTTCGCAGTCAGCTTCAGTACCTCTGACATCTCCACCGTGCCGGTCGCCGATGGGTAGCCACTCGTCGCGTCGTCAAGGTCGAAGTCATCGGGGAAGTGGGCGAGACCCAAGCTCAATGCCGTGGCAGCCCCGCGCCTAAATACCGAGCGTGCCATCCACTCCACGATGACAGGCGCCTCCTCCAGATAACACCACACCTCCGTAAGCCCCCCAGGAATAACCTCGGTGGGGGACATGCCTTGAAGAACCGCTTGGACACATAACGCCGAAGCCATGGCCGCGTTCACCACGGCAGTCACACACTACGAAGCGTTGAAGGTCTGAACCATCGGGTCGCTTTGGCCTATCACAGCTGCAAAATCAGACGTCAGTGAAACTACGGACCTCCCCAATTAGGGACTCGCCGAACAAGTCAGGCAAAGACGAAGACTCACCAAGGAGTTTGCGGCAGTTCTCCGTGACATGCTTCTCCAAGGCGGCATGATCATTTTGCAGCCCCATGATGATCGAATCCGTGGCCTTGCGTTCCTCCTCAACCGCAGCGACAACAGCCTTCGCTCGGTCCTCAAAAGAAACCGAGGCCGCTCTCGCCTCCTCCAAGTCTCGGATCAGCGAGGCAATTCGCTCATTCGCCGTGTCCAGCTCGGCGACTAGAACATACCCTTCGCGGGCCTTGGAAATCGCAGCCGAGAGATCATCTGAAAGAGAAACCATCAGCGCGCCATACACCAACAGTTCACACTTGACAGAGGACAGGAAAGAAAGGCAGACACTTACCAATAGTTTTCTCAAGCCGCTGGTTCGCCTCCCGCGCTTCACGCAGATCCTGCTCCAAGCGCTCCCTTGCGGCCTGTTGATCGGTCGATTCCCTTTGCAAACCCTACAAACAAACAACACAACTCAGCACTTACCAAAATCAACATCCAGTTCCTAGCTGTTGAAATTCAGCGACTAAGAACTCGGGGACTAGAGAGTAGGAAAAAGTTCAATTCCTAGCCGCTGAAATTCAGCAACTAAGAACTCGGGGACTAGAGAGTATAAAGAAGTTCAGTTCCTAGCCGCTGAAATTCAGCGACTAAGAACTCGGGGACTGGACATACCTGAATAGCGGCGCCAAGCATCCTGTGGAGTTCTCTGGCGTCAGTCGACGGGATTGTGAATGAAGTGCGCCCACGACGGGACCCAATGTTCGCATCCACGATCTCCGGACTCTGTGGAGACTGGGTGTCCGCCAAGCCTGGAAACCCCCTAGCCATGAAGCGCGGGAACGTCGCCGACGCTCTAGCAGGGGCACTGGTTGTCGGGGCCGGCGCCTCTGACACGGTCGCAACCAAGACTGGCTCCGATCGCGCCGCCACCACTTCTTCGGCAACTGCCACAAAATCGGGCTCCGCGGTGCCGTCCATAGCTGTGGCGTCGTCGGCACCCCCCTTCTGCTTCTTCGCGCCTTCCACGGTCGCCAGATCTCCGGCGGGTTTTCTCTTCTTGGGAAGGTCGTCCTCTCCCGTGGTGGCGGCCGGTGGAATCTTTGCCACCAAAGGACGGCCAATCTTCTTGGCTCTAGATCTGCCCGAATTCCCACAATCAATACAACGACTATATAAAAACAAGAGGCGAGTCGGAATGAAGAACCAATACTTACTTAGCAACCGGGAGAACATGCAGCCCGGTGCTGATGTGGGCAGACTTATCCAATTCTGGACCCAACTTGCGAGTGAGCCCCTTCTCAAAGACGTCTGCAGCCCACGACACCGCAGGCTTCCTCGACGATGAAGCCGCGATCGCCGGAATTTCCGCCTCCGAAGTCACGGTCACTCTCGATGGCTGGGGCGACTTAGACGTCGCCGCCTCAGTCGCTTCCTGACTCGGTACCCCCGAAACCATTGGCGCGATCACCACCAGGGGAACCTCTACTACCGCCTCGGTGTCCTCGCCCTCCAACCTCTTCGTCGGGATCGCACCCTCTAGAGCTTTGTGCGAGATTTCGAGGGAGTCTTCATCGTCAAAGTCGTTATCTGACTCGAACACCACCGCTGACTTGGCCGGCGACATTGGCTTCTTTGCTGGAGACTTGGGCTTGCGCGCGGGCTTCGATGGTGTGGCCATACGCCAGGATGGTGCTCCTGTGCGACCTCGTCGCCTCCTTCGTGTTCATCGAGGATGTGACTCGCCTCAAACTCACGCTATTTCTGCATGCGAGTCTTGCGAGCCACATGCCCTGGGGGAGGAACCTCCTCCTCCTCCCCGTCGCTGTCGGAAGAGTCTCCCTCGGAGGCCTCCTCGAGCTCCTAGGGAACCTCTTCATCGAGCGGAGGAAGCCAACCCTCCAACACCTGAAACAGCTGAGAACCACCACGAGTAAGCACCGAATGCAGCGACTGCGAATTGAGGTGCGGAAACAGCGACTTGGGAGAAAACTTACTGTGGAGGCTTCATTCTTCACGGGAGTATATGGGGCGAGCCCGACCGACACGCTAGTGAACTCCGCGTTAGTGATCTTCTTCAGGGCGGCCTTGTAGTCCTCGGCCTCCCACGATTCTTTGCTGGTTCGAGAGGGGTCATGCTTCCCGCTATATTTGTACATCCAATGCGGCTGAGCCGCTAGTGGAACTAGGCGCCGCCTGAGCCAGCAGTTGTAGAGGTTGATCGAAGCCAACCCTCGGTCCTTCAGCCTCTGGATCTGGTCCATCATCTCCGCGACAGCCATCCTCTTGTCTTCGGGAAGCTTCTTCAGCGCCAACCGGCGAGGCTCGCTCCTCTCGGCGACAAACTCTAGAAGTGCCACATCGCCGGGGGGAGTGGATTCTTTTACATAGAACCAACTCTTCTTCCACTCGCTGGCAGCTTTCTTTGGCAGAAGGAGCTTGACGAAATTAGCCTTCGGCTTCAATTGGAACGTGACGCCGCCTGCAGCCAATATCAAGCCGTCGGACGCCTCGCGCCCGATGTAGCCGTGGAAGAGCTCCAACCACAGCGGAAAGTACGGTCTGTAGCCGAGATAGCACTCGCAGAAGGCGACGAAGATCGCCAGTTGCTCGATGTTGTGCGGGCCGAGATCCGACGGCTTCATCGCGTAATACGCGCAGAAGCGCCGAAAGAAGAGCGAGGTGGGGAATCCCAGACCCCTTTCTAGATGGCTGGGGAAGCAGATGAATTCGTCGGCTCGCGGCTTCGGCTCGGTCTCGGAGGAGGGAGGAACCCGCCAGTTCCCCTTGCGGAGGACTCCGGCGTTCTCGAAAGACTTGAGTTGGGTTGTGGTGCATTTGGATTTTCCCCATGAGCCTTTGGGAGGCGCCATCGGGAAGGACGTGGAATCAGACGGTGCGGAAAGGTCGAATTTAAAGGTTGAAGGCAGGAAGATTGAAGACAGGAAGGGTGAATATGGGAGAATGAAGAATGCGGGGAAGGATTTGCAGAATTGATTCATCACTCCCCTTATATGGGAACGCCACCCGCCAAATTCAGGGTAGCCGTTACTTACGGTAATTGCGCCGAAGTTACCATTGGAAATTCCAACGGATAGTTTGACCAGAATTGACGGTCCAACTCCTCCATTCCACCCGCTACCCGCTAGTCTTCTTCACTCACCAAAGTGGTGACTTGGCAGCAGTAACATTCCTCGGGGTGGCGAGTGGAAGCCTGGGGAAATTTTCCTCAATTCTAATGGAGTCCATCGCCGGCTCGACTGGGCGTCCAAATTGGGCTCGTCTACTTCGATCGCCAAAGGGACACCTGCACCTGAATCAACGATGGCCTCGGGGACTACTGATGGGGATATGCCAAAGGGGGTATGCCTAGCAGGACGTTCCGATTGGGCCGAAGGGCCTGTGAGTGGGCCTAAAGGATGGCGACTGTATTACGACTGGAGGAGCAGCCTGGCGACTGGAAACTAAAGGCCCATAAGCGTATTCGAAGCCCAATTGGAATAGGTCAAAAAGCCTCCGAGTCCATATCTGGCTCGGTTGTAACATGTAAACCCTAGAGAGGTGACTCCTATATAAACCTCCCTAGGGTACCCTAAGGACTTACGTTCCATCATACACCCCCTTGAGCGGCTCGCTGCTTAGACGTCGAGCTCGCCATCCTTGTAACTCGCTCTAATCTAGCAGGAGTAGGTCTTTACCCTCCGGGGGGCTGAACCTGGGTAAACCATGTGCATCCTCCCCATCTCACACCGCACATGGCCGCCAACTCTTCCCCACGTTACAATCAATCGCTACCAGTAGCAGCGACTACCGTGGCCATTTGCACGACAATTCAATAACAGCAAATCACACCAAGGGATACATATCTAACGAGAGAGGGGACACTTCCATAATGCAAACCATCCTACATGATAACTTCTCTATTCATGATATGACTCTACTAAAAAAGGCAAAAAGATAGAAGATAGTGATGTGATACCGCGGCACTCCCCCAAGCTTGGAACAAACCAAGGGGATGCCAAACCTGATGACAAATTCCTCCTTCGGTGGTGGTGGTATTCTCTCGTTGATCTCTTTGATCAATTTCCCCAATTCCTCAATCTTGAAGGTGAGGTTACGAATCAGCTGTGAGTTTTGCTCAATGAGGCTCATGATCATGTCCGGCTGCGAATTCCAGCTCTTGCGATTCTTTCCCGACTCTACCTCCTTGAAGTCTTCTTTTCCTACATGGTTAGAACGAGGCAAATCCAAATTGGAGGGTAATTTCTCCTTGGGCATATTCTGGTATTGATGCTCATGGATAAGGGTATGGAAAGGATTCTTGGTGCATGGAGGAAGTGACCATGGATCTAAACAGTGATGAGGAGGCTTCCCTCCAATTGACATAATCTTGGCAGGGTTTGCCACCACTCCAATGCTTGCAACGGTAGTGCCGGTGTGCTTTGCCTCCTCTTCACCTTCACTCTTGATCTCCTTCTCCTACCCAGGGTCTTAGAGATCTTCCTCCATAGGCTCCTTCCCTTTATCCTTGGCGGACACCATTGTGCTTCTAAACTTTCAAGAATAGTTCCTGGCAGAAACAGATTGAAACTAAAACACGACGAGAACACGATATATGAACCTCGGGGGATCCGGGGGATTGTATATTATGAAGTTTTACAACAAAAGGAAGGTTCTGGGAGAAAACGGGTCAGAGACCGACTCCGAGGTGGCCACACCACCTGGTGGCGCGGCCAGGGGTGGGCCAGCGCCACAGGGTGGTGTGAGCCACCCAGGCTCTGTTTCGGTCCCTCTTTCGCTTCACAGCTTTCCTTGTTGGATAAAACTGCAAAAATATAACTGGATTAAATTTTCGTGGAACTTTTCTTACCAGAACTGTTATTCGAAAACGGACTTTGCAGGTCTCCGAATTTGGTATTTAGTAGATTCTTCCGGAGTTACCACTTGAATAACATCAATATCTTCATCTTCATACACATATAGCTTGAGTCATGAAACCTTTCACTTTCTTATGACACCATTTTCTCCACTAACCTGAAAATCTTTTTGACACAAAACTTCACACAATTCTCATTAGCAACATTAGTGCATACGAGGCCATAAACCTTTTGGGTTCAATTTCAACTGAAATCCATCAAAACATAATCTACTGTAGCAACTCCTTTCGAAAGCCCAAAAATAATTCAAAAAGGAAATCAATTTAAAGAGGCAAATGCAAGAGTGGTCAAATCTGTCAAAACAGACCAGCAGGTAAAGATCAATTTTTTAGAAAAGCTTATGTTGCTCAAATAAAAAATTGCAAAACAAACGAAAGTTAAATAACTACCTGGGTCAGAAGCACAAAAAATTACAGCTCAAACCGATATACGGAAATATCTCACGAATTTTTATGGTGAAGCACAAAAATCTGTTTCGGGACAGCAACTTCCCCACATATTACTTCTCTCTCATTAGGGGTTGATCTTGACACAAAAACCAAACAAAACGGATAAGGAGAGGTTATTACCGAAGTAATAACTTCCAAGACTCAAAGAAACAAAAACAAACTAAAAGCAAAAATAAATTGGGCTGTCTCCCAAAAAGCTCTTTCTTTATAGCCATTAAGATGGGCATGATAATTTTGATGATGCTCACATAGGAATATGAATTGAAGTGAAAGAGAGCATTAAGAAGCAAAAATACAAATGTTTAAGTCTAACCCACTTTCTATGCAAGGGAATTTTGTAAGCAAACAAGTTGTTGAAACCAGAGGCTACAAGCATAGGAAGGCAAAACAAGTGCAACATAAAGAGTTTTAGCATAAAGTGAGGAAACTTGATATTATTGAGATGCATAAGAACACTTTCCCCTCTCTCATAATAACTTTCAGTATCATGCATAAACTTAATAATATATCTATGACAAGAACCATCATAGCAATGATCACTTATTCTAACAGAAAACACAGGAATACTAGCTCTCATAACACTACTTTGTGAAACAATACTAGAAGGATCCTTACAAAGGATAGTGTGTCCCCCTCCTACATATTTAGTGACAAAGCCTTTCACATTTTCTATTATAGGTTCAACAGCTAATTGTTCATCAGGTTCAACAGCTTTATTTGTACTTTCATTAACCATACTAGCTATCATAGAATGTTCCTTTAGCTTGACTGGGAAAGGCATTTTCTCAATTTAAGGTTCAGGTAAAACATGATTAGCAGTATAAACTTCAGTATTTCTTGTAGGAACACTCTTAGCAACATCTTTAAATGGTTCATGATACTTATTCCACTTCTTTTTATGCACTTCAATATAGGAAGAAAAAGCATTAAGATAAGTTGCAATAGCTTGAGAGTCTAGACCATAAGCATTTTTTTATATTTTGAAAGTCATCAGTTCCCATAAAAGATTCAATGCATTCATAATCATAATTTATACCTAACTTTCTTCCTTTGTCATTCTCCCATGCTTCAGCATTGTCTTGAATACGGTCCAGAAGATCCCATTTAGCTTCTTCTTCCATGCGAGTGAATGATCCAGCACAAGAAGCATCCAATAAATCCTTATCATGAAGAGAAAGCCTTGCATAAAAGTTATTGATAATAATATTGTTGGGGAGCTCATGAATGGGACATTTGAGCCTTAGTAACTTCAATCTCCCCCAAGCTTGAGTTGTACTCTCTCCATGAAGAGGCCAAATGTTATATATTTGATTCTGATCTTTATGAATCTCACTAGGAGGATAAAACTTTGAATAAAAGAGAGGTACTATTTCCTCCCATTCAAGAGCTTGACCATTCTTTAGCAGCTTATACCATTCTTCAGCTCTTCCTTTCAGTGATAATGAGAATAACTTCTTCTTGACTTGATCTGTAGTAATACCTGCACACTTGAACAACCCGCATAATTCGTGTATAAAAAGCAAATGATCACCGGGATGGACAGTTTCATCTCCAACATAATAGTTATCCATAACACGATCAATAATTCTTGTAGATATTTTAAAAGCATCACTCTCAGCAGGTGGTGGTTCATCTACTACCTTAGCAGTGGTAGTAGCATTACGAAATAAGAAACTCAGCAAATAATCCATAATGAAAATAAAGCAACTAATAGAAGTAAAACAATACTCACAGTAGAAGTTTCCTTTACCAGTTCAACTCTCCAATAGCGCTTCACTCCCCGGCAACAGCTCCAGAAAATAGTCTTGATGACCCACAAGTATAGGGGATGTATCACAGTATTTTCGATAAGTAAGAGTGTCGAACCCAACGAGGAGCAGAAGGTGCTGGCTAGTGGTATGGATCAGGAATTCTCTGCAAATACTTAGCAAATGGATTTTTAGTGGTTTTTGATAATGCAAGTAAATAAAGTACAAGTAAATAAAAGACAGTAGGAATAAATGCAGCAAGTGGCCCAATCCTTTATGCAGCAAAGGACAAGCCGGTTGTATTACTTAAGATGACCAAACGTTCTCGAGGATACATGGGAATATCGTCAACTGCTTTTGCTTCATATAGTTGATTAATCTCCTTTAGCTAGCTAAGTGTTGTGTGGGTGAACCTTTGCTAATGTACCGACCTTCCTAGGACTAATACATACCTGTGATTATACCCCTTGCAAACATCCGTAAGTACAAGAAAGTAATTAAGGTAGAAACCTAACCACAACTTTAAACTCTAAGACCCTTACGTCCCTTGTGCAATGGTTTTCTAACGGGGTTCAGGTTTTTGTCACTCCGGCAACCCCTACGATTAGTAGCCAAATACACAATGCATTCCCCTATGCCCATATAGGTGAAGTGTCATGTAGTCGATGTTCCCATGACACCACTAGAAGAAGTACACAACAACTTAAATATCAAACTATTGAATCTTTCTCAACACAACTCCACTACTAACAACATGACTTCTCCCATGTCCTCAAGAACAAAACGAACTACTCACAAGACACCATATGGATCATGATCAGAGATGGAATAATCATGTATAACAATCTGAACATAAACAATAATTCAATGGTTCACTCAATAGCATCAACTACAAAAAGTAATCAACACCGGGAAAGTTTCCCCTAAGAACTATGCAAGATTCAACCCAATTGTTACAGCGAGATGATGGTGGTGATGGTGGTGCTGATGGAGATGATGGTGATGATGATGATGATTGAAGTCTAGCTTGATGGTGGTGTTGATGGCGACGATCTCCCCTCTCCGGGAAGGAATTCCCCCGGCAGATTTCTGTCTGCCGGAGAGATCTTTCTCTCTCGGTGTTTTCTGCCCCGCAGAGGCGGCTGAATCTTTCTGTGGTCGCTCCCCAAGTCTTAGGGTTTCAGGAGGATAATATACGCCAGAGGGGAGAGGCTGGAGTGGGCCAGGCAGGCCACACCACCTGGTGGCGCAGCCTAGGGCTGCCCGCACCAGGGGGTGATGTGGGCCCCCTGTGGCCCATCTCCACTCCCCCTTCTGGCTTTCTTCGTCTTCTGGAAAAATAGGATTTTCCATGTATTTTCCCAGATTTTCTGATCTTCACGAATTTCGCCTCCAAACATCCCCTTTTCCATCAGAATCCTGAGTGCAGTGGTCCATGCTCCAAAAGTCATCAACCATGCAAAAACAGATGAAATTACATGAGTATCATCTCTTAATATGAAATATATCAATGAATAACAGTAAATTATGATATAAAATAGTGATGCAAAATGGTCGTATCAGACACCCTCAATGATGGGACATTAATGGTGACGCAATGTCGGCTATCAGCGCTAGCGGCTTCCCGTGTGGCCAGCGTTTCCTGCCATTATAGCTTTATGTTTCCCGCGCGCGCCTTCTGTCTCGCACGCCCCTTCCTAGTCGTTTCCCGCCTTCACCGCAGTCTATAAAAGACGGCCACGCGGCGGACACAACAAGCCCAAGCAAGAGCAACCACCACCGAAAAAGCGCCAACCACTAGCAGCCATCCCTCGCCGCAAGATCGTCAACTGGACCAAGATCAGGGAGATGTGCCACACCCGCTTCTAGGAGACCGACATCAACGCTGTCAACCTCCAAACCATGTTGTTGTCCCAGTGCATGGCCGATGCGGGGGTGGTGGCCTTCGAGGAGGAAGGCCGTGTGGTCGAGGCAGCGCTAGATCAGGTGGTGGAGGTGGCCGCACAGGTGGCGGCCCAATGGGCGGTGCGTGAGGTTCACCACATCGCCGCCAAGGAGGAGGTGGATGCGATGGCCATGGAGGCCGCGTCAGCGGCCCTCCGCGAGATATCCCACGAGGCGGCCACGATCACGATGGAGGAGGTGGCCAAGAAGGCGGCCAAGGTCACCGTCAGTGAGCTTCGCCATGTCGCCGCCACACGCAGTAGCCACACGTCCATGTATAGGTCCACTACCCCGGGGTCCTTGTACTCCGAGAATAGCTACACATCTTGGAGCACGTATGTGAAGCGCCGTCGGAGGTAAGCATCAGGAGCAACAGGGAGAAACTCCACTGCCATCATCCACCACTGTTCCACCTACTGAAGCCCGCCGCCATGCCCAGGTTGCCGCCGCCCCGAAGAACCTCCGCTAGAGTTATGTGAGTGTGCGCCGCCACCGCTCCCTAGATCATCGCCCAAGGAAAGTCTGAGGCCGCCGTGCCGCATGGGTTTCGCCTATCGATGTCCCCAGAGGCGGCGATAGCAGGAGGAGATGCGAGGGAGAGGCCGAGAGGCGCTGACGGCAGGCACCCTGCTGCGGTTCGGCGCGACCGCACGGGAGCGATCCCTTTTTTTCCAAACTAAAGTGTTCTACTGTTGAATTAAGCGCTAATATAGTGTGCCAGTACACCTTGAAGTGACAGTGATGATAGGAATACGAAAGGAACGCTCTCCCAGACCCCGTGTCATCCTACCTGGGACAACTGAGGGATATCGGGTTAGGAGCCACTAACACAACCTCTCTGCGCCCTCCTCCTTGCCGCTGCTGCTGGCCTCTGGCCAGCTCGCGGTGGCAACGATGCCTCTCGTCCCATCTCCCCCCTTCACAGTTTTTCCCTCTCTCCCGCTTACTTCCATGTCGCGGAATAGGTTCAATTTTTTTGAAAGGGATGTCATGGTGGACTTCTGGTCATAGAGTCAGCTGATCCTTGTCCGAGTGGATTGTATGGATTTGATTAGATTCATCTTGATCTAGTGTGAGTGTGGCTGAGGGGAGTTCAGGTTGCAGGTAATTGGGTAGCGTCGATGTTACAACTAGGGTGGCTAGTTTTGTGCTTGCGGCTCATCGCCCTTCGGGTTGCTGATGAGGTTGGTTTCCTCTGGATCTGGAGCAGCAACTCTAGGCAGTGGGCACAGAGTCGTTACAACCCCATGTGGAGTCATGCAGGTGTTGTGTTGCAACTTTGGCCAGTGAGGACGACGAAGTGGCTCCAGTCTCACTCACGGATGGTGAGAAGATAGCCCTTTTGTCCAGATTTAGATCTGGTATGTCGGTGTGAGTGTCGCACTGCTGGTGTCATGTTCTGCTTTTTAGAGAGAAAGGTTCAATTTTTCTGAAGCCGTGTTTGTCTAGATCTTGATATGGCTCTACTCTGATTATGTCTGCGATTGTCAGGGCCAATGTTGCAGAGTGGTACAATTAATGTGCACCTTGCAAAGGTCTAGGAGAGACCTATGAAGTGAGGTGGTCACGTCAATGCCCATGGTTTATGGACTTGGGTTTTCGGGGAAGAGTTATGCGCTGGAGATTTTGTCGGCTAACACACAAACAAGGGTACACGAGTTTACCCAGGTTCAGGCTCCCGGAGGGAAAACCCTTCTCCTACTTGTTTGTTCGAGAAACCAAAGGCTACAATGGCACCGAGATGGCAGGGTTTGCGCAGATTGGATCTGGCGTGTATGTGGTGAGAGTTTCGATGATCCTCCCCGGCGGTCCCTCCTAGCCTTTATATGAGGAGGTTAGGTCTCAAGTACCGTTCGAGTCAGTTACAAGTTGAGACGTAACCCTAAAGGTTTCCTATCTAGTCTTGTCTTTCGTCAAGGAGCCGATATCTTCATGGGCTTGTCTTCACCCGAATCTTCATGGGCTTTAGGGATCTCAATAGATTCTCACGTGGGCCTCCAGCTGGGCCGGACCGGATAGGACAAGGGTAAACACCCGTTGGGCATACCTATGTCACCCTGACAACAGTCTCCGCTCGCTCTCCACCCTTCTCCCCTTACCTAAGTCGGTGCTCATTGGGTCGTGATGGCAAAGGATCTTGCTACTTTAGGTCTTGGGTTCATCGAGGCAGAGATCTTGGTGGTCGTCGTGAGGCGGCCCAGTTGGATAGTTCCAATCCTTTCGAGAAGAAGACCTCATTGCATGATTGTCTTGACGGTACCCTGACACTTGGTAGTGGTGTAGCAGCCCTAGGCTGTTTGGAGTCTGTTGGTGGCATTTCCGGGCGAAAGCCTTGCTCGATAGTGTCGTGCCGACAATGGTGCCAGCCTTGGTGGTATATTGTAAGCTGGTATTCCAACATGGTGTGTTGTATTCTAGACCTTTAAGGGCTTTATTCATTTAAAATAGGGCAAAAGTCTTTTATCTAAAATGTACACCTTGAAGTTCTGCTGTACCACAAATATGCATGTAGCTAAAAATCTAGGACGACAAAAAATTAAGTTAGATCATCTACAGATGCTACATGCGATGGTTGGCCGAATTTTGCACGAGCACGTGATGGACGGAAGATAAGGCCAAAAAGGTCGAGAAATGTCATTATTCGAGTTGGACATATTGCAGGAAAATGTATGGTTTGTGTTGGCGGTAGCGAATTAAGCTCGAGGTTGCCACGCTTGGATGCATGCTTTGCCCCTTCCAAAAAAGCGGCGAATTTGTCAATACCTGCATCCTGGATCGGACGTCTAGCTGGCTGCAGTACGGAAGGGATCGTGGATGCCTGGTGCGTCGGCGTCGGTCGTCAACGTCACTGACTTGCCCTGGACTAATCGGCCATGGATTTTGGAAGCTTCGACCCTAGCGGTGGACTAGTTGGGCATAAAATTTGGACGCTTTATCCCTAGTGGGAGACATATGGAGTGATGCGCAGGTGCACGTGAGCTAAATATGTGCCTATAAATATGCATGCAGTTTTGCGTTCTCTTGCACAAGCCACAGCAAGATAACAAGTGAAGCACGAGCAAGCAGCATAGCCTCGGTCGATCTTGTAGCCAGCTATAGCCATGGCATCTCCCTCCTGCATTTCCTTGCTTGTGCTGGTGGCTCTGGCAGCCACGACGGCGTCGGGGCAGCTGTCGTCGACGTTCTACGACACGTCGTGCCCCAACGCTCTGGCCACCATCAAGAGCGGCGTGGCGGCCGCCGTGAGCAGTGACCCCCGTATGGGCGCGTCGCTGCTCAGGCTGCACTTCCACGACTGCTTTGTTAACGTGAGCAAGTTCCAGTGTTTCACCATGCATAACCGGCACTTCTTTCATTAGTTAACTACTAGTAACTGACTTGTTGCACCGTGCCTGTTTTGCTGGCTGCAGGGCTGTGACGCGTCCATTCTGCTGTCGGGCAACGAGCAGAACGCGGGACCGAACGCGGGGTCACTGAGGGGCTTCAGCGTCATCGACAACATCAAGACGCAGGTGGAGGCCGTGTGCAAGCAGACCGTCTCCTGCGCCGACATCCTCGCCGTCGCCGCCCGTGACTCCGTCGTCGCCGTAAGTAACATCATCATCGATCTACGACCTGTTATACATATAATCAATTCTACCTGAAATTGGTTAGTAGTGCTAAAGTTATCGATTTTTACTTGGAATGATCATGCGCAGCTCGGAGGCCCGTCGTGGACAGTTCCTCTCGGGAGACGGGACTCCACCAGCGCAACCGGGGACACCAGCGACCTCCCGGGCCCTACATCCAGCCTGGCGCAGCTCCAGGCCGCGTTCTCCAAGAAGAACCTCGACACCACCGACATGGTGGCGCTCTCCGGCGCGCACACCATCGGGCAGGCGCAGTGCAAGAACTTCCGGTCGCGGATCTACGGCGGCGACACCAACATCAACGCGGCCTTCGCGACGTCCCTCCAGGCCAACTGCCCCCAGGCGACCGGCGGCTCCGGCGACTGCAGCCTGGCGCCGCTAGACACGACGACGCCCAACGCCTTCGACAACAACTACTACAACAACCTCCTATCCCAGAAGGGACTCCTCCACTCGGACCAGGTGTTGTTCAACAACGACACCACGGACAATACCGTCAGGAACTTCGCGTCCAGCGCGGCGGCGTTCACCAGCGCCTTCACCACGGCCATAATCAAGATGGGCAACATCTCGCCGCTGACCGGGACGGACGGCCAGATCAGGCTTAGCTGCTCCCAGGTGAACTCATGATTAACGAACGAGTCCATATATTAATTACTACACGTGGATAAATAAGGACACATATAACCGGTGGCCAATCGTACCAATTAATATCAGAAAAGCGTGTAGTTGTAACTTGTAAGTGCGTGCAGCAGAAAATCATGCACATGCATCTACACATGTAACTATCGAATTCTCATGCAAAGGCATGGACGATTACTTCAAGATTTATGTATACATCGTCTCCCTCGTCCACATAGACCAAATCTATCACACTCTCCATATGCGGCCACAACAGAGGCCCATTTATGACATGTGGATTTTGTTTTGTTCTAAAACCTAAGAAAATCATAGTCTGTACAAAAATGTTCAGAAAAACAGAGGCTGTACAAAAATCTCAATAAAAGGTACTACAAAATACGTTCTAACATTTTATAACACAAGACAGAAAAATTGTATTCACTTTCAGTATATGCTCCTACAACTCATAAGGTTCGTTCTTTGTTGTGTATATTACTATTACTATACATAAAATATAATATTTTCCATCTGCACGCATGTGGCCTTAGCACATGCATGAAAGTGTGGTTCTATGTTGAAACATACAAAACTCAGTCCCCAGGTGCAGGTGTCCCCCTTCGCAGGCATGCGTTGTAACCTAAAAGTGAGGATTCTGGACTCGTCCAAGGGGGAAAGTCCCGGTTCCGGTGAAACTGGGTAGGATATCGTCTGTGTTCCGGTGAAACTTTAACCAAATTAAAAGAAAAAATTAATTTAATGAGAGGGAATATATCGTCCGTCTAGGACATATATATAGACGGTGATCGAGAGGAATATTTATTTAATCTGAGCCATCCTAATTAAATCAAATTAATTTAATGAATAAATATAAGTAACTTTAACCAAAGAAATACAATCGATAGAACAAAATATAAAAGAAAAAACACATGGCAAAGCGTGGCCTCACGGCAAAGGGGTCTTTGCCGTGGGTTCCAATTCTAGGCTACGCGGCAAAGCCGCACCGTTAGCCCTCTTCGTCGCACCCTCCATCAATAGCGGAGTGATGGGCCCTTCTGCTGGAGAATATTCCCACGGAGGAGTCGAATATACCGCGCTGCCGTGTGGGCTCTCTTTGTCGTCCGTTTTATTTAGCTTTGCTGAGCGTTCATTCTTTGCCGTGCGTTCTTTCTGGCCGTTGCCGTGAGATTTGTCATTGTCATGCGTTGGACTTTCGCTGTGTCGTGCTAGTTTTCTTTGCCGTGAGCCCTTCTTGTCTGCTCACGGTAAAGGCTTCTTTGCCGTGTAATGGCTCACGGCAAAGTTGCGCCTCACGGCAGCGAGCTTTTTTCCTGTAGTGGCGACAATAATTTCACTAGGATAATATAAAATTTCAGTGTGTAGCAAAATTTGTATTCTATGATGGAATGTCTACAGAATGTCATACAATTTTAATGTGTGTGTCCTCACAACAATGTTCACCTAGCTAAGAAAAAAGTGATGGACTTATTAGTTTACTATTTTTGTAGCTTTACAATCCATATATAGGGTGGAAATATAATTTAAACCTTTTATTTCAAAACAGTGCCAGAAAATCTACTAATAATGATTGATGAAAACATGACATAAAAACAAGAGAAAATGAAAAATAAATAAATAAAGTAACGGACCAAGAAAAGGTGTCAATTTTATTTATTTTGTCAACGACTTTATTATTTAACCAAACAAGTCATATCAGATCAAATAAACTAATACACACACAAACAATAGAGATCTGATATCATGATTTTTTTTCTATGTTCTTTCAAAACCGTAGCTCCAACTACGTATTTTGTATCTCAAGTGTGTTCTAAGATGAAAAAATTTATGGTCATGTTTGGTAGGCTACCCAGGGGCTAGCCAGGTCCCGTGGAGATGAAGTTGGCCCGATTGGTTTCCTACCCTGCCTCCGCATGTGGTCCGCATGAATTTTAAAACACCCCCGGGCTAGGCCCGCAAGAAACTACATATTTCATTTCTAGCGAGACATCCTCATCGTGTGCTCCCTAGGTGCAAAACTGGAGATTCCATGCACGAGGTCAGCCACGCATGGAGATGGCTGGATCACGCACATGATGCTGCGAAAAGGGAAATGGGCGGGAAGGATTCTATCACTCCTCGCCCCAAACCCTTCCTCTGTTTTCACTCCCCATTTCCCCCTTTCCATTCGCCCCCATTGAGCTCCCTTCGCTGGTCACTCCGCAATAGCCAGCTCCCTCATCTTCGACCATCGATGACGGCATCGATTTAGAATATTGCTTCCTCTTTGTTGCGGCCGCCAATCGTCATGCCGATCTAGAATGACGGCGAGAGCTCGAGCCATTCGTAGCTAGGGGTAAGCCTAATTTCCCCAATTCGTCTATAGGGTTAGGGTTTGCTACATATTTGGGGATTTTCGATTTGGCCTTGACTGAACTCGATTTTTTTGCGAGTGCATGTCTATTAGGACCTCATGGACATGACATATGCTCCTGACTGCATCAAAGATCTCATATTACCAACATAGCAATAGATTATCCCTAGGTGTTCCATGTCCACAAGCTTCAGCCTATCAAGTGTGTCGCATTTAAAGGAAGCAACACAGCCCACATATTCTATCTACAGCAATTGAAGAATATAGTTTCCTAGCTTCTAATTTATCCCATACTAGCACATCCACATGCTAAGAGCATGATCTTGTGATTTGCAAGAAATCACCAATTGTGGGTTTGTTCCTTGGTTAGACAAGGAATGGCTAGAAGCAACACAAAATACATTAGGAGAACTCTGGGGAAGGTATCATGACAGCAACAGTGCAAGAACCAAAGAGAGTATTCAGAATACAAAGTTATTAAAGAAGCTAGTAGAAGAGAAGAACAAGATTGAGAAGAAGTACTCAAGTCTATTAATTGATGTGAATAAATTCATGGATGAATCTGAGAAAAGGAAGGTGTAGGAGAACTTGTCTAGGATGAAGGACAGGGAGAATTCATGAATTTGCAGAAGACCGACGTGTTGAAGAGTGGAGTGGAGATGCCGAGGCAGGTGCAGAAATCTCAAGTGGAAATATTGAAGGTCGGGAAGCATAAATGGGATGAGGAAACTATGGCACTGAAGAAGGGAAAAAGAAGGTTGAGTACATGTTGTTTGATATGCTCAATGCTGGCGAGGCTAACAAAGACAAATGGAAGAGGATCAAGGAAATATGTGATGTCTTTCTGTCAATTATGCTCGCTATAGTGGTAGGTTAACTCCCTGGTCTCCTTTTGATAATGGTGAACTGGTTATGGTAGATTCACATCTACTTTTCATGTGATGGTAGGTTGACTCCACGATCTCGTTTGCTAATGGTCATGCACGCGGTGAATTTTTATTCCAATGTTATGATTTTGGCATAGGATATGCATTGCATGGTAAGGCTCGCCTTTTTTAGATCAGGCTAACCATACATAGCCTATTATAGGCAACCAAACACCATTGCGCCAAAAAAGTGTCTCGTCTGCCTTAACAAAAAATGAGAGATAGTTGTCTACCTTATGCAGCCAAGTAAAAATCGGACAACCAAACAAAATGAAGAAGATGGCCTAAATACCGTTTTCACACGGACATGTCCCACGGAGTCAAGCCCTAGAGAGCCCAAAATCAATACGTGATACCAAATGCACCCTATAAGATAGGATTTCCTATTTGCGGCCCGTTATGGCGCTTCATGCCGCGTTCCCCACTCGTACATATTTTTGCTTTAGGTTTCAAAGTAACGTGAGCTATGTTCTGCTTCTTTTTTCTTTCTTTTCCTCATCTGTTTCTTTTTTCTCTCTTTTTTGTTTTCTCTTTTACTTTACTTTTTTGATTTATTTATTTATAAAAGTTTAGAACTAAAAAATATTTTTAGCTTTATTTTTTAAAAAATAATTTTATTCAAATTTGAAATTTGTTTAAATTTGTAATTCGCTCAAATTTCTAATTATGTTAGATTTAAAATTTGTTTAAATTTCGAAGTTATCCAAATTTCAGATTTGGTCAAATTTATTAAGATTTTTTACTATTTTGGTTTTTAAAAATGTTCGTTCATTTATTTATCCGAGGAGCAGCAGAAAACTATGAAAACTGATAAGAAACCAATGAACTAAAAAAAACAGTATTTTAAGAGGAAATGAGTTGTGTTATAGGTCCCGACGCATTTGACGACTCTACGGTGCCGGGAGTGCGCGGCACAGGAGGAGCACCCCTGTGTAAGACGAACTCTACACAAGCCGCCTTATAGACAAGCCAGGTGGGAGGTGCAATTGGGTGCACCGTGCACCACAGACGCAAAGGAGCCTTAGGCCCTCATACCAACCCAAGTGGCCCATCTCAAACCGATGTCGCCACAGTTTACACTTGTCCGTAAAGTTTTTTTAGAAAGCTGCCACGTGTTCATTCATAAAACAACAGCGTACAACACGTCGCACCTTACAGAACACTCGAGAAACGCCACGTAAACACGACACTTTACACAAACGCACCCAGCAAACAAGAGAAAACAAACAAGCCCATGGGTGCCTCTGCGTAGAACACCATCGACTCGACTTCTGAGACCACAGACGTCGTAGATGACGCCGAAGACGAAGACGAAAATCCACCGCACCAAGACCCGGATAAGCCTCCTCGCAGTCAAGCTGCTTTCTGGACCTCTATTGGGACCCGTCGTTAAAGACGAGGTCGGTCGCGCTAGAGAACGTCGGTCGGGGATGTCCCCGAGCTTGTCCGGATCGTAGCACCGCCTGATCCAATCGACGCGGTCGACTGCGGCAGACAATGCCGCCCACCTTCGACCACAAACCCAGCACCGGATCCACCAGCGCCTCGAGTTCACCAACGGCGACGCCGGGAAAGACGTCGGCCGCCAGCCCCGCTCCTGTACAACTCCTCCCAATCTTCCTAGAGACGCGGGAACGTGCGCGGCTACGACAGCGAAGACGGAGGACAAAATCCACAGCGGAATCGCTGCCGCCGCCACGGCGACCCCGCAAGGAAACTTAGCTCGCAGATCCGACTCCAGCCGCAGCGAAGAACGTCGTGATTGGACGGGACCTGAAGCCAACTTATTCAGCACCGCCACCCTCGTCGCCGGAGACGAACCGGGAGCCGGGCAACACATAGCTAAAAAACTACCCGTATCTCTATCTCTATCTCTACTACTTAAAAAGAACGAATTTTCTCTGTTTCCTCCGGTTTCTGGTTTCATCAACATCTTTTCAAATAAGACCATTTTACCCTCCCACCGAATCACCCGGATCCTCGATACCTCTCTCGATTCGTCCGACCCCTCCACTCCTTATATCCTCGTAAAGTGGGAAATCAACCAACGTCTCCCTATCCAACCCCAATCCCCTCTCTCATCTCCTCTGAGCCGCAGCGATCGACGGTACATCAACATGAGACATAGTGGCCGCCGGACCCCTCTCCAGCCTCCCTCCTCACCATCGCCGGCAGCCATGGTGGGCGTTGACGATCCTCTGTCCGGTGCAAGGAACAACGATTGCCCGAACCCCCGCCCCGTCCCTGTTTCCCTACCAACAAAAATTAATCCGCCCAGATCAAGGGTTCCTCGCGATGGCCGAGGCTTGGACCATTTTGATTTTCTCATCCATGTCCGCCCTCCTCTGCAACGACCGCCGTTGAAATCGTGCCACGGTAATCGTGTCCCCGCTTAGCTATTCAGGTTATTATTTTCCTCTTGCTTCAGTCATTCTTATGCGATACCAACTCACATCTAATGTTGTCCTTCCTGCATGTGCTTGCCGTCTTCTTGGCCGAGGTCTCCATCGTTTCCTCAAGTTCTCATGGTCGCAGCAGTCAGGCTAGCTTGACATATCGACGCCAGTGCTGCACCTATTCCCGAGTCACGTTTAGATATGAGGGCGGCCCTCGGGATTCATCTCCCGGAAGGCCGGTTTACCTTGGCGGCCAGGTATGCCATTCAGCCATTGCGATCACCCTGGTAGGAAAACGATGCCCTATTTTATGCTACCAAGTCAACTTGGATTTCCCTATGTTACCTTTGCGGTCTGGATTGAGCTTGTCGAGGCCCAGTTCATGGATAATACTCTGCAAAAGTATTAACATTGATGGGTGAATGCCTGCTCTTTGTCTATTTATTGGAAGGTCCCTAATGTTTTCTAGATGATAATTGTCTTATTTCAGTAATATTTTACTTATATACTTTAAGAGCTTCTTCTATGCATACATTGTGGATTAGCGTCCAGTGAAGGTAGTTAATTTGTCATTGTTTTCTATACCTAATCTATACCTAATAATAAAGTACGAAGTGTTTCTTACGGGTTCCGCTTTTTTTAGACGATTTTACCCCTAAAGTTGACAAAATTACCTACATATGCCACCCATAAGTCAAAAGCTAATTTATTTGTACTGTATCACAACTGTTTTTTCTGTGTGCATCGTCCCACCTCCTCGCACGATTCCAGCACACCCCATCCCGCCGCCTCCATCGATCTCCGGCGCCTCGCCTTGAGGAGGGTGACCGCACGATGGATGGTGACACCCTTGCGTTTGTCGTGAAGGTCACTACCACCTACTGTATGCAGGCGGCCAAGATTTGATTCACATATGTCTGTTTTCTTCGAGAAGCACTGCCGGTGTGTAGTAGCTCGCCTCACAGGAGATCAAGCCGACACGGAAAGCAACGCCCCATTCTCCTCCCTGCTTCTGGATCGGCCGCCGTGCCCCATCCCAAAAGTCCAGTGGATTATAAGTGCGAGCTTGGCATGGATTGACTTGGCCGCCGCTAGAGCTAGCTAGCTAACATGGACTTTTTTGGGCAAAGCTAGGTGGTCTCTCTCTACAGTCGGTATGACCGTGTAGTAAATTTACGGACTCCCTCGGATCCAAATTAGTTGTTTTGGCTAGATTTGGAAATATCTAGCACTAAACAAGTCTAGACACCTTTGAAACTAGACAAATCTAAGTCAATTAATTTGGGTCGGAGACAGTAGCTAAATTGAACGAACATACTCCGGTATTTGATCTATTCAATATCGTGTATCGGTTTCTCAGGTAAAAATTGATTCATGTTCATCCAATTAATAGATACGTCCATTTGAACCTAACATTAAGCTTTCTGAAAGGCACTACGTCATTCTCCATCTTGATGGCATTGTTTGTGGAGTACCGATCCCGACTAATACGAGTGGTTTCAAGACCACCGGGTGAAAACATAAGCGCCTTCGGAGCGGCCTGAGGGTGACGAACGTGTCACTACCTTGTTGGAGGTATCACCTTGGAGTTCTTGGCCCTTGCGTTGCAACGGCTTTGTGACAGCTATGAAGGATGGCTATGTTTCCCGCGGGATGGTGGATGTCGAGGTAGCGGCCTCGAGGAGGATTCAGAAGACGGGGCAGCGCCCTTGGAGACAGTGCGGCAACAACTCTATGGTGCTGGATGGTTTTTGCATGTCTTAGGTGGCAATCTTGGCTGTCAGGGCGGCAAGGTATTTGGTTCGTTCGGTCGTGTGGCCTTAGGGCAGTATGAAAGCCAGAGCGGCGGCTCCGGAGTTTCTTCTAGGATGTTGGCTCGGGCCACTTGGGTGGCAGATTCGTTGTCTTGACGGGTGCGCGGCCTCGGGGTCAGTGTGCGTGTTGCAGAGGTTCGGAGCAGTTGGCATACGGTGAGGCAGCACAACTACGGGTCGGAGGTGGCCGGCGACCGGGGGTGTTGTGGCACATTTTTCCTCATGGTGTTTGGTGCTCTGCTCTGTTGTATCGGTTTTTGCCCGGTTATCCATTAATAAGCTGGGAATTTCCTCTTCTTATTGATAGGCAAACCTTTTATCTCGTTTAAAAAATATCCGTGTGGTGAAATCCGTGGAACTTATTCCAATCTAATGTAATAACTAATAGTTTTTTCAGTGACACCGCCACTGGAGCGAGCATGTGATGATAATAATGGTGACGCAAAGGTCATCGAGGAGGTGGCTGGTGGCAGCGTGAATAATAGATACGCGGAGTACGAGCTCGATGTCATGGTAGAGGACATCACAACGTGTTTTCAGCTCCGTGTGACCGGCGATAGGCATCATTGCTCCAATTGGGAGGAAATAAGGTATATATGTACGTTTTTCTCTCCCGTTGCAACGCACGGGTATTTTTGCTAGTAATAATAAAGTAAGAAGTAAGAAGTGTTTCTTACGGGTTCCGCTTTTTTCGGACGGTTTGTCCTTATAATTTTAGAAATTTTACCCGCCACGCCACCCATAAGTCAGGTAACCGTTCGTATTTTTTTCCATGCTCTGCAACACGGAAAAAGAACATAATCCATCGGGTGTGAGAGACGAGATGACATGTCGACCAAAAGTTCATACGGGATGAGGTATATTTCTGCACTCGCCGCAGATTTTAGAAATCGCTGCTCTCAGCTCTCCCTTGTCCCCATCCGCCCATTCTGGCTTGACAATTCCGGTGACCTCCGACTCCCCGCCACTGCCAAATGGAGATTCCGCGCCTTTTTCTCATCCTGCACGATGACCCACGACAATCCCAGCACCCCAGTTTGTTTCCTCCCTTCCTTCCCCCTCGCCTCTACCCCTTCCTAGCCAGCGGCTATGAATTCCGGGGGCGAGTGGCAAGCCTTGACGGGAGCTATGCACGAGAGCGCTCTACAACTTTGTGTGGATCGTCTCTTCAACAGGAGGTGAGTTCCCGATCGCCAGCACTATGTCTCTAGCTTGAAGTAATCAGTCTCTAAATAGATACTGCAATGTCATCGATCAATACATTGGAATAATTAATTGTACCTAATCTGCTTTTGAGTGACCTGCCTGAATGCTATGATAGTACCATCGATTATGTAACCGTGCTGCAATATCAGCGCTTCTGATAATTTTGACACTACAACATCATCGGTTCTGTAGGATTGTTTCAACATTGATCTTCATGAAAATATAATGACAGTTGCAGCTATACAATTTAGAAAAAATTATGGACTGCAAAATAGTACTCCCTCCGATCCAAATTAGTTGACTCAGTTTTTTAAGATACGGATGTATCTAATACTAAATTATTTCTAGACACAATCGAATCTAGACAAATCTAAATCAACTAATTTGGGTCGAAGAAGTATTGTAAACAATGTTCTGGGTCGTATATGACTAGGACTCCACCTCGGTAACTTGGCGTGTGCAGGCCAAGTCAGCGTGGTCGCTGTATCCTTCTCTAACAAGTAATCCCTCCGTTTCAAAATATAAGATGTTTTACGTTTTACGAAAAGAATGCATCTAGACTTTTTTGAGAGCGGTAAAATCAATGTACGTATTAAATTTACTTTCATTAACTGAGCTCTTGTGTGTGTTTTCTTTTCTTTGACTTTTCCTACTTTTGAATTTTGCATGAAAAAAGAGGGGCAAAAGAAAAAAAAACTAAGTGCACCCTCCGCGTTAGGCGAATGTAAAGTAAATATAGAGAGTGAGATTTTCGGCCTACATCGGAATGTGAGTGGATAGAGAGGGATAAATTTGGTTACATTAGATTATATTAAAATGTAACGTTAAATTGTAATTTTTTACGAAAAGTATAAGACATTAGACTAAATAAAACTAAAACTGAGTATACGAGTATTTATTTCTTCCGTTGCAACGCATGGGCACTTTTGCTAGTCTCTGTCTTAATTCAAGCCCTTAAGAACTGATTGATAATAATCGGTAGAGTAGATAGCAATTTAAGTACTCAATGCAATTACACTCAACATCATGGGATTTTGTTACGTTAAATCACGTAAGATAGAAGTATGCCTATTTATAACATATCGGAGGTAATACGGCTGGCAAGTATCTAATTTGCCTTGTTCAAATAAGTTTTTCCAAAATTGCAAATACCTCATTTCCAGAATTTACTAGACTGTAAGTAAGACATAATTGTATGTAAGACAAAACTTAAGTGCATTATCTTACCCAAACATTTACAAGGATTTTCAATAAATACAGTTTTAATCGATATTACTAAATTATATAGGGTGGAAGTGTTAAGAAAAAATTTCTTTAATTTGTTTCAAATATAACACCAGCGACAACAAAAAAGCATGAAAGGGATACAAGATGGAAGTAGCAGTTACATGGAGCTTCTATCTTAGGTAAAAATAGCACCAAAGTGACGAGGATGAGTGGCTCATAAGTTCGAGGAGCGTGGCGGCACGGTTGAAGCATCTGTGGGCGCAGAACGGAGGGGCTTCACCTTTATGGTAAAGGCACGCGGCCCTGCACCAGTATGTGGGAGAATATTTTGTGTTGGGTTGTCGGATTTGGGTAAATTAAATCTACCGGAGCTGAACATGCATGCCAAAGGTTAGCGTGCAGTCAGGGGAGAGGATTCAGATGGTGTCGCTTATATTGTTGGCTAGAGTAGAACTTAGCGTGATCCATGCTGGTGAGGGGGTTTGCAGTTTATGGCGCTGCCTATCCGTCGAGTTGTCATTGGTTATCGGGCTGCAATATTGTGCAACTTGTCTGAGTTTTCTCTACCATCAATTGCCTCTACCATCAATTGCATCAATTTATTTTATAAGTGTGCTCCCTCGTGAGATTTTACATGTATTCTGTATATTGGTATGAACTGACTCAATCCAAAAATGTAGTGAAGTTTTCATTGACACTTTACAACATCATATTGCTAAAGTAGATCTATTCTTATATGAAGGAAAGACGCATACTAATTTATTACTTCAGGTAATCATAATGAGTTGTGGTACTGGTGCTATTTGTAAGGATTTCTTCGTTATGTTGGTTTAGTATAGCGAAGTGTTCTCCACGATAAAACTCAAAGGGAGGGGAGGGCTAGCATAGTAACATCACAACATGTCAACTAAGTAATTTCTTTCTGAATCATTACACAAGTTTTAGCTGTTTGTTAATTGCATCATTCCTTTCACATGTGTAGCTGGCCAGGGGTAGCGACGAGATGGACATCACTAAGTACCAATTTATGATCTAATTGTTCGAATTTTGATGTGCATAATGGTGAAATGAGCGCTATATTTTGCTCTTGTTGGGTTGACCAGGACATTTGTGCAAGTCTTGAAGATGCAAGATTATAATCCCCTTATTCATTGTCTTCCTCTCCAGTTTTAATGTTTCAGCTTTTTTTGTCACATTCATCAGGATTTAATATTGGTTGGTCCCTATATATTGTGCTCTACTGCTCTCTCAAATTCAGCCAACAAGTCAAAGCCTAGATAATTGTTGGAGATATGCCCAAGAGGCAATAATAAAGTGGTTATTATTATATCTTTATGTTTATGATAAATGTTTACATCCCATGCTATAATTGTATTAACCGGAAACATTAATACTTGTGTGTTTTGTAAACATAAAAGAGTCCCTAGTAAGCCTCTTGTTAAACTAGCTTATTGATTAATGGATGATCATGGTTTTCTGATCATGGACATTGGATGTCGTTAATAACAAGATCTCATCATTAGGAGAATGATGTGATGGACACACACCCATAGTAAGCGTAGCATAAGATCAAGTCATTAAGTTCGTATTGCTATAAGCTTTCAAATGCATAGTAACCTAATCCTTCGACCATGAGGTTATGTTAATCACCATCACCGGATGGATACTTTGATGACATCAAACACCGCTTCGTAACTGGGTGGTTATAAAGGTGTCATTGGGTATTCTGAAAGTATGTGTTGAAGCGCATGGACCAAGATTAGGATTTGTCCATCCATATGACGGATAGATATGCTCTGGGCCCTCTCGGTGGAATGTCATCT
Source organism: Avena eriantha (assembly GCA_910589775.1). Taxonomy (NCBI): domain Eukaryota; kingdom Viridiplantae; phylum Streptophyta; class Magnoliopsida; order Poales; family Poaceae; genus Avena; species Avena eriantha. Next base: position 41,789,344 of record OU342741.1, read on the forward strand.
AGTTAGCTTGCAAGCATGTGACTGGGTCACAAGGGATGACATAACATGGAACGAGTAAAGAGTACTTATCAGTAACGAGGTAGAACTAGGTATGGAGATACCGACGATCAAACCTCGGATAAGTAGAGTATCGCGTGACAAAGGGAATTGGTTTCGTATGAATGGTTCTATCGATCACGAAGTCATCGTTGAGTATGTGGGAGCCGTTATGGATCTCCAGATCCCGCTGATGGTTATTGATTGGAGAGGTGTCTTCATCATATCGGCATATTCACGAACCGTAGGGTGACACACTTAAGGTTCGAAGTTGTTTTAAGTAGATATGGAACGTGCGTTGGAGACCGAATGTTGTTCAGAGTCTCGGATTGGATCCGGGACATCACGAGGAGATCCGGAATTGTCCGGAGAATAAGATTCATATATTGGGTATCATTTTCTAAGTTAGGAAATGTTCCGGAGTATTTGTATGAGGATTCTAGAAGGTTTCGGAATGTTCCGGAAGGTTCTGGAAGATTTCTTGGAGTTTGCTTGAAAACCAAGAAAGGATCAAGGAGTCCTTGTGGGGCAAGACAAGGAGTCGTGGGGGAGGAGGACTCCTCCCCCCCCTCCCAATCCGCCGGCCAAGGAAGGGAGGGGAGTCCTACTAGGACTCCCCCTCCCATGGCGCCTCCCTCCTTTAAATAGAGGGGTGGAGGCACCACACCCTTGCCCCCTCCACTCTTGCCCTAGCCGCCTCTCTCCTCCTCCTTTCTTCTGCTCAGGCTTAGGCGAAGCCCTGCAGAATTCTCTACTCCACCACCACCACCATGCCGTCGTGCTGCTGGGATTCCATGGAGAAGATCTACTACCTCCGCTGCTCGCTGGAACGGGGAGAGGAATGTCTGCTTCGACTCCGCACGTGTGACCGACTGCGGAAGCGCTGCCGGAACGCGGCGCCGGAAGGATCGTCTACTCGATCTTGAGATCGGCAAGTGATCGACTACATCAACCACGAGATCCGAATCTCGTAACGCTTTTGGATCTACAAGGGTTAGTACAGATCTATCTCGTTGCACATGTCTAATAGATTAGATGTTGGCTTTTATCTAGATTAGATCTGGGTTTTGTTCGTTCTTGCGGTAGAAATTTTTTGTTTTCCATGCTACGAACCCATCAGTGGTATCAGAGCCGTGTCTATGCGTAGATCTGTTGCGCGAGTAGAACACAATGGTTTTGTGGGCGTTGGTGCTCGTGCCGTCTTTTGCTTTGTGTACTTTGCATCTTGCGGTATGGTGGGATGAAGCGGCTCGGGCTAACCTTACATGTCATCGCACATGAGACTTGCTCCACGCTTGACGTGTAACTTGCTTTGCACAAGTGGCTTTGTGGGTGTCTGTCTCTCTCACCATAGTATAGATCCAATTTACACTTTGCAACTTGATAACACTTGTATCAACGTTGTGGTTCAGTTTCGTAGGTAAGATCCGTTCTTATTCGAAAGCCTCAAGCCACGTAAAACATGCAAAGAAAATTAGAGGCGTCTAACTTGTTATTGCAGGGGTTTTGTGATGTGATATGGCTATCATGTGATTGTGATTATATTTGATGTATGCAATGATCCTTGTTGTAATATGGCAACCAGCAGGAGCCTAATGGTTGTCTTCAATTCTGTTAAGACCTGCGTGTCTATTCATCTTGTAATAGCTTTGTTCCAAGTAGTTGTAATAGTTGCTAGTGATGATGGACAACCATGAAGCGGCGCCACTGACCTTGACGCCATGCTGGTGATGATGGAGATCATGTCCGTGCTTTGGAGATGGAGATCAAAGGCACAAGAAGAAAGGGCCATATCATATCATACTAATTATGAATTGCCTGTGATGTTAATCCTTTATGCATCTTGTATTGCTTAGATCGCGACGGTAGCATTATAAGATGATCCCTCTCACTAAATATCAAGTAATAAAATGTTCATCCTTAGTTGGCACCGTTGCTAAGACTCATCGTTTCGAAGCATCTCGTGATGATCGGGTGTGATAGACTCTACGTGTGCATACAACGGGTGCAAGCTAGATTTGCACATGCGGAAACTAAGGTTAACCTTGACGAGCCTAGCATGTACAGACATGGTCTCGGAACACGGAATACCGAAAGGTAAAGCATGAGTCATATGGATGATATGATGAACATGTTGATTGTTCGCCTTTAAAGCTACATCATCTCACGTGATGATCAGACTTGGTGTAGTGGATTTGGTTCGTGTAATCACTAAAACAACTCGAGGGATGTTGTTTTGAGTGGGAGTTCATTTGTAATTTGGATTAGTCGAACTCAATTTATCATAAACACAATCAAAGAGAATTTGCATAGTTTGTTGTAGTCATTGGCATTCGTTCACCACCTTACGCTTAGTTATAGTTGAGATAGTGGAACTATAGAAATTCTGGATATTTACTTTACGAACTGGTATCGTATTGTTTTGAATGTCAATTTAAAGTTTATAAGTCCTATTGCAAACTTTCAGCAAACTCTATTTACTCCATGAAGATTAATAAGTAGTATTAAATCAAGAGTAAGAATTCCAATGTTAGTATCTAAAGTATCATGTTTGTCTCCATGATTATTGATATTCAAAAGGTTGTTTTAATATCAAGATTATATTGGAGCTGAAAATTGTTTCAGAAACTATCATGTGTGAAAGATATTGTGATATCTGAAACAATGTTTTTGGTTGCATTATGAAAGAGTATAATTTAGCAAAATACATGTTCTCATATTTATGAAGGATGGAGATGCTAGGCATCCGAATCTACCAAAAAGGTTTTGGGAACTGATATTATATTCGCGATTCTTCCTTATAGGCTATAGTAGCTTGATCATGAAAGTTGTCATGATAAGGATGAATAGAAGATGTAAGTAAAATGTTTACTACACTAAAAGATTACTAAAGAATGGATTTTTGAAAGAACACCAAACATTTGATGATGGTGATCCACCTCAAAGTGCAAGTCCAAAGGTATTAGTAGTTGACTATATACGCTTTGTACCATGTGTCATGTTGATGACACCACTATTGATGTTGATAGATTCTTTTAAAAGAAAAGGAATTGCTGAAAGAGAATCTATAAAATATTTGACAGAAAATAAAAGGTTGGAGATGTCCAACTTAGGCATATAGAAGATATACATGTTATGGTTGTATTCCTTGCTTGTTAAACAATGTGGTTCTCTGGTATTGGATACCGAATTGGTTGGTATGAAGTGTCATACAGGACAACACAATTCATGAACTGCAATGGCCTAAGTAACTAGCAAGAGAATATGTGATGATGTTCATCGAAAACAAACAAAGGGTTGTTGTGTTGCTCGTTAACATCAAAGCTTGCCTTCAAGATTTGTTTCAATAATTGTTATTTTGATCAGGTATTATGACGACAAAAGGTTGTTCAAATAATTACCGTATTCCATAATAGATGGATAATATACAAGTCTGGTAGGAGAAATAACGACCATAAAACTAGTGCTAAAATGTCGCAAGAAAAATGATTGAAAGATCACTTGCGAAGTGACATCGTCGTTTAAATTATATTGAAAGGATATATGAAGAAACTCCATGTTGATGGATTTTTGGAGTCTTTGATTTGGATCAAATGATGCTTGTGATACTTTCCTGCAGATAATTAAAACTCTGTTCGTAGGCCAAAAGAGGAACGGACGACTAACTGATTGGAATTTGCACATATTGATGTATATAGTCCATTATGTGTAGTCGTGGGCGATGGATTTCAACTTCATATGCTTTCTCTGAAGATTTGAGTGAGTATATGTATATACTTACTCAATAAGGAAGAAGTATGAAACATTTGAAAAATGTTCAAAGACTTTCAAGATGAAGTGGAAAATCATTGTAACAAGAAAATAAAAGAGTTTATGATTAGATCATAAAGAAAGATGTTTGAGTTACAAGTTTAGCAAAACACCTAAGATTTGAGGAATCGTTCCATGGATTTGCATTTCCCAAAACACCATAGGAGTATGGAGTGTTCGAAATATATAATGAAACCTTGTTTTACATGGTAAGATCAAAGGTGTCATTTATAAAACTGCCATTATATTTTAAAGATTAAACCTTTAGTGACTACCGCTTTTACACTGAAAAGAGCTCCATCGTGATCCGTTGAAATGACACCATATGAGTTATGGTTTTGGATAAAACCCGAATTGTCTTTTCTTAAATTTTGGTATGCTATGCATAAGTAAAATATTTACAACCAAAGTCGGATAAGCACGTATTTGTAGGTTATTCCAAAGAATTTGTTGGGAATTTATCCATAACACCGAGGATAAAAGAGTTTGTCGCTTGGAACGTCAAGTTTCTTGAGAAGGAATTTTTCGTGAAAAGTTAAGTGGGAGGACAATAGAACTTTGATAAGGTTGTTGAACCTTAGCTATATGTGCTAAGTAGCGCAGCGCCGGAAAGTGTCCCGGTGACGGCCACAATGCTCATGGCTCTCGTGATTACAAAAGGTGTGATCTCGGAGATTAGAGTTCCTATAGAACCGTGTGGGTCGGTAAGAATCAAATAGTAAGATTTGATAAGCAAGTCGTTATTGTTTTGACAATGATGAACCGACTACATGCAAAGAAGCAATGATGGGCCCTGACTCCATAAAATGACTAGAAGTCATGGAATCCGTGATAGTATCCATACACGAGAAATCAAGTTTCTGAACTTAAAAGACCCTCTGGAAAGGCGTGAAGCCTATCGGTCGTGTTTGGATCTATAAAGAAATAGACATGGATGTTTCAAATCTATGAAATAGTCGACATGTCGGAAAGAGTTTACGACAATGTTCAAGGAATTGACTATGATAAGATTTGATCTTTCATAGCGATATTTAGTCTGGACGGATTAATGTAGCAACCACTACATATATTTTGGTATATGGTAGTTGAACAAACAAAACAAGTTCTTCTAATAGAATGGTTACCTAGGACGTGTACATGACACGATCCAAAGGGTTTTGTTAATTCAAAGGATGCTAAAAGAGTATGCAAAACTTCAATGGTTGAAGTGAGCATCGCGGAGTTGGAATCTTCAGAGACGATGAAGATGTTTGCATTTTGCAAGAAATTAAGTGGGAGCGCTAAGACATATTTCTAATACATTATGTGAAAGACATATTGTTGATTAGAAATAATGTATCTTTTATTGACATAGGTTAAGAATTTCATTTTGATGAAAGACTTAGGCATAACTCAAGAATTAGGCATCAATGTCTATATGGATAGATTGAGGCGCTAATATGGTTTTGCCAAATGTACATAGATAAGATGTTGAATGAGTTCAATATGGAAACAACAAGAAAGGTTCTTGATGCACGGAAAGGACTAAATCAAGATTCAAGTGTGTTGACACGAGATTCAAGTGTTTTGACACTTGGTGAAATCACAAGAATATTTTGATCAATCATTCTTTGAGATGTACACATCCAGATATGTCCTATGCTCTAAATGTTATGAGCATATACCAGAATGATTCATAAGATGATCATTGGACAATAGTAAAGATATTCTTATGAGCTTTGGAAGAACTAAGAATATATCATGTATAAGTGAGAAATAGTTAAAGGTAGTTCATTGTAAAGTGTTACATTGATACTAGTTTTGTCACAAGATACAAATTAAATTTATCTTAATTTAGACGATGGGTGGCACAATATAATGGAAAGGATGTTCCATGATGGATTTGAATGAGTTCCAAAGTTGAGATATTGTGACGGATACTACAACAAAAGGCTAAGTATATAACTGCTATAGTAGCAGCAAAGGAGGGCATTTGTGTTACGTAGTTTGTTATCAAACTAGGCGTGGTTCATAGCGGGATAATACTATGAAGATACATTGTACGACAATTGTATCAATATGATTTAATCCCAAGGAACTAAAGGTCTCACCAAATGACCAAATTTATACAATGCCATCTCATTGGAGAATGAGTAATGCATAGAGACGCAAGGACATGCAAATACAAACGGACCTAGAAGTGTCAGATCCGAAGATTATGTTTACCACTAGCAATAGTGTCTATACAACACCAGAAAGCCATAGGTGTTGAATGCACAAGTTTTTTAACTAGATTATTGACTCTAGTGCAAGTGGGAGACTGTTGGAGATATGCCCAAGAGGCAATAATAAAGTGGTTATTATTATATCTTTATGTTTATGATAAATGTTTACATCCCTTGCTATAATTGTATTAACCGGAAACATTAATACTTGTGTGTTTTGTAAACATAAAAGAGTCCATAGTAAGCCTCTTGTTAAACTAGCTTGTTGATTAATGGATGATCATGGTTTCCTGATCATGGACATTGGATGTCGTTAATAACAAGATCACATCATTAGGAGAATGATGTGATGGACACACACCCATAGTAAGCGTAGCATAAGATCAAATCATTAAGTTCGTATTGCTATAAGCTTTCAAATGCATAGTAACCTAATCCTTCGACCATGAGGTTATGTTAATCACCATCACCGGATGGATACTTTGATGACATCAAACACCGCTTCGTAACTGGGTGGTTATAAAGGTGTCATTGGGTATTCTGAAAGTATGTGTTGAAGCGCATGGACCAAGATTGGGATTTGTCCATCCATATGACGGATAGATATGCTCTCGGCCCTCTCGGTGGAATGTCATCTGGTTAGCTTGCAAGCATGTGACTGGGTCACAAGGGATGACATAACATGGAACGAGTAAAGAGTACTTATCAGTAACGAGGTAGAACTAGGTATGGAGATACCGACGATCAAACCTCGGATAACTAGAGTATCGCGTGACAAAGGGAATTGGTTTCGTATGTTAATGGTTCTATCGATCACGAAGTCATCGTTGAGTATGTGGGAGCCGTTATGGATCTCTAGATCCCGCTGATGGTTATTGATTGGAGAGGTGTCCTCATCATGTCTGCATATTCACGAACCGTAGGGTGACACACTTAAGGTTCGAAGTTGTTTTAAGTAGATATGGAATGTGCGTTGGAGACTGAATGTTGTTCGGAGTCTCGGATTGGATCCGGGACATCACGAGGAGATCCGGAATTGTCCGGAGAATAAGATTCATATATTGGGTATCATTTTCTAAGTTAAGAAATGTTCCGGAGTATTTGTATGAGGATTCTAGAAGGTTTCGGAATGTTCCGAAAGGTTCTGGAAGATTTCTTGGAGTTTTCTTGAAAACCAAGAAAGGATCAAGGAGTCCTTGTGGGGCAAGACAAGGAGTCGTGGGGGAGGAGGACTCCTCCCCCCCTCCCAATCCGCCGGACAAGGAAGGGACGGGAGTCCTACTAGGACTCCCCCTCCCATGGCGCCTCCCTCCTTTAAATAGAGGGGTGGAGGCGCCACACCCTTGCCCCCTCCACTCTTGCCCTAGCCACCTCTCTCCTCCTCCTTTCTTCTGCTCAGGCTTAGGCGAAGCCCTGCAGAATTCTCTACTCCACCACCACCACCACGCCGTCGTGCTGCTGGGATTCCGTGGAGAAGATCTACTACCTCCGCTGCTCGCTGGAACGAGGAGAGGAAGGTATGCTTCGACTCCACACGTGTGACCGACTGCGGAAGCGCTGCCGGAACGCGGCGCCGGAAGGATCGTCTACTCGATCTTGAGATCGGCAAGTGATCGACTACATCAACCACGAGATCCGAATCTCGTAACGCTTTCGGATCTATAAGGGTTAGTACAGATCTATCTCGTTGCACATGTCTAATAGATTAGATCTTGGTTTTTATCTAGATTATATCTGGGTTTTGTTCGTTCTTGCGGTAGAATTTTTTTGTTTTCCATGCTACGAACCCATCAATAATTTGGTCAGTGTATATGCTAGCATCATTGGTTTCAAGTAATTTCAGGTTGAGTCGTCACTTCAAGTGGACACATAATAAAAAATGTGTACTCTTTTCCTGAATGCCTATATGGGTGTTAGATTTGAAGATAATAGTTTTTGTACTGGTTTGGCAGCAGATAAAGAGAAGCTTCTACTTTCTGCTCAAATATTCAGACTTGGGGCACATAAAAAATGTACTATCTATTGTGACTCGGATGAAAAGTGGACACATATAAAATGTGTACTCTTTTCCTGAATGCCTATATGGATGATAATAGTTTTTTACTGGTTTACAAGCGGATAAAGAGAAGTTTCTACTTTCTGCTCAATTATTCAGACTTGGGGCACATAAAAAATGTACTATCTATTGTGACTCGGATGATCTGTATCCATGAAGCAATTTTGGTGGTGGAAGGCTGAGATGAGGCCGAGATGTGTATCGAACGAGATCAACCACATGTCACAGTCCACTCCGGTGAGGAACCTGCGGACAAGTGTCGGCGGCAGTGCTGCTGGGATAGATTCACGACTCCGAGTAGTGTGAGTGGAGAGAGCATCACTGCCGGTATGTATCTCTCCCTGAATAATAGCGGCGCGTTTGGTAACGCATCAGTGATCGGGCCATCGAGGAGCTCGTCGGGGGACAGGTTTCGTAGGAGAATGACCACGTCCAAGTACACGTGTGAAGGAATACTGCTATATCAGGTCCATGAGCTCGCACTTCTCCAACACATCTCAAAGAAAATTTGTAACTACTGCTCTAAGTTTATTTGTGAAGGGTACTTAATTAAACCATTTGAATATGCTTCCGATATTTGCAACCATCCTTATCCATGACAAAGCTTGATATTACTTTATTTTTCTCTTTTATAGTGCCTACTTTTCTCTGCATTGAACAGGAATACCATGAATATAATCATAAGGAATGATACCGAGGTGTGCTTGCCCTTGGTAATGATTCTAGAGTTGATGTTTACTTTGTGAATTGGCAAGAAAGGTACGACAAAACCATATAATGGTGATTCTGCAATTTTTTTCCAATATTATGACACCATTTTTTATATCCACAACTGATATATACCTACCACTGTTTAGGCCCCTACTGTTATATGCATTTATAGTTGTTGACACCATAATTCTATGGTAGATATGGACGAGCATTTTCTTACACCCACTCATGATTATGATTTTAGGGAGGAATACTAACGAGTATGCCACAGGTCCATCCAACAATTTTTTAATTGAGAATCAGGTGTGCCAACTAGGGGTGATATTCCTTATTAACTCCTAGATCTTTGTATTTGTGGTACATGGTAAATCTATCACTCTAAAAATACGTCTGGTACTTCTAAACAAGAACTCATTTGATAAATTGTTGTTCTGTTGTAGTAGATATCACATCTGCAAGTAGGACTGGATCAAATTAAATATTGCTATCTTTTATTCTTCACAAGGCCTGATTGGGATTGTTATTTGACCTTCCTATCTCTACTACTTAAAAAGAACGAATTTCCTTTGTTTCTTCCGGTCTCTAGTTTCGTCAACATCTTTTCAAATAAGACCATTTTACCCTCCCACCGAATCACCCGGATCCTCGATACCTCTCTCAATTCGTCTGACCCCTCCCCTCCTTATCCTCATAAAGTGGGAAATCAACCGACGTCTCCCTATCCAACCCAATCCCCTCTCTCATCTCCCCTGAGCCGCAGCGATCGACGGTACATCAACATGAGACACAGTGGCCGTCGGACCCCTCTCCAGCCTCCCTCCTCACCGTCGCCGGCAGCCATGGTGGGCGTTGACGATCCTCCGTCCGGTGCAAGGAACTACCGTTGCCCGAACCCCCGCCCCGTCCCTGTTTCACTACCAACAAAAATTAATCCGTCCAAATCAAGGGTTCCACGTGATGGCCGAGGCTCGGACCATTTTGATTTTCTCATCCATGTCCGCCCTCCTCTGCAACGACCGCCATTGAAATCGTGCCACGGTAATCGTGTCCCCGCTTAGCTATCTAGGTTATTATTTTCCTCTTGCTTCAGTAATTCTTATGCGATACCAATTCACATCTAATGTTGTCCTTCCTGCATGTGCTTGCCGTCTTCTTGGCCGAGGTCTCCATTGTTTTCTCAAGTTCTCATGGTCGCAGCAGTCAGGCTAGCCTGACATATCGACGCCAGTGCTGCACCTATTCCCGAGTCACGTTTAGATATGAGGGCGGACCTCGGGATTCATCTCCCGGAAGGCCGGTTTACCTTGGAGGCTAGGTATGCCATTCAGCCATTGCGATCACCCTGGTAGGAAAACGATGCCCTATTTTGTGCTACCAAGTCAACTTGGATTTCCCTATGTTACCTTTGCGGTTTGGATTGAGCTTGTCGAGGCCCAGTTCATGGATAATACACTTCAAAAGTATTAACATTGATGGGTGAATGCCTGCTCTTTGTCTATTTATTGGAAGGTCCCTAATGTTTTCTAGATGATAATTGTCTTATTTCAGTAATATTTTACTTATATACTTTAAGAGCTTCTTCTATGCATACATTGTGGATTAGCGTCCAGTGAAGGTAGTTAATTTGTCATTGTTTTCCCTGTCTGAATTCAAGCCCTTAAGAACTGGTTGATGATAATCGGTAGAGTAGATAGCAATTTAAGTACTCAATGAAATTACACTCAACATCATGGGATTTTGTTACATTAAATCACGTAAGATAGAAGTATGCCTATTTATAACATATCGGAGGAAATACGGCCGGAAAGTATCTAATTTGCCTTGTTCAAATAAGTTTCTCCAAAATTGCAAATACCTCATTTCCAGAATTTACTAGACTGTATGTAAGACATAATTGTAGGTAAGACAAAACTTAAGTGCATTATCTTACCCAAACATTTACAAGGATTTTCAATAAATGCAGTTTTAATCGATATTACTAAATTATATAGGGTGGAAGTGTCAAGCAAAAATTGCTTTAATTTGTTTCAAATATAACACCAGTGACAACAAAAAAACTGAAGGGGATACAAGATGGAAGTAGCAGTTACATGGAGCTTCTATCTTAGGTAAAAATAGCACCAAAGTGACGAGGATGAGTGGCTCATAAGTTCGAGGAGCATGGCGGCGCAGTTGAAGCATCTGTGGGCGCAGAACGGAGGGACTTCACCTTTATGGTAAATGCACGCGGCCCTAGATATTTTGTGTTGAGTTGTTGGATTTTGGGTAAATTGAATCTCCCAAAGCTGAACATGCATGCCAAAGGTTAGCGTGTAGTCAGGGGAGAGGATTCAGATGGTGTCGATTATATTGTTGGCTAGAGTGGAACTTAGCGTGATCCATGCTGGTGAGGGGGTTTGCAGTTTACGGCGCTGCCTATCCGTCGAGTTGCCATTGGTTACCGGGCTGCAATATTGTGCAACTTGTCTGAGTTGTCTCTACCATCCATTGCCTCTACCATCAATTGCATAAATTTATTTTATAAGTGTGCTCCCTCATGAGATTTTACATGTATTCTGTGTATTGGTATGAACTGACTCAATCCAAAAATGCAGTGAAGTTTTCATTGACGCTTTACAACAGCATGGTGCTAAAGTAGATCTATTCTTATATGAAGGAAAGACACATACTAATTTATTACTTCAGGTAATCATAATGAGTTGTGGCACTGGTGCTATTTGTAAGGATTTCTTTGTTATTTTGGTTTAGTATAGCGAAGTGTTTTCCACGATAAAACTCAAATGGAGGGGAGGGCTAGTATAGTAACATCACAACATGTCGACTAAGTCATTTCTTTTTGAACCATTACACAAGTTTTAGCTGTTTGTTAATTGCATCATTTCTTTCACATGTGTAGCTGGCCAGGGGTAGCGGCGAGATGGACATCACTAAGTACCAGTTTATGATCTAATTGTGCGAACTTTGATGTGCATAATGGTGAAATGAGCGCTATATTTTGCTCTTGTTGGGTTGACCAGGACATTTGTGCAAGTCTTGAAGATGCAAGATTATAATCCCCTTATTCATTGTCTTCCTCCCTAGTTTTAATGTTTCAGCTTTTTTTGTCACATTCATCAGGATTTAATATTGGTTGGTCCCTATATATTATGCTCTACTGCTCTCTCAAATTCAGCCAACAAGTCGAAGCCTAGATAATTTGGTCAGTGCATATGCTAGCATCATTGGTTTCAAGTAATTTCAGGTTGAGTCATCACTTCAAGTGGACACATAATAAAAAAATGTGTACTCTTTTCCTGAATGCCTATATGGGTGTTAGATTTGAAGATAATAGTTTTTGTACTGGTTTGGCAGCAGATAAAGAGAAGTTTCTACTTTCTGCTCAAATATTCAGACTTGGGGCACATAAAAAATGTACTATCTATTGTGACTCGGATGAAAAGTGGACACATATAAAATGTGTACTCTTTTCCTGAATGCCTATATGGATGATAATAGTTTTTGTACTGGTTTGCCAGCGGATAAAGAGAAGTTTCTACTTTCTGCTCAATTATTCAGACTTGGGGAACATAAAAAATGTACTATCTATTGTGACTCGGATGATCTGTATCCATGAAGCAATTTTGGTGCTGGAAGGCTGAGATGAGGCCGAGATGTGCATCGAACAAGATCAACCACATGTCACAGTCCACTCCGGTGAGGAACCTGCGGACAAGTGTCGGTGGCAGCGCTGCTAGGATAGGATTCACGACTCCGAGTAGTGTGAGTGGAGCGAGCATCACTGCCGGTATGTATCTCTCCCTGAATAATAGCGGCGCGTTTGGTAACGCATCAGTGATCGGCCCATCGAGGAGCTCGTCGGGGGACAGGTTCCGTAGGAGAATGACCACGTCCAAGTACACGTGTGAAGGAATACTGCTATTTCAGGTCCATGAGCTCGCACTTCTCCAACACATCTCAAAGAAAATTTGCAACTACTGCTCTAAGTTTATTTGTGAAGGGTACTTAATTAAACCATTTGAATATGCTTCCGATATTTGCAACCATCTTTATCCATGACCAAAGCTTGATATTACTTTGTTTTTCTCTTTTATACTGCCTACTTTTCTCTGCATTGAACAGGAATACCATGAATATAATCATAAGGAATGATACCGAGGTGTGCTTGCCCTTGGTAATGATTCTAGAGTTGATGTTTACTTTGTGAATTGGCAAGAAAGGTACGACAAAACCATATAATGGTGATTCTGTATTTTTTTTCCAATATCATGACACCATTTTGTATATCCACAACTGATATATATACCTACCACTGTTCAGGCCCCTACTGTTATATGCATTTATAGTTGTTGACACCATAATTCTATGGTAGATATGGACGAGCATTTTCTTACACCCACTCATGATTATGATTTTAGGGAGGAATACTAACGAGTATGCCACAGGTCCATCCAACAATTTTATTATTGAGAATCATGTGTGCCAACTAGGAGTGATATTCCTTATTAACTCCTAGATCTTTGTATTTGTGGTACAGGGTAAATCTATCACTCTAAAAATACGTCTGGTACTTCTAAAAAAGAAGTCATTTGATAAATTGTTGTTCTGTTGTAGTAGATATCACATCTGCAAGTACGACTGGATCAAATTAAATATTGCTATCTTTTGTTCTTCACAAGGCCTGATTTGGATTGTTATTTGACGTTCTTACAATGCGTACTTAGAAATGTTATTTGTTGTCCTGAATAACACTTGTGTACTATCTCAGTTTCTTAATACATAAGGAAAACATGATTTGCTGAGAGGAATTCAGCATGGGATGCACAATCCAGCGCCTCTGCACCTCCATGCCAAGAATTTTAGTGTTGTTGCCCCAATTCTCCACGTCAGGGGACGTGAGATTCACCGCCGCCATTGCTCTCCGTGGGCTGGTATGTTTCTATGTGATTGAACTGTACATAACGAAAAGCTGGTGTGATGATAACATAGTTATATAGAGTAACAGATCATACTGCATGAGGTCATAGTAGGTATTTACTCCTTCATCCGGCCTAAAGATTAAGAACAAGCTATAATATTTAAATGATCTGTAGATAAATTTCATGTCTAAAATCTTTAGCGGCAATTATTCGGTAAATACCCTGGTCACAATCTAAAGTCGTCCAATAAGTTCCATGTGTACAATCTTTAACCATGTGTATGTGTCAGAAGCTGCGTGAATTATTGTTACAATTTCATCTTCACACCTGCACGGTATTTGAGCACAAATGTATTTTTTCTATTTTAATTTATCGTCCAATATGTTTTAGCCAACCTATAAACGTAAATTATCTTTCCAACCTATAAATGTGAATTATCTTTTTTTAAGCATGACCTGGAGCAAGTACGTCTTTCTCTGACGAAGAGTTTCAATCGGAATGGGTTTTGCTTATCCTAAAGCGACCAGGCTAGATGAAATCCGAACATGCATCAAGCGTAGCATGAAGTCTCTTTACTAAACTGGAAACTTTACTAAACTGGAAAGTCGAATGCATCTGATCCAGATGTTGGCTTTGACACAGAAAATGGAGTGTAGATCACAACATTTCAAGACCAGAATTGTCGGTAATAACGGAATCTGCTATAAGGCTCTTATTGGGTGTTACATTTTCAGTTTCAAGTTGTGCCTTAACACGTGCATACTGAATGCTGATTTGTCATTTAATATACGTGTGTGATTATCTCTAATTTTCCTTTTTGTTCATCTTTTTTAACTCTGTAAACGCTATTTGAGTTCCGAAAGTTATCTAAGTTTGAGTTCATAAAGTTATCTAAGTTGGTATTTGGGCAGCCAGGGAGAAGGCACGAGGAAGGAATCGTTAGAGGCGGGTAAGGCTCTAGCACCAGTGTGGATCGATGAGGCGGGGGAGGCGTGGAGGGAGGTCGGCGGTGACCCAATAGCGAAGGTACAAACGGGGCAGCTATGTGGTAGGCCCAAACAGCGTCCGATGAGCTCTTTTGCATGCCTCCCGGCCGGATCAAACTGCATTGGAATCGAGCTCGGCCGGCGGTGCTGGTGGGGAGAGGAAGAGGCCAACTACCCCATGACGAGGAGAAGGGGCGGCGACGACCTCCATTTTTGGTGAGAGGGTCGAAGAAGGGAGAGGTAGCCACGAACCCAGGCTTTGGCGCAACCTCGAGTTCCCCTGCTCCTCATCCCTGATGTGCACCAGAGCTCTGAGGTAGAGCGCCTCCAGCCGTTGGGCAGAGGGAGCGGGAAGCAGATGCACCGGACAGAGAGGGGCAGAGAAGGGAGAGGGCAGCGGCGCTTGTGAGCTAGGGCAGGGAGCAGAGGCACCGGAGAGTTTTGTCCAAAGCGAGCACATTTGGGATAAGAGAGGAGAGGAACAAGATGTGCTCGCCTTTTTTCGTAAAAACAAAATTGACGTCGGCTTGATATAAGAGTAGTAGAATTAGAATATTTTCCAAAATGATATATTTACTATCCTAGATAATGCTTAGTCCTTACACATTTAATTCTATGTTGGCTCGTAACAGCTCAGCATATGCGCTACACTAAAGTATTAGGGGTTTCGCTTTTCTTAAACACAAGTTCAGGAAGGTAAGGTGCATGAGATAGAAAAATGGCTCTATTTTGATTCGCTTGCCTACAATAGATATTGTCCCTCTGTATCGTCTCATGACATAACCCCGTTCTATTAGAAACAATGCAAAGATAATATAAAGTTTTTGCAGTCCCTCCCGACATGCTCCCTCTTCCTCACTCTCTCCGCTCTTCCTCATTCCCTTCACGACGCCGCCGGCCACCTGATGCCCCCCCTCGCTGCCTTCCTCGTTTTCTACAGCAAAGGTGGTTGCTCGCCGCCTTGTCAGTTACTGAATTACATATGTGTATTGAGAAATAAAATTTGAGGACCCGTTGCAACGCACAAGCATTTATACTAGTAAAGTTAGAGTTGTCAACCTTGCACCTCCACCTCTTGCAATACATGGGCTTTAAGATTTATTAGGTAAATCTGAAAGCTTCACATGGGCCATCTCATAGCAGCCCATATACTTCTTACATGACGATATTTTCTACTGCATCTTTTAGGTGTACTTTTTTGTATTGTCTTTTACATTCTTTTCGGGTAAACCAGTGGCGAAGCGATCAGCAAAAGCCTATGGCTATGGGGTCAGCATGCTTAGCTATTAGGGACGAATCCATAAATACCAGCAAACTTAAGGTATTTTTAAAAAAGATGCTTAGCTATTGTATTTTTTACATTAGTTTCCCCCTTTTTTCAAGGTAGACAAAAGAAAGAAGAATGAATTCACTAGTAGTAACAAGATTAAGCACTCTCCTTTACATCCTTAAATACCACTTCATTTTAGTGTGTTTTTACTATTCTGAGATGAACTAGTAGTAAACATTTGCAAGGTACTCAATCAATAAAAAAGTTACTTTTTTTATTGGGGCGCGCTAGGCGTCCCTAGGGGATAATTTTCCTTGGGTCCCTAGGCCGCCACGTGTCCCCAAAAAAGGGCATAATCCCGCTTTTGCTACAAACGGACCGAATTTGCTACAATATGTCTCGATTTTGCTACATGGAGCAAAAAACGGTTCGGCCGAGGAAATAGAAAAACAGAACAGTTCTCGTCGGAGAATTCGTCGGCGACTGTGTAGCAAAAAAAGTCCTAATGTCGCAAATCCGACTTCACCGGAGACTCTCGCCGGAGACGTCGTAGAAAAGGTTTTGCGCTATTGTAGCAAAACCAGATAACGGTGGTAGCAGAAAAATATGCTAATGTAGCAAAAACCCGATCTCGCCAGAGACTTTTGCCGGGGACATCACCGGAGAACTTGCTAGACATGTCATAGCAAAAGTTTTATGCTATTGTAGCAAGATCGTACAATAATTGTAGCAAAACAAAACTGAAATTGTAGCAAACCCAATTTAACACGGACATGTCAAAGATTCTCACTTGAACTTTGTAGCAAAACTTGTGTACTATTGTAGCAATATCACATAGCAGATTGTAGAAAAAAAATATTACAGTAGCATCGTTGTAGGGTCGTTCTGTAGTACCGTCCCTGAAACTGGTAGCACCACCAATGCCTATGGTACCACCGTCAGATACCTAGGATAGCGAAAATCCGAGCCACTTGTACCACTGCGTCGACCATGCCTAGCAAACCTCGATGACCCTTGTAGCATCGCCACCCGACCGCACGTAGCAAACTCTAACGCCCTTTGTAGTAGCGCTGCCGGCCGCATCAAAATCCGAGAGGCCATGGATGCCTCATCTACTAGTACCATGGCAGAGGAGGTTTGGCCCCGGAGCACGTGTGGCGAGGTTCATAGCCCTTGTCCCGGAGTGGTTGGGGGTGGCCACCATGGAAGGCTGTAGAGATGGTCGATGCCATAGGAGGCAGTGGAGCAGACGAGCCCCATGGGAAGACAGTCGCCATCGTCATCCATGGCGCCTCTACCAGAGCCCGTGCGGAGGGGTTCATGTCCCTGTGGATAGAGTTGGGGCCAGGGGAAGGGGTCGCCGGCGAGAGAACCAGGAGACGGTGCAGGGGAGGGGCAGTGGGAGCTCTAGGCTGCAGCGGGGTGGAGCCCCCCGGGGATTGCGGTGGCGCGAGTTACAGCGGCTCGCTACGTCCATGGCAGGGGTAGGTGAGGACGGAGGTGATTGTGGTGTGGTGGAGGGGGAAGTCCCAGTTCGAGATAAGGCAGCGCCTGGTCCCACCACGTGGCGGGCTCGCGAGATGCGAGGCAAGCAAGCAGGGATGGATTTGTTCGATCCCCGTGGGAAGTGTATCCTTTTCCTTTTTTATTACGACTGACCGCTCATCCAACACATCGAGTTGAAGCTGCCAATTCCACTCGAGAAAAAACATAAGCATTTCGTTGCAATTATATAAGGGAAGGGGTTTCCCTCAGAAAAAGATAAGGGAAGGGGTGCTAAACCGTGGAAATGCAACCCCCTAGGAAGGCCCCCCGGCACCATCTCTGCCCATATGTTTGTTAGAGATTCATGCTAGTCTTTTTACAAAACAACCCTCCCACCTCACTTCTTTAGTCTATTACAGTTTTGCTTCTCAGCCCCTAGTGTT
Source organism: Avena eriantha (assembly GCA_910589775.1). NCBI lineage: Eukaryota > Viridiplantae > Streptophyta > Magnoliopsida > Poales > Poaceae > Avena > Avena eriantha. Next base: position 41,807,261 of record OU342741.1, read on the forward strand.
TTCAAGTTTTATACTTGTTTCATCGTTGTTTGTCTCCCCACTTGTTATACAGGGGAAATATTCTTTTGTTTAATTTACTAATTATTCATTTTTAGTTACAATATAGTTTCATAAAATATATTTTTTAACATGTAAGAATTTTCACATAATATTTCACAGATTTTTTTCAAATAGCCATACGAACATTCATATTATTTTTTTCAAGGGAAAATCATATAAATTTCATACAAGTTCCATATACCTAAAGATTCATACAAGTTCGATAAATTCATGTAAGATTCATTGACGATTCTTCCAACAGTAGTTCCATAAAATAGATTCATACAAGAATCAACAGCAACCTTAACTTTAGTTCATGTAGCAATTAAATAATCACAAAAATCATCGGACTTGAAAAAAATATTGCATAAAATAGAATTATGAGTGAAACTTGCATACACTTTTAGTTTCATACAAGAAATCATACACGTTACATACAAGAAACATCAGATTCATACAAGATCAGATTCATACAAGAAATCATACACGTTACATACAAGAAACATAAAAAAAAGAAAAAATCATACATGTTTCATACACCTGTTCAAGATCCAAGCATGAAGAAAAAATAAAGAAAAAGGAGGGCCCTGATCCGGCCACTCATAGCAAGAATCAACCAGTTAACAAAGAGATCCGGCCAAAAAATCCAACCACGAACTGGATCCAAGCATGAAGAAACAATAAGAAAAAGGAGGCCCCCAGATCTGTGAACATGTATGAATCTTCGCCGAAACTTGGACATGTCCACCTACCACCGCCACCGAGTCCAGGACGAGGTCATGTTCCTTCTTCCACAAGCAGCATGGGCCGATCTCAGGGGAGGAGGCACGATGGGGGAGCTTGAGGGAGGAGGCCACCGGCGTGCTGGGGGGAGCTCGGGGGAGGAGGAGGAGGCACGCTGGGGCGAGCTCGGGTGGCGGTGACGAGGTGAGGTTGGAGCTAGTCGAGATCTGGGAAGGAGGTGGGCCAGACGGAGGTGGGGGCGACAGAGGTGGGGGAGGCGGGTCGTCGATGGGCGGTCGCCGCTGCTCCATGGCGCCTCCCCCATGGGCGGCATGGAGGGGGAGGAGGTGGTGGGCGGTGGGAGGCTATCAGGGAGGAGGAGGCGGCAGCATGGCGACGGGAATCGCGATGGGTCGGGGTATGGGTCTGGGTTGTGTGGTTATGCTCTGCCCTGGACAACTGGCTAAATCAGAAAAAGTGGAAGGACTAAAATGCAAACGTGCAGTGACAATGACTGTGTTGACTTTGCACGAATCTCCAACTAATCATGTGGTAAAGATGATGCCGGGTCCTCTTATATGTGGAAAATCCGTGTTGTGCTAAACCGTCGCAAATAACGTGCTCGACACTGCGTGATTCCACCAAACCTAGTACGGTATGATAAAATATGTCCTAACTCCAAAAATAACTTAAATACATGGCCAACCCTGACAAAGTCAAGAAAGTATACATACGAGCAGAGGAGTCTGCAAAAGCAACATGGCATTGGCATCTGGATCGTGCCATGTGAGCACCCGCCACCAGGAATCACTCTTGGTTCACGACGCGGCAATCCTCCCTGACCTCGCCCTCGTCGCCGGTGAGCGGGCCGAGGCCGCCCAGCTTCAGCATCGCCGCGCCAAAGTCCTCGGCGAACCTGTCCGGGTTCTCGGCGTAGTACCGCACCATCCCGTCGCTGGCTCCGCCGTGACCCCGGTACAGCTGCTGGTCCGTGTGCAGCAGCGCGCGGCCCTGCATGAGGCCCCGGTAGTAGTCCGTGTCCACGGTGGTGGGCGTGTCGTCGAGCGACGCCAGCGGCTCGTCCTCGCCGGCGGGCGGGCACCGCGCGTCCAGCGAGGCCGCGTAGGACGGGTCCAGGGTGTCCGTCTCGTTGTAGATGCGGTCGCGGTAGAAGACGCAGCGGGAGTAGCCCAGCGTGTGGGCGCCCGAGAGCACGACGAGGTCGCGCAGGGTGAGGCCCTGGGACTCGAAGTTGGCCGCCAGCTCCGGGAGGTCCATGAACGGGTTCGGGATGCTGTCGTCCGCGTCGTCGAGGCTCGCCGTCGTCGCGTCACGCCGGCCGAGGAGCACGTCGTACGAGCTTCCTCCCAGCTGCGTAAGAGCAAGTGCAATAAGTTCTAGTCAGCTGACTATAAAGATTAAAATATTATTTTTTTTCTTAGTTTGAAAGAGAAGAAGAGTGGGCTCTCATGCAAGAGTCAGCTCTAGTACATGCTCCTAGGCACTTTAAGAGAGTGAAAGGTGGGCCATGTAGTGCTAAAATATTATATTTTTGTAGCTCACTATTGTATATACTAGCTCTAAGTTAGTTATAGATAACATGACACTTGACTTATAGCCAGCAGTTGGCTATACTATTGTTCTTGCTCTAAACGACCATCACCACGTTGCCATTTTGGCCGCACACCAAGTCAAAATTAATTTTCCTCAGATAAAAGGTGTTACTACTGCAAGTCGTCAGAGGAAGACAGGGAGAGCTGAACTTCTCTGATAGTAACAATTTTCTTTAGGAAAAATGTGTACCCTACTAAAGTGCTATTAGGTATGAGAAAATGTTGCTCGTCGTCGTAAAGATGCTGTAAACATTTCTTATCCTACGGTTAGTGCTTGCTGCTAGTACATTCAACTGGCAGTTTGCAGTTAAACTCTTCGGTTTTGCTATTTCTCAATCGACTAAGATTTTCTTAAGTCTCAGTCACCTAAGAAAAGTGCAACCGTCTGTTCAAAAAAAGTGCAACCGAAACTCAGTTGTACTTTTCTGGCAGAAAAATGCAATTGCATTTTTTTGTTGGAAAAGTGTAACGGGAACGAGTTGTACATTTCTTTTAACTACGGTTGCACTTTTCTTAGGTGATTGAGACTTAAGAAAATCTCAGTCGATTGAGACTTAGACAAACCGTAAACTCTTACACGGACAAGCTACTACTGAATTTACTGAACTTACTGCAACAATGGAGTCGCGAGCGGCAACGGCGAGGATGTCAGCGCAGGAGACGACATTCCCCAAGCAGGCCGTGTTCACGGCGGACTTGATCGCGTCGATCACGTCGAACCCTCGCACCGACATGTTGTTGGCCTGCGCCGTCTTCTCCCCGATCATGTCGTCGGTGTCATCCAGCAGAATGGAGCCGTCGCAGCCCTGCAAACATTCAGAACAAAATGGCTCAGCTAATATTTCTGCACGATTGTAACTGTAACCACATGCGTGGAATAAGTGACTGCTTGATGGAGCTCACATTGACGAAGCAGTCATGGAAGTGCAGCCGGACCAGCGACGCGCCCATCCGGGGCTCCTTCACGATGGCCGCGCCGACGACGAGCTTGATGGTCGCCAGCGCCTGCGGGCACGACTCGGCGTAGTAGTCCGCGGTGAGCTCCTGCCCGGAGGCGCCCGGCGCACCGCCCAGAGCCGCCGCGGCTATCATGGCCAAGCAAACAAGAATCGCTGCCATTTCCTGAAGAATCAAGCTAGTACCAAATTAACAGTCTGTACCAGTGGCTAGCTAAGCTAGCGATCAGAAATGATGCTCCGATGTGAGTGACTGATTTGGTGCGTGATGTAGCCAGATAGAGTTGGAGCCGTGTGTTTATATACAGCAGCTCAGTGAGATTGATAGATTGGACCTGTCACGATTAATCAGCGACGTTACCAACCGGTGCGAATCTTGGATTTGCTCAGTGCGAGGCTTGTGTAAGAAGAGACCGGTTTCTTCTCCATCTTATCGATGATTACTCATTGACAGGCAGGCTTGTGGCTTTCTAGTGCTGGAAATGGCTTTCACTTTCTTGCGTGTGATGCCGACTTCTTAAAAAAAAACCTAAACCGTGTAAGTTGATCAGTACTGCGTTAATTCATTATCGTAATCGTTTTAGGCCTTACTTTAGACTTCCATATTTTAAACTTTGAACCAGAAACTTACCATCAACAAAGCAAGTTGGTGCGAGTGCGAAATTGCGAGGTTTCTTGCAGAGACTTAGCTGCCTTGCCGACAGAATCCTCTCCATACTTAAGCTTTTGACGGGTCTGTCAGTTAAACACGAAAAGAAACAACCTGAATGCTATAGTTTATTTATGCTCCAGCAAGGTATTGGAAAACGATATTGCCAAGCAGCTGTCTCGATTGGTTTTGCATGTCAAGAAGTCATCCTAACCTCCTAATTTGAACTTACCTTTGAGCAGGGGCATGCATGCACGGGACATGTCGGTAGAAAGAGACGTCTGATCTAACTATTTACAGATCGCATTGTTCAGGAGGCCATCGACACTTGACAAAAGAGCCCCTACAAATAAAGTCCCTATGCAGGAGAAAAATTATATCGGACCTGGTCCACAGCCTCCTCGGCGTGGACCAACCCCAAACGACGACGCGCGTCCATCCAAGTATGAAGGCGCACGATCCACTTATATTTTTGACCACCGTACATATACGACTCGCCTCGACAGTTTTTCTTTGGATGTGCGACCGTCGCGCGGCGGCGGCAGCTCTTGGCCAAAGCTGGCGCCCGCGGCAGCTCTTGGCCAAAGCTGGGCGCGGAGACGGCTGCCGACGAGCACGACCGACGAGCCGCGGCAGGAAATCCCTAGCGGACAAGGTGCGGAGGGAGATTTACAGACCATGCCGACTGAATGCTGTTCGTCGGCGCCCTGCTCGGTCGGTGGCCGCTCGAGTCAGGAACACGGACGACGAGGTGTTGGAAGGAGTCAGGATGATTCGCTGCAGAAACCGAATCTCGTTGCTAGCTTGGATGGTCATGTTGTCTTGTCGTCGTCGTGCACCTCGTCGGCGGCCTGATAGCACAGCAGACACGTGCCGTTGTGTGTGGCTTCTGCCGAGCGGCCGCTCTGCCGGAGTTCAGATGTACGTGTCGCGCCGGGCTGCCGGAGATTGGTTATCCAGAAAAGAAACTGCAAGGGCTGTACTGTCGTAGCCCTAGTCAAGAATACGTACATGGTTCAAAAATATAAGTGGATCATCCGCCTTCGTACTTGGATGGACACGCCTCGTCGTTTGGAGTTGGTCCACGCCGAGGAGGCTGTGGACCAGGTCCGATATAATTTTTCTCCCCTTATGCATCTCTTTGATGTGGACACCGGGAGTCTCAACCGCTTCCGAACAACAAAAGAGTCCGCAAGGGTGTCAAGACTTGAAAAAAGTCTATTTTTCTTAGTTTTAATCTTAAGCAGTCTCATTGTACACAGGTCTCAAATAAAAAAAGTCTTACTGCACACAGCTTACCCACATTGGCATTCTGCCCCACACATTTAGTCCGTAAGCGTTAAATAGCGAAATGATGTCTTATGTGTATTGGATCCGCTCTTATGTTAGCATCACCACATGAATGAGAGTCTATTCCTATCCTCGGGCTTCCCATAACTAGGCCCCATCTAGAGTTGAACATTACAAAGAGGCGAAGTACATAGAAGCATCTGAAGTTGCAATGGAGGGTGTTTCGATGAAGGACATTCATGGTGTGGTTCCAAGTATGTTAGAGCAAATGAAGGTCTATTGTGACAACAATAGTGCCATAGCTCAACCAAGTAACCAAGGGTCCACCAGAAGAACAATCATGTACAACACCAATATCGTCCCATACGAGAGTTCATAAATGATGATGAAATCAGGATGTGCAAAATTCATGCGGACCTAAACGTAGCAGATCGTTGAGAAAGGCGATGACGCTTGCAAAGCATGTAAAACACCAGAAAGTCATACGTGCTAGATTGGTAAATGCAAAATAGATTATTGAATACATTGCAAGTGGGAATGTTGGAAATATGCTCTAAATGCAATAATAAAAGAGTTATTATTTATATTTTTGTTTCATAATTAAGTTTGTTGTTCTTCGCTATAATTGTATTAGTTTCGGATAATAAGTATTTGGAGGAAAACCCTAATACATTGGTGAACTTATGAACAACATATAATATATCCCTAATCTTGTCTCTAAGACTAGTTCATGTATCATTTATAGTCTTCATTTCCTGACTGTAGGCAAAATGCAAAATGTTGTAAGGTTTGCGATGATATATGAGATAGAAATGATCGTGGAATAATGATGATGGATGGAACCCAATTGATAAACCGTGAAATGCATCGTGGATATTGTTATCGGTAGTTTCTCAACAACAATGCTTTACCGCTACTAAGATCGTTTGACCATGAGACTTATATTAGACTTGGATACAATATGGATGTAGCGGGATCTACAAGCATTAATTTGCTATTAGGGTAACTATAAAGTAGATCTTCTTCATGTTGGATAGTATGACAATGTTCTGTATGTTGTAGCTATGAGAATGCTACTGCTCGCGATGGAGAGATACACTTTGGCTCCACTCATACACTCTGAGTCCACTCAAGTATTATGATATTCGTCATTGTTTGGTCAGACAAGTGATCAAGTTGTTACGGGAACATTGATAGTATGTAATGAGTAAAAGTGTACATGTTGGATAACGAGGATAACATAGTGTTTCTCTTCAGGTTATGTAAAGTATCGAGAAGCAATAATGTAAGAAAATTTTACCCTTAACCATTATTTTGGTTAGTGACATCGAAACTAAAGTGAGGACTAGTGTTTACACAGGTTTTAGTTCACAAGAGATGATGGAAGGTGGTGACAAACCATGAATTCGCTATTCAAAATAAGACCCGGTTCTTTGGTTTCATTTATCTATATGAGTCTAATAAGAAACACCGCACTATTAAGAGAGGTGCTCTTGATGATCTTAATGGGGATGTTTACTTAAGCCAAAAACACATCATGCTGCCATATATTGCCATCACACATAGAGAGGAGAGTTTAGCTTGTTGAATAAAATGCATTTTGAGATATCACTACAAAATCGGTCCCAGAGTCGGTGCCACCGCTTGCTGGACTAAACATTTAGGTTCCCACCGATTTCCTTGCCGATGCTCACTGATTTTCTAGTTAGTATTGGTTTTCGATTCACCTCGGAGGTGAAATCGGCTGCAACCAAAACATCAGTTTGTGAATCGTTCCACCGACCCTGGCACCGAAATGATCGCTGTGGGACCGATTTCTCCCAAGTGCAGGAGATCTATTGTAGTATCTTTTAATAAGAAAAGGTTGGTGTACCCACGAGGATCTGAAGGTATTGGTTAGAAAGTCTAACAAGTAAAACAATAAAAGATGCAAAGGTTTGGTATTTTTGGGTTTATAATTTGCAGAAAAGTAAAATGATATGAAGTAAATTACAATAAAGTAAATGCTCTTTTCAGAGAGCCCAATCCTCTATGCAGCAAGAGGACAAACTCAAGTATGTGTTATTATATGTGACAAACATTCCTGAGAGCGGCAGATTTACTTTGGACGGAGTGTAAAATAGGTGCAGCCATATACATGAGCAAGTCAACCCCTTGAAAGGGAAATGGACGTCGCCTAGAGGGGGTGAATAGGTGTTTTAAAATTATTACGGTTTAGGATATAATAAATGCAGAATAAAACTTAACGTTTAATTTGTCAAGACAACACCTATATTCACTAGGTTCACTAAGTGCACCAACAACCTATGCTAAGCAAGACAAGCAACAAGGTGATAGCAAGATATAATACTGCAAGCACGATGGCTATCACAATGTAAATTGCATAAGTAAAGGGCTCGGTTGAGAGATAACCGATGGACATGGAGACGATGATTTTTTTCCCGAAGTTCACTTCTAAAGAAACTACGTCTCTGTTGGAGAGGTGCGATGGTGCAATGTACTTCGAATGCCACAAATGGATCACCTTGAGGTGTGGTGGCTTGATGCTCACCCAACGCCACACAAGGCCTCACCCCAAGATGCGAAGGCATGCAACACAGTGACGCCACAAAAGTCTCACCCTATTCTCCTGTGAGCACGCCACAAAGGCCTACTCACATTCCACTATGGGACACTGGAGGGCGGTCACCGAACCCGTACAAGGCTTGGGGCAATCTCCACAACTCCATTGGAGTGGTCCCAAGAAACGCCACAAAGGCTCCACAATGCCACAATAGGCCAACAAGATTGGGAAATCTCCACAACTCAATTGGAGGCCCCAAGAACACACCACAACTCCACACAACCGTCTAGGGTTCCAAGAACTCAAGAGAAACAAGCCCAAGGGCTTGAACTCACCGAATCTCCGAGGAGAACTCAAACCTATGCACCAAATGCAAGAGGCAAGTCCTTCTCTCTCAAATTCCACCAAAGCTACAAAAGCTATTGGGGGAATAAGAGAGGAAGAACACAAGAGAAGAATACAAAACTCTCCAAGATCTAGATCCCAAGGATTCCTTCACAAATAAGGGAATCGGTTTGGTGGGGTTGTAGATCTAGATATCCTTTCTCAAATCCCTCAAAAATATGAAAGAATCATAGGAGAGGGAAGGAGAGAGGGCAAGCTCATCAAGGTCAACAATGAAGGAGAGAGAGAAGGGAAAAATCCAAGAAGAACAAGTTGGGACCGAAGGGGAAAGGGGAGCTCCTTTTAAAGGGCTCCCGATCTGCCCATTACTTACAGTTTCGCGCACAGCCGGTAGTACCGGTGGGTGGCCGGTACTACCGGTGGCACCCACCCAACAGTCCAAAACAACGATGCGAACGAACACAAAAATGATCCTGGACGGTACTACCGCCTGTCCACCGGAACTTCCGGCGGGGTCGGTACTACCGCCCGTAATACCAATCCAAGTTCCATCAAATAGATGCGACCAAGACAGAGAGGTAACTGAACAGAAAACTGGGTTACCGGAAGTTGGGCCGTAATTTACACCGGTACTACCAGCGGAAAAATGCCCTAGCGGTACTATCGGTGGCCCGCCGGAACTACCGGTTAGGCAAAAGCTCTAAAACCGAAACTGCCACAACTTTTGCATCCGAACTCCAGACGAGATTAAACCAATTTTGTTGGAAAGATAACGATGTGTAGAATCACCAAGGGAGAAAATACCATGAATATGTATGTGAGGTATCTCCCAAGGCGTGGAGCTGGAAAACTCGCAAGATCAAAGATACAATAAGATATTCAAGGGAAATCCAGTTTTGATGAACTAGAGCTTGTTATGAAGATAACCACAAGCTCTATATCCTCACATGGACAAGAACCAAACAACAACCAAGAAAGATGATGCTATGTATGCAAAGGTTTGAGCTCTCTCCAAAAGATACGAACGAGTCACCCACTCGAGAGCTCCTCTTGATAGTACAGCTATCTATCCTAAACCTGGTCTCCCAACACTACAAGAGATCGGTAAAATAGAAAACCTATCAAGATCATACCTTTGCCTTCAGCATTCCACTTGAGCTTGATGTAGATCGTCTTCTCCTTCTCAAGATGGATCCCCTTTCTTGATTGCACTTGTTGATGAAGACTTGAGGAATGCTCCCCCATACTCCATGGGGAAGCCTCTTCTTCGAAATTGTTTTCATCATTCCATGATTGCCGAGGATGGTAAGATTCAAGCATGAGATCTTCTAGAGATGACACATCTTGATCTTGCACTTCAATTCTTGATGATGTCTTGAAGATAGCCTTGAGGAACTCCATCTTCTTCTTCTTCAAGACATACTTGATCTTCTTCTTTTACTTGATTCCAATAGGCACAAAGCCCTTGGATATTGCTTCTTCTTTTCCAACCTTGAGACCAACACATGGTCCAAGCGATGCCAATGGACAAGTGAAACTTAATTTGCACATTAGTCCATAGGGATTATCATTAATTACCAAAACCACACATGGGGGCATACATGCCCTTTCAGCCCTTATGGTTGGTCCTAAAGGCCATTTCATAAGAAAACAAAGGATTCATTAAGACATAAAGTCCAACCATAACATAAAGTTTTAAGGTCCCCACTATAAAAAACTTAATACAGCTCCAAGACTCGAGACACGTTTTCTACCATTCTTCCCCTCCTCACTATCTTCGTTACACTAAGGTGCAGCCCTATGAGACCATATAGGTGAAGTAATATGTAGTCGGCATTCGCATATTACTGATAGCTCCAAATTATGACACTTTTTACCGAGAATTTTCCATTGGTTTTCACTAAAATTCGTTGGTTTTCATCTTTCAACTAACACTACTATCGCGAGTTAGCTAAACCTTGTAGTTTTTATGTGAGTTTTAGAGTATGAACACTTTTGGAAGGATCCACGACCATTTATGAGCAGATTGGAACAAATCAAGCAAATCTCCAACTTAAGGCATTTTAATTTGAGGCTCCAGAAGTGTTGGCGAGCATCAGTACGGGAGGAACTTGCCTGTATGGGTCGCCCATACCATATGCAGCCGCCTTCGCCTGATCATTATAAGCAATTTTAGGGAAGGAGGCCATAGAAAAAACAGACGCATCCGCCACCATCTAATCCAGAATAGGGGAAGAAGAGATCTGAAGGAGAAGAAAAATTCCATCGATCCTCTCTGAGATCCCTAGCCTCTAGATCACCTACTACATAATACCCTTGCACTAGATTGAGAGAGAGATTTACACTTGTAAGATTAGGCTTTGAGACTCTACTCATACTTTGCTTTGTATTGGATTTGATCTTCCCTTTATTCTGGCTTGCTACGGTAATATCGAGATGATATTAACATTATGATTATATCATTTTGCTATTCTCCTCTATGTGTGATTAAACCCCCCTAGGCATGGGAGATGTATGTGGTTACTAGATAAATTTTTACGTAACAGTGCAATGATATACGCAACTACAAAGCGGGTGTAACGAATTTTACTAATCACGGTAGTTGCGATATTACAACACTATGGTTGCCAAATTGGCTGCAAAGAGTTACCACGATAATAGTTCATAGTTATTGGATTAGTTTTTATACATTTTTTGGACATAGCAATTGTATGCATAGTTAGAGAGGAGTGTTCAAGGGTTTTCAAGACATAAGAGATGATATCATTTCTGCTAATGTAGTATCGTGCAACCTTACATTGATGTAGAATGGCATACATGAGTAACCATGTTATTATAATTTAGCGATATCAACCAGTCAATTACCAATGAAAAAAGTTATCAAAACATGTCAATATGGGATCTAGTTTAGAAGATCTCATCAGGACTAAGCCGGATGTGAAAACGTAATGTCAATCGGGTATACGATATGCGACACAAACATTTTGAAAGATTGAGAATTGACTGAATCTTAGATGACACTGTAACTGATTGCATACGAACATCACGGAGGATCTCAGAGTTTTGCAACTAGTGACGAACCTGCTGTAGATCGGCAGCAAGATGGAGGTGGCCGGTGTCGTGGCGGCACATAGAATCAGGGCCACGAAATGGAGGATAGTGGCTAGATGCTAGATCCTGTAGAGAGGTGGGATCTATGGATGGGATGAGTCAAATCTTGGAGGTAGAAAACCTGGTCCAGAGTAGTGGTGAGCTGGAGGCGGCCGATGTCGTGGCGGCGCACGACTCAGAGCCATGGGTCTCTCCCGTTTCCCTTCCGTCTAACCTTTTCTTTTTCTTGATCGATATGGGTGCTCTCCGCAGCAGTTTAGGTCTACTCACTACATGGGCTTTAGTGTTTTCTAGCCCGGTTAACCAGAGCGGGCCATTTTGACATCAAGAGTAGCTTTCCCTAGGACAACTGGCCCCGTTCAAAAACTAAAGTGCATCTGACGGCCAAAAATAGCCAGATGCCTGGTCAGATGGCTAAAATCGTTGAGGTCGTGAGGGAGCTTCTCTTTGACTCAGTTTTAATATCCCTAATAAAGAGGAATGTGATGGCTCCACGTGGGATCTAATGAGGCTAATTAATTGCATGCACTTGATTACATGCATGAATAAGGCATTAATCATGCGTGTTAGCTTACCAACCGCGCTTGAAGCAGACAAATGTGAGGTGATGCTATCTAGGTAGTCCGGTCCAACTTAAATACTACAACGAGTTAGGACTTAGGACTCGAACGTGGCCTTGCCATAGGACTCAGCAATGCCATCACGAACTAGCTTGAGCTCCTCCATTGGGTTGTCGATTAGGAGCGCCCATCAAAGGAGAGCCCGCTGAAATGGATCGTATGGGCACCTAGAGGGGGGATGAATAGATGTTATACCAATTTTTAATTCTTTTTCAATTTTAGGCTTAGCACAAATGGTAAATTCTCTAGATAAACTATTAGATGGAATTTCCCCATATGCAAACCTATCTACTAGCAAGTAAAGAGCGAGTGGAAGAGGAACGAGTAAACCGAAGTGAAGCACGCGGAGACACAGGATTTGTTTGACCGCAGTTCCTTCCTTGTTAAGGGAAGTACGTCTGCGTTGGAGGGGTGGGCGGCACTAAGACCACCATGCCACAAAAGGCCTCACCCTGTTCTCCGATGGATCTCGCCACAACAGGCCTGATCCACCTTCCACTATAGGTACCCTTCGAGGCGGGCACCGGCGCCTTTACACGACTAGCGGGGCAACAACTCCACGACAACTTGGAGGCTCCCGAAATGACAACAAGCTGCCACAAAAGCAAACTTATCAATACAACAAACAAGATCTAGGTATTGACAATAATACTAGATCAAGGATTTCTCCAAGTGAATGGAGAGGAGTTGAAGCGCTTGATTCTTAATGATGATGATGAACTTCTCCTCCTTCAATTCCACCAAAGATCAAGACCTTTGGGTGGTTGAAGTAGGAGATGAAGAATGAGAGCTCTTGCACAATGTCTGGTCAATTTCGAATGAATCAAGAGTTCTGAACATTGGGGAAGAAGGGGTATTTATACTCCCCCTTCCGAAACCAGCCGTTGCAACCTTTGGGGGCCGGATTACCGGCCCAAGTGAGGGCCGGATTATCCGGTCTGGGGAAACACCGCCCCAGACTCAGAATATCCGGCAGATAATCCGCCCCCTCTCAGAATGTCGCGCCGAGCTTGCCCTTGATCAACTTCTGGGGGGCGGATTATCCGGTCCTATGCGAAGGCCGGATTATCCGGCCTGGGGAAGAAAAACCGCCCCAGTTCGGATTTTCCGGGAGAAAATCCGACCGGATACCGAGCGACGCGCCTTGGCTCCTTTTGCTCGAAAACTGGGGGCCGGATTATCCGGCCCATGCGACACCCGGATTATCCGGCCTGGGGAGGAAAAACCGCCCCAGTTCGGATTTTCCGGGAGAAAATCCGACCGGGTACCGAGTGAGGCGCCTTGGCTTCCTTTGAGCGATGAGGTAGGCCGGATTATCCGGCCCTTAGTGGGGCGGATTATCCGGCCCCCCTCAAAACATCCTGCACACTTAGCACACATGAAAAGTCTCCATAGTATTGTTATCTAACACGCAAAACATAGGAAAACATGAAATGTTCTTTCAATCTCCCCCTTTTTGGTGTTAGATGACAATACCAGGATTTGCAAGAGAAAGACACAAGACAGACAGAGATAACTATGAAAGAGACTCCCCCTCAATGTGTGCATAATAGAGTTTTGCATTGGAATACAAATACACACAAATAGGTGAATCTATTCCATAGACATAAGAGCAAAAACACATACCACAGAAGTAGAGAATAGGCATCCTTGACATAAATCACAATTATTACCGGATAACCATTATGAGCGCGTGCCTTCCGTGATAAACCTTCCGTGATAAACCTCCAGCAATAGGATATGAATAGATAGATCCATAAGCATAATCCATGATATGAAGTCCATAGGCATAATCCAGACAACCACATAAAGTATCAAACAACCACAAATCATGAATTTAAAGTTTAACGCTAAATGGGCATAAGCAAGAAATAACGAATAGAAAAGTGCAAGTGCTTATGCCCGAGAAATAACGAACAGAAAAGTGCAAGTGCTTATGCCCGACCCATGCAAATCCACGGACAACCTAATAGAACTACTTCTCCCTCTTTGGCATCGAGACACCAAAAAGGGAGAAGAGCGATGCTAGCGCCCCATGGGATCACTCATCGAAGACCTCGTCCTCATCCTCTTCTTCATTCTCTTCCTCATCCTCATCTTCAAGTTCCTCAGTGTCACCTTCCTCATCTTCATCATCAGCAGCGGGCACAGGAGGGAACAAGTGACGCTCCAGCTCACCATAGTTTAGCCCGGAGGAAGAGTTCCTACGAGCATATGGAGTGGGAGGTGTAGGAGCCGGAGGAGCACCCGAAGCGCCGGACACATGGTGGAGAATGAGCTACTGGGAGTGAGCCAACTCATGGCGCTGCTTGTATGCCTCGTACTGACCCTTGCGCGTGTCCACGCCCATGCAGAGAATGTGACGCTGGAACCAGTTCAGCTGCTTGATCTCACGGGCCATGGGAGGCACAGGGGGCCTGCGAGCATCCCTCATGAGGCCCTCAAGAGCAGAGGAGGGGTGAGAGGTCTTCCGAACCTTGTTGTATATCTTCTTGGCCTTGTGCACCGAGTCAATGAGGAACTCCTCAGCAGGAAGCAGGTGACGGATGAGCATCATAATGTAGGGCGCATAGGGAATGGACAGACGGTTGAACATAGCATCACACAGCTCATGGTAAATGAAGTCCATGACATCCAGCATGTATAGCACTGACTCGTCCTCGCAGGAGGCAACCTCATGAGAAAATTGAAGTAGCTAAACAAGGTGACCACGCATGCTGTCATTGTTGCCCCCACTCGGTGTAATAGAGTCACGGAAGAGACCCACTAATGCAGCATAGATGGGAGCAAGACCAGCCACAGTACCGACAATGTCATTGTCCACAGTGCATGGGGAGAGAGCTGCATCCTTGTTGGGCTTCAGTTGAGTGATGATGCGGTGGCCACTGGCTCTATCCCTGTTGCGGAAGGAGTACCCCAGAACCTCAGCAAACACGTGAAAATCAGCAGTCATAGGCCTGTCATGAGTCATCCACTTCATAGTGTGACGCTCATCCCCACAAATCACCAAAGTGGAGAAGAACTGCTTCACCACCTCAGAGTCAAAGGAGCACTAGAGAGACATGAGATGGTGCAGCCCCATCCTCTTAGCCACATACATCGCATCTACAAGATGTGCCTTCTCCAAAGCATCAGCAAGTACCAGTGGGTGCATAGGCCTAATGTTCAGCCTGGCATATATGTCTGCATAGATCCCGTTCTGTTCTGCACACTAGAAACGAATATCCCCCAGCTCATCATCACGAGGCAGCTCAGCAAACAAGTAACGGTGACGGATGGCAGATTAGGAGACCGCATCCAAAGTCCTGTAGTTGATCTTGGGCTCCTTGCCCTTCCTCTTGGACACCCCCTTCCTAGTCCTCTTTGCTTGTTCAGCCATGCACTTCTCTTTGTTCTTCCTTCTCCTCAACTCAACTTCGTCCACTAAGTTACCTTGTCCGTCATCCCGAAAGTATTTGGCGTGAGGATGGCACTTGTAGGTCTTGGAAACACCGGAACCACCTGTGAGGAGAATAAGTGCGTAGCAAGGGGATAAGCATACATACAAGTCCAGGAGAGAACATGGAAAAAGTAGTCAAAAAGTTCATAGGACAAAACTACTCAATGCATACTCCATAGTGAAACTGAAGCAGAATTGAATCTGTCAGGCCAGATTATCCGGCCTGGCCAGGGGCGGATAATCCGGCCCTGGCAGAAATTTTTGATTTCACCTAGATTGCATGCAGAAAAGTAGATCGGGCCTAGAAACTGCAAGACTACGATTTCTATGCGAAAACACATCCTTCTAGACAACGTTCCACCCTACGAAATACACATCTAGCCAAAGATGGGGAGAGAGGGAGTTACCCTCACTCATTGGAGGAAGAACACAAAGGAGAAGGTACCCGGAGGCACGGAGAAGAAGATCCGGGGAGGCCCGGAAAATCCGGTGGCCGGAGAGGCTCCGGGGAGGGTGAGGGGCGGCCGGCGACGGCTGAGGAGGAGGAGAGGGCTGGGGAAGAAGTGTTGCTCGTTATGAGCCCTTCCCCCTGAGCCCTGCCCTTTAAGATGAAATCCGCCAGGGCCGGATTATCCGGCCAATACTTGGGCCGGATTATTCGG
This sequence comes from Avena eriantha, assembly GCA_910589775.1. Classification (NCBI taxonomy): domain Eukaryota; kingdom Viridiplantae; phylum Streptophyta; class Magnoliopsida; order Poales; family Poaceae; genus Avena; species Avena eriantha. The sequence goes on from OU342741.1 coordinate 41,823,271, forward strand.
CCTCAAATCTGGTATTCTGTTACACACAGAACCAGGCCCACGTGTCCCCAAACAACACCCCGACAAGGTGTACAAGGGACTTGTGTGCAAGAATAGATGGCTTAGGGGTAGGGAAAGGCTTAGGATTAAGAGAGCCAAATTGAGATGGTACTAGACACTCAAACTTGCAAAAACCAAATCAAATAAAAGCCAATAGTGAGTGTGATTCCCATAAGAACATGAGAGAGCAAATAACATCCAAAAAGATCCAATTCTCCTCAAGGGAGAGGGCGGTGGCCGAAGCCACCTTGTTGGAGTGTATGGTGTGACACCGCGAAGATATATCTTGGGTTCATGACCAATACTCATCAATAAGCTCACATATCACAACATGATATTAAGAGAAATGATATATCTTGATATTGGCATTATGGGGGGAGGGTTAGCCCAATGAGTTAGGACACACTCCCCCTATATCCATGCCCACACCTAGACCAAAGAAGGATTGAGATGTACGAGTGAGTGCATGGGTAATCAAGACAAGCTCCCGGAATCAATGATATTTAGCTCATTCCTCAAATAGCAGAATCTTGCTTCATCAAGTGGCTTTGTAAAAATATCCGTCAGTTGGTTCTTCGTGCTCACAAAGGATAGATCAATATCACCGCGAGCAACATGGTCACAAATAAAATGATTCTGAATCTCAATATGCTTCGTTCTTGTGTGCTGAACAAGATTGTACGCAATTTTGATTGCACTTTCATTATCACATAAAAGAGGCACTTTGTCACAATTGACATCGTATTCCTTTAAAGTTTGCCTCATCCACAATAATTGAGTACACGCTCTGGCAGCAGCAACATATTCAGCTTTGGCGGTGGAGAGAGATATACAATTCTGCTTTTTGGAGGACCAACAAACAAGAGATCTTCCCAAGAATTGACAAGCTCCAGAAGTGAATTTCCGATCATCCTTATCACCAGCCCAATCTGAGTCAGTATAACCACATAAAGAGAAATTGGAGCCCTTGGGATACCAGAGACCAAAGTTGGGGGAATGAACAAAATATCGAAAGATCCTCTTGACCGCCACTAAGTGGCTTTCTTTAGGAGCTGCTTGATACCTTGCACACACTCCCACACTCAACACAATATCGGGTCTAGATGCGTAGAGGTAAAGAAGAGAATCGATCATGGACCGGTATACCTTTTGGTCCACATCTTTACCATGAGGGTTGAGTTCAAGATGACACTTTGTTTGCATCGGAGTGGCGACACCATTTAGATCCTTCATCTTGAATCTCTTGAGCATGTCTTGGATGTACTTTGCTTGATTAATAAAGGTTCCTTCTCTAAGTTGCTTGATCTCGAATCCAAGAAAGAACCGTAATTCCCCCATCATAGACATCTCAAACCTGTCAGTCATAAGCTTTGAAAATTCATCGTTAAAAGCTTTGTTAGTAGAACCAAAGATGATATCATCTACATATAGTTGGCATACGAAGAGCTCCCCCTTAACCTTCTTAGTAAAAAGAGTGGGGTCGATTTGCCCAACTTCGAAGCCACAATCTAACAAAAGCTCTTTAAGGTGCTCATACCACACATGTGGGGCTTATTTAAGGCCATAGAGTGCCTTATCGAGTTTGTAGACATGGTTCAGAAAGTTAGGATCCTCAAACCCCGGGGGTTGCTTTACGTATACCAACTCATGTAGAGGACCGTTAAGGAAGGCACTCTTGACGTCTATTTGCTGCAACTTAAAATTGTTATGTGCAACATAAGCAAGTAGGATACGGATGGACTCAAGGCGAGCCACTGGAGCATAGGTCTCGCCGAAGTCGATGCCTCAACTTGGGAGTAACTGTAGCATCCCAATTGTCTAACAATTGTAATGCTACTTGTCCTAGTAAGATATTGGCTACTCCATAGATATTATTGTTGCATCATAATGGTATCATGCTCATGTCATCATGCCACCTTGCATTTGAGCATCATATAAAACTCTTTTTCTTTTGGTTTTTCTCTCACATGCATTAATAATTGTATTTGCCTCTTGATATTGTATTTGGCTTTTGATATATTGCTTAATGCCCAAGTTGAGTTGGGGGCATATCTTTTATTTCCATTCCACCACCTTTCTCTTCCACCACTTTATAATCCCACCATCCCTTTAACTATGAGCTTGTAATTCTTTTTCTTTTGACATTATATCCTAGCTCATGTGGTTTGGGGTGGATCAATCTCCCAAATTCTTGGCTTGGCTTATTTTCCACTTCTTGGAAATGCACAAGATTAATGCCATCATATTATTATTGTTTTCACATAATAGATCATGTCATTAATATTTTGCATGGGCCATGCAAGCTTCTCCACCACCTTTTTCCTCCATTAGTTTTTCTTTGGTTTTGTTGGATCCTATCTAGGAAAAACCATCTCCACATCTCCTTAGTCACACCATATCATCTTCTTTTATTATTATTTTTCTCCATGTATGGACCATAGGAGGCCTATCCCATAATTCTTTTCTTTTTCTTTTCTTGGAACTCTTTTTCCACCTCCACCTCATGTTAATTCAAGCATTACCATGTTCCACTTGAGATGATCTTACCACATTCTTTTATCTTATTTTTCTTTATCTACATATAAGATCACATGAGCCTTATTCCACCTAATTCTTTTCTTCTTCTTTCTTTCTAGTTTCCTCTCTACATTAGCCCATGCAAGATCAAGCCCTTGTGTCTTCTTGTTTTGGCCTCATAATCAAAAATAAAATCTAAATATCTAAATAACCTAACCTAGCTATTTCTCTCTCTCTCTCTAGTTCTCTCTTAAACCCTAACCACACCCCCTCATCTCCCTCTCTCTACATGTGAGCCACCATCTCCCCTCTCTCTCCCCAGCCACCTCTCTCTCTAGCCCTACCCAAAACCCTAACCCTAGCCCGAGCTACCCCCCTCTCCTCTCTCTCTTATCTCTCTGACCGAGCTAGCCCCACCTGCCCTCCCTCGCCCTCAGCCCCACTGGCAGCCTCCCCTGCCATGCCTACCTACCCCAGGACGATCCCCAACCCGCCCATGTGCTCGAGGAGAAGGAGGAAAAGGTGGCACCCGAGCCACCTTTTTACCTGCCGTGCCCACCTGCCTCTCCTCTCTCTCCCTCTCACTTTCCCCTCCTCCTCACGTCTCTGGCCTCGCCCAGATCCACCCCGAGACGCCCTCCTCCTTCCCCTTCTTCCTCTCCGTCCACCAACAGCCGCCGCCGGTCGCCGCCAGGTACCACCCCGCCCCGACGAACCAGCCGTGCTGCGCGACCGTGAAGTGGCGGAGAAGACCGAGCACGGCCCCCTGCGACGCCCCGTGCACGTGGACGTGGACGAGAAGCTCCACCGCGTCGCCAGTACCTCGCCGTCCCCGAAACCCTAGCCCGCCGGTGCGTCTGCGTCCTCGCCGATCCGCCGCTCCTCGCTCCGATCCGACCACACCAGCGAGCCCGCGGTGAGCCTCCCTCTCTCCCTGACATGCTCCGCCTCACTGTCGACGTCTAGCGCCGGCGAACGTTTCGTCGAACAGCCGCCGCGCGCCAGAGCTCGTCGTTGTCTGCCCGGTTCCCGCGCTGCTTAGAGCCTACCTAGCACCCGAACCCCCTCCTAACAGCTCCCCTAGCACCACCGCATCGGTCAGCCCGCTCAGCGCGCGCTCCCGCGGCCCGGGATCGAATCCCCGCTCCGCGCCACGCTCCCACCTGCCGCCAGATGCGAGGAGAAGAGAAATAGTACCCGGGGTCGTGGTCATCTTGCAAAAATCCCCCCACCTTTTTGAGTCTCGCAACCCGCGCTCCTAGTGCCCCACCGGTCAGTCGCCCAGGTCATCTTGCAGAAAAACCCTCAGCCTTTCTCGGCCGCAACCCGCGCTGCCCACCTGTCAGCCCCTGTCTCGCTCTCCGCTGACACGCGGGCCTGCGTCAGATGGCCCACCCCGCAGCCTCAGAGGCTAGGCGAGCCGCGGTGACAAAAGATTTTCCCCGCGCGCGTGGCCCAGTCAGCACCAGGCCCACCTGTCAGTGCCTGTGGCTGGAATTGCTTGGGTATAAAAAGTAATTCCTGAGTCTGTTTTTATTCAAATCTTTTCCAAATTTATTTAAATTCAAATTCTTTTCAGATTCAAATAATTTTTAAAATACAAATCCAAATAATACATGTAATATATGTTTTGGAATCAGAAAAATGTGAGGAATTCAAATATGCCCTTCAAAATATATTTTGAAAACTTTAATTTCGAGATGATTAAAATTACAATAAAAATGCCCTTTTCCTTATTTAATTAATAACTTTTGTTTTATAACTCCAAATTTGACAAATAATATGTCTAAATTGATCAGCGCGACGAGCCCGTTCTAGTTATGCAATCCTTGTTCTGAATTGAAGCATGCATCATGTTGTCATTTAAAATATGAACTGTTTATGACAATAAAACTTGGGCAAATAAATATTAAAATGCTTTAGTTCTTGTTTCCACACCTCACCTTTCCCATGCTACTTTAATGCCATGCAAATTGTGCATCATTCATCATGGCATGCTTGGTTGCTTGTGCATTTCAATTCATATGCTTGTGCACTTTATTTATGTTGGACCTTGTTTGTTTGGTTCTTCTTTGAATAGACGCCCAGCAGGAGAATTACCAAGATTCACAGGAGTATTACCCAGATCCATCTCTCGCTTCAACTGAGCTGCCAGGCAAGCACTACCACATGCTTGCATACATATAGTACCTATTGCCTCTATCTTATCCTTGCATCATTGAGTCGCGATTGCATTAAATTGAATCCCAAGTACTGCATAGCCTTTACTTTTAAACCACACTAAGCTTGTTCCGGTCCCATGAGCCATTACCACAAGAGTTGTTTGAGCCATGCGAGTCGTAGAACAGCATGAGTAGGGTATGTGAGTGTCTGATGGATAATGGGTACCTAAACAACATAATCTGAGTAGTAATGGGATAACTAATGAAAGAGGCACCGGTGAGCAATATCTGCTATTTGGTTTTTCATGCTCACTTGTGTCCCGTAGGACCCCGAGTACTTGATTCCTGTTCCTTGTTTATTCGCACTATCCACATCCGGGAGGCCTTATGGACCCCCCTGAGTCAGAGCTTGATTCATTCTCATTTCTTGGGGCCACAATTAGTTTGGGGCTTTATTACTATCCTGTACTTATGCCATGTTACTGCTTTATTTAAAATTGTGTGTGGAGCACCTGTACTGTTTTGAATCGTGGAATGTTTTCGCGGTATCGACAAGCCCAGTCACATTTTCGGGTTCCCAGTCGTTTACAGCCATTGACACAAACCTTGGGTCCGCCTCGGAGCCGGCCAACTTCGTTGCGGGTAGCTTAATGGGGTGGCCCCCTGAAATATTTCTGAATCCTGTGATTGCTTTGTCGTGAATGCCTCGTTGGGTTTTGATTTGGTTTTTCCGAGGTTGATCGAGTGTGTGTTGCTATTCGTGCACCCCTGTAGGGTAAATCTTTCTGAAAGCCGTGTCCGCGGTTATGGACGACTTGGAGCACAGTTTCTCGATCATAGACAAGTATAACTAAAGTACCACTTTTAAATTGACTAAGTACTTGACTAGTAAATAGTGCAATACTCATGGAATGGTTAATAAAACTGCCAACGGATGATGGGGGTTGTTCGTCCGCTTCCTCGTTGGTAAGCGAGGAGGAGGATGGATCTGTTAATTATACTGTTATAACTGTTGTTCTTAATTCACGGACTTCCGTCTATCATTGGTTAGGCGGAAGGTTAGCGAGTCTCTATAGAATTGTTAGGTATTATCTTTTGCTGCAATTGCGTCACCCCAGGTTGTGTCCCCTTTAGTGGCATTAAGACTTGCTGAGTACCCCTAGGGTCTCACACGATAAATTGTTTGATTCAGATGAACAGGTGTACCTGCAAGATGGATACTGGGTGGAAGAGACAGATGATGTTGGCAACGATCATTCGGTGTAGAGATTCCGGGAACGGGGATCCGTGTGATCTGTGGGCGGGATGTGTTTATTTATGGGGCATCTTATGCCGATTTGCTTCTTATCCGTACTCGGATCTTGTTTTCCGCTTCCGCCTGATACTCTGATGTGTGATGTATGAGGAGCTATCCTAAATTATTATATCTATCTAGGATGTTTGGATCTTGCCGTATGGCGTTGCACTATTTCTATTTCTTTTAGATGGAATGGCTCTGATGTACTGTTGTATGTGGCTTGCATACATACTCACTTGTGTATGTAGTTGATCCCTTCGCCTGCCGATTACGCCGCTCGTTCTTGTCCCGTTGTCTGAAAGTGGTTAGGACGGCCGAAAGGTCTACCGTGAGTGGCCCTGGGCCCCACCGTACTATTTTAACCACTTTCGTTCATCCAGGCATTAACTAAGAGCGTAATTCACCGAGGTAGTTACAGTAACCTTGTGCCACAAGTCTTGCCTTGTTCCTCACAACAATGCCATTCTCATCTTGCTTGTTCTTGAAAATCCACTTGGTGCCGATAACATTGCGGCACTCTTTGGGTTTCTCCACGAGTTTCCAGACTTTTTTGTGCTCGAAATTATTCAATTCTTCATGCATAGCAATAACCCAGTCTGGTTCTTCAAGAGCTTCAAAGACCTTCTTAGGTTCCACCATGGAGATATGAGCTTGATGCTCACCAAAACTGGCCAATTCTCTTCTTATAGAAACCCTTCGTCGAAGATCACCAACAACCTTGTCGAGAGTGTGACCCCTCAACTCAAGGTTACGATCAGCCCGAGCCTTGCGACGAAGTTCAATAAGTTTGTTGTCTCTTGGAGGAGGAGATTCATCACTTGAGTCTTCATTGGAAGCACTTTCTCCACCTTGATCAGTAACTAGAACATCAGTAGCAGGTGGTGGAGACGCATGCCCTTGAGGTGAATCCGTAGCCGTAATAGGAGGCTGCAGAACTGGAGAGTCAGGGCCGGATAATCCGGCCGATGGAGAGGCCGGATAATCCGTCCTGGGAGTACTTGTCGCAACTTCATCGGGAGGCTTGGGACTTGCTTGAACTGGTGAGGGGCCGGATAATTCGGGGCTAGCCGGAAAATCCGGCCTGGAGCTTGTGTTGAAATCTTCACCAGCAGGAGCAACATGGTCAGTGTAGCGGGGTGGCCGGATAATCCAGTGTCAACCGGAAAATCCAGCCTGGAGCTTTCTAGAACATCTTGACCTTCAGCAGTTGATGGAGATGGTGTAGAGGTTGCCCCCGTGGTTGGAGCATGTTGAGTATGTGTAGATGAGGGCTCTATATGAGTAGAGCATTGTCCTTCCAGGTCCGCCACAAGGGGTTCCTCAATGGGGCGGAAGAATCCCACACCCATTCTTCTGATGGCATCTTGGGATATTTCAACATCTGCATCACAAACACCAACTTGCTCCGCACGGGAACCATCATTTTCCTCGAACACCACACTACAAGATTCTACAACAGTTCTGGAGAGCTTATTGTAGACTCTATAAGTGTGGGATTCGGCACCATGACCAACAAAAATACCTTCTAAAGCCTTAGATTCAAACTTAGATAAACGAACTCCTTTAATAAGAAAGAAACACTTACACCCGAATACCCGAAAGTATGAGATGTTTGGCTTGTTACCGGTAAGTATTTCATACGGAGTCTTGTCCAAGATCTTGCGGAGGTATAAACGGTTGGATGAATGACAAGCAGTAGAGATTGCTTCAGCCCAGAAGTTATATGGAGATTTAAATTCGGCTAACATTGATCTTGCCATGTCCATTAGAGTTCGATTCTTCCTCTCGGCTACACCATTTTGTTGAGGGGTGTACGCAGCGGAATATTGATGTCTTATCCCCTCTTCACTTAGGAACTCATTTAAGGTGTAGTTCTTGAACTCCGAGCCATTATCACTCCTTATAGCCAGAATGGGGACGTTGTGTTGACGTTGAACCTCGTTGGCGAAGTCGATGACAGTTTGCTGAGTTTCACTCTTCAACTTGAAGAAATAAACCCAAGTGTATCTAGAGTAATCATCAACAATCACTAGACAATACTTCTTCCCACCGAGGCTTGCATGAGATGGAGCTCCAAAGAGGTCCACATGAAGGAGCTCCAAAATCCTTTTTGAAGAGATAATGGTTTTCCTTCGATGAGGTGAGTCATGCATTTTCCCTTCAACACACGCCCTGCAAACACGATCTTTGGCAAAAGAGACATTTTATTTTAGTCGAAGAATGTGGCCACCCTTGTGGAGACTTTGCAAAGTTCTCATATTGACGTGGGCTAGTCGGCGATGCCATAGCCAACCCGTGTCAGCCTTTTTGAAAATACACATCGGGCCTGTAGTGGTTTTCCTCGAAAAGTCCACCACGTACAGGTCGTTTTCGACATATCCCACGAAAGCGACTTTTAGAGACTTGCTCCACAAGAGTACCACTAAATCAGCATCAATGTAAACTGCAAAGCCCATCTTACCAAGGGCACGAACTGAAAGTAAATTGTACCCGAGGGTCTCAAGAAGCATGACGTCCACGAGAGAGATATCGTGAGCCACCACAACTTTGCCGAGACCCAATACCCCAGATTTTGACTTGTCACCATAGGAGACGGTTATGTGATCAAGGTTTGGCCGCATCTCCGTGATGATCTCCTTGCTTCCGGTCATATGACTCGTGCAACCGCTATCGAGTACCCATTTAGAACCACCAGAAGCATAGCCCTGCAAGAAAATTACTTCTTGGTTTTAGGTACCCATTTTTCAATGCGTCCTCTCATGTTAGTAACAAGGGTCTTGGGAACCCAAATAGACCAAGGAATGTAACAATCATAAGGGCCTACATAACTAGCATAAACATCACCATAATAATCACAATATAGTTCAAAGTTAGGATTGTTGATCCCTGCAAAACCATCATATATAGTCTTGTCATTGGTAATGTTGCTAGTCTTCGATTGAGCAGTCTTGCTCTTCTTCTTATTTTTCTTGTTTTTCTTGCTCTTTATCTTGGGTATGTAACCAAGACCTTCTTTACTATTGTTTGTCCTTTGCCTGCTTAGTATCTCATCATTAACTCCTTTACCTTTGTTTTGAGAACTTCTTGCAAGGTCTTCTTTTCCAAAGGATAAAGTGGAGGTACTTGGCACATCATACCGTTTCAATTGAGTTTGGAGCTGGTCATGAGACTCATTTAGAGTAGAATGATCACTCTTCAATGCCTTGTGAGCACTTTCAAGATTATCAAACTTCTCCAAAAGTCTAGCATGAACAGTCCCAAAGTTAATCTTTTCTTTCTTTAGTTTCTTTACCTTGGCAAGAGCAAGATCACGTTCTTTAATGAGCTGAGCTACAGCTTCTTCTTGTGACTCCTCAAGGGATTCGAGTCTTTCTTCCAAAGATACTCGAGCTTCCTCTTCCTCTTCCAAGGCATTCTTCAAAGAAGCTATCTCCAAGGCATCTTCTCTTTCAATTCTGCCCTTTTCTTCAAGGAGATCTTCGGCTTGAGCAAGTTGACTCATAAGAGCATCAAAATGGAGTTTGTGCTCACCTTGTAGGTTAGTGAAAAAAGTATCCAAGGCAATAACTTCTTCTTTCATTTCAAGACTGTCATGATCATCCATATCCAAAATTATGTTAGTCTTAGGAAATGAAGAGCTAGAAGTTGATACCTCGGATCCTCTTGCCATTAGACAAGTGGTGTTGTTGTTGATGGCGTTCTCGTTCGGCGAGTCGAAGAGAGAGGAGGGAGTCGATGTGGTGGCTATAGCAGCCACTTCGCGGGAGCTATCATCATCCTCTTCATCTTCACTTGCGGAGGAGTATTCCTCTTGAGCTACAAGTACAATCTTGGGTTGCTTCTTGAAAGGGCCATTCTTCTTAATAAACGGCTTCTTCTTAGGAGCTTTAGATTTCTCTTTAAGAATGAGCCTGCCACCATTGTCTTCTCTATTTTGATATGGACACTCGGCTACAAAGTGCATTCTATCTCCACAATTGAAGCAAGTTCTCAATCTTGGGCCACTTTCTCTTCTTCCATTTGACCCGTTCTTGCGCTCAAGGTCAGACTTGGCTTTGGCAGGGTCCTTCCAAAAGTTCCTTGCATAGAATGCCATGTACTCACCATGAGAACGTTTGACCTAATCGGGGCAGTCCATGGATACCCCCTCAAAAGCTCCTTCATCTTCCTCTTGCTCAACAACATTGGCTTTGAGAGCCACATTGACACCCTTTTGCATTCCAATGGCCCGAGCACGGGCATCTTCAGCATTCTTTGCCGCCACTTTGAATGACGCCATTTCTTGCATGACTTCGTTGGATGTTATTTGATGATAGTTGTGTCTACCTTGCAGGCTCTTCAAATCCGTTAGCTCGAAAGGCATTAAGGCACTCACATATTTTCTTTTTATTCATGCATCATCAATGTGAGTGGCCCCATGCTTTCGAAATGTTGTTGCGATGCCCTTGAGTCTTCTATACATGTCCTCATGGTTTTCACCATCCAACATGTAGAATCCCTCAGCTTCATTACTAAGGGCATCATACATGTTTCTTCTCATGCTTTCATTTCCAACGAAAAGGTCCGTAAGAGCATCCCACGCCTCTTTAGCTGTGTTGAGATGTTTAATGTGTGGCATGTCCTTGGGACCCACACCCAGCTGTATCATGTGGAGAGCGGTGGCATTCAACTGGCTATCCACAACTTCCCTTCTCATTAGATTGGTTTGATCTCCAATATGAAGACCTTCTTCAATAATCCTCCACAATTCAATAGAGGAGCTGCAAACATGAGATTTCATTAGGAATTGCCATTGGTTAAAAGAGGATGCAGTGAGCTTGGGTGGATCATCCCTATTGTTTATATGATGATGAGGGATAGGTGGGTCGGGGGAATATACATGGCGAACCTCACTATATTCCTCCTTACCACTTCCCTTTTTGGAGGTGGAACCATTTAGTTTTTCACCTTCCACATCATCATCCTTGGATCCGGTGTTACCCTTTTCCTTAGATGATGGTGTGGGAGCCTCAGAGGAGGATGGAGATGGGGCTATGGATGATGTAAGGCGAGCAATCATTTGATTCATCTCCTCCATCTTGGCCTCAAAGGATTTCAACAAGTTTGTTTCCAACGACTTGAGATCATCCATTGTGACCTTATTCACAGCCTCATTTCCATCATCCTTGGTACCCATAATACTCTTAGGCGGTTAAGCCCGAATTAAGAGCCGGGGCTCTGATACTAATTGAAATGGATCGTATGGGCACCTAGAGGGGGGGGTGAATAGGTGCTACGCCAATTTTTAATTCTTTTTCAATTTTAGGCTTAGCACAAAGGGTAAATTCTCTAGATAAACTATTAGGTGGAATTTCCCTATATGCAAACCTATCTACTAGCAAGTAAAGAGCGAGTGGAAGAGGAACGAGTAAACCGAAGTGAAGCACGTGGAGACACAGAATTTGTTTGACCGCAGTTCCTTCCTTGTTAAGGGAAGTACGTCTGCGTTGGAGGGGTGGGCGGTACTAAGACCACCACGCCGCAAAAGGCCTCACCCTGTTCTCTGATGGATCTCGCCACAACGGGCCTGATCCACCTTCCACTATAGGTACCCTTCGAGGCGGGCACCGATGCCTTTACACAACTAGTGGGGCAACAACTCCACAACAACTTGGAGGCTCCCGAATGACAACAAGCTGCCACAAAAACAAACTTATCAAATACAATAAACAAGATCTAGGTATTGACAAGAATACTAGATCAAGGATTTCTCCAAGTGAATGGAGAGGAGTTGAAGCACTTGATTCTTGATGATGATGATGAACTTCTCCTCCTTCAATTCCACGAAAGATCAAGACCTTCTGGTGGTTGAAGTGGGAGATCGAGAATGAGAGCTCTTGCACAATGTCTGGTCAATTTCGAATGAATCAAGAGTTCTGAACGTTGGGGAAGAAGGGGTATTTATACCCCCCCCCTTCCGAAACCAGCCGTTGCAACCTTTGGGGGCCGGATTATCCGGCCCAAGTGAGGGCCGGATTATCCGGTCTGGGGAAACACCACCCCAGACTCGGAATATCCGGCAGATAATCCGCCCCCTCTCAGAGCGTCGCGCCGAGCTTGCCCTTGATCAACTTCCGGGGGCCAGATTATCCGGTCCGGGGGAAGAAAAACCGCCCCAGTTCGGATTTTCCGGGAGAAAATCCGACGGGATACCGAGCGACGCGCCCTGGCTCCTTTTGCTCGAAAACTGGGGGCTGGATTATCCGGCCCATGCGACACCCGGATTATCCGGCATGGGGAGGAAAAACCGCCCCAGTTCGGATTTTCCGGGAGAAAATCCGACCGGGTACCGAGCGACACGCCTTGGCTTCCTTTGAGGGATGAGGTAGGCCGGATTATCCGGCCCTTAGTGGGGCGGATTATTCGGCCCCCCTCAAAACATCCTGCACACTTAGCACACATGAAAAGTCTCCATAGTATTGTTATCTAACACGCAAACCATAGGAAAACATGAAATGTTCTTTCACCCGCCCCTGCCAGGAAGCGCCACCCATGCTAGACTAGACGGCGGGTTAGGGCTCAGTTGGCATAGTACGATGAATTGTGCAAGACGGAGGCACGATGAATTATGCAAGAGAGCAGAGAAATAGCCAGAGGGTGTGCTTGCTGGAGTTGGCGGAGGTGGCTGGCCGTGGCTAGGGATGGGACCGAGAGCCAGTGTGTTGGTGGCAATGGTGGAGTCGACACATGCTATTTTTGGGACCCGAGGAAGGGAGAGGGCAGATGCATGCTAGGGTAGGGAGGTGGCGACGGCAAAGGGACCACAGGCTGTGGTATGTGCAAGATGGGAGGAGAAATCAATGCCGGCCATGGGGGCCCGTAAAATTCCAGCCCCATCGAGCTGAAATATACCACTAAAAAACTTGAGTAGTATTGTGAATGTGGGCCATTACATCAACGTAAATAAACGGTTCATTCACGCTCATGAAATGTACTATAAAACGACCCTTATCTTTTATCTGTATAAATATATTTTTACGATGGTTATAAAATATAAAATAAAATGCATGTTAATGTGCCGGTTAAACACCAGCCTATACGGCCGCTACAGGAAGCCGTGCTGATGGAATGCTTCTCTATCTCCCACTGTTTCGCCCAAGCCAGCATGGCCCACGCTGTTTTTTCTTCGTGTGAGAGCGCGAGACAGAGAACGTCTCGAGATAGGGTGCTGCGACCAGTGAGTTGATGCATCGAACCAACGGCTCGATTCACTGCATCCTCGTGATGCCCGCCGCACGGCAAGGCTGACGCCGTGGTAATAATGCGGAGCACGGACAGGACGCTCGTGTCGTGCGGCGTGCGGTAGGCTGTCACAAAAGATGCAGAGAATCACTCGCGGGCCCCTACCATACCTACGCCAGCAGCATCGTTCCGCAGTATCGAACTGCCTCAGCGGCTGAGCTGCTCTGATGCTGTTGCGTGTGGATGTCATGTCAATCGCTCACGCTCTCATCACACCGCACTAGGCACTACACTTTCCTTCCTCTGCCCAAACGCAATGCAATATGCATCCAAGTCGAAGCTGCAACTGCAATGCAATGCAGCACGGGTTTCTGTACGACGGGATGGGATTACTAATGTTTTTTGGACTACAAAGATTCAGCATCCAAGTCGTCATCAGGATTAAGATTAACATACCACGCCACGGTCGCCACTGGTCTGCTTGCTGCCGTGTTTGGCGACAGGCGTGCAAGAACCAGCAGTGTCAGCCCAACGGCTCTCTCTCTCCCACGGTCAACCGTCCTATTATTAAAACCCGAGACCGGTTGTCCGTTTCCTGCCCTCCACTCCCCTCCCTCCCACTTCGCCCAAAACCAAAACCAAAACCAAGAACCACAGCGGCACAGGACCCCAGGAAGCAAGAGAAGAAGAAGGCCCCAGCCATCTCCTCGCAGGCTCGCACGCGTCCCGATGAACGGCGAGGTGCTGCAAGACCTGCCCCCGCCGGCCGCCGTCGGGGGCGGCAGGGCGGAGATCGACACCTCGGCGCCGTTCGAGTCCGTGCGGGAGGCCGTCGACCGCTTCGGGGGCAGCGCCGCCTGGAGCTCCCACCTCGTCCGCCGTTTCGCGCACCACAAGGTCAGCCGCCTCAGACCTCCTCCCCACTTCCAATCTCGCCCTGATTTACCTTCATGGCGGAACAATCGTGCAGCGGAACCAACACTCCCCTGCTCCATTATGCTAGTACTCCTCTGTACCTGCGCAGTAGTACTACATGCCGTATCCCTGTGCCGCGCCCGTACTTCGGGTTAAGTTCGGCATTCAATTAGGAGCACATCTCTGGTCCTTCGTTCGGTGGGAAATGCAGGTAGCAGGCTGGATTTCGTGTTCCTTTCCTCCTGATTCATTTTGTTTGCTCCCGCTCTTTGGCCTGCAGAAACAGGACCAGTGCGTGGTGGGGACTGATGAAGACGAGCAGTGCGCCAGCCTGGAGGAGCAGACCGCGCAGCTAGAGAAGGAGCTCGGCGTCAAGGAAAGGGAGACGCTCGATGTGCTCAAACAACTCGACTCCGCCAAGAGGATCATCGCAGATTTGAAGCTCAAGATACACAACCAAACAGCTGAACCTGAAGAGAATCAGCCTGCCGCCGAAGATAACTGCAGTCTTATCACTCAAGGGTCCACAGCAGAACCTGAAGAGAAGCAGCCTGAGGACAGCAACTGCTACATCACTCAAGTGCCCACAGCAGAGCCTGAAGAGGAGAGGCTGCCTGAGGGAAATGCTGGAGCCGATGTGGAGATGTGTGGCGGTCTCGATGCACAAGACCACCAGCAGCAGCACCCTGCCTCGGTTCTGATGGAGCTTGAGCAGGCCAAGTCAAACCTGAACAGAACCACGAGCGATCTAGCTGCAATACGAGCCTCCATCGAATCGCTGCGTAACGAGATAGCATCAGAGAAAATGCTGGTGGAGAGACGCCGAGAGAAGGTCTCCTCGGATGCCACCTTGGTTTCTTCCCTGGAGCAGGAGCTGGACCAGACCACGCAGAGGCTGCAGACGCTCAAGGACCTGCAGAGAAGGCGCGAAGACCCATCGGACATTTTCATGGAGATCAAGAAGATGACTTCAGAGATAGAGCAGCTCAGGGACGCCGCAAACGCGTCCAAGTCTGAAGCCATGATGTTAGCTGCTGAAATTGAGCAGACGAAGGCTGCCATCGGCACTGCCCAAGTGCGGTGTCTTGCGGCCAAGAAGATGGAAAAAGCAGCAAGAGCAGCTGAAGCTCTTGTGGTCGCTGAGATCAAGGCCCTGCTACTTAGCAGTCAAGCCTCGAATGAAGATCTCCATGGCACAGATGGAGTAGTGGACCTTTCAGTGGAAGAGTACCTTGAGCTTGCTTCGAAGGCTCGAGAGGCCAATGAAAGCTCAAGGAACAAAATTGCAGCTGCCATGGTTCATGTAGACGAAGCCAACCAATCGAAGTCGGAGTCACTTACAAGGCTGGAGAAAGCGGAACTGGAAGTCGAGGAATGCAAGACTGCACTTCAGGAGGCCCTCAAGAGGGTAGATACCGCCAACAGGGGCAAGTTTGCGGTGGAAGAGACCATTCGCAGATGGCGATCTGAGAATGTGCACAAGAGGCGATCGTTCCGTGGCTCTCCCAGGTTCAAACATGCAGCACATCGTCAGAAAGATTCTCATTGCATGGATATCGTTGATGTTTCGAGCAACTCCCTGAAGCCGACACTGTCGATCGGGCAGATACTGAGTATGAAGCTAATGGGGCCTGATGGGTATGACAAAAGCGTCTCGGATGATACGAGCGAAACCTCGAATGTCTCCTCCCTTGGTCAGATCCTGAACCGGAGGCAGGCAATATTGCATAGCGGCGATACAAGTGCTAGCAAGAAATTCTCTGGAAAGAGGAAGAAGTTTGCCTTCACTGGACTGTCGGTTTTCTTGGCAAAACAAGCTAAGAGCAAGAAGAAGAGAGGATCAGATTAGCCCTGGTGTTAACTCTGTCAGAACCAGTAGCTAGTTACTGAGTGTTGTGGCCCCTATTTTTCATTTCTCTGTTCCCCTATAATGTTCCTAGGAGTATGTATGTAGGTCCTATGAGACTCTGATGTCTCTGTAGCTCCAGGCACCAGGCTAGCGTCTGGTGACCGATGCTGCTCAGTTGGGTAGTTAGATTAGTATTAGTATCATGTGCTCTATGAACATGGAAGATATCGGTTCAGTTAACTCTGTGGCATGCACCGTGTAGACAAGAAAGACATCAGCTAGCTATGCATCGTGTACCCTGTGGACTGAGTAAAACCCTTCTTACTCTGTTGTGCACGGACTTAGTATGATTCGGTTGGTCTTTTTTTTTAAACAAGACAAAAGATTTATCATTTTCATTAATAGAGAAGAGGTTTTAGAACAAATGCTTAGGACAAGCCCTATGTCTCTATACATAAGCCCTATGTCTCTATACATAAGCTCTTGCCTCATTTTTTTTTGAATCACAGCAGGTGAGCTGCCATATTTCATTGCAATAGTAGGGGTAAACAATATATAAAAGCGAAGGTTAGCTTAGCGAGGTAGCCAACCTAACGAAAAATAAATAAAAACAATTATTGACACATCAGCCTGGATCAAATGTCGCTCCTCCGTACCGGTCCACACCATGGGTAGTGGGGCGCCTGCAAGCCGCCACGGTGCTGCTTCATCCTTTATTTTTAGTACCAGAGCAATGCGGAGGCATCTCATTCTTCTCAAAAATTCATCTGTTGCGCTCCTTCTATATCTCCCAGCATATGAGCTGCGCGGCTGGGAATACTCCTCTTCGGTCCCAACCATTGATCTGTACCAATCCTGTATTGTGAGGTCCTCTTCGGTCCCAACCATTGATCTGTACCAATCCTGTATTGTGAGGTCCTTTCCAATCCACTTCTGTGGGCATATCGTCACCATTTTGAAGTGGGACGACATCTTACTCCATATGGAGATACTGGATGGGAGGTGTCTCAAGGTTTCTTCTACACAGTGGGCAGAAGTAGTCATTCTCCCACTGTCTTTGCATTAACCTGTCCATCGTAAGGATTCGGTTTAGCATTAGTGTCTATATGAAGAACTTGCACCTAGCCAGAGCCCAGCCCTTCCAGACCAGGTTTCTGTAATCCGTGCTTTCCGCCCCCAAAAATTGCAACATGTAGGCTGCTTTGGCCGAGTATGACTCCTTTCCTCCGAACCGCCATGCGATCTTATCGGGCTCATCATTTAACTGTACCCCTTCAATCATCTCCGCAAGCCTCAGGAGTTGTGGCAAGTGGTCAACATCTAGCTTGTGATGTAGGTCAAGCAGCCATGTTTGCCCCCTCATCATTTCTTGTACCGAGCGGTTCTTCCTCACTGAGATTTGGTATATTGTTGGTGCTATTTCCGCCGGAATTTGGTTAAGCAACCACATATTTGTCCTGAATCTCTCCTTGTGCCCATTCCCAATAGTTATCTCGGTGGCTGCCGCGAATAGAGCACGACCCCCTTTACTGGATGGCAAGGCCATGTGGGCCCATGGTTTCTTTGGATTCTTCCACATCTGCCATTGCCACCTAAGTCTGAGTGCCACCCCAAATGTGTCCACACAGTGGACCCCAAGACCTCCGAGCGCCTTGGGCCTGCAAACCATTTTCCAGCTGACTGTGCATTTTCCACCCTTGCAGGAGGCTTCCCTTGCCTAGAGCCAAGCTCTTCTTCTTTGGTTAAACTCCCTTTTCACCCAACCAGGCATTTCGTTGATTGTCATCATGTAGATTGCAAGAGATGTGAGCACTGAGTTGAGCATCTCAAGCCTCCCTGCTTTGCTCATCATTCTCGCCTTCCAGTTAGCTAGGTAGCGGTCAACTTTATCTAGCAGCATCTTCCACTCCGCCTTGGTTAGCCTCTTGACAGATAAGGGCATTCCTAGATAGTTGCAGGGGAATTGCTGCACCGATATTCTGATTCCTTATACTAGACCATCTATGTTCATATTAAGACAGCTGATAGGCGTGATGGACCTCTTAGGTAGGTTTGTTTTGAGACCCGTTGCTTTCTCGAAGCTTTCTAGGATTGCACGAAGTCAGGCAAGGTCGGCCTGGGCCGGGTTTAGGAAAATTGCCACGTCGTCAGCGTACAACGATGCCCTAAAGGTGGCCAGTTTGCCATGAAGCTTGGACAATATACCCTCCTCCGTTGCGAGTCCTAGCAATCGGTGCATTGGCTCCATAGCCAGGTCAAAGAGAAAGGGGGATAGGGAGTTCCCCTGCCTTAAACCGCACCGATGCTCTATCAGTCGCCCTAGGGTCCCATTGACCAGGACTCTAGAGGTGGCCGAGCGAAATAACATCGCAATCCAGTTCCTCCAACACAGAGGAAAACCGCGAGCCTCTAGCATGTCGAGGATGTATTCCCACGAGATTGTGTCAAAAGCTTTCATGATGTCAAGCTTGATAAGAAGCACCGGGGTCTTGGTTTTGTGGTAATGTTTGGCCAGTTTCTGTACGTACAGGAAATTGTCTTGTATGCTCCTGCCACTGATAAAAGCACTATGGCAAGGCGAGTTCAACCCATCAAGCTTAGGTTGTAGTCTTGTGGCAAGAATCTTGGACACCAATTTTGCAAAGGCGTGAATCAGGCTGATGGGCCTGAAATGGGCGACCTCGGTTGGCTACTCATTCTTGGGAAGTAGGATGTAGTGTGCCTCGTTGAGAATCTTAAATGACGGATCATTTAGACCATAGAACTTGTTTAGCGCCCTAAGAAGGTCATCCTTGACAACATTCCACGATGTCCTGAAAAGCGGCCCGAGAACTCGTCTGGTCCCGGTGCTTTATCAGCCGGTGTCGAGAAAACCGCCCGTTTGAGATCTTCCATGGAAAAAGGGACCTCAAGGTCTTGAATTGGCAGCCCTAGTAGGTCCCAGTTGAACCGCTTAGCGCATTGTGTAGGCGTCTTGACAATTGTGCTCATATGACTGGACACCACCTCCTCTAGCTCGGAAGGAGAGGTAGCCACCCCCGCAGGCGATTGTAGGGACTAGATTTTGTTTTTCTGTCTACGGTGAGTCGCCCTTGAGTGGAAGAAGTTTCAGCCACCTGATTCTTGCATGTTGCCTTGCCTTGATCCTGTTGATTACTGCAAGACCGACAGCTCTTGATTTTAGACAAGAGCGCTGGTCTCTTTCTCCATCCGAGAGTTGTCTGGTCTCCTGAGCAGTGTCTAGGTGCAAGATAATTTCTTACCCCACCAACATCTGCTTCCTAATGTATCCCACGTAGTTTTTGGCCTAGGTTGCTAGGTGCTTCACCAACCTCTTTAGTTTGCATTCAAGGATTGCGAACTGGTTAGTGAATCTGCATGGTTCAGTCCATGATTGTTCCACCACCATACTGTAACCCTCCATCAAAGGCCAGAAAGTTTCAAAACGAAAACGCGGTGCCGTCTTGACCACCATATCATGTACAAGGAGCAGTAGGCAGTGATCCGACATTGATGACGCTTGTGGGATTAGCTTTGCTGCCGGGTACAGATCGTCCCACTCTGCATTGGAGAAGGCCCGGTCCAGCCAGACAAGCGTTGGTTCATCTTGTTCATTACTCCAGGCATATCTTCTACCCACAAGTCTGATTTCCCGGAGGAAGCTAACGTCCAAAGCCTCTTTGAACCGCCTCATCCATCTTCTGTTAACCCTGCGGTTATTCTTGTCTTCGTCATGTAAGATTAGGTTGAAGTCACCAATGATCATCCAAGGCCCCTGGATGCGGTTGTGTATGCCAATAATTTCACTGAGGAAAGCTTGCTTCATCTCCTCTTCGGTTGGCCCATACACTGTGGTTATCATCCAGGCAATGTTGCTGGATCGATTTAGGAAGGTTACCGTGATGGCGAAGGTGGCCACGCTGATGTTTGTGGCAAGAAGCAGATCGTCTCGCCAAAACAAGATTACCCTGCATCTCGTACCATTGGCGGGAAGGTACGCACAACCCTTGAGCATTTGCCCGACAATGTTGTTCCGGTCGTCATCGAAGAGTAGTGCGAGCTTGGACTCCTAGATGTAGAGAATGGAGCAGTGAGTACTCGCCGCCAAGTCTCGAACCACTACACGCCGCGCCCGGTCGTTTTGCCTATGCACGTTCTAGATAAGCACTCTAAGTTGTGATAAAATGATCCGGAGGACGACAGGTGGTCACAGACTCAGCACGTCGCCGTCTACTAGTAAGGGCGTCGACTGGTCGGTGGGCTACAACATAATGCGTGGTACAACATCAAAATGTAAAACAAAACAGATGAGGTCGGAGCCTGTCGTGCCGACTACAGGTAATGGCGGTGATAGACTTCAGCGTAGCTAGTGGTAGGGTTGTACAATCCATCTCTAGAGATCGACGAATGCAATGCCACCGCCAATCAGTCCCGTAAGTGGACTCCTTGAGGAACTCAGAAAGCTGGCCCTCCTAGAGCACAAATGCATGCCTTCTAGTAACTTCTGTCAGTGCTGCTAGACCTTGCAGGCTTTCTTGCGGCAGCTGGTGCTGGAACATCTTTAGGTACTGCTCCCGAATCACATCGTTGAACTCCTCTTCATGGCGGATGAGTCCCAGCTGCTTGCAGGCGCTCGCTTGAGCCTTGCGGTTGGTCATCATGGTAAACGCCTTTGTTGTTGGGTGCTCACTTCTTCTCGAAGCTGAGGGGCTGCCAAGTTTCCAAGCGCCTTGCTTCTTCCTGCTTGCTAATGACATGCATGGGAATCCAAGCAATGACGGGGATAGTTTCCCCATGATCCTGCCAAGCAGCGACGTCTTGCCGGCCTACTCCTGCATGTCCGCGACCCCGGATGTCATCTCCTCCATCGCTCCGTGGCCACACAAGTTGGCATCCCGGAGTGCTTGCAGGGCGTTGGACTTGAGTGTCACAGCCATCAACTGCTCGTCGTCTATCTCCTCTGAGGACTACTCAGGTGACGGTGACGGTGACGGTGACCTAGGCGGCTGTGGCGGCATGGCAAAAATGTCCTGGAGCTGCCAGCCACCAGACTCGTGTTGCAGCAGTGCGTTGAAGTTGCCTATTTCGTGCACCGTCCTCTCTGCAAGTGGGGTGCTAGCAACTAGTCCGGAGAAGTTGTGTTGCTGGCTGAAAGTTCCATGCTCGATCAGCCCTTCTCCCGTGTCTGCGTGCCCCTGTTGATGGCATACTTCAGCTGGTGCATCCCCTTGCCCTTTTGTGGCGACAAGGCTATTTAGCCAGGCCCCATTCCAGGCCAGCACCGCCTGTGAGCTTGGCACATGGCCGCATGAGCGCTCGAGAAGGAGCTCGCCCCAACCGAAGACCGGGGCCTCAGCCGCTACCTCAAATCCTGTATGGGCCTACGATGGCGAGCCACCCAAATAGGTGTTGGGTCCGCAGCATAGAAAACAAAAAAATTTCCTACGACGAGAACTACACACCAAGATCTATCTACTAGGTACAGAGCAACGGGTGGACATACATCCATCGAGAACTTACCCTCGAAGACAACGAGTTTTGTTAATGAGTAGGAACTCGTGGTTGATGTAGTCGTACACTTGCCGATCTCAAGATCGAGTGGAAGTCCGAGCGCCGCAACTCAGCAGCGCATCCGTACTCGCACACACGTTCAAGCCACCGGACAACCTCCACCTCCTCGCTCCAGCGATCCAGCGGAAGCAGCAACTCCTTCTAGACAAAATGCCACCGGGAACATGTATCTCGCTAATCCGAGACCATGGGGGAATAATTCTAGAGGGGGAGAGAGATCCTTCACAAGGAGGTGTGAGGAAGAAGGAGGAAGAGGGGGGCCTTTTATAGGAGGAGGGGGTGCCCCTCCCCATGGACGGCGCATGGGGGTGACCCCTCACCTCCCCCATTCATGTGGTGGTAACCCCTTCACATTAAAATGACTCTTCACATTCCCTTTTAAAGTCCCCACTTTAAATGCATTAAAATTCTCTAAGTTTAATCCTCTCGCATTTAATAAAACTCTTTTATTAAATTTATTTAGATTTTTGTTAATTACTTTAATTAAAAAACAATCACATATAACCCCTTGCAATATTTCAATATCACATGCAGAAACACTTTTTGCAATTTCACCCGAAACAATTCCGGTTTCTATCGAAACAATTCATGCGCATTGCAATTCTTTCGTCTGAAATATATGTGCTCCAAAATGGTGTCCGGTAACTCTTAAGTGTGTCACCCTACGGTTCGCGAATAATACATACATGCTTGAGACTCCTCTCAGATCAATAATCAGAAGCAGGACTTAGAGATCCATACTGACTCCTGCATATTCAACGATGACTTCTGTGATCGTGAGAACCTTTAACGCTTGTAATTTAATCCCTTTGTCTCATGATATAATACATGTCCGTGATTAGATCATCGGTATCCAAATACCTAGTTTGATCTCGTTACCAACATGCACTCTTTTCTCGTTCCCGTGATATAACATTCTAGTGATCACATCACTTGCTTGCAAGCTATCTTAATGTGATATCACCGAGAGGGCCCAGAGTATATCTATCCGTCATCGGGATTGACAAATTCCATTCTTGATCCATGAGCCTCAACATAACACCTTCGTAGTACTGAACCCATCTTTATAGTCACCATGTTATAGTGTGACGTTTGATGTTATCAAGATACTCTTCCGGTGTTAGCAATTAACATGATCTCATGGTCTAAGGATAAAGATTACTTCGTATGATGTTATAGCATCTAATGCTATGACCTTGTTATAAACAACATCTAATGTACATGATCAGGAAACCTTGATCATCTTGTTAATCAACAAGCTAGTCTATAAGAGAGGCATAACTAGGAACCCTTTTTGTTTATTAAACACACATGTATTGATGTTTCCGATCAATACAATCGTAGCATGCAAAATAAACATCTATCATATATAAGGCATACATAATAACAACTTTATTATTGCCTCTTAGGGCATATTTCCTTCAGTCTCCCACTTGCACTAGAGACAATAATCTAGTTCATATAGTGATAAATCTAACACCCATGGAGTTCTGGTGTTGCTCATGTTTTGCCCTAGGGAGAGCTTTAGTCAACGGATCTGCTACATTTAGGTCCGTGTGTACTTTACAAATCTTTATATCTCCATCCTTGACATGCTCGTGGATGGAGTGAAACCAGCGCTTAATATGCTTGGAATTCTTGTGAGACCTCGGTTCCTTGGCGTTGGCTATGGCTCCCTTGTTGTCATAATAGATCACCATTGGGTCCAATGCACTAGGAACCACACATAGTTCCGTAATGAAATCTTTCATCCAAACCGCTTCCTGCGCCGCTTCTGAAGCAGCAACATATTCCGCCTCCGTCGTTGATCTAGCCACCACAGGTTGTTTGGAACTCCTCCAACTAACTGCTGCTCCGTTCAAGAGAAATACGTATCCGGATTGAGACTTAGAGTCATCCGGATCGGTGTCAAAGCTAGCATCGACATAACACTTAGCGACCAGTTTTTCTTCACCTCCGTATATAAGAAACATATCCCTAGTTCTTCTCAAGTACTTGAGGATGTTCTTGACCGCTATCCAGTGTTCCGAACCTCGATCAGGTTGGTACCTACTAGTCAAACTAATAGCATGTTCCACATCCGGTCTTTTACATAACATGGCATACATAATAGAGCCTATGGCCGAGGCATATGGGATCTTATCTATTATCTCTCTTTCTTCTGCCGTAGCCGGACTTTGAGTCTTGCTCAATGTCTTGCTTGCCACATAGGTAAGAACCCCTTCTTACTACCATCCATATTAAACTTCTTCAATATATTAGAAAGGTATGTACTCTGCGATAGCCCAATTAGGCGCCTTGATCTATCTCTATAGATTTTAATGCCTAATATATATGACGCTTCACCAAGGTCTTTCATCGAAAATTTGCTGTTTAGATAACTTTTAACACTGTTTAAAAGATCTATATCATTTCCAATCAATAATATGTCATCCACATATAATATCAGAAATGTCACATTGCTCCCACTCACTTTCTTGTAAATACAAGTCTCTCCATAAGTTTGGACTAATCCAAACTCTTTGATCATCTCATCAAAGCAGAGATTCCAACTTCGGGATGCTTGCTTCAGTCCATAGATGGATTGCTGAAGTTTGCATACCTTATTAGCATTCTTAGGATCGACAAAACCCTTAGGTTGTATCATATACAACTCTTCTTCAATTTTACCATTGAGGAACGCAGTTTTGACTTCCATCTGTCATATTACATAATCGAAATATGCAGCAATTGCTAACATAATCCTAACCGACTTAAGCATCGCTACGGGAGAGAATGTCTCATCGTAGTCAACTCCTTGAATTTGTTGAAACCCCTTTGCGACAAGACAAGCCTTATAGCTGGTCACATTACCATCAGCATCAGTTTTTGTTTTGAAAATCCATTTATTCTCAACGGCCTTTCGATCGTGAGGTAAGTCCACCAAGGTCAAACCTGGTTCTCGTACATGGATTCCATCTCGGATTTCATGGCTTCTAGCCATTTGTTGGAATCCGGGCTCATCATCGCTTCTTCATACGTCGCAGGGTCATCTATTTCATCAACCATGAATTTCACAACAGGATTGCCGTACAGTTCAGGAGCTGCACGTGTCCAACTTGACCTGCGAGGTTCGGTAGTGTCCTCTTTCGGAGTTTCACGATCAATATCATTAGCTCTCTCTTCATTAGGTGAAGTCAACTCCGAAACAATTTCCGGTGCTGTGCTACTCGCCATTTCATGAAGAGAAGGTTCAATAACCTCTTCGAGTTCTACCTTCCGACTACTCACACCTTTCGCGAGAAACTCCTTCTCAAGAAAGGATCCATTCTTGGCAACAAAAACCTTGCCCTCGGATCTGTGATAGAAGGTATACCCAATCGTTTCCTTAGGGTATCCTATGAAGACGCATTTTTCCGCTTTGGGTTTGAGTTTATCCGGCTGAAGTTTCTTCACATAAACATCGCATCCCCAAACTTTAAGAAATGACAGCTTAGGTTTGTTTCCAAACCATAATTCATACGGTGTCGTTTCAACGGATTTAGATGGTGCCTGATTTAAAGTGAATGCAGCTGTTTCTAGTGCATCACCCCAAAATGATAGTGGCAAGTCAGTCAGAGACATCATAGATCGAACCATATCCAATAAAGTACTATTACGACGTTCCGACACACCATTACGTTGTGGTGTTCCGGCAGGCGTGAGTTGTGAAACTATTCCACACTCTTTCATGTGTGTGCTAAACTCGTAACTTAGATACTCACCTCCACGGTCAGACCGAAGAAATTTGATCTTTCTATTACGATGATTTTCCACTTCATTCTGAAATTCCTTGAACTTTTCAAAGGTTTCAGACTCGTGTTTCATCAAATATATATATCCGTATCTACTTAAATCATCCGCGAAAGTAACAAAATAACGATATCCACCTCGCGCCGACATACTCATTGGTCCACACACATCAGTATGTATGATTTTCAATAAATCTGTCGCCCGTTCCATTGAACCGGAAAACGGCGTTCTAGTCATCTTCCCATAAGGCATGGCTCACATGTATCAAATGATTCAAAATCAAGTGATTCGAAAAGTCCATCAGAATGGAGTTTCTTCATGCGTTTAACGCCAATATGACCTAGACGGTAGTGCCACATATATGCAGATATATCATTATCAAGTTTAATCCTTTTAGCATCAACATTATGAATATGCGTAATACTACTATCGAGATCCAACAGAAATAAACCATTCAACACAGGTGCATTACCATAAAAGATATCATTCTTATAAATCGAACAACCATTGTTTTCAGATTTAAAGGAATAACCACTTTGCATCAAACAGTATCCGGATACACTGTTCATGCTCAGTGCAGGCACCAAATAACAATTATTTAGGTTTATAACTAATCTCGATGGCATATGGAGAGGTAGCGTCCCGACGGCGATCACATCGACTCTTGATCCATTGCCGACCCGCATCCTGACCTCATCCCTTGCTAGTTGTCGCTTGTTTCGTAGCCCCTGAACCGAGTTACATATATTAGCAACCGATCCCGTATCAAATACCCAGGTGCTACTGCGAGTACTAGTCAAGTACACATCAATAACATGTATATCATATATACCTTTGTTTTCCTTGCTGGACTTCTTGTCCACCAAAAACTTGGGGAAATTGCGCTTCCAATGGCCAGTCCCTTTGCAATAGTAACACTCGGTGTCAGACTTAGGGCCAGCTCGGGGTTTCTTTTTAGGTGCAGCAACAGATTTTCCACCCTTCTTTCCCTTGTGCTTGCCTTTCTTGTCCTTCTTGAAACCGGTGGTCCTATTGATCATCAACACTTGATGTTCTTTCCTAATCTCCACTTCTGCAGTCTTAAGCATTGACACAAGCTCGGGAAGAGACTTCTTCATGCCATGCATATTATAGTTCATCACAAAGCTCTTGTAGCTAGGTGGCAGAGATTGCAGAACACGATGTATGCCTAAGTCAATGGAAATCGTTATTCCCAAGGACACAAGCTTATCGGTGTACCCAGACATTTTGAGTACGTGCTCACTAACGGAGTTGTTCTCCTCCATCATGCAGCTAAAGAACTTTTCACTAGCATTATAACTCTCTACGGTAGCATGGGTATCGAAAATCATTTTCAATTCTCCCATGGTATCAAAGGCATTTCCATTTTCGAAACGCTTTCGAAGTTCTGGCTCTAGCCCATACAGTATGCCGTAATGAACTAAGTTGTGGTCCTCCTGACGAGTCACATAGACATTCTTTTCCTCGTCAGGGGCATCAGGAGCTGGTGGGGGGCCTAGCAGCGCCTCTAGCACATATAGCTTTTGTGCAGCAGTGAGGAGAATCCTCAAATTCATAGCCCAGTTGGTGAAGTTGCTACCATTCGCAACAAGTTTCTCTTTCTCCATGAACACATTGAAATTAAAAGCAGGTGGTGCCATCTACAACAGAATTTGTAAAGTTTATTTAGACTAAGTTTATGATAGAGTGAGTTCAACTAATCTAAATTACTAATGAACTCCCACTAAAAAATGACATCCCGCGTGTCCTTTTGGTGATTACATGAACCAAATCCACTACACCAAGTTCGATCATCACGTGAGTTGATGTAGCTTCAAAGGCGAGCATCTATATGGCCATCATATCAACTATATGACTCATGCTTAACCTTTCGGTCCATGTTCCGAGGCCATGTCTTTACATGCTAGGCTCGCTAAGTAAGAATCTTCGTATTCGCGTGTGTAAAACTGTCTTACACCCGTTCCTATGAAAGCGTAGATTCGAGTACACCCGATCATCACGTGATTTCTCAAAACACGATCCACAGAACGGTGCATACTTAAGGAAGAACACATTTTTATCTTGATATCTAAATGAGGGATCATCTTACAATGCTACAAAAAATGCCAAACTAGCAGTATAAGATGCTAACATCTAATGTGTAAAGTGAGATGATATGGTCCATGCATTTGATCTCTATCATTTGCATCGTGGTATGATTTTTATCATTCCTTTGTGTGTAAGGCCAAGGTCTATGGAACTTACGTGTTGAATGTGTTGTAAGAGTATCTATCATACATCTACTTACAACAATACCATATCAAGACACTAGCCCAATAACGATCTAAACTAGACGCCTCTAATTTATCAATTGCAAGTTTTACGTGGCTTAGGGCTTTCGGAGATAGAACCGTTCTTACCTACGAACATGCACCACAACGAGGATAACCAAGTTATTAGCAACTCGTTGTAAATCAGATATTGACTATAGTAGGAGAGACATACACCCACCAACCACTTATGCAAAACAAGTTGCATGTCAGTCGTGGAACCGGTCTCATGTACGATGACATGTAAGGTTGGTCCGGGCCGCTTCATCCCACTATGCCATCAATATCCAAAATACATAGAAGATGCAATAACATGATCATCATCGCCCACATATAAACATATGTGTACTACCCGTGCAATGCACCTACGCATAGATCAGGCTCTGATACCACTGTTGGGTCTGCAACATAGAAAACAAAAAATTTCCTACGATGAGAACTACACGCCAAGATCTATCTACTAGGTACAGAGAAACGGGTGGACATACATACATCGAGAACTTACCCTCGAAGACAACGAGTTTTGTTAACGAGTAGGAACTCGTGGTTGATGTAGTCGTACACTTGCCGATCTCAAGATCGAGTGGAAGTCCGAGCACCGCAACTCAGCACTGCATCCGTACTCGCACACACGTTCAAGCCACCGTACAACCTCCACCTCCTCGCTCCAGCGATCCGGCGGAAGCATCAACTCCTTCCAGACGAAATGCCACCGGGAACATGTATCTCGCTAATCCGAGACCATGGGGAAATAATTCTAGAGGGGAGAGAGATCCTTCACAAGGAGGTGTGAGCAAGAAGGAGGAAGAGGGGGGCCTTTTATCTGAGGAGGGGGTGCCCCTCCCCATGGCCAGCGCATGGGGGGTGACCCCTCACCTCCCCCATTCATGTGGTGGTAACCCCTCCACATTAAAATGCCTCTTCACATTCCCTTTTAAAGTCCCCACTTTAAATGCATTAAAATTCTCTAAGTTTAATGCTCTCTCATTTAATAAAACTCTTTTATTAAATTTATTCAGAATTTTGTTAATTACTTTAATTAACAAACATTCACATATAACCTCTTGCAATATTTCAATATCACATGCAGAACCACTTTCTGCAATTTGACCCGAAACAATTCCGGTTTCTATCGAAACAATTCTTGCGCTTTGCAATTCTTTCGTCTGAAACATATGTGCTCCAAAATGGTGTCCGGTAACTCTTAAGTGTGTCACCCTACGGTTCGCGAATTAATACAGACATGATTGAGACTCCTCTCAGATCAATAATCAGAAGCGGGACCTGGAGATCCATACTGACTCATGCATATTCAACGATGACTTCTGTGATCGTGAGAACCTTTAACGCTTGTAATTTAATCCTTTTGTCTCATGATATAATACATGTCCTAGATTCGATCATCGGTATCCAAATACCTAGTTTGATCTCGTTACCGACATGCACTCGTTTCTCGTTCCCGTGATATAACATTTTTGTGATCACATCACTTGCTTGCAAGCTATCTTAATGTGATATCACCGAGAGGGCCCAGAGTATATCTATCCGTCATCAGGATTGACAAATTCCACTCTTGATCCATGAGCCTCAACATAACACCTTCGTAGTACTGAACCCATCTTTATAGTCACCCTGTTACGGTGTGACGTTTGATGTTATCAAGATACTCTTCCGGTGTTAGCAATTAACATGATCTCATGGTCTAAGGATAAAGATTACTTCGTATGATGTTATAGCAATGTAAACATAATCACTTGATCGTAATGCTATACTTCGGATGAATGTTCATCACATCATTTCACAAATGTTGTGACCTTGTTATTAACAACATCAAATGTCCATGATCAGGAAACCTTGATCATCTTGTTAATCAATAAGCTAGTCTATAAGAGAGGCATAACTAGGAACCCTTTTTGTTTATTAAACACACATGTATTGATGTTTCCGATCAATACAATTATAGCATGCAAAATAAACATCTATCATATATAAGGAATACATAATAACAACTTTATTATTGCCTCTCAGGGCATATTTCCTTCAATAGGCCCCAACCTCCAACTCGGCGCCGCCATCAGCGGGCAAGACGTTGGCCGACCAACCATCCGTGAAGGCGCTTGCCTGACGCTCATGCGGCGAGCCTGTGGCCAGCTCCGCCCATAGAAACTGGGCCAGGAGGGGCTCGTGAGGCTGATCTTTTGCCTCAGGCAGGTCACCCCGATCATTGCCACCACCTCGAGGGAGCCCAGAGGCAACATCATCCCCTCTTGGAGGCCTCCCCTAGGTGAAACCTGCATCGGGCCGCCTCCATCGTGAGGATGTTCTCCGGGCGGTTGTGGTGTCGTGCCCATGGCCGAGGAACTAGACGATGTACGAGAGCCGCTCCTCCATTGGTGGCGCCCGGACACACGAGTAAGTTGCACGATGACGGCCGGCAGTAGCTGCACCGCCAGCTCCTCCCCACCTCCCAGTAGTTGCTGTTGCTGTGGCTCGCCGCCTTCCCACTTGCGCACGCGTCACATGGCTCTTGGAGCGACGGTGAGACTCGTCCATCTCTGCTCCATCGTGGCGCTCCTCTCCGGAGACCAGCTCGGACGCCGCTCGTGGCGCTGGTGGTCATGGCCCGAGTCGCGTCGTGACCCTTCACCATGCCCACCGCGGTACCTCGCATCACGCCGCGGCGGCTTCCTCGGCTCCCGCGACATCTCACCTCGCTTCCGCCAGCATGTCCGTCGCGACGACCCTCCTGGTCATCATCCTCTTCCCTGTGGTGGCTGGATAACCCCAATCTATTCCGCACTGGCTTCTCCCTTGGCATGGGCACCGTGTCCTCTTCGCCCCACTGCCACTCACGGTGGGTGATGATCGGCCACTCCACCCGACGTCGGCAGTCAAAGCTCTCCCGCATCGGACGGTAGTCCTTCACCAAGTCGAGCTGGAGGATGATGTGGTAGCACGTGTTGTCCAGGCCCTCGTCCGACAGCGTTCCTTCCGGCATCCCAGCGCGTCACGCCGGAGGCCTTCCGAGCACGGAGTGCGACTTGGTCCACGCAATGTTGTTCGGGTCAAGCGACCACACCCAAACGAAGAGCCCCGCCGTGTTGTCCTTGAGGATGGAGCGCCGCTCTGACAGAGCTGCATACACAGCCCCTCTTCTCCAACCTCTAGCTCAAACTAGAACAATGGAGTTTTTTCCGGCGACGAACGCCGTGGCCGCCTAACATAATGTATCTTGGTTTTATTGCTGAAAATA
Source organism: Avena eriantha (assembly GCA_910589775.1). Classification (NCBI taxonomy): domain Eukaryota; kingdom Viridiplantae; phylum Streptophyta; class Magnoliopsida; order Poales; family Poaceae; genus Avena; species Avena eriantha. Next base: position 41,854,196 of record OU342741.1, read on the forward strand.
CATCACACATATGGAGGTACTCACGCACGCATGCTGTACAACTAGGGGAGCTCTTGCAGCACCCGGAGGAACTCTCTCCAGCACCGGCTGAGCCATACTCAACACACACGGGAGCTACACCTCTTGACTACATCTTCCTCTTCTCCTAGCTACTTCTCCACACAACCCTGGGCACATACCCCCATACCTAAACATGATCAGTACATGTCTATAAATAGGCTGCACACAATCGGAAGGCAACGACCTACCCTGGCGTGGGCCCCCTAGGCCGCGCCACCAGGTGGTGTGGCCACCCTGGCCCACCTATGGCATCGCTCTTTGGCGTATATAATCCCCTCAAAACCCTAAGACACGGGGAGCAACCACAGAAAGATTCCGCCGCCTCTACGGGGCGGAAACTACAGAGAGAGAAAGAGCTCTCTGGCAGACAGAAATCTGCTGGGGAAATTCCTTTCCGAAGAGGGGAGATCGTCGCCATCAACACCGTCATCAAGATAGACTTCATCGGGATCATCATCATCATCTTTTTCACCATCATCTCCACCAGCACCATCACCACCACTCCGTATCGCTATAACAATTGGGTTGAATCTTGCATAGTTCTTAGGGGAAACTTTCCTAGTCTTGATTACATGTTGTAGTTGATGCTATTGAGTGGAACCATTAAATTATTGTTCAGGTTCAGATTGTTACTTATCATTATTTCATCTCTGATCTTGATCCATATCATGTCTTATGAGTAGTTCGTTTAGTTCTTGAGGACATGGGAGAAGTCATGTTGTTAGTAGTGGAATTTTGTTGAGAAAGATTTAATGGTTTGATATTTAAGTTGTGGTGCTATTCTTCTAGTGATGTCATGTGAACATCGACTACATGATACTTCACTTTTATGGGCCTAGGGGAATGCATTGCGTATTTGTCTACTAATCGTGGGGTTGCCGGAGTGACGGAAACCTAAACCCCCGTTAGGAAACCTTTGCATAATGGAGTGTAGGATCTAAGAGTTTAAGACTGTGGTTAGGTTTTTATCTTAATTACTTTCTTGTAGTTGCGGATGCTTGCAAGGGATATAATCACAAGTATGTATTAGTCCTAGTAAGGTCAGTACATTAGCATAGGTTCACCCACACAACACTTATCCAACCAGAGAAGATTAATAATTATATGAAGCGAAAGCACTTGATAATATTCCCATGTATCCTCGAGAACGTTTGGTCATCTTAAGTAATACAACCGGCTTGTCCTTTTCTAAAGAAAGGATTTGGACACTTGCTGAAATTATTATTATTGTCTTTTATTTACTCGTACTTTATTTATCTGCATTATCAAAAAAAACCTAAAAATCCGTTTGCTAAGTATTTACAAAGAATTTCTGATCCAAACCACTTGCCAACACCTTCCGCTCCTCGTTAGGTTCGACACTCTTATTTATCGAAAGTACTACCATACACCCCCTATACTTGTGGGTCATCATGGACGTCCCGACCTGGAGTGGCCGGGACGGGGATTATGCTCTCGTCTCCTCACTCATTGCTCAGAGGAGAGTCTCTTTTTATTTCTTGCCTCATCTTTTATCTTGGCAATAATCGTGATCGTGGTGGATTAGTGATGTGTAAAGGATCTAGCATTGCGCTCCTTCAAAATCTCCCAGGATGTAAGCATGATAAAAGACATCATAGCTTTCCTCTCTTTCCCTCTTTCTATAGCATGATAAAAGACATCATAGCTTTCCTCTCTTTTCCTCTTTCTATAGTCATTTTTGTCCACCAATCATGAACGGATGGCTCATTGGCCCATGTCTCTAGTGTCATATCATGGATGCCACACCACGATAGGATCTCCTTCCAAATCCGCAAGGTAAATCTACACTTGTACAAGAGGTGGTCCGCTGATTCTTGGACTTGGTTGCATAAGGGGACAATGTCACAATTTTGTCAACCCTTTTTTAAGTCTATTCACCGTCCATATCCTATTTTGGATGACCAACCAAGTAAAGAGCTTGCACTTTGGAGGTTTAGGCTTCTTTCCTCTTCCATATCCTCCTTCTTATGTCTTGTTTCTCGAGGCTTAGGCTTCTTTCCTCTTGCACGATGTCCAATCTCAAGATGACATTTAGGGCCATATGAAGTTGGACTTTGGAAGTCGGGAAGAGCTTTTTACTCCATTGCCTAAGTCTTTGGGAGACCTTCTTCAGCTTGTGATATAGTAGTTGACAAGGCTCTGCATGAGGAAACTTTTCATTCCATGCCCCTTGCACCACCTCCATGAAGCCCGGCATTTTGATCCAAAAATTTCAAACCGGAAAGTTCTTGGTCAATGATCGGAGAGCGACGAGGAGAGGGCGTGTAGGATGTGAAGGGAATTGGATGTCCCACTCCTCGTTGCAAAAGAAGGTGTGAAGTTTGCTCATAGTCGGATCATTTTGCTCGTTGCTCCAAGTACACTTTCTATTTTGAAGATGAATCTCTTTAAGATCGCAAGAGTTTAGAGTATCTCGAAAAATCGTATCATTCAGCTACGGTTTGCGTTTCTTCGATCCTTGTCGCGGGCTCGATGGATTTGGTTGAAATCCCCTGTGACAATCCATAACACACCGGGGTCCAGCTTTTTGGCAAAGAGCTCTTGGTAGAAGGCTTCCTTCAAATTTGATCTAGTAGGGCCGTAGACATTTGTTAGCTTGAAGGAAGTATTTGAGTGAGCTATGGCAACCGCCCGGGAGATAAATAATTGCCCGGTTGATATATTTGTGATATTAACAACATCACTGTTTCCATAAGAGAAGGATTCCTCCCCTAGTACCATCAGAGCAGAACGTTGCGCAGAATTCTTAAGAAGATGACCTCCTAAGAACGCCGCCGTTGCAGCATCCACATTAGCTTGCTTTGGTTCCTGTATGTAGAGGATGTTACAAGCCGTGGCGGAAATGGTCACGTGACTGGCGATCAGGAGATCGTTGAGTCCTCTATTGTTCCAGGAAACAATACTCAGAGGATGATCCGGTTGATTGGTTCAATGTGATTGTGGTTTCATACCGGTGTTGATAATCCGCATCGTTCTGCTAGAGTTGTCCACTGTAATAATAGTGTTTACATGCGCAGCTTAATGTAAACATCCTTCAATTAGACTGTTCATCACAAAACCAAGCAGAAAGTCGCCAGCTTGTTCGTCCATGGTGTTCAGATCGCTCAACTCTTCGGTGGCGTGAGGAACGAGGGTTTGCTTCCCAAAAGTTGAACGCCCTCCGTTTCAAAATATAAGATATTTTAGCTTTGTGAAAAAAATGTACCTAGACTCCTCTTAGTATCTATCTATTTATCTATTTATACTATAATTTTGTCTTATCGTAGGTTGGTGGACAAAAAATTCCGTCCGCCATATTTTGACGGTTTTGCCCCTACACGTTCGGAGGTATTGCAATCACTGCCACCGTTGAGTGGAAAATAACCCTTTCAAAACGAAAACAATTCCCGACCTTCCTTGCACAGCCACGAGCACCTCTGTGGCTCTGTGCCTCGCCCTGACCCGCAACCTCTTTCTTCCTTTCTGGATCCCTCACCTCCGGATGTGAGCTCCCGCGCGCGCCGTTCCCTAGAGAATTTGTGCTTCCGCAACAACCCGGCCTCCAAACTTCTCAATGCCAACGCCGGCCTCGACTGGAGATCACCCCTATCCACCAGATCTGTTCACCGCCGGCCTGGACAGGGGCTCTCCGATGGCCTCCGATCTGCTCTGTGTCCCAGTCAGGACAGGGAGCTCCCCGATGATTGGCTTCCCACCAGAACAACACATCCTTCTCCGTCACCTCTAGCACATATTTGGCTCGATTCGGCGGACGGGCTCCGGCTGGACCAGTTCAAGTTCATGTCGGTGATATGCGCGTGCGCGAGGCTGTCCGCGCTTGAATCACGGCTTGAATCATGGCGAAGTCGGGTGTCCCTGCCTAGACCAACGCTCTGGATGAGTGTCGGGCGCCCAGCCGGCGCGGAGACGCCGAGACTGACGGAAGCGAAGAGCGCCGCCACACGCAGCAACAACAGCATGGAGCAGCCGAGGCCGACGGTCGGGACGAGGCAGGACGGAGATGCGAGTCCAACAGCCGGACGATGGCCATGTCGCTGAGCATGGAGGCCTCTGCCAGTTTTGTTGCTTTTCTTCGATTTGGAGACGACAGGATTTGGGGATTCTTCTCTGGTATGAATGGAAAGTCCGTCGTTTTCTTTGAGATGCGGAAAGTCCGTCGTTGGGTGAAAAGAAACAAAATCTAGCGGATGGGCTCCAGCTAAAGATTGTAGAAGTCAGTTTGCTACAGCCCGTACAGTGAATATAATATTGTACACCAGGTTGTACCGATGGATTGAGTTAAGAAAAATAAAGAGAAAAGCAAGACACAATGCAGTGCCGCTGCCGTACCAGGCAGCTGCCTTTAACATCATGAACAATGGTACAGTAGAACCGTGACGAAGGTCAGAGCGACACCGGGCGGAGCAGAACGATGGGCGCTTCGCCAGCCGTCGTCATTCACACTCATGAACAATCTCTTGCTTCTCCTGTTTTTTTCCTACTGAACATATCGATGGAAACGCATGTTGCACTGATGGAAATAATAAGACATGTTTTTAAAATATAAGATATTTTAGTTTTTACTAAACGGATGCCCTAGCGGCCTTCTGAGGCGCTCCGTTGTTTAAAAAAAATGTGTTTTATGTTTATACATGTGATAAAAAATATTAGGACCCAGTCCACCAGAGTTCAAACTCCAGGTTTGGCACTGTGTGTTGCATAAAAGACGGAATATTCTTTCAGTGGGAGGCGACGTTTCCATCAAAGCGAGGCGCCTGTGGTGACTTCGTCAATCTCAAGATCCGATTCGCCGGCTTAGTCTCTCGGAAGGCTCATAGGGGGTAGGGTGTGCGTTTGTGCGTTCATAGGGGTGCGGTGCATGTACGTGTTGTGAGCGTCTTTTAATTGTACTGTGTTTTTCAAAAGAAAAAAGAACCGTAGCAACGCACGAGCATTCATCTAGTATAGATTCATTTATATTTGAAGTGAACCTACGTACTAAGGTGGTCTAGGTACATTTTTTTCGCAATACTAAAATATCTTATATTTTAAAACGGAGGGAGTAGTATATATTGCAGGCAAGTGAGGAGTTGTGGTGTCCTCCATAGTTGAACTCCATCTTGCGTGGCGGATATTGAAATCGTGTCGTTTAAGTAGGGTTTCGACAGTAAACAAATTCTTAAGATCAGTGTCTACTAAATATGCTAAATATCTCTTGGTGTTATATCTAACAAGTAAGTCGATATGTCCGAGTGGTTAAGGAGACAGACTTGAAATCTGTTGGGCTACGCCCGCGCAGGTTCGATCCCTGCTGTCGACGTTTCACATTTTTTCGTTTTCTCCCATCGCGTTCTCTCTTTCTACCGGGCCGGGCCTATTTATTTTGTGGGCTTGTTATGGGCCATTTCGCTTCGATTCCAGCACATACCTCAATTTTGCAATCCCTGGAATCTCAATTTGCAAAATTTACACATTTTCCCTACAACGAACTAAAAACAACAGTCTGTTAAAAAAAAACGATGCAGTACCGTGAGGTCTCGTTCAGCACTTCGAGCCTTGAATGAAGTTTAAATGCCACCAGTTTTCTGCTAGCACTGTCTGCGGTATGAGAGTGAACAGGGGCAAGGCGCTTTGAAGTCCAAACAATGTTCCCCATCCGCTTGGGGCGGTTCTTTTGGGCTGCTTGGTTGAGGTCAAACATGGCGGGCACAGATCAGACTGAGGAGAGAAACCGCTGCAGCCTCGTGCGCGCTCGCGTTCTGCCGCCGTCGGCGTCACGCAGGTTGATCACGTTGTGTGCATGGAGCAAAACCTGGTCGGGGCCGCCGTGCTGACCACGGTCGTCGCGGCCGGCTGTCCAGGTTCGACGCACCGGTCTGCTCCATTCCAGTTCGTGCCGCCTTGTAGCAGGAACCAAAAACGTATATCCCTGGTCGATTCTTTCCTTCTCTTTCGAATATCCTCCTCGTATCATACTCATATTCTCTAGTAGAAAAATGTAAGTCTGTGCTCCACATTTTACACGCCTCTGGTCGAAAATAATGGACACCAATGCGCTTCTGCGGATGATGATTGCCGTGGAAAACGATGACTTGAGTCTTGAGTAATTTGCTAATGCTAACGACCTAACGTACTTATCAGCTAGTACAACGAGAAACATCCAGCGAGCTTTGGCCTCTCTAAGCACCGAGAGAGCCACCATTTCCCCCGAGAGAGGCCAGATCTACGGAATATCAGCCCACGCATCTCCAGATACCGATCGCTCTCGGTGCACGTAATGTAAACACTGACCTACATACAGTTACCGAAACGAGCCAAAAAAAAAAAAAACTAGGCAGGCCTACGTACCTAACGATTCACCGGATCGACACCGCCCAAAGACTCACCATTGCACACGCTGGTGCGAGCTCGGGTCCATATGTTAATCGAGATTATGTACACGCACGAGGGGCACGTACGCGCGCACGTGTCCTCCGTCCGGCCACGTCATCGTCCTCCACCATAAATTAGGCAGGAGAGCACGGTATGTAGTTACTACAAAGAGTGGCTCGCTAGTGTACCAACCGGTGAGTGATCGAGATGCACACCCAGAGACTGCCACTCAGAGAGAGAAGTAGAACCTTCCATTCCGTCGCTGCCTAACAGCCACCAAATCCAGGCATATAGCTTACAGTACGAGTTGTCCCAGATCTCCCACCGGAAGGAACACGTACGAGTGGTCCTTGATTAATTAAACTCCTTAATTAAACGGCACACATCAACCAAGCAATAGCTAACAGCACTTGTTGGACTGCTACGTGTACTGTTTCAGCTGCCACGTCCGGGTCAGAGCTGCATGCGTGCGCCGGTCGGTGCGGGGACTGTACGAGAGCAGCGCCACCTTGCATTGGACGATCACCTAACCATCCCTTGGATCAATCCAAGGCGATGGTGCAGCTAGTGTGTCCCCGCTCTTTCTTCCTTAGTCCTACTGTGGCGCATGTTTGGAGAGCCGTAATATTTGTTTTTAATTTTTGCGTTGGTCAGAATTTGATCCTAGGACCTCATTTTCTGATATCATATTGAATTGTTGCACTAGCCATCTAAACCAAAAGCCGAACTGATGAAAAGAGCTAGGCGTGTACTATATTCTTAACACCACCCTCACGTGTGGCTCCCTCGGGCCTTAACGTGGACCAAAAGTCACTGCAATATTTTTATTTTATATTGCGCCAGCCGGATCTTCAACTTAAGACCTCTTGGCTCTGATACCATGTAGAACTGCATACTCTGGCCAATGCAATCAAAGGACCGACATGTTGAAAGAGACTAGGCAATCCTTAGCGTGGGTTCGGTGCAGGCCACATAGTCTTTTTTTAATACTGCGTGAGCATGGTTTTAAACTTGAGACCTCTTGCCTCTGATACCATATTGAATTGCAAGCGCTGGCCGCAATCAACAGTCTGAACTGATGTAAAGGGTTAGACAATTCATCATGTGGACTGATCTACCAAGCTCATTTTTATTCAGTGGGTTTAATATCTCTAGGCAATCCATCTCAAGAATCAATTGCTTGTTACTATAATGTAAAGCCAGTGATAGTCCATCACGAACTGCAAAAAGTTCAGCTTCGAGGGCTCTCCTAAGCCAACGTTTGCATCTCCATCATTAACAGAAGAGCCATCGATGTTCAATTTATGCCAGCCAAGCTGTGGAGGACACCGTTGGCGATCATCTATGCCCCTATGTGTATGAAATTCCTTCTTGACCGAATTTATGGCAAATTTTCTCTTCAAAATATCTTCTTGCAGATGGTTCTTTAATTTGAAACTAGAGAAACTAGCCACAATTGGAAACAGAGCCCGGCTGATATTTTGCTTGACAACGCCAAGGTCGGTAGCTATTCCAACGATTTTTTTCTGACGTGCTACTGCAGTGCATGTTTTGGCTGCAGGTAATGGCAAGACGCCAAGACGTGAGGCCGGTGGTGAGTGGAGTATGTACTAGCTAATTTATTTATCACCCCGATATTTTCGTGGTTCGAGAACCTTCCGGACCGCATGCAGTCCGTGGCGTCGTGGCACACGCCCGGCCTTCCACAGCGCCGAAACGATCGTCTCGCGCTCGTGACGCGGTGCACGGCAGTGAGCACTAGCAAGCCTTCAGATATCAGAATTCTTTTTGCCATATTTGTACGAGCACGACGTCGAAGCAATTGGGTTATGACGTCAGAGTATTTGGCCTCACGCGTACGTGTGGATAATAAATAAGTAAAATTGCTCTGTCCAACTTTATCCGTGAGGTGGACGCCCCTTATTAGAAGAAAAAAACTGAAAATGATGTCCCGTGGGAAAGTAGTGAAATGGACGGCAGATTCTCCTCGATCGCTGGCGTTTTCAATCTCAGCTGATGGCAGCTGATTTCACGGTGCCATAGTTGAAATCGCAAAAACATAATGGTGGCCTGGTGGGTATTTCAGGGGAGGCCGGAGGAAAAAGGGAACGCATTGCTAGCAGTTGATTTTGGTGGTACGGTGGGTGGGTGAAATGTTGATGTACCATCGGGCGCAACAGCCGGGAAAGACCGGTGAAACCGATAGATGCATGTCCGGCTGTAATAACCAGGCCGTCCAGCGAACTATTCCTGCTCGGCTATGTTCAGATTCAAAAGTCCGCATGGAACAACGGATTCGTCTCTCTGGTTTTATTCAAACACGTTTGCTCGAATGGGCACTGACAATGACATACAATTCCGGGTTACCGACACCCCGTCTCGTTTGGATACGAGTACACTCTTATGATCTAATAAAGCCAGTGAAAGTTACACTGTAGTATTTCACAACAAGTTTCTAAACATGTTTCGGATATGCCGGCATGGAAAGCATTCTAGGTTGAATTTAGTTGTATTCGTCGTAGCGCTCGTGGGAAGACGTGCAGTGTGGCGAGGAGGCGGGATCTAACCTGTTCAATTCTTATCAGCAACAACTCGGAAATATAGTCCAGTGATCAAACAAAGGCAGCTAAGTTTAGTAAGTAAGCAAGCCCATCTGATTTGGCAAGACCGGAAGGAAGTTGCAATATAGTAATTCGTCCAAATCTTGCCCCAGTTGGAAACTGTGCAATTGACTAAACGCCTATCACACGTGTTCTGGTACGCTAACAATGCGAGCGATGCAACCACAAACCTTTCACGGTCGCCAGTCCCCCCCCATCGCCTTCCACAGCGCAGGAAATGTTGTATAGCTGAACCGCCAAGGTCATCCAACGCAGTTGGAAAAAATATTGAACTTCCAATCCACACAAAAAATTGGCAAAGTAAGAAAACTTGAAATTCCAATCCACAAAGCAATTCCGAAGAAAGGAAGAGAATTAACCTCCAATCCACCAAATAAAAACAATGCTGAAGAAATAAAAGCTTTGGATACGTGACGCATGGTCAACGCTGGCCCGAATAGCGCGGCTGCAGCTGTGGTGGAGGCATCGTCAACGGCAGGTTGTTGCCGCCGGCGATGTGGTCTAGGACCCAGGAGAGCGTCCTGGTCGCAGTGCTCCACCATTGCAGGGGGCGTGCTCGTCGCGAGGCAAAGTAGGACACAAGGAGGCATACGGGCAGGTCGCTGGTGCCAACCTCGTTGTGCCGCACACACCTAAATCCCTCCTCCCTCACACGCGTGGCCGGATCCCGTGTGTATAGGGCCGGTCCCGACGGGGGTTAGCTCCTGGTGTGGGCAGCCACCGTGCGTGGTCGTTGATGGGCAGCCTTCGCGCTTGTAGGCGGCGACGCTGGGAGGGGGCGCTGGGGCGCGGCAAGGCGCCACCTCGGGATCTAGGGAGGAGGCGCGTCGCGGTGGGGAGCGCACAGTCCGGTGGAGGTCGAGCTCGAGGGGTGGCGGCGCACGGGGACATGGAGGTAGAGGGGGAAGGGACGGAGGAGCGCAGACGTCGAGGTTAGGGGGGAGGCGGCAGTGTTGTCGTCTACGGGACGGGCAGTAGGCGGCGACTGCGTCGCGGGAGGAGACCGGACGGGCTGGGTTTTTGTCCTCTTCATGGGGACTGGCGGGTTGAATCATTTTTTCCGAAGGACTTAAATGCAAAATATCCTGCGAACGATGACCCTGTTGACTTTGCACGAATCTCTAAGAAACGTGTGGCAAAGATAATGCCTAGGATCCAATGTACGTGACGCATCGGTTCTGCTCCATTCCAGTTCGTCCCGCCTTGTAGCAAGAACTAGAAACGGATATCATGGCCAATTCGTTCCTTCTCTTTCGAATGGTCCTCCTCATTATATTCTCTAGAAAATGTAAGTAGTACTCCCAGCGTATTTTACACGTCTCTGACCGGAAATAATGGACAGCTGCGTGGAGTATCCTACGATAGCTGATACAGAAAACGGACCCGTTTCACAGCTCCCTACGATAGCTGAGGGCCCTGCAGGCTGCATTGCTAATGTATCAGCTACGAGAGTGATATCCTGCCATCTCTGACCTCTCTAGGCACCGAGAGCCACCATTACCCCGAGAGGCCAGATTTACGAAATATCAGGCCACGCTTCTCCTCCATGCTCCCTTGGTAACGATCGCCCTCACTGCACGTAACGTAACATTGACCTACGTACAGTTACCTCGAAACAAGCCAAAAACTAGGCCAACCTAACGACTTCCTTCACCAGATCAAATGAACGACACCGACCAGAACCTCACCACGCATGCGTGCATGATTCTTTTAGAAGAAAAGGTCCACGCCCCGGTTCCATTGCATCCAAACCAACCATACATACTTCCTCTGAGCGAAATTAATTAACTTGAATTTATCTAGATTCGAATGTATTTAGTACTAAAACATGTTTAGATAAATTCGAATCTAGAAAAATTCGAGTCGATTAATTTGGATCGGGGGAGTAAGTTTTATCGGTCATTGAGAGCCCAGTGCTCCCAAAGCAAGATCAACACAATCTTCTCTGATAGCTCACAACCGAAAAGCCAAAACAAGTTTTCTAGGGTACACAACCGAAAAGCCAAAGGACATCCGCATTAATGGTACTATTGTGTATATCATGTTTTTTCTCTCTCAACCACATGCTTGCTATAGCTTCAAAAGAAACATTTAGGAGTTCATGACAAAACTCGTTTTTAATCTCAGCGCCGATAGATTTTGCCACCACACATTCAAAGAAGATGTGGTTATAAAGTTTCAGGTTACATCTATAGATTGTCTTTTGACAAGGTTATCTCTAGTTATAGCGTTCATGATTCGAGCCCGGGTGCGTATATTAATCAAGTGATATATTATGTACACGCACGACAGGCACGTACGCGCGTACGTATCCCCTGTCCCGCCACGTCACTAATTTCAACCTGTAAATTAGGCAGGACGGCAGTACAAGAGTGGCTCACTAGTGTACCGACCGGTGAGTGAAACTGCCACTGAGCCAGAGCAGCAGAACCTTCCATTCCGTCGCTGCCTAACAGCCACCAGTCTAGCTTTAATCGTTGTCCCACATCACTAGTTAGTCCCCACTAGAAGGAACACGTACGAGCGGTCCTTTGATTACTTAATTATACGCCGCACATCAACCAATAGTTGATCCTTGTTGGAGTGCTACGTGTACTGTTTCAGCTACCACGTCCGGGTCGGGCAGATACAAGATATACTGATCAAAACAAATGGTAGCAGTGCAAACTCTACAACAACTATAGTAAAAAAACTGATCAGACCACAATGCACGTAGTGATCGTTCATAGAGAAGCCATTGGTGCAGAGGTTATATAGACTGGTCGAAGAAGCTACGTGATGCCCGGAAAGACGCTATGATATTAGAGCATCTTCACTCATTGGCCGTTTTCAGGCTGAAATCCGGACCTAAATAGCGCCGGACGGACAAAGGTTTCGACCTGAGAATGGCCGATTTCCCACTCGCGTTCCCAGGCCGAGTTTCCAAGTCAGCGTATTTTCACCCAAATTTGGCTTAAATTTACCCAGTTTTCGGCATAATAGGAATACAGAGCAAGAGCAATGTTCGGCATAGTTCTGGACAAAATCAACCACAGTTCAGCATAAATTTAAACATAGTTCAGCGAACAATGAAAATACAACATATTTCGACCATGTTCGGCCAGATTCATGCTAGGCATCTATGTGTTTCCCCTACATATCCATAGGTGCTCAACCAGATCATTCTGCAGCTGTTGATGCACTACCGGGTCTCGAATCTCCTGACGCATGGCGATGCAGGCAGCTCAGGTTGGCGGCACCTGGTGATCAGGCTGTGCAAGAGGTCCCTGTCTGTAGGATGGCTCATTCTGCTCGACCAAACTCACTAGGTTCTGCCTCTCATCCTCAATGATTATGATGTGTAAGGTCACACAACAGTTCATCACTTTCCGCATCTGATCTTTCGACTAGGTCATTGCAGGGAATTAGACAACTACAAACCTTTGTTGGAGCACAACAAATGCCCGCTCCACGTCCTGCCTGCAAGCTTCCTGTTCCTTGGCGTACTGAGCATGCTTGGAAAGTATTGGGTTTGAGATAGCTCCATAAATGTTGCCCATCTTGGATAGATGCCATCTGTAAGATAGTATCTGTTGTTGTAGTGGTGCCCATTGATCTCAAAGTCCATAGGGGAGTATGACCCTCAACAAGCTTGGCAAAGACATTTGAGGAGTTAAGAACGTTGATGTCGTTGTTCGATCCTGCCATGCTAAAAAAAGGAGTGCCAGATCCAAAGATCATGTGTAGCAACTGCCTCAAGTATCACAGTGCAACCTCCTTTATGGCCTTTGTACATCCCATGCCATGCAAATGGACAATTCTTCCAGTGTCAATGCATACAGTCTATGCTCCCAAGCATCCTAGGGAATTCTCTTTTTTCATTGACTGCGAGGATCCAAGCAGTGTCTTCGGGAGTATTGTGGCCCAAACATTGCAATCACCGCCCTGCAGAACCGCTATATGCAATCGATGGTGGTGGACTCAGCCATGCGAAGCTAGTCATCAGCACTATCACCTGGCGCTCCGTATGCAAGCAACCCCATCGCCATTGTGCACTTCTGCAATGAGGAAAACCCAACTATGTCGGTGCAGTCTTTCTTGCACACGAAATAGGGGTCGAATTCCCGGACAGAGTACATGATCTTGAGGAAGAGCTTTCGGCTCAACCTGAAACGACACTGAAACACGACCTCTTCGTGGAGCGGCTCGTCGGCGAAGTAGTCGGCGTACAACATGCAGTAGCCCTCCACCCGCTGCCTTGCTTTGCACTTCCGGCGACCCTTCGCCGAGCCTCCACGCTTCGGCGTTGCAGTCTCATGTACAACCGTGCTAGGAAGGCGAGGATTTGCATGTGCTCTACATCTTCGGCGGCTGTGGCGTTCTCTTCCTCTAGCAACACGGCGAACAACTCTTCATCGTCGGAGTCTATGGCCGAACGGGCCAATCGTCGAACACTTAGCGGGCGAGGTGGTGGGAGCTAGAAGCATGGCCGAGCTACGACGAAAGAAGGGCGGCGAAAGTGCCCTAGGTTGCAAGGAGAACTTGCGGCGGTGGTGGTGGACATGTCTACAAGCGCGAGTTCAGCTTGAATCGGCGGAGCTTTGCCGGTGTAAGCATGGCGGCGAGGCAGCTAGGGGGTGGAATCCTTCGCCGCGAGGGAGGCGACTGGTGATGGAAAATGAGATGTCTCGCCGACAGGGCTGGCCCACCCTCGTTGTCTCTACATCCGGTGTTCCCAGGCCTTTCTCGACGGCTCGAGTTCGGCCTGGGAACGCCGGACCAATTTGGGGTTAAATTCGGACGAAACCGGCGTCCTAGGAACGCGACTGGGCGAAATTTCGGCGTCCGGACCAAAAATAGGCGCCGGGAACGCCTTCCTAGGAATGCGAGTGGAGATGCTCTTAAGCAGTCGCGTGATGCGCTTACCAAAAACCTTATTCGTCCTCTCCCGTGTAGGATCGTAATGGCGTGTGGTTCCGGAGACCTGCTCTCGCGTCGGTGCAAGCCGGCGCTCGGGATGGAATAGACAACGGTAACGGCGTAAGCAGAGACGATGCAAAATCGTAAATTGGTTTTCGGTGGTGGAAGTCCGGCTTATATAGAGCCGCTCGAAAATTGTCGTACAGGATACAATGTGGGCCTAGTCCAGTCGTGCACAAGTTAGGATTGGCTACAGTTGACACGAACCAATTTAGTATTAGCATGTCTATCAAAATGCAATATTTTATGACTATTTTACATACCGCGGCTCGTGTCGTGATGTGATGTGACGAGACGAGTGAGCGAGGAGGAACGCGTATATACCACTTCTATTTTCGCTCACTTGAAGAGTGGCGAAACACTGCTTGGACGGAAAGGACCGATCAGAACTGCGCGTCGATGTATGCCCGCGGGGTACCGTACCGAAACCACGTATCCCCACGTACGCCCACAAGGTGCCCGCATGTGCTTCGCTGCACGACGGCATGAGGGCACGCGGCGCGTAGCACGCTGTGACACCGACCGTACGGTACGGGCTCGTCCAAAACCGCCGCGTGGTCTCGTCTCCCACACCGCCTTCGATCGAACAGCGGCGAGGCGACGCCGGCCGGCCGGCAGCAAAGATCTTTTTCGTGGACGCGTGTGGCTACTACTATCATCTCGTCGTCGCGTCGATCAGGCCGAAGTCGAGGTCCAGCGTCCACGAGTGCACTCCTAGAAAACTAAGCCACAATTGGAAACAGAGCCAGGCTGATATTTTGCTTGACGCCAAGGTCGGTCGCTATTGCAACGTTTTCTCTTGTGACGTGCTGCTGCGATGCATGTTTTGGCTGGTAATGGCAAGACGTAAGGCCGGTGGTGAGTAGCTAATTTATTTATTTTCCCGACCTTCTCTTGGTTCGAGAACCTTCGAACCCTCCGTTCTCCACCAAAAAACATGCTCAAATATTATATGAACGAACAGGCTCCGTGGCGTCGTGGCACACGCCCGGCCTTTCACCGCGCCGAACGTTCATCTCGCTCCGTGAGCACACTAGCAGCCTTGAGAATGGCTTGCCATATTTGTAGGAGCACGACGTTGAAGCGATTGTGTCATGACGTAGGAGTATTTGGACTGACTCACGCGTAGGTGGTACTACGTGTGGATAGATAAATAATAATACGTCCGTCCAACTTTATCTGTGAAGTGGACGTCCCTTATATTAGAGAAAAAATACTGTGAAAATGACGTCCCGTGGGAAAGTAGTGAAATGGACGGCAGATTCTGCTCTCGATCGCTGTCACTTTCCTTCCCAGCTGATGGCAGCTGATTTCACGGTGCTGTATAGTTGAAACAGCAAAAAATAATATTGGTGGTTATTTCACAGGCCCGAAGAAAAGGGACGTCCACCTTCGATCGACTAGCGGTCAAGTTGATTTTGGTGGTGCGGTGGGTGGGTGAATCGTTGAGATGTACCATCGGATCGGGACGAAACAGCCGCAAAAGGCCGGTGAAACCCATGCATGTCCGGCTTTAATAAGCAGGCCGTCCAGGAAGTATTCCTGCTTGTTCAGTGCCAAAAGTCCGCACGCAACACCGGATTCGTCTCCTCCGGTTTATATTCAAACACGTTTTCTCGAGTGGGCACTGACAATGGCATATAATCCCGGGTTACTTACCGACATCCCGTCTCTCGAAACAACAACTGAACCTAGTTCTATAAAGCCACACCTGTATTATTTTGAAACAAGAACTGAACCTTCTATAAACATTCTTCGGATATGCCGGCCTAGAAAGTTGAATTTATCTGTACGTAAATATGGCGAGACGTGCAGTTCGGCGAGGCGGCTGGAGCTAACCCGCCCGTAGGTGCATCTCCGCTACCAGTCGCCACCAACGTAACCACTCGACGTATGGTAGTATCATTTTGACAAAGCCCGTTCAATTCTCACCAGAAACAACTGGGACACATACTGTCCAGTGATCAAACAAAGTCAGCCAAGTTTAGTAAGTAAGCAAGCCCGTCTGATTTGACGAAAACCCAGCACCACCGGAGCTCGCAATAGAGTAATAATTCGTCAAATCTTGACCCGGTTGGACATTATGCAAGTGATTGATTGACTAAGCGCGCATCGCGTGTGCTGGTACGTGAACGAGGCGAGTGGTGCACGGGCAAAACAAGCGTGTCGCTGTATATGGCAGGAAATGTTGCACTTCCTCCATTCAAATTATCTCGCATCCTGGGTTTAGTTGAAGTCAAATTTTGTAAACTTTGATCATATTTTTTTTTAAATATTAATATTAACAATGTAAAAAACTATTGTACTAGTATTACAATTGTCATAAACCATATTCTCATATTAAATACATTTGGAATCATGGGCGTTGATGTTTTTCTTATATTATTGGTCAAACTTTGCAAAATTTAATTATGACTAAACCTAAAACACGAGGTAATTGTGAACGGAGGAAGTACCTGAACTGGCAAGGTCATCCACGAAGTTGGAAATAAAAACTTGAACTTCCAACCCACAAACCATAAGTAAATGGCGAGTGAAAGAAAACATGAAATTCTAATCCACAAAATAATGCTGAAAAGAAAGGAAAACTTGAACTCCCAATCCGCAAAATAATGCCGAACAAAGAAAGAAAAAATGAACTTCCAATCCACCAAATAAAAACAATGCCGAAAAAAGAAAAGCTTTGGATACGTGACGCATCGTGCGATGCATGCATGGTATACATCTCTGAGCGTGATGTGCACGTACGTACGGCGGGTACGCTACATCGCTGGTTTCTTCCCCCGTAAAGTTCCCGCGCTGCTGCCGCGGAAATGTGCGGTCGACTTCGCAGTTAGTGCGAATCCCGCCATAAACTTTGCTTAAAGCAAAAGACTGAAAGATACCGTGGAGTAAATCTTTCCGGCCGGGAGAGATCGAGACATACGCCTGCGACGCGATGCCCACACGTCGCGTCTCTCCACCAGTTTTCCTCCCTCTCCATGGCCGCTCTGCCTCTGCTGCGACGCGGAGATATTGGCTGGCTGGATCCGAGCGATATGCGAGCGTGTGGTGCCTGCTGCTGCGCGCGTCGGCTGTGCATGGGCTCCATGCCGGCATATCCTGGTATCCGCGATTAGATCCTTCCGTTTTAAACGTCATGTCACATGGGTGTACTTTGAACGGTTTTGGTTCTTTTTTATTTTTCTGGTTTAGATATCGTCGGTTATCGGCAGAGTTTGCCGTGCCACCAACTATGGAGCTGAAGTATTATTCGGCAAAAAAATCGAGTTAAATGTCTTTTTAGAGCTTGGTCCAAAAAACTGTCTATGTGCATTGTGTGATATGAATAGTGTATGTTTTCCAACTACGAGAAAACCATTTTCAATAGCTCTACCCGTGTGGAAATTATTTTCGGCACCAAAACAGTAATTTCAGTTAAATGTTCATTTATATACTTTTTCCAAACATAAAGGATTTCCTCCAAATAGGCTTCGCCCCTTTTTATAAATAAAGCAACCACCTCATAAAAGAGTGCGAAAATCGAAAATGCTGGGGCAACGGCTAAAACATGGCCAGAAGGAAAAGAGATGGAAAAGACGGGAAATCGACAATACGAGGGTCAACCACCATCGCTGCGCCCTCCTAATTTGTCCCACCCCGCTCGTGGCATCCCAAATCGCCCAATACCAAAACAACACCTTCAGGAAGGGAAGCGTTGTGGCGACGGTGTTGGTGTCCGGCCTACTACACTGGACCTAGGGTTTCCCCCGACACTTCGAGTAGAGTGGACTAGGACTATCAGTGACGCCCTCCAGGGAGGAAAGGCGCCACCCGAAGGCGGCACCACGGTGGAGTCGGACGGGCCGACAAGGATTTCTCCCTAACACCACCCACAAAGAAACTCCGAACTCTTCGAAGCACCACCACCAATCTCGTCGTTCACCAGCATGCGCCACCACGATATTGCCCTCACCATCGTCAACGTCTCATCGTAGACAGGAGCAAGTAGTCTGCAGGACAGAAGCACTAGACCTAGCTCGAGACGGGGACTACATCACTTCAGCGGGCGGGAGGAACCCAACTCCACCACCAAGGGTGGTCAACGACCAGACAAGCAGCAGGGCACACCAGGCCTACGCGGACCCGGACGGGCCCTAAGGGTTCGGTAAAGCCCTTGCCGCCTTGCTGCAATGGGCCAGCCGTCGTGCCGCCCTCCCCTACCGGAGCCTTGTCACCGCCATCGTCACTAGGATGGCACCGCCGCTGCGAACGCGCCAGCCCGCCGAAGCCCAGATCAGGCCTGAGGGGCCCAGATCTTGGCCGAGCGAAAACCGACGCCAGCCTGTCGTGCTCTCATCCTGCGGTGTCACCCCGCTGAGCTCGTCAGTGCTGCCTCCCACCACCACCCGGAGGAGCTCCGAACCACCGTTTCCTGAGGTGCACCACCACCGCTGAGAAACACACCCCGACGGGTTCCCATGACGTGGGGAGAGGAGAGCCACCACCGCCGGCATCGCCCGGGCTTCGCCCGATGGGGTTGGAGGGAGGAAGGGTGGACTTTCTCGGAGGATGAGGGGACACACTTGAAAGAACATTTCATGGTTCCCTATGTTTTGAGTGTTAGATAACAATACCGCGGAGTTTTCTCATGTGTGCTAAGTGTGCAGGGAATGTTTTTATGTTTGGGGGACCGATTATCCGCCGCCATCAAGGGCCGGATAATCCGGCCTAACTCATTTGACAAAGGCTAGCTTGGCGCGTCACTCTGTCTAGGGTCGGATTTTCTCCCGGAAAATCCGACCAGGGGCTGTTTTTCTTCCTCGGACCGGATAATACGGCCCTCGCCTTGGGCCGGATAATCCGGCCCCCAGAAGACGATCAAAGGCAGCCAAGGCGTGACGCTCTGAGAACAGGGGCGGTTTATTCCTTCCCTGGCCGGACCTCGCATGGGGCCGGATAATCCGGCCCCCAGGAGGCGCTCAAGGGCAGGCTCGGCGCGTCGCTCTGAGTAGGGGCGGATTGTTTGCCGGATAATCCAAGTCTGGGGCAGAGTTTTCCCCAGGCCGGATAATCCGGCCCTCACTTGGGCCGGATAATCCGGCCCCAAATGGCTCCAACGGCTCAGTGGTGCAGGGGGTATAAAAGCCCCTTCATCCCCTCCATTCAGAACTCTTGATTTACTCAAAAATTGCCAGACCTGTTGCAAGAGCTCCCTCTCTAGATCTCCCACTTCAACCACCCGAAGTCTTTGATCTTTGGGGGAATTGAAGGAGGAGACAACCTACATCGTCATCACGAATCAAGCACATCAACTCCTCTCCATTCACTTGGAGAAATCCCCGATCTATTATTCTCGTTAATATCTAGATCTCATGTTTTGTTATTGATAACTTGTTCTTGTGGCAGCTTGTTGTCATTACGGGAGCCTCCAATTTGGTTGTGGATTTGTGCCCCGCTAGTTGTGTAAAGGCGCCGGTTCCCGCCTCGAATATCCTATAGTGGAAAGGTGGATCAGGCCTTTGGTGGCGGGATCCATCGGAGAACGGGGTGAGGCCTATTGTGGCGTGGTGGTCTTAGTACCGCCCACCCCTCCAACACAGATGTACTTCCCTTGACAAGGAAGGAACTGCGGTAAAACAAATCATGTGTCTCTGCGTGCTCCACTACGGTTTACTCGTTCCTCTTTCTCACTCGCCTTTACTCGCTAGTAGTTAGGTTTGCATATAGGGAAATTCTATATAATAGCTATCTAGAGAATTTACCTTTTGTGTCAAGCCTAAAATTGAAAAAGCATTAAAATTTGAAGTAGCACCTATTCACCCCCCCTCTAGGTGCCCATACGATCTATTTCAATTGGTATCAGAGCCTCGGCTCTTTATTCGGGCTTAACCGCCTAAGAGAAGTATGGGTACCAAGGAGAATGGGAATGAGGCTGTGGACAAGGTCACAATGGATGACCTCAAGACGTTGGAAACAACCTTGTTAAAATCCTTTGAGACCAAGATGGAGGAGATGCAACAAATGATTGCTCGCCTCACATCATTCGCAGCCCCATCTCCATCTTCCTCTGAGGCTGCCACTCCATCATTATGGCGTCCCGCAAAAACCACTACTAGAAAATCGCAGTGTTTTTGTGCATTGCATCATCATGACCGCATGCTCATGTCATCATGCCACCTTGCATTTGAGCATCGTCATGTCATCTTGCATTTGTTTGCATAAAACTATTTTCGAAAAGTCTGTTGTTGTTTTCTAAACGCCCCGTCTTGCTTTTAAATTAAAACCTGGGTCTCCAAAATATTTTGTTTCGTCTACAAACAGTTTGCAAACGCCCGGTTTTAAACAAATAAAATATTTAATTTATTTTTAGGAGGCAGCCCGCCAGGCCCGAAAGCCCGGTCGGCCACCTCCAAACCCTAGTTTAAAAATATTTAGTCCTAATCCTACCTACCCCTAATCCTACCCAGCCCCTCCACCTCACCCCGGCCAATCCTTGCCTGCCACCTCTTTTCTCCTGGCCGACACCCTGCCACGTCCCCCGCTCCACCGTCCCACCACACCCACACAGCGCGCGCCTGCACCTGCCCCCGTCCCACCATCCCGCCTGCCCACCGACCGTGGCCTGGTCGCCTCCACCCAGCTGCCACCTGCAGCTGGGTCCACACCGGCCGTCGCCCGCGCACAAGCACGCGTTCCGCGTCACCGGCACGTCTCTCGCGGGAGACACACTACCTTGCACGCCTCCCCAGTCCCCTTGTCATTTTTCTCCCCTGGCCCCACCTCATGGCCCACCTTCCTCATCTTGACCCCGCTACTCCTCTCTCCCCCACGATTCCTTCCTCCGCTCCGTCCTCCCTCTGCAGCAAGCTCTACCCCGCCGCCGTGGTTCGCTCGCCCTGTCCCCGCAGCAGAGCCCGGCCTTGGCCGCCGCCTCTCCTACCGGGGCCCCTCCTCAGCACCTCCACCGCCGTTCCGCGAGCACCGCCATCCATGACCCGGCCACCCCTGCGGTGCCGTCCCTCGCTGCACCGCGCCGCCGCCCGCAGGAGCCACGCCCGAGCTGCTCCCTTTCCCCGAGCGGCACCGTTCCCCGCCCGGTCATCTCCTCGCCGTCCCACGCCTCTAGTCCGCCGGCCTCGAGCTCGCCCGCCGCGCCGCCGCGGGCCCCCGCCTCGCCGATGATCCCCGCCACCCTCTGCGACTTCCGCCGCCGCCCTCCGCCGAGCTCGCCCTTGCCCTTTCTCCGTCCCAGGCCGTGCTCGCCACGCTGCCCTGCTTCGTCTCCGATCGCCGACGCCGCCAGGCCTCCTCTGCAGCGCCGTCTCCTCCCCGCCATGGCTCCTCCCCCGAGCACATCTCCAAGCCGCCCGACCCCAGCAGTCGTGGGGCCCCCGCCTCCACCTCGCCCGGCAGCACCAGTCGCTGGGGCCCGTCCTCCCTCGCGCCCGAGCTCCCACTCGCCTCCCTCACCAAGCAGGGCGCCGCCATCGGTCTCGGCACCGCTCCGTGCCGGTCTCCTTCTGCGTGAGTCCCTCCTCTGCGCTGCTGTTCCCGGGCCCCTCTGCGTCGACCTTGCCTGTTGGACGCCATCCTCGTCGGTCCCCATGCGAGCGCTGCCGCCGGTGCCTCGTCCATCGCCTTGATCCGCTGCAGCAGCAGCGCCCGTTGTCGATGTTCCCTCTGCCGCCGGTCCCTCTGTCGGCCAGACTCGCTGCCTGTGTTGTTGTGTTTTTGTTTCCATGTTGTGTTGATGCTACTGTGGTAATATTTTCCTGCGTCTGCATCGAGCCCATCAAGTTCTGCCGTCTGAACCACGTCGTCTAAGACCAAGCTCATCAAGATCTGCTAGGAAGCTATGTGCTTGAGAGGTGACAAGTTACCACAAGATCTTCTTGTCGGCCGGTACCTCGGAAGAATGAACATGGTGACGCTCGAGGGGCTTTCGACAAGATCCTCGACCCTAGAGCCGAAGAGCGGGCTCGAAGGCGAGTCTCGGACCTCCTAGATCGACAAGACCTCGTTCACGGATCCGAAGACCGAACCCGAAGACCATAGATGCGAAAAGTACTTCTTCCCGGATCCGATGCCCGGAGAATCCCTGGACACCAAGATCTACTCCGCGGGCACCGAGCGTCAAGATCGCCTTCACGGGGAACTGCAAGTACCCCTTCCCAGACACGAGACCCGATCCGAGGACCCGACAAGATCTTCGTGACGACAAGATCGACACCGACCAGGGCGAATCCGATGAGCCGCCGACGCCGAACCAAGTCCTTCGTCCCGGAACGTCAAGATCTACTCCGTTGTCTGAGAACGTTCCTGCCAAGAACGATCCCTGTCGAACCCCGTCAAACCCCGAACCCCCGGAGCCCAAGACCTTCGACCCCAGATGTGTGAACCTTTTTCGAGCCCCTATTTTATAAATGCTATATATAAAACCTGTTGCATAATAATTGTTCATCTCGCATGCATATCATGATCATGCCGAATCTTCTGCCATAATATTAAATAGTGCATCCGGTGTTTCTTCTAGTGTTTGCTTCTTCGCGGATTAGGCCGATGAGATGATGTGAGATTCGACAAGTTCTACGGATATGAACCTTCGACAGTGTTTCCCAAGCGAGCAACTCTCCTCCTTCTACCTATTTTGCATTTATCGTCTTTACTTCCTCCTGTTGATCTATTGGTATCCGTGTCGCGATGCTTTAGTTTCCGTGCACCAGTTATATCCCGTGCAGCCTCTATATTGCCTTGGACACCTCCTATTACCTGTGTTTGGTAGATAGCTGGCCTTGCGAGTCATAGTTGCTTGCTCAGGTGTGATCTTGTTTTGTTGAGTACCACAGTTGTTGGAATGCTGGCAGATACTTATTGGTGGAGATGATCATGACTTTAATTACAACCATTAAAATGCTAGATATAACTAATGGAGAGGCATCGGTGGGCAATAGATGTTATTTGGTTCTTCCATGCTCACTTGTGTCCCGTAGGACCCCGAGTACTTGATACCTGTTCCTTGATTTTTCGCACTATCCATATCCGGGAGGCCTTATGGACCCCCCTGAGCCAGAGCTTGATTCATTTCTATTTCTTGGGGCCACAAAGTTGTTTGGGGTTTTGTTACTATCCTGTACTTATGCCATGCTTTACTGTTTTATTTAAGATTGTGCGTGGAGCACCTGTACTGTGTAGGATTGCGGAGTGTTTTCATGGTATCGACAAGCCCAGTCACACTTTCGGGTTCCCAGTCGTTTACAGCCATTGGCGCAAACCTTGGGTCTGTCTCGGAGTCGGCCAACTTCGTTGCGGGTAGCTTAATGGGGTGGTCCCTTGAAATATTTATGAATCCTGTGATCGCTTTGTCGTGAATGCCTCGTTGGGTTTTGAGTTGGTTTTTCCGAGGTTGATCGAGTGTGTATTGCTATTTGTGCACCCCTGCAGGGTAAAACTTTCTGAAAGCCGTGTCCGCGGTTATGGATGACTTGGAGCACAGTATCTCGATCATAGACAAGCATAACTAAAGTAGTGCTATAAACTTGACTTAATATATGACTAGTAATCAGATTCAACTATAACGGAATGGATATTAAAAATGCCAACAACTGCTGGATCTGGGTTGTTTGTTATATCTGCCTAGTAAGTATTGCAACTCCAATGGAATGTGATAAAAGTGCCAACAACTGCTGGGTTTTGGGATTCCTCAGAACAATGATATCTGACTAGTAAATGTTCCCAACTACAATGGAATGGTAATTAAACTGCCCACTACTTATGCTTCAGGATGACTCATGCTGTCTATCTGAATAGTAAGTGCTGCAACTAAAACGGAATGAGTAAATTTGCCAACCGTGTGAGTTCCTCGGTCTGACTTCCTCATTGGTCTCGAGGGGGGAAATACTAGGATTGGGTATGTTTGGTGTAGTCTCAGGTTGGATCCGAATAGGTCTTTCTTATCCCTCTCTAATAGCCGTCAGTGATACCGAGTCTCTATAGGTTGTTTAGTGCCGTTGCGCTGCCACTTCAGCCCACCATACCTATGTAGGCGAGAGCCGCCGAATTCTAGACTCGCCGCGTACTGGCCTCAGTACTGATGCTCCTCTTTTTTCTTTGCCCTTTGTCGGCACCCCTTTTGTTTTAGCAGGTTTGAGATCGACGTCGTTAGCAGGGTTACCCTTCTGGCTTGGCCTGGGCAGGGTTATGGACGCCATTGGTTAATCTTCAGGGCTCTTAGCCCCATTTGCATCTTGTCCGTAGTCAGACGCCCTATCGATTTCAAGGTGATTTGGATCTTTGTATTGTATATCTGTATTCTTGACTCGTGGAGTCATGTTGTATATATATCTGTTCTGTGGGTCCCATCGAGGACTGTTGTGTAATGGAATTACTTCGTTTTCCACCCGCACGAAAGTGCCTGGTGGGCGTCCTTGAATCGTTTCTATGCGGGTTTGGCGGAAAGGGCTAAAACTTGCATAGGGCCGATTCGAGGGTGTTACAGAGTGGTGTCAGAGCTCAGCAGTTGCGATACCCCACAAGTCCAGCCTGTAGGATAACCTAGCTAACGGCCGAAGTAGAGTGTCAAAACTATTTTGCAAAATCGGTTGGATAGATCTGATTAGGTCTGCTTTTACTCCTTACCCCTCTGCTATTCTCCTCTTACCTCTGCGTGTTTTAAATCTGCTCTCTTACCTTTCTTCAAGTCCAGGATTTCTCGTGGTTGGGTTTCCGTCGTACCTTCAGGGTTTCGCTTCCTCCTTTGGTAACGGTGTTTCTACCTCCGGACTTCATCCTATCTGAGGAATCATTCATCTGTTGGACTTCTCTCTGTTCCTTCTTGTGCCTTCCGGTGTTTTCCGACGTGCCGACATCATCTACGCCAGATCCGATGTAGAGTCTGCATCACTCCTTTGTTTCCAAACCTCGCTTGTCGAGATCTTCAATCTGATTTCGAGAATGGATGCGCGCTTTTCTACTGATTATGCGGAGTAATAGTTTGGGTGCGTGATGGATTGGCCCCCATGCCGACTACTCAATCTGTATTCTCTCGTACATTGAAGTGGATTAGAATGCATCGTTTCTCTCCTTCTATCGAAGTTGGAGGTGGCATTATTTGTGGATACCTATACCTTCGTCTTTTGTTTCCCGGAGTGTTCTCTCGACGATCACGGACAACGACCTTTGTTAGTGGTGTCGCGAGAATCGACACGAAGCGAGAAGATTCAGATCGCCGCCCTTCTTCCCGGTACTATGAGGCGGATCTCGAGGGCGAGATCCATTGTTAGTGGTGTCGAATTGTGGCGCCCCGCAAAAACCACTACTAGAAAATCGCGGTGTTTTTGTGCATTGCATCATCATGACCGAATGCTCATGTCATCATACCACCTTGCATTTGAGCATCGTCATGTCATCTTGCATTTGTTTGCATAAAACTATTTTCGAAAAGTCTGTTGTTGTTTTCTAAACGCCCCGTCTTGCTTTCAAATTAAAACCTGGGTCTCCGGAATATTTTGTTTCGTCTACAAATAGTTTGCAAACGCCCCGTTTTAAACAAATAAAATATTTAATTTATTTTTAGGAGGTAGCCCGCCAGGCCCGAAAGCCCGGCCGGCCACCTCCAAACCCTAGTCTAAAAATATCTAGTCCTAATCCTACCTACCCCTAATCCCACCTAGCCCCTCCACCTCACCCTGGCCAATCCCTGCCTGCCACCTCTTTTCTCCTGGCCCACACCCTGCCACGTCCCCCGCTCCACCGTCCCACCACACCTCACACAGCGCGCGCCTGCACCTGCCCCCGTCCCACCATCCCGCCTGCCCACCGACCACGGCATGGTCGCCTCCACCCAGCTGCCACCTGCAGCTGGGCCCACACCGGCCATCGCCCGCGCACAAGCACGCGTTCTGCGTCACCTGCGCGTCTCTCGCGGGAGACACACTACCCTGCACGCCTCCCCTAGTCCCCTTGTCGTTTGTCTCCCCTGGCCCCACCTTCCTCATCCTGACCCCGCTACTCCTCTCTCCCCCACGATTCCTTCCTCCGCTTCGTCCTCCCTCTGCAGCAAGCTCTACCTCGCCGCCGTGGTTCGCTCGCCCTGTCCCCGCAGTAGAGCCCTGCCGTGGCCGCCGCCTCTCCTACCGGGGCCCCTCCTCAGCACCTCCACCGCCGTTCCGCGAGCACCGCCATCCACGACCCGGCCACCCCTGCGGTGCCGTCCCTCGCTGCACCGCGCCGCCGCCCGCAGGAGCCACGCCCGGGCTGCTCCCCTTCCCCGAGCGGCACCGTTCCCCGCCCGGTCGTCTCCTCGCCGTCCCCCGCCTCTAGTCCGCCGGCCCCGAGCTCGCCCGCCGCGCCGCCGCAGGCCCCCGCCTCGCCGATCTTCCCCGCCACCCTCTACGACTTCCGCCGCCGCCCTCCGCCGAGCTCGCCCTTGCCCTTTCTCCGCCCCAGGCCATGCTCACCACGCCGCCCTGCTTTGTCTCCGATCGCCGACGCCGCCAGGCCTCCTCTACAGCGTCGTCTCCTCACCGCCATGTCTCCTCCCCCGAGCACATCTCCAAGCCGCCCGACCCCAGCAGTCGTGGGGCCCCCGCCTCCACCTCTCCCGACAGCACCAGTCGCTGGGGCCCGTCCTCCCTCGCGCCCGAGCTCCCGCTCGCCTCCCCCACCAAGCAGGGCGCCGCCGTCGGTCTTGGCACCGCTTCGCGCCGGTCTCCTTCTGCATGAGTCCCTCCTCTGCGCTGCCGTTCTCGGGCCCCTCTGCGTCGACCTCTCCCGTTGGACGCCATCCTCGTCGGTCCCCATGCGAGCGCTGACGCCGGTGCCTCGTCCATCGCCTTGAGCCGCTGCAGCAGCAGCGCCCGTCGTCGTCGTTCCCTCTGCCGCCGGTCCCTCTGTCGGCCAGACTCGCTGCCTGTGCTGTTGTGTTTTTGTTTCCATGTTGTGCTGATGCTACGGCGGTAATATTGTCCTGCGCCCGCGTCGAGCCCTTCAAGTTCTGCCGTCTGAACCACGTCGTCTAAGACCAAGCTCATCAAGATCTGCTAGGAAGCTATGTGCTTGAGAGGTGACAAGTTACCACAAGATCTTCTTATCGGCCGGTACCTCGAAAGAATGAACATGGTGAGCTCGAGGGGCTTTCGACAAGATCCTCGACCCTAGAACCGAAGAGCGGGCTCGAAGGCGAGTCCCAGACCTCCTGGATCGACAAGACCTCCTTCACGGATCCGAAGACCGAACCCGAAGACCACAGATGCGACAAGTACTTCTTCTCGGATCCGATGCCCGGAGAATCCCTGGACACCAAGATCTACTCCACGGGCACCGAGCATCAAGATTGCCTTCACGAGGAACCGCAAGTACTCCTTCCCGGACGCGAGACCCGATCCAAGGACTCGACAAGATCTTCGTGACGACAAGATCGACACCGACCAGGGCGAATCCGATGAGCCGCCCCCTCTGTCGGCCAGACTCGCTGCCTGTGTTGTTGTGTTTTTGTTTCCATGTTGTGTTGATGCTACTGTGGTAATATTTTCCTGCGTCTGCATCGAGCCCATCAAGTTCTGCCGTCTGAACCACGTCGTCTAAGACCAAGCTCATCAAGATCTGCTAGGAAGCTATGTGCTTGAGAGGTGACAAGTTACCACAAGATCTTCTTGTCGGCCGGTACCTCGGAAGAATGAACATGGTGACGCTCGAGGGGCTTTCGACAAGATCCTCGACCCTAGAGCCGAAGAGCGGGCTCGAAGGCGAGTCTCGGACCTCCTAGATCGACAAGACCTCGTTCACGGATCCAAAGACCGAACCCGAAGACCATAGATGCGAAAAGTACTTCTTCCCGGATCCGATGCCCGGAGAATCCCTGGACACCAAGATCTACTCCGCGGGCACCGAGCGTCAAGATCGCCTTCACGGGGAACTGCAAGTACCCCTTCCCAGACGCGAGACCCGATCCGAGGACCCGACAAGATCTTCGTGACGACAAGATCGACACCGACCAGGGCGAATCCGATGAGCCGCCGACGCCGAACCAAGTCCTTCGTCCCGGAACGTCAAGATCTACTCCGTTGTCTGAGAACGTTCCTGCCAAGAACGATCCCTGTCGAACCCCGTCAAACCCCGAACCCCCGGAGCCCAAGACCTTCGACCCCAGATGTGTGAACCTTTTTCGAGCCCCTATTTTATAAATGCTATATATAAAACCTGTTGCATAATAATTGTTCATCTCGCATGCATATCATGATCATGCCGAATCTTCTGCCATAATATTAAATAGTGCATCCGGTGTTTCTTCTAGTGTTTGCTTCTTCGCGGATTAGGCCGATGAGATGATGTGAGATTCGACAAGTTCTACGGATATGAACCTTCGACAGTGTTTCCCAAGCGAGCAGCTCTCCTCCTTCTACCTATTTTGCATTTATCGTCTTTACTTCCTCCTGTTGATCTATTGGTATCCGTGTCGCGATGCTTTAGTTTCCGTGCACCAGTTATATCCCGTGCAGCCTCTATATTGCCTTGGACACCTCCTATTACCTGTGTTTGGTAGATAGCTGGCCTTGCGAGTCGTAGTTGCTTGCTCAGGTGTGATCTTGTTTTGTTGAGTACCACAGTTGTTGGAATGCTGGCAGATACTTATTGGTGGAGATGATCATGACTTTAATTACAACCATTAAAATGCTAGATATAACTAATGGAGAGGCATCGGTGGGCAATAGATGTTATTTGGTTCTTCCATGCTCACTTGTGTCCCGTAGGACCCCGAGTACTTGATACCTGTTCCTTGATTTTTCGCACTATCCATATCCGGGAGGCCTTATGGACCCCCCTGAGCCAGAGCTTGATTCATTTCTATTTCTTGGGGCCACAAAGTTGTTTGGGGTTTTGTTACTATCCTGTACTTATGCCATGCTTTACTGTTTTATTTAAGATTGTGCGTGGAGCACCTGTACTGTGTAGGATTGCGGAGTGTTTTCATGGTATCGACAAGCCCAGTCACACTTTCGGGTTCCCAGTCGTTTACAGCCATTGGCGCAAACCTTGGGTCTGTCTCGGAGTCGGCCAACTTCGTTGCGGGTAGCTTAATGGGGTGGTCCCTTGAAATATTTATGAATCCTGTGATCGCTTTGTCGTGAATGCCTCGTTGGGTTTTGAGTTGGTTTTTCCGAGGTTGATCGAGTGTGTATTGCTATTTGTGCACCCCTGCAGGGTAAAACTTTCTGAAAGCCGTGTCTGCGGTTATGGATGACTTGGAGCACAGTATCTCGATCATAGACAAGCATAACTAAAGTAGTGCTATAAACTTGACTTAATATATGACTAGTAATCAGATTCAACTATAACGGAATGGATATTAAAAATGCCAACAACTGCTGGATCTGGGTTGTTTGTTATATCTGCCTAGTAAGTATTGCAACTCCAATGGAATGTGATAAAAGTGCCAACAACTGCTGGGTTTTGGGATTCCTCAGAACAATGATATCTGACTAGTAAATGTTCCCAACTACAATGGAATGGTAATTAAACTGCCCACTACTTATGCTTCAGGATGACTCATGCTGTCTATCTGAATAGTAAGTGCTGCAACTAAAACGGAATGAGTAAATTTGCCAACCGTGTGAGTTCCTCGGTCTGACTTCCTCATTGGTCTCGAGGGGGGAAATACTAGGATTGGGTATGTTTGGTGTAGTCTCAGGTTGGATCCGAATAGGTCTTTCTTATCCCTCTCTAATAGCCGTCAGTGATACCGAGTCTCTATAGGTTGTTTAGTGCCGTTGCGCTGCCACTTCAGCCCACCATACCTATGTAGGCGAGAGCCGCCGAATTCTAGACTCGCCGCGTACTGGCCTCAGTACTGATGCTCCTCTTTTTTCTTTGCCCTTTGTCGGCACCCCTTTTGTTTTAGCAGGTTTGAGATCGACGTCGTTAGCAGGGTTACCCTTCTGGCTTGGCCTGGGCAGGGTTATGGACGCCATTGGTTAATCTTCAGGGCTCTTAGCCCCATTTGCATCTTGTCCGTAGTCAGACGCCCTATCGATTTCAAGGTGATTTGGATCTTTGTATTGTATATCTGTATTCTTGACTCGTGGAGTCATGTTGTATATATATCTGTTCTGTGGGTCCCATCGAGGACTGTTGTGTAATGGAATTACTTCGTTTTCCACCCGCACGAAAGTGCCTGGTGGGCGTCCTTGAATCGTTTCTATGCGGGTTTGGCGGAAAGGGCTAAAACTTGCATAGGGCCGATTCGAGGGTGTTACAGAGTGGTGTCAGAGCTCAGCAGTTGCGATACCCCACAAGTCCAGCCTGTAGGATAACCTAGCTAACGGCCGAAGTAGAGTGTCAAAACTATTTTGCAAAATCGGTTGGATAGATCTGATTAGGTCTGCTTTTACTCCTTACCCCTCTGCTATTCTCCTCTTACCTCTGCGTGTTTTAAATCTGCTCTCTTACCTTTCTTCAAGTCCAGGATTTCTCGTGGTTGGGTTTCCGTCGTACCTTCAGGGTTTCGCTTCCTCCTTTGGTAACGGTGTTTCTACCTCCGGACTTCATCCTATCTGAGGAATCATTCATCTGTTGGACTTCTCTCTGTTCCTTCTTGTGCCTTCCGGTGTTTTCCGACGTGCCGACATCATCTACGCCAGATCCGATGTAGAGTCTGCATCACTCCTTTGTTTCCAAACCTCGCTTGTCGAGATCTTCAATCTGATTTCGAGAATGGATGCGCGCTTTTCTACTGATTATGCGGAGTAATAGTTTGGGTGCGTGATGGATTGGCCCCCATGCCGACTACTCAATCTGTATTCTCTCGTACATTGAAGTGGATTAGAATGCATCGTTTCTCTCCTTCTATCGAAGTTGGAGGTGGCATTATTTGTGGATACCTATACCTTCGTCTTTTGTTTCCCGGAGTGTTCTCTCGACGATCACGGACAACGACCTTTGTTAGTGGTGTCGCGAGAATCGACACGAAGCGAGAAGATTCAGATCGCCGCCCTTCTTCCCGGTACTATGAGGCGGATCTCGAGGGCGAGATCCATTGTTAGTGGTGTCGAATTGTGGCGCCCCGCAAAAACCACTACTAGAAAATCGCGGTGTTTTTGTGCATTGCATCATCATGACCGAATGCTCATGTCATCATACCACCTTGCATTTGAGCATCGTCATGTCATCTTGCATTTGTTTGCATAAAACTATTTTCGAAAAGTCTGTTGTTGTTTTCTAAACGCCCCGTCTTGCTTTCAAATTAAAACCTGGGTCTCCGGAATATTTTGTTTCGTCTACAAATAGTTTGCAAACGCCCCGTTTTAAACAAATAAAATATTTAATTTATTTTTAGGAGGTAGCCCGCCAGGCCCGAAAGCCCGGCCGGCCACCTCCAAACCCTAGTCTAAAAATATCTAGTCCTAATCCTACCTACCCCTAATCCCACCTAGCCCCTCCACCTCACCCTGGCCAATCCCTGCCTGCCACCTCTTTTCTCCTGGCCCACACCCTGCCACGTCCCCCGCTCCACCGTCCCACCACACCTCACACAGCGCGCGCCTGCACCTGCCCCCGTCCCACCATCCCGCCTGCCCACCGACCACGGCATGGTCGCCTCCACCCAGCTGCCACCTGCAGCTGGGCCCACACCGGCCATCGCCCGCGCACAAGCACGCGTTCTGCGTCACCTGCGCGTCTCTCGCGGGAGACACACTACCCTGCACGCCTCCCCTAGTCCCCTTGTCGTTTGTCTCCCCTGGCCCCACCTTCCTCATCCTGACCCCGCTACTCCTCTCTCCCCCACGATTCCTTCCTCCGCTTCGTCCTCCCTCTGCAGCAAGCTCTACCTCGCCGCCGTGGTTCGCTCGCCCTGTCCCCGCAGTAGAGCCCTGCCGTGGCCGCCGCCTCTCCTACCGGGGCCCCTCCTCAGCACCTCCACCGCCGTTCCGCGAGCACCGCCATCCACGACCCGGCCACCCCTGCGGTGCCGTCCCTCGCTGCACCGCGCCGCCGCCCGCAGGAGCCACGCCCGGGCTGCTCCCCTTCCCCGAGCGGCACCGTTCCCCGCCCGGTCGTCTCCTCGCCGTCCCCCGCCTCTAGTCCGCCGGCCCCGAGCTCGCCCGCCGCGCCGCCGCAGGCCCCCGCCTCGCCGATCTTCCCCGCCACCCTCTGCGACTTCCGCCGCCGCCCTCCGCCGAGCTCGCCCTTGCCCTTTCTCCGCCCCAGGCCATGCTCACCACGCCGCCCTGCTTTGTCTCCGATCGCCGACGCCGCCAGGCCTCCTCTACAGCGTCGTCTCCTCACCGCCATGTCTCCTCCCCCGAGCACATCTCCAAGCCGCCCGACCCCAGCAGTCGTGGGGCCCCCGCCTCCACCTCTCCCGACAGCACCAGTCGCTGGGGCCCGTCCTCCCTCGCGCCCGAGCTCCCGCTCGCCTCCCCCACCAAGCAGGGCGCCGCCGTCGGTCTTGGCACCGCTTCGCGCCGGTCTCCTTCTGCATGAGTCCCTCCTCTGCGCTGCCGTTCTCGGGCCCCTCTGCGTCGACCTCGCCCGTTGGACGCCATCCTCGTCGGTCCCCATGCGAGCGCTGACGCCGGTGCCTCGTCCATCGCCTTGAGCCGCTGCAGCAGCAGCGCCCGTCGTCGTCGTTCCCTCTGCCGCCGGTCCCTCTGTCGGCCAGACTCGCTGCCTGTGCTGTTGTGTTTTTGTTTCCATGTTGTGCTGATGCTACGGCGGTAATATTGTCCTGCGCCCGCGTCGAGCCCTTCAAGTTCTGCCGTCTGAACCACGTCGTCTAAGACCAAGCTCATCAAGATCTGCTAGGAAGCTATGTGCTTGAGAGGTGACAAGTTACCACAAGATCTTCTTATCGGCCGGTACCTCGAAAGAATGAACATGGTGAGCTCGAGGGGCTTTCGACAAGATCCTCGACCCTAGAACCGAAGAGCGGGCTCGAAGGCGAGTCCCAGACCTCCTGGATCGACAAGACCTCCTTCACGGATCCGAAGACCGAACCCGAAGACCACAGATGCGACAAGTACTTCTTCTCGGATCCGATGCCCGGAGAATCCCTGGACACCAAGATCTACTCCACGGGCACCGAGCATCAAGATTGCCTTCACGAGGAACCGCAAGTACTCCTTCCCGGACGCGAGACCCGATCCAAGGACTCGACAAGATCTTCGTGACGACAAGATCGACACCGACCAGGGCGAATCCGATGAGCCGCCGACGCCGAACCAAGTACTTCGTCCCGGAACGTCAAGATCTACTCCGTTGTCCGAGAACGTTCCTGCCAAGACCGATCCCCTTCGAACCCCGTCAAACCCCGAACCCCCGGAACCCAAGACCTTCGACCCCAGATGTGTGAACCTTTTCCGAGCCCCTATTTTATAAATGCTATATATAAAACCTGTTGCATAATAATTGTTCATCTCGCATGCATATCATGATCATGCCGAATCTTCTGCCATAATATTAAATAGTGCATCCGGTGTTTCTTCTAGTGTTTGCTTCTTCGCGGATTAGGCCGATGAGATGATGTGAGATTCGACAAGTTCTCCAGATATGAACCTTCGATAGTGTTTCCCAGGCAAGCATCCCTTTTGTTTTAGCAGGTTTGAGATCGACGTCGTTAGCAGGGTTACCCTTTCGGCTTGGCCTGGGCAGGGTTATGGACACCATTGGTTAATCTTCAGGGCTCCTAGCCCCATTTGCATCTTGTCCGTAGTCGGACACCCTATCGATTTCGAGGTGATTTGGATCTTTGTATTGGATATCTGTATGCTTGACTCGTGGAGTCGTGTTGTATATATATCTGTTCTGTGGGTCCCATCGAGGACTGTTGTGTAATGGTATTACTTCGTTTTCCACCCGCACGAAAGTGCCTGGTGGGCGTCCTTGAATCGTTTCTATGCGGGTTTGGCGGAAAAGGCTAAAACTTGCATAGGGCCGATTCGAGGGTGTTACAATCATCCAAGGATAAGACTAACACCAGATCTAAGGAAGATGTAGTGGTAGGTGAAAAACATAATGGTTCCACCTCCAAGAAGGGAAGTGGTAAGGAGGACTATAGTGAGGTCCATCACCTATATTCTCCTGACCCACCTATCCCACATCCTCATATAAATAATAGGGGTGATCCACCCAAACTTACTGCATCCTCATTCAATCAATGGCAATTCTTAATGAAATCTCATGTATTCAGTTCGTCAATTAAACTTTGGAGAATTATCGAAGAGGGTCTTCATATTGGAGATCACACCAACTTGATAGAAGAGAAGTTGTGGATAGCCAATTGAATGCAACGGCTCTCCACATGATACAGCTCGGAGTGGGTCCCAAGGACATGCCCCACATTGAGCATCTCAACACAGCTAGAGAAGCTTGGGATGCTCTCACCGACCTCTTTATCGAAAATGAAAGCATGATGAGGAATAGGTATGATGCCCTTAGTAATGAAGCTGAAGGATCCTACATGTTGGATGGTGAAAACCATGAAGATATGTATAGAAGACTCAAGGGCATCGCAACAACATTTAGAAAGCATGGAGCCACTCACATTGATGATGCTTGGATAAAAAGGAAATATGTGAGTGTTCTAATGCCTTTTGAGCCAACGGACTTGAAGAGCTTGCAAGGTAGACACAACTACCATCAAATGACTTCTAATGAAGTCATGCAAGAAATGGCATCATTCAAGGTTGCAGCTAAGAATGCGGAAGATGCCCGTGCCCGAGCCATTGGAATGAAAAAAGGGGTCAATGTTGCTCTAAAGGCAAATGTTGTTGAGCAAGATGATGATTAAATAGGTTTCGAGGGTGTCTCCATGGACTGCCCCGAGGAAGTCAAGTGTGCTCATGGTGAGTACATGGCGTTCTATGCAAGGAACTTTTGGAAGGATCCAGCCAAGGCCAAGTCAGAACTCGAGCGCAAGAATGGGTCGAGTGGAAGAAGAGAGAATGGACCAAAACTAAGAACATGCTACAATTGTGGAGATAGGCTACACTTTGTGGCTGAGTGTCCATATCAAAATAGAGAAGACAATGGTGGCAGGCTTATCCTTAAATAAAAATCCAAGGCACCTAGAAAGAAGCCATTTATCAAAAAAATGGCCCTTACAAGAAACAACCCAAGATTGTCTTGGTGGCACAAGAAGAATATTCCTCTAGAAGTGAAGATGAAGAGGATGAAGATAGTACTCGTGAGGTGGCTGCTATAGCCACCACATCTACTCCGTCATCACTCTTCGACTCTCCAAACGAAAACGCCATCAACAACAACGCCACTTGCCTTATGGTGAGAGGGTCCGAGGGCTATGCTTCCGGTGGCTCTAAATGGGTACTCAGTGGGTGCACAAGTCATATGAAGGGAAACAAGGAGATCATCACGAAGATGCGGCCAAATCATGATCATATAACCGTCTCCTATGCTGACAAGTCAAAATCTGAGGTATTTGGTCTCGGCAAAGTTCTGGTTGCTCACGATATCTCTCTCGTGGACGTCATGCTTGTTGAGACCCTCGGTTACAATTTACTTTCAGTTCGCCCCCTTGGTAAGATGGGCTTTGCAGTTTTTATTGATGTTGATTTGGTGGTACTCTTGTGGAGCAAGTCTCTAAAAGTCGCTTTCGTGGGATATGTCGAAAATGACCTATACGTGGTGGACTTCTCGGGGAAAACCACTTTAGGCCCGATGTGTCTTTTCGGAAAGGCTGACGCGGGTTGGTTATGGCATCACCGACTATCCCACGTCAACATGAGAACTTTACAAAGTCTCCACAAGGGTGGCCACATCCTTGGACTAAAAGAAAATGTTTCCTTTGCCAAAGATCGTGTTTGCAGGGCTTGCGTTGAAGGGAAAATGCATGACTCTCCCCATCGAAGGAAGACTATTATTTCGTCAAAGAGGATCTTGGAGCTGCTTCATGTGGACCTCTTTGGACCTCCATCACATGCAAGCCTTGGTGGGAAGAAGTTCTTCCTTATGATTGTTGATGATTACTCAAGATACACTTGGGTCTATTTCTTCAAGTTGAAGAGCGAGACTCAACAAACGGTCATCGACTTCGCCAACGAGGTTCAACGTCAACACAATGTCCCTATATTGGCAATAAGGAGTGATAACGGCTCCGAGTTCAAGAACTACACCTTAAATGAATTCCTAAGTGAAGAGGGGATAAGACATCAATATTCCGCTACGTACACCCCTCAACAAAATGGTGTTTTCGAGAGGAAGAACCGGACCCTAATGGATATGGCAAGGTCCATGCTAGCTGAATTCAAGTCTCCATATAACTTCTGAGCTGAAGCAATCTCTACCGCTTGTCATTTATCCAACCGGTTATACCTCCGTAAAATCTTGGACAAGACTCCGTATGAAATACTTACTAGTAACAAGCCAAACATCTCATACTTTTGGGTGTTTGGGTGTAAGTGTTTCTTTCTCATCAAAGGAGTTCCTTTATCTAAATTTGAGTCTAAGGCTTTATAAGGTATTTTTGTTGGTTATGGTGCCGAATCCCACACTTATAGAGTCTACAATAAGCTCTCCGGAACTGTTGTAGAATCTTGTAGTGTGGTGTTCCAGGAAAATGATGGCTCCCGTGCGGGGCAAGTTGATGTTTGTGATGCAGATGTTGAAATACCCCAAGATGCCATAAGAAGAATGGGCATGGGATTTTTCCGCCCCATTGAGGAACCCCTTGTGGCGGATCAGGAAGGACAATGCTCTACTCATGTAGATCCCTCATCTACACAGACTCAATATGATCCAACCACGGGAGAAACTTCTACACCAACTCCTCCAAATGCTGAAGGTCAACATGCTCCTGAATGCTCCAGGCCGGATTATCCGGTCGACACCGGATTATCCGACCCTCACTCCACTGGCGACCAATCTGACCATCATGTCGAAGAAACAGCTGCAAGTCCCAGGCCGGATTTTCCGGCTGCCTCAGATTATCCGGCCACTCGCAAATTCAAGCAAGTTCTAGTCAAGCTAGTGAAGATGCTTCAGGATCTCCCAGGCCGGATTATCCGGCCCCACACACTGCCGGATTATCCGGCCCTGAAACTCCTGATGATCAGCAGCCTCATGTTATGGTTGTTGATCCACTTCAAGGGCAAGGTTCATCATCTCCTACTACTGTTAATCAATCTACTGATCAAGGCCAAGCAAATGATTCCAACGGAGACTCAAATGATGAAACTATTCCACCAAGAGACAACAAACTTATTGAACTTCGTCGCAAGGTTCGTGCCGATAGGAACCTTGAGTTAAGGGGACATACTCTTGACAAAGTTGTAGGTGATCTTCGACGAAGGGTTTCCACAAGAAGGGAGTTGGCTAGTTTTGGTGAGCATCAAGCACACATCTCAATGGTGGAACCCAAGAAAGTGTTTGAAGCTCTTGAAGATCCGGACTGGGTTGTTGCTATGCATGAAGAGTTGAATAACTTTGAATGCAACAAGGTTTGGAAACTAGTGGAGAAGCCCAAGGACTACAACAATGTTATCGGCACTAAATGGATATTTAAAAACAAGCAAGATGAGAATGGCATTGTTGTGAGGAACAAAGCAAGACTCGTGGCACAAGGCTACTCCCAAGTTGAGGGCATTGACTTCGGCGATACCTATGCGCCTGTGGCTCGTCTTGAGTCCATCCGTATCCTTCTTGCTTATGCTGCTCATAATAATTTTAAATTACAGCAAATGGAGGTTAAGAGTGCATTTCTTAATGGTCCTCTACATGAGTTGGTATATGTAAAGCAACCCCTAGGATTTGAGGATCCTAACTTCTCGAACCATGTCTACAAACTCGATAAGGCTCTCTATGGCCTTAAACAAGCCACACGTGCGTGGTATGAGCACCTTAAAGAGCTTTTGTTAGATCGTGGCTTCGAGGTTGGGCAAATCCATCCCACTCTATTTACTAAGAAGGTTAAGGGGGAGCTCTTCGTATGCCAACTATATGTAGACGACATCATCTTTGGCTCTACTAATAAAGATTTTAATGATGAATTTTCAAAGCTTATGACTGACAGGTTTGAGATGTCTATGATGGGGGAGTTACGGTTCTTTCTTGGATTCGAAATTAAGCAACTTAGAGAAGGAACCTTCATCAATCAAGCAAAGTACACCCAAGACATGCTCAAGAGATTCAAGACGATGGATCTTAAGGGCGTCGCCACTCCGATGCAAACAAAATGTCACCTTGAACTCAATCCTCACGGTAAACATGTTGACCAAAAGGTATACTGGTCCATGATCAGCTCCCTTGTTTACCTCTGCACATCTAGACACAATATTGTGTTGAGTTTGAAGGTGTGTGCAAGGTATCAAATAGCTCCTAAAGAAAGCCACTTTGTGGCGGTCAAGATGATCTTCCGATATTTGGTTCATTCCCCTAACTTTGGTCTATGGTACCCCAAGGGCTCCAACTTATCTCTATGTGGTTAGACTGATTTAGATTGGGCTGGTGTTAAGGATGATCAAAATCAACTTCTGGAACTTGTCAGTTCTTGGGAAGGTCTCTAGTTTGCTGGTCTTCTAAAAAGCAGAATTGTATCACTCTCCACCGCCGAAGCTGAATATGTTGCTGCTGCTAGTGCCTGCACTCAGTTATTATGGATGAGGCAAACTTTAAAGGAATACGGTGTCAATTGTGACAAAGTGCCTCTTTTTTGCGATAATGAAGTGCAATCAAAATTTCATACAATCCGGTACAACACACAAGGACGAAGCATATTGAGATTCGGAATCACTTTATTCGAGACAATGTTGCTTGAGGCGATATTGATCTATCTTTTGTGATCACGAAGAACCAACTTGCTGATATTTTCACGAAGCCACTTGATGAAGCAAGGTTTTGTTACTTGAGGAATGAGCTAAATATCGTTGATTCAAGGAGCTTGTCTTGATTACCCATGCACTCACTCGTACATCTCAGTCTTATTTGGTTTAGATGTGGGCATGGATATAGGGGGAGTGTGGTCCTAATTCATTGGGATAACCCTCCCCCCGTAATGCCGAAAGCAAGTCAAATCATTCTGTTCGGGATCGGTGCAGAAAACAAAACAATTCCTACGTTCAAACCCCAGAAACTACCTAGGATCTATCTATGTAGTAATGCGGTAACGGCCGGAGCGTAGAGAATACATACCCTTGTAGACCGTACGTGGTTAACGTTCCGCGGGGAACGTGGTTGAAGTAGTCGTACTCGTAGCCAACCTCAAGGTCGTGAAGCTCCTCGCAGGTCACCCCTTGCTCCTTCTTCATCTTCATCGTGCAACAGCTCCAGCTCACGACATTTAAGCGCCCCAAGTGTTGCGCCTCGTGTCTTCGTACACTTTTAGTGCACGATGAGACCTCTGGCTCCCCGATCCCGCCAGGAGTGCGGAAGTTGATATCCGGCTAGGAATCCCTGCAGCGCAACAATGTACTACAGGTGTGCCTTGATCGCATAACTCAGACTTGGGGCCATGGTCACAAGGGGTAGAGAGAGAGAGGGAAGGAGGAAGTCAACCAAAGGACTTCTCCAAATATTGGGTGTCTAATCCCACCCATGGGCACACCTTTATATAGGGGGAGGGGGTGTGCCCTCCCCTTTGGGTTTCCCTTGTTGGACTATTCAAGGGAGAGGGGGAGGCGCATGGGCCTCATGGGCCAGCCGGCCAGGGGTGGGCCCCACCCCGCGCACAACCCTAGGCTAGTCGGGTGGGCCTCCTTGAGGCGCCTGGGCCTTAGCCCTTGGCCCTTCCCCCTTCGGTTTTCCCTCATGGGCCCTTTTCCCTAGGAAGTTTGGCCCATTAGTGGAATAACCCTTCAAATTAGATTTTAATATTATATTTAATATTATTTACACTAATTAATATGTAAATACATATTACAAAACCCGTCTTGCCCTAAAACACCTTTCGGTTCCCTTTCGATTTCCTCTGAATGACTTCGGATCTTTCCCGGAATGATTCGGGTCCTTTATTCTTTCTCTGAACAACTTCGGTTCTCTCTGCGGAACAATTCCGGCTTTCTCTCTTTCTCTACTGTGATTCCATCTTACGAATGATCGCTCTCATCGTACCCTTAAGTGTATCCTCTCACGGCTCGGGAATGCTCTAGACATGATCTGTATCAATGATCAACAGAGGGACCAAGGATATCCATGTGACCCCTATGCATTCCTGATGACAATGTTGTTTGAACCGTCTAAATGTAGCATCCTCTTCCTTTTGTTTCTCGATACAACTTGTCCGAGATCCAATCAGTGGTATCCCATACCTTGTTCAATCTCGTTCACAACAAGTTCTGTTTTCTTGTTACTGTGATATTACATCCCCGTGACCTAGTCACATGTTGCAACATTTATGGATGTAATCTCACCAAGCCGGCCGTATGTATCTTTACCCGTCATGTGGATGAACAAATCCCGGTCTTGCAGTCACATGTCATCAACTGTTCCTTTGGAATACCCAACATACACCTTTATGGCCACCGTATTACCAGATGACGGTTGATGTAGTCAAAGTAGCCTAGGGAAACAGTGGGTAATATGAGCTCACGGTCTAGGGAGAAGGAGTCTAGGTATAGTTGTTGCAACAATGAACTATATGACTTGATCATGTTGCAATCCTTCAAGGAATGTACAATCACATGATTATCCAATGATATGATCCCGTTGTCAGTCGGCGTAAATGCCCATGATCTTGAAACCCAGATCATCTTCGTGACCAACGAACTAGTATGAATAGAGGCTACGAGGGACTTTGTTGTTTCATACCACACCTGTACCAATGTTTCTACTTGGCACAGTTATAGCACAATATGAAACTATTATAAACTAATTGAGATATTGATACATTGTAAATGTATCTATAATTTTTGATGTTCCATGCTTAGTTTTATCCACTTTCCTGTGTTTTGTTCCAACTTTGGAGTACTTTTATTATGATTTCTTGGACTAACCTATTAACAAGAGCCACAGTGCCAGCTGCCTGTTTTCTGCTGTTTTTGGTTCCAGGAAAGTCAGAAAATGAATATTCTCGGAATTGGACGGGACAAAAGCCAAAGTGCCTATTTTTCCGAAAGGGATCAAGTGCTAGAATATGAGACGGAGCGGGGCCAGGGGACGGCCACACCACCTAGCCGAGCGGCCAGGCTTGGCCCGCGCCAGGGGGTGGTCTGGCCGACCTCAGCACGCCCTCGGCCTCTCCTTCCGCCTATAAGTTGCCCTCGGGACGAAAACCCTAGGTACCCGATCAAAAATCCATGAAAGAGCTTGTAGTCGTCGTCGTCTCTGTCCATAGATCGGGGGGGATCTGAAGCTCTTCCCGGCACCCTGCCGGAGAGGGGAATTCACCCTAGAGGCCTTCTTCATCACCATGCAAGCCTCCGGTGTGATGCGTGAGTAGTTCATCCTTGGACTACGGATCCATGTAGTAGCTAGATGGCTGGTTTCTCCTCCTTTGTGCTTTCATGTTTAGATCTTGTGAGCTCCATTCATGATCAAGATCATCTATTTGTAATTTATACATGTTGTGTTTGCGGGGATCCGATGGATATTGAGATGCTATTTCAGATTGATTATTGATTCTATCATGTCTTTGTTATTTGAGATCTTGCATGCTTTCCGTTGTTAGTAGCTATCTTGGCCAAGTAGATGCTAGCAACTCCAAGAGTTAGTATTTATGCTCGATAGTGGGTTCATGCCTCTGGTAATCTGGGGAAGTGACAGAAATCTCTAAGGTACTAGATGTGCTGTTGCTACTAGGGAGAAAACAACGATCCTTTTTTCATAGAACAATTGTATTGTTTACTTTACACGCAGTTCGTACAGCAATAATCTGTTGCTTGCAACTTAATACTGGAGAAAACAACAATCATTTTTACTTCTTTCCATTCGATACGTTTAATCCTTTGTTTTCCTAAAAACACGGTGAGATTGACAACCTCATCGCAAGTTGGGGACAAAGTTCTGTGGTTGTGTTGTGTAGGTCTCCACGTTGCTACTAGCACCGGTAGTGCACCCTGCCAAAGCTCAGCTAGTAACACCTTTGAGGTGTTTCCTTGCTCCTACTGGTTCGATTAAACCTTGGTTTCATAACTGAGGGAAACTTGCTGATGTGCTCATCATACCTTCCTCTTGGGGTTTCCAACGAGCTCTACATCAACACCACCTTCAAGCATTTTTCTGGGCGCCGTGCATTGAGCCATCAGATATGACAATAAAAACCTATTTATTATTTGCCTCTAGGGCATATCTCCTTTAGTATCCCACTTGCACTAGAGTACAAATAATCCAGCTCGCATTTTACTCATATAAACCATATACCATACGCATTTACAGATCATGCATGCTCATGGGAAACGTCATGTCCATGTTCTGTTTTACCAGATCATTATGTCTTTTGCAAATCGTTAATGTCTTCCTAATTTGATATTCACACCATTATCTTATAATGGGTCGAAGCATTTGTTTGGAAACAAAGTGAGACTTTGTTTCTAGTGTTTATGATGATGGTCGTTTTCACCGTTGTCATCTAAACTTCGAAACACACTTTGTTATCCTTTGTGTATATACTAT
Source organism: Avena eriantha (assembly GCA_910589775.1). NCBI lineage: Eukaryota > Viridiplantae > Streptophyta > Magnoliopsida > Poales > Poaceae > Avena > Avena eriantha. The sequence continues at coordinate 41,896,744 of OU342741.1, forward strand.
AGTTATGGCAGCAGAACGAGGCCGGATTCCAGGAGCTTACAGTGACGTTAGATCGACCTCGAGGGATTTCTCATGGGCACTGGGCCCCGGGACACATCATTCTACGTTAAAAGCGAACTAGCCCCGCCATAATATTATACATCACATGAGATGGAGCCTTTATACTTCTATATCTATGTAGATCCTAGTGCATGAAATGCAACTATGCCACTTACATTGCTTCTTGCTACTTAAGTACAAACTTAATTCTGGTTCATTGATCAACTCAGGAATCACTTAAAGACATGTTCTTACAATTAAGACTTTGTCCTACCAACCAGAACTTCGGGTCACATTACGTCGAGTATACAACATGGTTATGTGGCAGAACCTATGACTGAGGCATAGGAGATGCAACGCATCTCTTTCTTTCAACCATAGTTACAATACTCAATGCTTCATATAGTAAGAACTACTTTCTCACCTTGTTCCATTCTGAGCTTCTTCAGAATCTTGCTTAGGACATTCTGAACATCTTTCAGAGTCAAGTCCAGGAAGCATTCGACATTCAGTGTTTGTTAAACTCACCAATCTATCTCGATAGATCTTATTGTTTAACAACTTCAACTTCATCCTAACTTAAATACTATTAACACCAATCACATCATTCACATATGTCGTCCACATATCCTAGAATGATTTCATGCTCCCACTCAAATATGACATTCATGTTTGAGATCCAGGGATTTCACTTAGCTCCCACTCAAAATATGTCAGCTACATCTTATGAATTAGCCAAGCTGATTTGCTCCCACTCAAATCAAGGTCCTCTCGATAATCTTGGACATTCCAAAATTCTTTGATCATCATCAAATCGAGAATTCCACTAACAAGATTTCAATGACCATTCATTTATCGTACTTAGGTCCATCACACTTCTTTGTAATTCGTAGGTATGTCTTGTTCAAAGCATGACAAGTGAATCAACTATAATTCCACAAACTTGTAGAATATACAGTCGAATCCTACTTTCTTTAGTAAAAGTATTCCCTGAAACTTTATGATCATTCTCATTAGTTTCTCCTCTATTTGTAGAGTCGGTTTCACGAAACAAATTCCGCTGCGCCACTCAACAATTCGGAGGTAAGGTCAAATACCTTGTTTTGATCTTTTACTTTCTTCCACTTGTATCTTCATCAAGACATGTCAATTTTGGACAACAGAAGGTTTGCCCCTTTGTGGAAGATGCATTCATAGCTTCCTAAGAATGCTCTACAAAGACTTGTTTATTCGCCACGACTTCGACTTGTCGAAATCTCCAGAAACTCGAACGTGCCATAAAACATTTGTTTCCACGAATCTTTAGATGTTCCTTTGTATTTCAAATGAGTGTTTGCTTATTTTGATCTCAAACTCTAAACGACAACTATAAACTTGATAAGAGATAATATTATACCATATGTATCCATTACATCATGATTATGATGTTTAGATATTTCAACATAGTTTGAATTCATCCAATTATCATAATTTGTGAAACATCTTTCACAAGTTCCTTTTATGCTAAACTTAACTTGAATACTTTAGTCATGTCGATCAAATCGAAGAGACTTATTAATTCAATATCTTCTTTGTTGTGAACTCATTTGAACAATTCAAATCGTTTCAAACTCATGTTTCATTAAGTAAATATGCTTATTCACTTAATTCCACTACTTGTTTAAAATGTGATACATCATTATGTATAAGTTTCAACATTTCTTCGCATATCACCGTTTTACCAGAATGCGGAGTTTTAGTCATTCTGCCCAAGAGGCATGGTTTTGCAAAGTCTCTAGATTAAGCATCTAGGACCCCGATCTTTCATAAAGAACCTACAATAACCAAAATGACTTAAACTGTAGTGTCATTTCATTATTAAACTTTGGATATCTTTTAGCATTCTAATCCTTTTATAAATGTTTAAACCATTATCATTAACATAGTGATGTGGATAACTTATTTATAATCGTAATGTGACCATAAGGTATTGTTCATAAGAATAGTACAAACTGGTTTGTAACTTGTTCATATGAATAATCGTCTTGCCAAAAGCAAGACACACATACAAGGATTACAAATTACATTCAAGTCCACTAATCCAAATGATAAACTTTGAGGAAAGAGGTGATGTCGGCCATCAACTGTTTTGCTTGTCGTCATCAAGTCATGTTGCCTCAATTCCAGCAATTCTCAAGCAGATCCTCCCGTTTTCACAAAGCAGGACAAGTATCAAATACTTTGCGAACTGCAACGAGTTTTGCAAGAACAACATTTATAATTTTGTATATCTTGTATATACTTTTTCATTCATGACATCCATTGCAATCAAGCCCTTCCAAGAGTTCTCAACTCTAATGCAAGATCACTAAGTGTTTCTCCAAACTTTCCGGAGTCATCGAATTATCTCCTAATGGTTATTGTATCAAGAAGAGAAGATCACCTTTTATGAGAATATCCTCAGGCGTGGGTATTAATCTATGAAGTTGGACCCTTTTGCTAAGTTCCAAATTAAGAAATATATTCCCATGGTCGCAAAGGACCTCAATGGGATAGGCTAAGATCTACTAAGATATTTGCAAACAGACATCTAGACTAAGTTTATAATAAGAGATCAATTTATAATTGGTCTCCACTAAAATGGTCATCCCCTAGACGATTTTAGTGATCACATGATCCCTATCCTTTGCACCTCCCCCGTTCATCATGGCCATCATTGCATTATCAAAGGTAGGCATTCACTAATGCCAATCACATCATCCATGTGACTCATGCTCGATCTTTCGATCTCTTGTGTTCTGAGGCCATGTCTGCACATGCTAGGCTCGCCAAATCTAACTTGTGTGTATTTGCTGTGCAACATGGCTTACACCCACTGTATGCGAACGTAGATATGTCTAACACCCAGGCATGTAACCCTGGATCGCCTCATATCGAAGAACTTTCTTGGTGGTGCACATACAAGGGGAACGCGGAACATTGGAATTAAATAGGGATTATCTTATTTGCTACCATTGAGTATCTAAATACTAGCACACAATAAGATGCAAAAACTGGTATCAACATCATATGTAGAATGTGCTATGATATGGTCTTTCTTGCGCCTTGATCTTCATCGAGCGCTCCGGCATGATCTCCATCTTGCCCTTGGTTTGACGCCAAGTCCACGACGCCACCACCAGGTCATCCATTGGAATGATGACTATTACTATACTACTTAGTAACAGAAAAGTAAACTACTTTACCTTCGTAACGACCAACGCCATATCATAATCACATGCCCCATGCAAAATAAAGTTAGACGCCTCTACTTTATCTATTGCAAGTTTTACGTGGTTATTAGGGCTTTTGCACTAGAACCGTTTCTAAACTACGAACTTTCCAACCACAACATGGATCCGACAGTTGTCTCTACTACACCCCTTTTTGGGGCCCTCCGTTGTAAATGCTATATCAACTACCGAATGAGAGACAGATATCCGCTAACCACTTATACGGTACAAGCCGTAAGTTGAGCGTGGAACCAGTCTCGCGTACGAATACGCGTAAGGTCGGTACGGGCCGCTTCATCATACAATACCGTGATATAAACAAGTATACGTTAGAGGGTAAAAACTAAGGGATCCATGCCCGCACAAAACTTGTGCGTACTGGCCGTACAACACTCCTACGCATAGATCAGCTCTGATACCACTGTTGGGGATTGGTGCAGAAAACAAAAAAATCCTACGTTGAAACCCTAGAAACTGCCTAGGATCTATCTATGTAGTAATGCGGTAACAACCGGAGCGTACAGAATACATACCCTTGTAGACCGTACGCGGTTAACGTTCCGCGGGGAACGTGCTTGAAGTAGTCGTACTCGTAGCCGACCTCAAGGTCGTGAAGCTCCTCGCAGGTCACCCCTTGCTCCTTCTCCATCTTCATCGTGCAACAGCTCCAGCTCACGACATTTAAGCGCCCCAAGTGTTGCGCCTTGTGTCTTCGTACACATCCGGTGCACGATGAGACCTCCGGCTCCCCGATCCCGCCGGGAGTGCGGAAGTTGATATCCGGCTAGGAATCCCTACAATGCAATGGCGTACTGCAGGTGTGCCTTGATCGCACAGCCCAGACTTGGGGCCATGGTTACAAGGGCTAGAGAGAGAGAGGGAAGGAGGAAGTTAACCAAAGGACTTCTCCAAATATTGGGTGTCTAATCCCACCCATGGGCACCCCTTTATATAGGGGGAGGGGGTGTGCCCTCCCCTTTGGGTTTCCCATGGGGACTATTCAAGGGAGAGGGGGAGGCGCATTGGCCTCATGGGCCAGCCGGCCAGGGGTGGGCCCCACCCCGCGCACAGCCCTAGGCTGGCCGGGTGGGCCCCCTTGAGGCGCCTGGGCCTTGGCCCTTCCCCCCTTCGGTTTTCCCTCATGGGCACTTTTTCCCTAGGAAGTTTGGCCCATTAGTGGAATAACCCTTCAAATTAGATTTTAATATTATATTTAATATTAATTACACTAATTAATATGTAAATACATATTACAAAACCCGTATTGACCCGAAACACCTTTCGGTTCCCTTTTGATTTCCTCTGAATGACTTCGGATCTTTCCTGGAATGATTCTAGTCCTTTATTCTTTCTCCAAACAACTTCGGTTCTCTCTGGGGAACAATTCCGGCTTTCTCTCTTTCTCTACTGTGATTCCATCTTACGAATGATCGCTCTCATCGTACCCTTAAGTGTATCCTCTCACGGATCGGGAATGCTCTAGACATGATCTGTATCAAAGATCAACAGAGGGACTAGGGATATCCATGTGACCCCTATGCATTCCTGATGACAATGTCGTTTGAACCGTCTAAATGTAGCATCCTCTTCCTTTTGTTTCTCGATACAACTTGTCCGAGATCCGATCATTGGTATCCCATACCTTGTTGAATCTCGTTCACAACAAGTTCTATTTTCTTGTTACCGTGATATTACATCCTCGTGACCTAGTCACATGTTGCAACATTTATGGATGTAATCTCACCAAGCCGTCCGTATGTATCTTTACCCATCATGTGGGTGAAAAAATCCCGGTCTTGCAGTCATATGTCATCAACTGTTCCTTTGGAATACCCAACATACACCTTTATGGTCACTATATTACCAGATGATGGTTGATGTAGTCAAAGCAGCCTAGGGAAACAGTGAGTAATATGTGCCCACGGTCTAAGCAGAAGGAGTCTAGGTATAGCTGTTGCAAGAATGAACTATATGACTTGACATGTTGCAATCCTTCGAGGAATGTCCAATCACATCATTCTCCAATGATATGATCCTGTTGTCAGTCGGCATAAATGCCCATGATCTTGAAACCCAGATCATCTTCGTGACCAACGAACTAGTATGAATAGAGGCTACTAGGGACTTTGTTGTTTCCTACCACACCTGTACCAATGTTTCTACTTGGCACAGTTATAGCACAATATGAAACTATTATAAACTAATTGAGATATGACAATAAAAACCTATTTATTATTTGCCTCTAGGGCATATCTCCTTCACATTCCTCTTAATATCATTTTGTGATATGTGAGCTTATCGATGAGTATTGGTCATGAACCCAAGATACATCTTTGCGGTGTCATACCATACACTCCAACAAGGTGGCTTCGGCCACCGCCCTCTTCCATGAGAAGAGTTGAGTTTATTTGGATATTTTTGGTTATTCTCGCTCATCGTTTGTTCTTATGGGAATAACACTTTATTTTGGCCTTTGGTTGATTTGATTCTTGCAATTTTGAGTGTGTAGTACCATCTCAGTTTGATTCTCTGAATCCTAAGCCTTTCCATACCCCTAAGCCATCTATTCTTGCACACAAGTCCCTTGTACACTGATGGCCCAAAATATATCGAGCTTGTTGGGGAACCCCAAGAGGAAGGTATGATGAGCACAGCAGCAAGTTTTCCCTCAGTTATGAAACCAAGGTTATGAATCCAGTAGGAGCAAGGAAACACCCCAAATGTGTTGCTAGCTAGACTTTGGCAGGGCGCACTACCAGCGTCAGCAGCAACGTGGAAACCTGCACAACACAACCACAGAACTTTGCCCCCAACTTACAGTGAGGTTGTCAATCTCACCGGTTTTGCTGAAAACAAAGGATTAAACGTATTGTGTGGAACAAAGTAAAAGTTTGCAGAAAGTACATAGTTGATTGTAGATTGATGGTAAAAGAAAGGACCGGGGTCCATAGTTCACTAGTGGTGGCCGTCCTTAAGATAGATGACATGCTGGGTGAGCAAATTACAACGGGGCAATTGTCAAACATCGAGAAAGCAATATGCATATACTACTCATCTTGACTCCTTTGAGATTCGATTGGGCATTACAACATTATACATAGACCATAATCCAACCGCATCTATGACTAATAATCCACATTCAGGTTATCATCCGAAACCCCTCCAGTATTAAGTTGCAAGCAACAGATAATTGCATTACGCATTGCGTGTAAAGTAAACAATACGATTGTTTTATGAACAAAGGATTGATGTTTTCTCCCTAGTAGCAACAACACATCTAGTACCTTAGAGATTTCTGTCACTTCCCCAGATTACTAGAGGTATGAACCCACTATCGGGCATAAATACTAACTCTTGGAGTTGCTAGCATCTACTTGGCCAAGATAGCTACTAACAACAGAAAGCATGCAAGATCACAAATAACAAAGACATGATAGAATCAATAATCAATCTGAAATAGCATCTCAATATCCATCGGATCCTTGCAAACACAACTTGTAGGAATTACAAATAGATGATCTTGATCATGAACGGAGCTCACAAGATCTAAAGATGATAGCATAAAGGAGAAGAACCAGCCATGTAGCTACTACATGGACCCGTAGTCCAAGGATGAACTACTCACGCATCACACCGGAGGCTTGCATGGTGATGAAGAAGGCCTCCAGGGTGAATTCCCCTCTCCGATAGGGTGCCGGGAAGAGCTTCAGATCCCTCCCGGTATAGGGATGGAGATGACGGCGGCTACAGACTCTTTTGTGGAATTTTGATCGGGTACTTAGGGTTTCTGTATCGGAGGCATATTATAGGCAAAAGGGGAGGCCGAGGGGGTGCCAGAGGCGGCCAGACCACCCCCTGGCGCTGTAACACCCCGTCCACTCTTGGGCCCGGGAGGTGTCACTCCTGGTAGCTTAATAGGATATCTAGACTGGCCCCACAAACTAACACTAGTCTTTTCTGCGCACTTTGTCCTCACTCGTGCGCACCCGGTACCCACTTCCCGGTCGGTCACCCATCCTAAAATTGCTCTAGGCCAAGCACGCTTAACCTTAGAGTTCTTTTAGAATGAGCTTCCGAAAAAGAAGTTGCAACTTGTTGGTATGAGTATTCTATCAATCCTATTAAGCCATGTGCCTGGTCTCACAGGCGCGGGCCAGGCTGGGCCGCGCGGCCAGGTGGTGTGGCGGCCCCCTGGCCCCTCTCCGTCTCGTATTTTGGCTCCTTGTGTCCCTCAATGAAAAACTGACTTTGGCTTTTGTCCCGTCCAATTCCGAGAATATTCATTTTCTGACTTTCCTGGAACCAAAAACAGCAGAAAACAGGCAGCTGGCACTGTGGCTCTTGTTAATAGGTTAGTCCAAGAAAGTGTATGCAAAGTACTCCAAAGTGTGGACAAAACATAAGTAAGTAGATAAAACCGAGCATGGAACATCAAAAATTATGGATACGTTATCAACGTATCATCATCCCCAAACTTAACTCCTGCTCGTCCTCGAGTAGGTAAGTGATAAAAAGAAAGAATAATTTTTGAGGTGACATGCACCATCATAAACTTGATCAAATTATTTGTAAACATTGATAGCTGGGATCATAGTACTTTATCATAGCATGAAAGACAAAGTTCTAATAATAAGACATAGCAACTATGTTGCAACATGAAAAGGCACAAACAAAAGATTCATGAATAACAATGCTTTGCAAGACGTTTGTTTGTTTCACATAAAGAAAACATAGCATAGTGGCATTCAGCTTGTCCCTCATAGAGTAGCAAACATAAATGCATAGGACACCTTCAAAGTTTATAAGAGTGACTAGATACAAATAGTTTAAAACATGCAATATCTAAGATATGCATCAATCAACAAGTCTTGGGACAATGCACATAGAACTAAGAATGGCCACTATGGTCTCAAAGTAGGTGCATAAAGATAGAAGGTGGAGACTCAACATAAAAGTAAAAGAAAGGCCTTCATAGAAGGAAGTAGGGATTGAAGTTTCATAAAGAGCTTCCAAAAATTATGGTACTTATTAGCTTTCAGCTCTCATTGCCCCTATCATAAGCATCTTGAAGTGATTAAGGTTAAAGTGAACAAACTATGGTGTATATGCTTGACGAAGTATAAGTTGGAAATCTCATGTCCCTTGAATATGACGGCTGCTCCTCATGCTACTCAAGTTTAGTTACCGGTAAGTTCTTGTCATAGTAAGTAAATGTGTATCATAGAAAACCGCCAACGGGGTACCCCTTTCCCGATGATACGGAAGAATCCCCATATCAAAATGACAAGGCAAGCAGATAACGAGCATCTCAGCAATCTTCTTATTTACCATGGGAAAATGATGCTTTTTTCTCTCTTTCCTCTTTTCTCATATCTCTTTTTTTTCTCTTTTTTCTCAATATCTGACTTTTTTATAAGAAGAATGCTTCATAGACAGCTCATTATGGTTACGCTGCAGGTTTCCACCATGACAGCATGGATTAGACCAGCGGACCAGGCGTTTCTCTAACACACATACATAGCTCCATGGACTTACAAGCTCCTCTTCATTTCACACTGACGACATCCATAGACAAAAGAGCATGATATCAACTAGGTACAAAGTACAAGTGCAATGTTGAAAGCGTTCCCCATGACAGCATGGTTCTGCTAATCCCCAACATATAAGTGCAAACATATACAACATAGACGACACAATGGTTCAAGTTTATTAAGGGCAAGAAAAGTAAAGTGTGCCATCAAGTTAGTGTGAGCTTTAATCACTAGTTTTCTCATAACAAGTTTAATTCGGAAGGTAGATAAAAACATGAATATACTTGGAATAACATATGCTAATAGGTAGGTATGGTGGACTCTTTGGAATAACTTGGTTTTAGGACTTGGATGCATGAGTGGAACTCATACTTGGTTATGGAGGCTAGCAAAAGACTGGGAGCGACCAACTAAGAGAGCAATAATGCCCATAATCATGCAGAGCGACAAAACATCATTAATCAAAGCATAAAGTGATACTACAAGTTGAAAAATAAAGGATCATAAAGTCTATGGTGACTTGGGATAGTCATAACATGGTGTGAGCTTGTGCCAAGTCAACCCAAATAAAGCATCAAACGAGAATACCACAATATTATGCTTTAATATGCTAAAACAACGCATGATTCTTCCAAGGCACATTAAGCAATCTCATTTGTTTATAATAAGTCATGCTACAGCAAAGAATACTAAACATAAAGCCAAAACAATATCAAGCATGGCATGACAAAGGAGAGGCCACAGTCAAAAACAAGCTCTCTTTACCACTTAAGCATGAACTTGTCCTACTCTTTTCCAATCCAAACTAAACTATTTGAAAACCAATGTATGAAAGAGGTGGTACAACTAAATTATTCAAGCAAACTAAGAAAACCAAGCAAACGAAAAACAAAAACAAAAAACGAAGACGCTCCAAGAACAACAACAATTGTGCAAGAAACAATAAAAATGAAGTGTTTGGGAGAAACCTGGGATTTTTATTGATGAGAGATTCAAGTTTCATAAAGAGCTTCCAAAATTATGGTACTTATAGCTTTAAGCTCTCATTGCCTCTATCATAAGCATCTTGAAGTGATTAAGGTTAAAGTGAACAAACTATGGTGTACATGCTTGACGAAGTATAAGTTAGAAATCTCATGTCCCTTAAATACGAGGGCCGCTCCTCATGCTACTCAAGTTTACCGATAAGTTCTTTTCATCGTAAGTACACGTGTATCATAGAGAACCGCCAACGGGGTACCCCTTGCCCGATGATACGGAAGAATCCCCATATCAAAATGACAAGGCAAGCACAACAAGCATCTCATCAATCTTCTTATTTACCATGGGAATATGGTGCTTTTTTCTCTCTTTCCTCTTTTCATAATCTCTTTTTTTCTATTTTTATCAATATAGGACTCTTTTTTTATAAGAAGAATGCTTCATAGACAACCCATTATGGTTACGCTGCAGGTTTCCACCATGTCAGCATGGATTAGACCAGCGGCCCAGGCGTTTCTCTAACACATATACATAACTCCATGGACTTACAAGCTCCCCTTTCATTTCACACCGATGACATCCATAGACAAAAGAGCATGATATCAACTAGGTACAAAGTACAAGTGCAATGTTGAAAGCGTTCCCCATGACAACATGGTTCTCCTAATCCCCAACAAATAAGTGCAAGCATATACAACATAGACGACACAATGGTTCAAGTTTATTAAGGGCAAGAAAATTAAAGTGTGCCATCAAGTTCGTGAGACCTTTAATCACTAGTTTTCTCATAACAAGTTTAATTCGGAAGGTAGATAAAAACATGAATATACTTGGAATAGCATATGCTAGTAGGTAGGTATGGTGGACTCTTTGGAATAACTTGGTTTTAGGAGTTGGATGCATGACTAGAACTCATACTTGGTTACGGAGGCTAGCAAAAGACTAGGAGCGATAAACTAAGAGAGGAATAATGGCCATAATCATGAAGAGTGACGAAACATCATTGATCAAAGCATAAAGTGATACTACAAGTTCAAAACTAAAAGATCATAAGGGCTATGGTGACTTTGATAGTCATACCATGGTGTGAGCATGCGCCAAGTCAACCCAAATAAAGCATCAAAGGAGAATACCATAATACTATGCTTTTAATATGCTAAAACAACGCATGATTCATCCAAGGCACATTAAGCAATCTCAATTGTTTATAACAAGTCATGCTATAGAAAATAATACTAAGCATAAAGCCAAAACAATATCAAGCATGGCATGACAAAGCATATGCCACCGTCAAAAACAAGCTCGCTTTACCGCATAAGCATGAACTTTCCTACTCTTTTCCAATCCAAACCAAACTATTTGAAAACCAATGTATGAAAGAGGGGTACAACCAATTTATTCAGCAAACTAATAAAAGCAAGCAAACAAAAAACCAAAAAGAAAACAAAAAAGGAGACGCTCTAAGAACAACACAACTGTGCATGAAACAATAAAAATGAAGCATTTGGAAGAAACCTGGGATTTTTATTGATGAAGAAGGGGATGCCTTGGGCATCCCCAAGCTTTGACCCTTTTACTTCTTGGATATTTCTTGGGGTGACACGTGTGGCATCCCCAAGCTTGAGCTTTAGTCCATTAGAACACTAGATACTGTCGCACTTCCCTCAAAAAGCTCAATTCCCCAAAAGAACGCAAAAAGGAACCAACAAGAAGCAAATGCAGAAAATGGCAGAAATCTATCAAAATAGACCAGCATGTAAATACAAATTTTTTCGAAGACCTTCTGTTACTCAAATCAAAAAGTGTTGAACTAACGAAAGTTAGATGACAACATGGGGCAGAAGCAAAAAAAAATCACGCCTCAAAAGGACGTACGAAGATTTTACATGAATTTTTCCGGTGAAGCACAGAAATCTGTTTCGGGACAGCAACTTCCCAATCATTACTTCTCTCTCATTAGAGGTTACTCTTGGCACAAAAAGCAAATAAAAAGGATAAGGAGCGGTTATTAATGAAGTAATAACTTCCAAGACTCATCTAAAACTTTTGGGTTATCTCCCAATAAGTACTTTTCTTTAACGCCCTTAAGTTAGGCATAAGAAGCAAGAAAAAGAATCAAGTGTTCTCAAATAAAGAAGCATTAAGAGCAAATTTTGTTTTCATAGGAGAGGCAAAAGAAATCTTCTCTCTCTTCTTAGGGAAGTGTTCTATACCTTTGTTGAGTGGGAGTTGATATTTAATGGTGCCTTCTTTCATATCAATAATGGCACCAACAGTTCTAAGAAAAGGTCTTCCTAAAGTAATAGGACAAGAAGCATTGCATTCAATATCCAAAACATAGAAATCAACGGGGACATAGGCATTGTTGACCATAATAAGAACATCATTAAGACTCCGCAAGAACAAACAAAACCCAGATCTAATCTAGATAAAATCCAAGATCTAATCTATTAGACATGAGCAACGAGATAGACAGGAACTAACCCTTGTAGATCCGAAAGCGTTAACGAGATTAGATCTCGTGGTTGATGTAGTCGATCACTTGCCGATCTCAAGATCGTGTGGACGATCCTTCCGGCGTCGCGTTCCGGCAGCGCTTCCGCAGTCGGTCAAGTGGACGATCCTTCCGGCGCCGTGTTCGGGCAACGCTTCCGCAGTCAGTCACACGTGCAGAGTCGAAGCAGACCTTCCTCTCCTTGTTCCAGCGAGCAGCGGAGGTATTAGATCTTCTCCATGGAATCCCAGCAGCACGATGGCATGGGGGTGGTGGTGGAGTAGAGAATTCTGCATGGCTTCGCCTGAGCCTGAGCAGAAGAAAGGAGGAGGAGAGAGGCGGCTAGGGTTTGGAGTTGTGGGAGCAGGGCTAGGAGGGGGCGCCCCTGCCCTTCTATTTAAGGGGGGGAGGCGCGCCTAGGGAGGGGGAGTCCTAGTAGGACTCCCCTCCTATGGCCGGCGGTGGGAAGGGGGGAGGAGTCCTCCTCCCCCACGAATCCGTGTCTTGCCCCACTAGGTTTCCTTTGACCCTTTCTTGGTTTTCAAGCAAACTCCAAGAAATCCTCTAGAACCTTCTGGAACATTCCGAAACCTTCTAGAACCCTCACACAAATACTCCGGAACATTTCCTAACTCAGAAAATGATCCCCTATATATGAATCTTATTCTCCGGACAATTCCGGATCTCCTCGTGATGTCCCGGATCCATTCTGAGACTCCAACAACATTCGGTCTCCAACGCACATTCCATATCTACTTAAAACAACTTCGAACCTTAAGTGTGTCACCCTATGGTCGTGAATATGTAGACATGATAGAGACACATCTCCTATCAATAACCATCAGCGGGACCTGGAGATCCATAATGCCTCCCACATACTCAACGATGACTTCGTGATCGATTGAACCGTTTACATACGAAACCAATTCCCTTTGTCTCGCGATACTATGCTTATCCGAGGTTTGATCGTCGGTATCTCCATACCTAGTTCTACCTCGTTACTGATAAGTACTCTTTACTCGTTCCGTGATATGTCATCCCTTGTGACCCTGTCACATGCTTGCAAGCTAACTAGATGACATTCCACCGAGAGGGCCCAGAGCATATCTATCCATCATATGGATGGACAAATCCCAATCTTGGTCCATGCGCTTCAACACATACTTTCAGAATACCCAATGACACCTTTATAACCACCCAGTTACGAAGCAGCGTTTGATGTCATCAAAGTACCCATCCGGTGATGGTGATTAACACAACCTCATGGTCGAAGGATTAGGATACTATGCATTTAAAAGCTTATAGCAATACGAACTTAATGACTTGATCTTATGCTACGCTTACTATGGGTGTATGTCCATCACATCATTCTCCTAATGATATAACCTTGTTATTAATCACATCCTAATGTCCATGATCAGGAAACCATGATCATCAATTAATCAACAAGCTAGTTCAACAAGAGGCTTACTAGGGACTCTTTTATGTTTACAAAACACACAAGTATTAATGTTTCCGGTTAATAGAATTATAGCATGGGATGTAAACATTTATCATAAAAATAAAGATATAATAATAACCACTTTTATTATTGCCTCTTGGGCATATCTCCAACAGTCTCCCACTTGCACTAGAGTCAATAATCTAGTTAAAAACTTTTGCATTCAACACCTATGGCTTTCTGGTGTTGTATAGACACAATTGCTAGTGGTAAACATAATCTTCGGATCTGACACTTCCAGGTCCGTGTGTATTTGCATGTCCTTGCGTGTCTACGCATTACTCATTCTCCAATGAGATGGCATTGTATAAATTTGGTCCTTTCGTGAGACCTTTAGTTCCTTCGGCTCAAAATATGTTGATATTATTGTCACACAATATATCTTCATAGTATTATCCCACTTTGAACCACACCTAGTTTGATAACAAACACAAATGCCCTCCTTTGCTGCTACTATAGCAGTTATATACTTAGCCTTTTGTTGTAGTATCCGTCATAATATCTCAACTTTGGAACTCATCCAAATTCATCATGGAACATCCTTTCCATTATATTGTGCCACCCATAGTCTAAATTGAGATAAATTTAATTTGTATCTTGTGACAACACTAGTATCAATGTAACACTTTACAATGAACTACCTTTAACTATTTGTCACTTATACATGGTATATTCTTAGTTCTTCCAAAGCTCATAAGAATATCTTTACTATTGTCCAATGATCATCTTATGAATCATTCTGGTATATGCTCATAACATTTAGAGCATAGGACATATCTGGATGTGTACATCTCAAAGAATGATTGATCAAAATATTCTTGTGATTTCACCAAGTGTCAAAACACTTGAATCTCGTGTCAACACACTTGAATCTTGATTCAGTCCTTTCCGTGCGTCAAGAACCTTTCTTGTTGTTTCCATATTGAACTCATTCAACGTCTTATCTATGTACATTTGGCAAAACCATATTAGCGCCTCAATCTATCCATATAGACATTGATGCCTAATTCTTGGGTTATGCCTAAGTCTTTCATCAAAATGAAATTCTTAACCTGTGTCAATAAAAGATACATCATTTCTAATCAACAATATGTCTTTCACATAATGTATTAGAAATATGCCTTAGCGCTCCCACTTAATTTCTTGCAAATGCAAGCATCTTCATCGTCTCTGATGAATTTAAACTCTTTTAGCAGTTTCATCATGGTGAAGATTCCAACTCCGCTATGCTTACTTCAACCATTGAAATTTTGCATACTCTTTTAGCATCCTTTGAATCAACAAAACCCTTTGGATCGTGTCATGCACACGTCCTAGGTAACCATTCTATTAGAAGAACTTGTTTTGTTTGTTCAACTACCATATACCAAAATATATGTAGTGGTTGCTACATTAATCCGTCCAGACTAAATATCGCTATGAAAGATCAAATCTTATCATAGTCAATTCCTTGAACATTGTCGTAAACTCTTTCCGACATGTCGACTATTTCATAGATTTGAAACATCCATGTCTATTTCTTTATAGATCCAAACACGACCGATAGGCTTCACGCCTTTCCGGAGGGTCTTCAAAGTTCAGAAACTTGATTTCTCGTGTATGGATGCTATCACGGATTCCATGACTTCTAGTCATTTTATGGAGTCAGGGCCCATCATCGCTTCTTTGCATGTAGTCGGTTCATCATTGTCAAAATAATAACGACTTGCTTATCAAATCTTACTATTTGATTCTTACCGACCCACACGGTTCTATAGGAACTCTAATCTCCGAGATCACACCTTTTGTAATCACGAGAGCCATGAGCATTGTGGCCGCCACCGGGACACTTTCCGGCGCTGCGCTACTTAGCACATATAGCTAAGGTTCAACAACCTTATCAAAGTTCTATTGTCCTCCCACTTAACTTTTCACGAAAAATTCCTTCTCAAGAAACTTGACGTTTCAAGTAACAGACTCTTTTGTCCTCGGTGTTATGGAGAAATTCCCAACAAATTCTTTGGAATAACCTACAAAGACGTGCTTATCCGACTTTGGTTGTAAACATTTTACTTATGCATAGCATACCAAAATTTAAGAAAAGACATTTCGGGTTTTATCCCAAACCATGACTTATATGTTGTCATTTCAACGGATCACGATGGAGCTCTTTTCAGTGTAAAAGCGGTAGTCACTAAAGCTTTAATCTTTAATATATAATGGCAGTTTTATAAATGACACCTTTGATCTTACCATGTCAAACAAGGTTTCATTACATATCTTGAACAATCCATACTCCTATGGTGTTTTGGGAAATGCAAATCCATGGAACGATTCCTCAAATCTTAGGTGTTTTGCTAAACTTGTAACTCAAACATCTTTCTTTATGATCGAATCATAAACTCTTTATTTTCTTGTTACAATGATTTTCAACTTCATCTTGAAAGTCTTTGAACAACTTTCAAATGTTTTCATACTTCCTCTTTATTAAGTAAATATACAGATATATTCACTCAAATTTTCGGAGAAAGCATATGAAGCAAAAAGATCCATCGCGTATGGCTACACATAATGGACTATGCACATCAGCATGCACAATTTCCAATAAGCTAGTCATCCGTTCCTCTCTGGCCTATGGACGGAGTTTCAATTATCTCGAGGAAAGTCTCACATGCGTCAATTGATCAAAATCAAAGACTCCAAAATTCCATCAACATGGAGTTTCTTCATGTTTTATTTCAAATATAATTTAAACAGCGATGTCACTTCATAAGTGATCTTTCAATCATTTGTCTTGCGACATTTTAGCAATAGTGTTTATGGATGTGATTTCTCCCACTAGACTTGTAAAAGTTCATCCATCCTTTATGGAATATGGTTATTATTTGAACAACCATTGTTCTCGTAATACCAGAACAAAATAACAATTATTAAAACAAATCTTGAAGGCTAGGTTTGATGACAACGAAAAACACAATAACATTTTATTTGTTTTTGATGAACATCATCACTCATTCTCTTGCTAGTTACTTAGGCCACTGTAGTTCATGAATTGCGTTGTCCTGTATGACACTTCATACCAACCAATTCGGTATCCAATACCTAAGAACCACATTGTTTAACAAGCAAGGAATACAACCATAACATGTATATCTTCTATATGCCTAAGTTGGACATCTCCAACCTTTTATTTTCTGCCAAATATTTTATAGATTTTCTTTCAGCAATTCCTTTTCTTTTAAAAGAATCTATCAACATCAATAGTGATGTCATTTACATGACACATAGTACAAAGTGTGTATGGTCAAATACCAATACCTTTGGACATGCACTTTGAAGTGGATCACCTTCATCAAATGTTTGGCATTCTTTCGAAATTCCAATCTTTAGTAATCTTTTAGTGTAGTAAACATTTTACTTACATCTTCTATTCATCCTTATCATGATAACTTTCATGATCAAGCTGCTATAGCTTATAAAGGTGAATTGCGAGTATAATGTTTCTTTTTTAAAACCTTTTGGAGGATTAGGACGACTAGCGTCTCCAACCTTCACAAATTCTCATCAAATATGAGGACGTATACTCTATCATGTTGTAACCAACACATTGTTTTAGATATCGCAATACCTTTCACATATGATGGTTTCTGAAACATTGCTTTCAGCTCTTAGATAAACTTGATATTAAAAACAATCTTTTGAGTATCAAGAATCATGGAGGCAAACATGATACATTAGATACTAACACTAGAATTGTTACTCTTGATTTAATACTATTTATTAAACTTCATGGAGTAAATAGAGTTTGCTGAAAGTCTGCAATAGGACTTATAAACTTTAAATTGACATTCAAAACAATACGATACCAGTTCGTAAACTAAATATCCAGAATTTCTATAGTTCCACTATCTCAACTATAACTAAGCGTAATGTGGTGAACGGATGCCAATGACTACAACAAACTATGCAAATTCACTTTGATTGTGTTTATGATAAATTGAGTTCGACTAATCCAAATTACAAATGAACTCCCACTCAAAACAACATCCCTCGAGTTGTTTTAGTGATTACACGAACCAAATCCACTACACCAAGTCCGATCATCACGTGAGATGATGTAGCTTTAAAGGCGAACAATCAACATGTTCATCATATCATCCATATGACTCATGCTTTACCTTTTGGTATTCCGTGTTCCGAGACCATGTCTGTACATGCTAGGCTTGTCAAGGTTAACCTTAGTTTCTGCATGTGCAAATCTGGCTTGCACCCGTTGTATGCACACGTAGAGTCTATCACATCCGATCATCACGAGATGCTTCGAAACGACGAGTCTTAGCAACGGTGCCAACTAAGGACGAACACTTTATTACTTGATATTTAGTTAGAGGGATCATCTTATAATGCTACCGTCGCGATCTAAGCAATACAAGATGCATAAAGGATTAACATCACAGGCAATTCATAATATGTGATATGATATGGCCTTTCTTCTTATGCCTTTGATCTCCATCTTCAAAGCATGGACATGAACTCCATCATCACCAGCGTGGCATCAAGGTCCGTGGCGCCGCTTCATGGTTGTCCATCACCAACAGCAACTATTACAACTACTTGGAATAAAGCTATTACATGATGAATAGACACGCAGGTCTTAAACAAATTTAAAGACAACCATTAGGCTCCTGCCGGTTGCCATATTACAATAAGGATCATTGCATACATCAAATATAATCACAATCACATAATGGCCATATCACATCACAAAACCCCTGCAAAAACAAGTTAGACGCCTCTAATTTTCTTTGCATGTTTTACGTGGTTTGGGGCTTTCGCATAAGACCGATCTTACCTACGAACAAGAACCACAACGGTGATACAAGTGTTGTCAGATGCTCATTGTAAATTGAATCTTAACTATGGTGGGAGAGACAGACACCCGCAAAGCCACTTGTGCAAAGCAAGTTGCACGTCAAGCGTGGAGCAAGTCTCATGTGCGATGACATGTAATGTTAGCCCGAGCCGCTTCATCCCACCATGCCGCAAGATCTAAAGTACACGCTAAGACACCGACAACAAAAGCATCAACGCCCACAAAAATCATTGTGTTCTACTCGTGCAACAGATCTACGCATAGATACGGCTCTGATACCACTGATGGGTTCGTAGCATGGAAAACAAAAAATTTCTACCGCAAGAACGAACAAAACCCAGATCTAATCTAGATAAAAGCCAAGATCTAATCTATTAGACATGAGCAACGAGATAGACAGGAACTAACCCTTGTAGATCCGAAAGCGGTAACGAGATTAGATCTCGTGGTTGATGTAGTCGATCACTTGCCGATCTCAAGATCGTGTGGACGATCCTTCCGGCGTCGCATTCCGGCAGCGCTTCCGCAGTCGGTCAAGTGGACGATCCTTCCGGCGCCGTGTTCGGGCAGCGCTTCCGCAGTTGGTCACACGTGCAGAGTCGAAGCAGACCTTCCTCTCCTTGTTCCAGCGAGCAGCGGAGGTAGTAGATCTCCATGGAATCCCAGCAGCACGATGGCGTGGTGGTGGTGGTGGAGTAGATAATTCTGCATGGCTTCGCCTAAGCCTGAGCAGAAGAAAGGAGGAGGAGAGAGGCGGCTAGGGTTTGGAGTTGTGGGAGCAGGGCTAGGAGGGGGCGCCCCTGCCCTTCTATTTAAGGGGGGAGGCGCGCCTAGGCAGGGGGAGTCCTAGTAGGACTCCCCTCCTATGGCCGGCGGTGGGAAGGGGGGAGGAGTCCTCCTCCCCCACGAATCCGTGTCTTGCCCCACTAGGTTTCCTTTGACCCTTTCTTGGGTTTCAAGCAAACTCCAAGAAATCCTCTAGAACCTTCCGGAACATTCCGAAACCTTCTAGAACCCTCACACAAATACTCCGGAACATTTCCTAACTCAGAAAATGATCCCCTATATATGAATCTTATTCTCCGGACAATTCCGGATCTCCTCGTGATGTCCCGGATCCATTCTGAGACTCCAACAACATTCGGTCTCCAACGCACATTCCATATCTACTTAAAACAACTTCGAACCTTAAGTGTGTCACCCTATGGTCGTGAATATGTAGACATGATAGAGACACATCTCCTATCAATAACCATCAGCGGGACCTGGAGATCCATAATGCCTCCCACATACTCAACGATGACTTCGTGATCGATTGAACCGTTTACATACGAAACCAATTCCCTTTGTCTCGCGATACTATGCTTATCCGAGGTTTGATCGTCGGTATCTCCATACCTAGTTCTACCTCGTTACTGATAAGTACTCTTTACTCGTTCCGTGATATGTCATCCCTTGTGACCCTGTCACATGCTTGCAAGCTAACTAGATGACATTCCACCGAGAGGGCCCAGAGCATATCTATCCATCATATGGATGGACAAATCCCAATCTTGGTCCATGCGCTTCAACACATACTTTCAGAATACCCAATGACACCTTTATAACCACCCAGTTACGAAGCAGCGTTTGATGTCATCAAAGTACCCATCCGGTGATGGTGATTAACACAACCTCATGGTCGAAGGATTAGGATACTATGCATTTAAAAGCTTATAGCAATACGAACTTAATGACTTGATCTTATGCTACGCTTACTATGGGTGTATGTCCATCACATCATTCTCCTAATGATATAACCTTGTTATTAATCACATCCTAATGTCCATGATCAGGAAACCATGATCATCAATTAATCAACAAGCTAGTTCAATAAGAGGCTTACTAGGGACTCTTTTATGTTTACAAAACACACAAGTATTAATGTTTCCGGTTAATACAATTATAGCATGGGATGTAAACATTTATCATAAACATAAAGATATAATAATAACCACTTTTATTATTGCCTCTTGGGCATATCTCCAAGAGTGATAGTAGAAACACTAATGTTTCTAGCAATTTCATCTTCTTTTTCCCACTTAGCATGTAATTCAGCTAATAGTCTAACATTTTCATCAATTCTCACTTGTATGGCATTAGTGGCTGCAAAGGGATTATCATTAGTTTCAGGTTTAGCAGCCATTTTATTCAAAGAAGATTGAGCTTCAGCCAAAGATGCTATATTTCTTTCAGCATTAAAGAGTTTTTCCTCAATAGTTCTATTGAAAGCAGTTTGTTTACTAATAAAGTCCTTAAGCATAACTTCAAGTTCAGAGGGTGCACTCCTATTATTGTTGTAGGAATTTGCATAAGCATTACCATTGTTGGGAGGATATGGCTTATAATTGTTGTTACCAAAATTATTCCTATAGGCATTGTTGATAAAATTATTATTTCTTATAAAGTTAACATCAACTTGCGCTTCTTGAGCAACCAAAGAGGCTAAGGGAACATTATTTGGATCAATATGGGCTTTCCCATTAACAAGCATAGATATAATAACATCAATCTTATCACTCAAGGAGGAGGTTTCCTCAACAGAATTTACCTTCTTACCTTGTGGATCTCTCTCAGTATGCCATTCAGAATAGTTAACCATCATATTATCCAGAAGCTTTGTTGCAGCACCCAAAGTAATGGTCATAAAGGTACCTCTAGCAGCAGAATCTAATAGGTTTTTGAAGAATAGTTCAATCCTGCATAAAAGGTTTGGATGATCATCCAAGCAGTCAGTCCATGAGTGGGACAATTCTTTACCAAAGATTTCATTCTTTCCCAATCTTGAGCAACATGTTCATTATCAGATAGTTTAAACTTCATTATTTCACTTCTCATAGATATAATCTTAGCAGGAGGATAGTATTTTCCAATAAAAGCATCTTTGCACTTAGTCCAAGAATCAATATTATTCCTACTTAAGGAATTCAACCACTCTTTAGCTTTTCCTCTCAAAGAGAAAGGAAACAATTTAAGCTTAATGATATCACCATCTATATCCCTATGCTTTTGCATCTCACAAAGTTCAACAAAGTTATTTAGATGGGTAGCAGCATCTTCATTACCAATACTAGAAAATTGTTCTCTCATAACAAGATTGAGTAAAGCAGGTTTTATCTCAAAGAAAGTAGCTTCAAGAACAGGTGGAGCAATAGGTGTGCTCATAAAATCATTGTTGTTAGTGATAGTGAAGTCACACAACTTAGTGTTTTCAGGAGTAGTCATTTTTTGTGTTTTTGATAAAGAAAACAAACTTGTAAGACTAATTTTTGTGTGTTTTTGATAAAGAAACAAGCAAACCAAGCAAAAGTAAACTAAGCAAAACAAAAATAACAAAGTAAAGAGATTGGTTATGAGGGACTCCCCTTGTGAAGATGTCCATGACTCCCAGGCAACGGCGCTAGAAAAAGAGCTTGATGGCCCAAAATATAACGAGCTCGTTGGGGAACCCCAAGAGGAAGGTATGATGTGCACAACATCAAGTTTCCCCTTAGTACGAAACCAAGGTTATCAATCCAGTAGGAGCAAGGAAACACCCCAAAGGTGTAGCTAGCTGAACGTTGGCAGGGTGCACAACCGGTGCTAGCAGCAACGTGGAGACCTGCACAACACAACCACAGAACTTTGCCCCCAACTTACGATGAGGTTGTCAATCTCACTGGTTTTGCTGAAAACAAAGGATTAAATGTATCGAATGGAAGGAAGTAATAGTTTGCAGAAAGTAAACACAAAGCAGTAAACAATTTGATTGTAGATTGAATGTAAAATAAAGGACCGGGGTCCATAGTTTACTAGAGGTGGCTTTCCTTACGATAAATAACATGCTGGGTGAACAAATTACAGCGGGACAATTGACAAACATCGAGAAAGCATACAAGCATATACTAATCATCTTGACTCCTTTGAGATTCAATTGGGCATTACAACATTATACATAGGCCGCCAGCCAAATGCATCTATGACTAATAATCCACCTTCAGGTTATCATCCGAACCCCCTCTAGTATTAAGTTGCAAGCAACAGATTATTGCATTATGAATTGCGTGTAAAGTAAACAATACGATTGTTCTATGAACAAAGGATTGTTGTTTTGTCCCTAGTAGCAACAACACTTCTAGTACCTTAGAGATTTCTGTCACTTCCCCAGATTACCAGGGGCATGAACCCACTATCGAGCATAAATACTAACTCTTGGAGTTGCTAGCATCTACTTGTCCAAGATAGCTACTAACAACGGAAAGCATGCAAGATCACAAATAACAAAGACATGATAGAATCAATAATCAATCTGAAATAGCATCTCAATATCCATTGGATCCCCCCAAACACAACATGCAGAATTACAAATAGATGATCTTGATCATGAACGGAGCTCACAAGATCTAAACATGAAAGCACAAAGGTGGAGAACCAGCCATCTAGCTACTACATGGACCCGTAGTCCATAGATGAACTACTCACGCATCACACCGGAGGCTTGCATGATGATGAAGAAGGCCTCCAGGGTGAATTCCCCTCTCCGGCAGGGTGCCGGGAAGAGCTTCAGATCCCTCCCGATCTAGGGATGGAGATGACGGTGGCTACAGACTCTTTCGTGGATTTTTGATTGGGTACTTAGGGTTTCCGTATCAGAGGCAATATATAGGCGAAAGGAGAGGCCGAGGGGTGCCTAGGGCGGCGAGACGACCCCTTGGCGCGGGCTAGGCCTGGGGCGCGGCCAGGTGGTGCAGCCGGGCCCCAACCCCTCTTCGTCTCGTATTCTGGCTCCAAGTGTCCCCCGGTAAAATAATGACTTTGGCTTTTGTCCCGTCCAATTCCGAGAATATTCATTTTCTGACTTCCTGAAACCAAAAACAGCAGAAAACAGGCAGCTGGCACTGTGGCTCTTGTTAATAGGTTAGTCCAAGAAATCATATGAAAAGCACATATGTTCCCAATGAAAAGCACAAGTGTGGACATCATTGGATATTCTTATTATGTGTTGAGGACGCATCTATCTGCCTACCGATGGTATGAGCTTTACACATATGTTCCCAATGAAATAGACGTATACCCTCTTGTGTGTATTTGTAATCAAATGCATTTTTTAGTATGCACACATTGAGGGGGAGTCTTTTTCATTCATTAAATCTTGTTGTCTCGAGAACCTTCCTACAAATCCTAGTATTGTCATCTAACAACAAAAAGGGGGAGATTGAAAGAACATTTCATGGTTCCCTAGGTTTTGAGTGTTAGATAACAATACCGTGGAGTTTTCTCATGTGTGCTAAGTGTGCAGGGAATGTTTTTGTGTTTGGGGGACCGGATTATCTGCCCCCATCAAGGGCCGGATAATCCGGCCTAACTCATTTGACAAAGGCTGGCTTGGCGTGTCACTCTATCTGAAAATCCGACCAGGGGGCGAATTTTCTTCCCCGGACCGGATAATCCGGCCCTCGCCTTGGGCCGGATAATCTGGCCACTAGAAGACGATCAAAGGTAGCCAAGGCACGACGCTTGATACGTCCATTTTGCATCACTATTCTATATCATAATTTATTGTTATTCATTGATATATTTCATATTGAGAGATGATACTTATGTTATTTCACCCGTTTTTGTATGGTTGATGACTTTTGGAGCATGGACCACTGTAGTTAGGATTCTGATGGAAAAGGTGCTGTTTGGAGGCAAAATTCGCGAATGTCAGAAAATCCGGGAAAATATATGGAAAATCCTATTTTTCAAGAAGACGAAGAAAGCCAGAAGGGGAAGCGGAGATGGGCCACAGGGGCCCCACACCACCCCCTGGCGCGGGCCAGCCTAGGCCGCGCCACCAGGTGGTGTGGCCGCCCTAGTCCACCCATGGCTCCCCCCTCTGGCGTATATTATCTCCACAGAACCCTAATACTGGGGGAGCGACCACAGAAAGATTCCGCCGCCTCTGCGGGGCGGAAAACACCGAGAGAGAAAGATCTCTCCGGCAGACAAAATTCTGCTGGGGGAATTCCTTCCCATGGAGGGGAGATCGTCGCCATCAACACCACCATCAAGCTAGACTTCATCGGGATCATCATCACCATCATCACCATTAGCACCATCATCACCATCTCCATATCGTTGTAACAATTGGGTTGAATCTTGCATAGTTCTTAGGGGAAACTTTCCCGGTGTTGATTACTCTTTGTAGTTGATTCTATTGAGTGGAACCATTGAATTATTGTTTGTCTTGTGAGTAGTTCGTTTTGTTCTTGACGACATGGGAGAAGTCATGTTGTTAGTAGTGGAATTCTGTTGAGAAAGATTCAATAGTTTGATATTTAAGTTGTGATGTACTTCTTCTAGTGGTGTCATGTGAACATCGACTACATGACACGTTACCTATATGGGGCTAGGGGAATGCATTGTGTACTTGGCTACTAATCGTAGGGGTTGCCGGAGTGACAGAAACATGAACCCCCGTTAGGAAACCATTGCACAAGGGACGTCAGGGTCTTAGAGTTTAAAGTTGTGGTTAGGTTTCTACCTTAATTACTTTCTTATACTTACGGATGTTTGCAACGGGTACAATCACAAGTATGTATTAGTCCTTGGAAGGTCGGTACATTAGCACAGGTTCACCCGCACAACACTTAGCAAACTAAAGAAGATTAATCAACTATATGAAGCAAAATCACTTGACGATATTCCTGTGTGTCCTCGAGAACGTTTGGTCATCTTAAGTAATACAACCGGCTTGTCCTTTGCTGAATAAAGGATTGGGCCACTTGCTGCATTTACTCTTATTGTATTTTATTTACTCGTAATTTATTTACTTGCATTATCAAAACCCCCTAAAAATCCGTTTGCTAAGTATTTGCAGAAAATTCCTGATCCATACCACTAGCCAACACCTTCTGCTCCTCGTTGGGTTCGACACTCTTACTTATCGAAAAGACTGCAATACACCCCCTATACTTGTGGGTCATCAAGACTATTTTCTGGCGCCGTTGCCGGGGAGTGAAGCGCTATTGGAGAGTGGAAATGGTAAAGGAAATTTCTACTGTGAGTATTGTTTACTTTTGTTAGATGCTTTATTTTCAATATGGATAATTCGCCGAGTTTCTTATTTCGTAATGCTACTACCACTGCTAAGGTAGTAGATGAACCACCACATGTTGAGAATGATACTTTTAAAATACCGACAAGAATTATTGATCGTGTTATGGATAACTACTATGTTGGGGATGGAACTGTCCATCCCAATGATCATTTGCTCTTTATACACGAATTATGCGGGTTGTTCAAATGTGCATGTATTACTACAGATCAAGTTAAGAAGAAGTTATTCTCATTATCATTGAAAGGAAGAGCTGAAGAATGGTATAAGCTGCTGAAGAATGGTCAAGCTCTTGAATGGGAGGAAATAGTACCTCTCTTTTATTCAAAGTTTTATCCTCCTAGTGAGATTCATAAAGATCGGAATCAAATATACAACTTTTGGCCTCTTGATGGAGAGAGTACAGCTCAAGCTTGGCGGAGATTGAAGTTAGTAATGCTCAAATGTCCCATTCATGAGCTCCCCAACAATATTATTATCAATAACTTTTATGCAAGGCTTTCTCTTCATGATAAGGATTTATTGGATGCTTGTTGTGCTGGATCATTCTCTGACATGGAAGAAGAAGCTAAATGGGATCTTCTGGACCGTATTCAAGATAATGCTGAAGCATGGGAAAATGACAAAGGAAGAAAGTTAGGTATAAATTATGATTATGAATGCATTGAATCTTTTATGGGAACTAATGACTTTCAAAATATTAGTAATGTTTATGGTCTTGATTTACAAGTTATTACAAATTGTTTTAAGGCTTTTGCTTCTTATATTGAAATCCACAAAAAGGGATGGAGCAAGTACCATGCGCCTTATAAAGATATTGTTGACTATGTTCCTGTTCGGAGTACTGAGTTTTACACTATTGATCACATCTTACCTGAACCTTATATCGAGAAAATACCCTTCCCGGATAAGGTAAAGGATCATCCCATGATAATTAGTGTAATCACTAAAAGTTCAAAGAGAACTGTAAAACCTGATAAACAAATAAACATTGAATCTGTTGTAGCAATTGTGAAAGACCTTGTCACTAAAAGTATAGAAGTTAGACACATAGTCTTTTGTGAGGATGCTTCTAATATTGTCTCACATCCTAATAAAGCTAAAAAAGCTAGTGTCCCTGTGCTTTCTGTTAGAATTGGTGATCATTGCTATTATGGTTTATGTGATATTGGTGCAAGTTCAAGTGCTATTCCTTATGAGCTTTATAAATAAATTATGCATGAAATCAGTCCCTGCGAGTTGGAAGAGATTGATGTGGTTATTCACCTTGCTAATAGAGAGACCATCTCTCCAATTGGTATTGTGCAGGATGTAGAAGTTCTTTGTGGTAAGATTAAATATCCTGCTGATTTTCTAGTACTTGGTTCAGCTGCTAATAAAACTTATCCCATCATTTTTGGTAGACCTTTTCTGAGTACTTGTGGAGCTATTATAGATTGCAAAAGGGAGAAAATCTTGACTAAGTTTGATGGGGAATCTTATGAGTTTAGTTTTTCGAAATTTACTAAAGAACCTTGTGAAAATGAAACACATAATGAGGATTTTAGAGTTGAACAACTTGCTTCTATCTCTCTTGCGCCTAAC
This sequence comes from Avena eriantha, assembly GCA_910589775.1. Lineage (NCBI taxonomy): Eukaryota > Viridiplantae > Streptophyta > Magnoliopsida > Poales > Poaceae > Avena > Avena eriantha. The sequence continues at coordinate 41,924,094 of OU342741.1, forward strand.
AATGCTTTGCGGCAATTTATGGAGGATCATGAAAGTGAAATCTTCATGGAAGAAAGAAATGAGATTGACGAGATTCTCCATCGTCAACCTAAGATGCTTAAGCACAACTTGCCTATAGAAGACTTGGGTACCATGATGCCGCCTAAAAAGGATCCGGTATTCGATCTAAAACCTCTCCCTAATGATCTTAAATATGCTTACATTGTTGATAATAAGATATATCCTGTTATTATTAGCTCTAAACTTTCAGGGAAGGAAGAAGAAAGGTTATTGGAGGTACTGAAGAAACACCGAGGGGCTATGGGCTACACTCTGGATGATTTAAAAGGGATTTCTCCTACTATATGTCAGCATGCTATCAATATAGAACCAGATGCAAAGCCACTGGTCAAGCACCAACGACGTTTAAATCCTAAGATGAAGGAAGTGGTAAGAAATGAGGTATTTAAACTCCTTGATGCTGGTATTATTTACCCTATTACTGATAGTGAATGGGTTAGTCCTATTCATTGTGTCCCTAAAAAGGGGGAATTACCATCGTCCCTAATGATAATGATGAGCTTATTCCCCAAAGAATAGTAGTAGGCTATAGAATGTGCATTGATTTCAGGAAAGTTAACAAAGTTACTAAGAAAGATCATTACCCATTACCTTTTATTGATCAAATGTTAGAAAGGTTGTCTAAAAAGACCCATTTTTGTTATTAAACAACAAGATCAAGAAAAAACTACTTTTACATGCCCTTACGGAACCTATGCTTATAGACGTATGCCTTTTGGTTTATGTAATGCTCCTGCTACTTTTCAAAGATGCATGTCTGCTATCTTTCATGGTTTTTGTGAGGAAATTGTGGAAGTGTTCATGGATGACTTCTCCGTCTATGGAACTTCTTTTGATAATTGTCTGCACAACCTTGATAAAGTTTTGCAGAGGTGTGAAGAGACTAATCTTATTCTTAATTGGGAGAAATGCCACTTCATGGTTAATGAAGGGATTGTCCTTGGGCATAAGGTTTCTGAAAGAGGCATAGAAGTGGATAGAGCTAAAGTTGAGGCAATCGAGAAAATGCCCTGCCCAAGAGACATCAAAGGTATTCGTAGTATCCTTGGTCATGTTGGTTTCTATAGAAGGTTTATTAAAGATTTCTCTAAGATATCAAAACCCCTCACTAATATTCTTCAAAAAGATGTACCCTTTGTTTTTTATGATGATTATAAGGAAGCTTTTGAAACTCTTAAGAAGGCTTTAACTATAGCTCCTATTGTTCAACCACCTGATTGGAGTTTACCCTTTGAAATAATGTCTGATGCTAGTGATTTTGCTATAGGTGTTGTCCTTGGGCAACGAGTTGATAAAAAGTTAAAAGTTATTTATTATGCTAGTAAGACTCTTGACGCTGCTCAAAGGAATTATGCTAACTTTATTGTCTCCAAGTATTTGCCTCCAACTTTCACAGCTTAGCAAAGAAGGAAGTTCTTTCACGATTTGAGGCATTATTTTTGGGATGACCCACATTTATATAAAGAAGGAGTGGATGGTATTATGCAAAGATGTGTTCCAGAATACGAACAAAAGGAGATATTGCGGAAATGTCATGGTAGTGCCTATGGAGGACATCATGCGGGAGATAGAACTGCGCAAAAGGTGCTACAATCAGGTTTCTACTGTCCTACCCTTTTTAAAGATGCAAGAAAATTTGTTTTATCTTGTGATGAGTGTCAGCACGTTGGTAATATTTCTAGACGCAATGAAATTCCTATGAACTACTCTCTAGTTATTGAACCCTTTGATTGTTGGGGATTTGACTTTATGGGTCCTTTTCCTCCCTCGAAAGGTTATACTCATATTCTTGTTGTCATTGATTATGTTACTGAGTGGGTAGAAGCCATACCTATGAAGAGTGCTGATGGGGAGACCTCTCTAAAAATGCTTAAGGATGTTATCTTTCCTAGGTTTGGAGTACCTAGGTATCTCATGACTGATGGAGGTTCTCATTTCATTCATGGTGGTTTTAGAAAGACTCTTGCTAAATATGATGTTAATCATAGAATCGCTTTGGCTTATCACCCCCAAACTAGTGGGCAAGTAGAGTTATCAAATAGAGAAATTAAATCCATCTTGCAAAAGACTGTTAATAGATCTAGGAAAAACTAGGCTAAAAAGTTGAATGATGCTTTATGGGCTTATACGACCGCCTATAAAAACCCTATGGGGATGTCTCCTTATAAAATGGTCTATGGGAAAGCTTGTCACCTACCTTTAGAATTAGAACACAAAGCTTATTGGGTAGTTAAAGAACTTAATAGAGATTGTAAGATTGCTGGTGAAAAAAGATTATTTGACTTAAGTTCTTTGGATGAATGGAGGAGTGAAGCTTATGAGAATTCTAGACTATTTAAGGAAAAAGTTAAAAGGTGGCATGATAAGCGAATACTTAAGAGAGAATTCCATGTTGGTGAGAAAGTTCTATTGTATAGGTCTCGTATCAGATTTTTTGCAGGAAAACTACTATCAAAATGGGAAGGACCTTTCGTTATTGAAGAATTGTACCATTCAGGAGCAATAAAATTTTCTTCTTTAAAAGATAACACTACACAAGTAGTGAATGGGCAGCGACAAGCACTATATTGCTGGAGATTCTTACAATGAAGATGTTGATGCCTTTCAAGTTATAACTCCGGAAAAATTTATCAAGGACCAAATTCAGAGACCTGCAGAGTCCGTTTTCAAATAGGTAACAGTTCTGGTAAGAAACATTCCGCAAAAGATATGTCCAGTTATAATTTTCGAGTTTTTATCTAACAAGGAAAGCAACGAAGTGAAAGAGGGACAGAAACAGAGCCAGGGTGGCTCACACCACCCTGTGGCGCGGGCCCACCCCGTCTAGGGCATATCTCCTTCAGGGAATTCTAGGCATGTCCGTTCGACACCATGCAAAGATTTCGTAGTGCTCACGGAGGAACTCGACGAGCGTGCTTACCTATGCGGGACCGAGATTGGAGGCCACAAAGTTTGTCTTCTCTAGGTCAGCAGGTTGGATCTGGACCTCTCGGGTGTCCTTCGTGGAGTCGAAAGCCTGGTCGGGCATGACCCTTGTTTCTTCTAGCATAATGTTGTGAACGGTGGAAATCTTGAGCTGAGCAAACTTTGTTTCCATCCTGAAGGACTCGGAGATTTTCTTGAATTCCTGGTCGCATTTATCCGAGCGAGCGAACCTCCCCTTATGGTTATGATACCGTTGGGTCCTGGCATCTTCATCATCAGATATGCATAGTGCGAGAACGCCACAATCCGCCCAAACACGAGTCGCCCAAGGATTGCATGATACTGCGATTGCCAATCCATCACTTCAAACTCAATTTTCTCTCGCCTAAAATTTTGGCGTGACCCACAGACGGAGTCGAGTGCTATTTTGCCCAGAGGAATCTCATCTTTCTCGGGAACTATGATATGGAAGGAGTTGTCCGTCGATGAAACTTAAGTGTGTCACCCTATGTTTCAGGAATAATGTAGACACCTCTCTGATTAAAAGTCAACAACGGGATCTAGAGATCTGTAATGACTCCCACACATTCAACAATGAATCCTATGGTCATGTGAACCATTAACGTCGTAACCAATTCCTTTTATCTCATGATATTTTACTTGTCCAAGATCTAATTGTCGGTATCAACTATACCTAGTTCGATCTCATTACCTACAAGCACTCTTTACTCATTCCGTGATATGATATCCTTGTGATGTATTCACATGCTTGCAAGTGTTGTTGAAGTGATATCACCGAGAGGGCCCAGATATATCTCTCCATGATCTGGATAGAAAAATCCCACTCTTGATCCATGATACTCAACTAATACTTTCATAGTACCCAATGCCACCTTTATAATCACCCTATTATGATGTGACGTTTGATGTCATCAAAGTACTCCTCCAGTGTTAGCGATTGACATGACCTCATAGTCTAAGGATTAGGGTTACTTCATATGTGTTTGATGCAATAATGTAAACTTAATGACTTGATCATATTGCCATACTTACTTAGGGTGTATGTTCATCACATCATTCTCCTAATGACATGATCCTCTTATTAACAACATCCAATGTTCATGATTAGAAAACCTTGATCATCAGTTAATCAACGAGCTAGTTAAACGAGAGGCTTTACATGGAACTCTTGTTTGTTTATTAGACATACATGTACTAACATTTCCGGCTAATACAATTCTAGCATGAGAAACAAACATCTATCATAAACATGGAATAAAATATTTATTATTACCTCTTGGGCATATTCCCTTCGAGTACCAGCGCATTACTACCCTCCACGTCAGTGTTGTTTGGTCCGTTGGACGACACAACCGGTTGTTCTCGAACTGCACGGAATGGGTAGACTTTGGAGAGGACTTTTTAGGCCCTCCTTCTTCCTCCTTTGTGGTTAGATCTACTACTCTATCTCTCTCCATTGTTTACTTTCAAGAGATTTATCTTTCTCTCTATCTCTTCAATATTTCTTGAATTTTTTGAGAGATTTGAAAGAGGAGATATAGATCTATAGTCCTACCAAACCATACCTCTAGATCTTATTCGTGGCGGGAATCTTGGGATCAAGATCTTGGAGAATTTGGTATTTTCTTCTTTTGTTCTTCCTATCTTATTCTCTCATTAGATTTTCTAGTTTTGGTGAAATTTGGGAGTGAAGAACTTTTAATTGCATTAGGTGTATCTGTTTGACTTCTCTACAGAGAAATTGGTTGGTGAAAGGAAAAATCTTGTTACTCTTCAGTTCTTGGAACCTGGTGCTTGTGACTCCTTGATCTTATTCCTCTCTTGTTCTTGAAACCTTAGACGGTGGTGTGGCATTGGTGGTGTTCCTTGGGAGCCTCCAATTGTGTTGTGGAGATTTCCCTAAACTTTTACGGGTTCAGTGACCACCCTAAAGTGTCCCATAGTAGAATGGGTGCCTGCCTTGGTGGTGCGCATACATGAGAATAAAGTGAGCCTTTGTGGCGTCGGTGAGTGGTGTGCCTTCGCCATCTTGGAGTGAGGTCTTGTGCGGTGTTTGGTGTGCATCCAGCCACCACACGTCAAGGTGGACCTTTTGGCGTGCAGGGAGCATTACGCCGCCACACCTCTACAACGGAGATTAGCTTTCTTGGAAGTGAATTTTGGGATAAAATCATCTGTATGTCTTGGTTATTTTTATACCCGAGATTTTTTACTTATGCATTTTACAATGTGATCGTCTTCGTGATAGAATTAACATATCTTGCTATCACCGTGTTACTTGACTTTCTTAGCATAAGGTTGGTGCACTTAGTTTAACATAGCATATTTAGGTTTAAGCCTTATAAATCAAACCCTAGTTTTATTTTGCATTTATTACAGCCAAAATCATAATTGGTTTAACTCGTCTATTCACCCTCCTCCTCTAAGGGGCATACTGTCTTTTCAATTGATATCAAAACCAAAAACATGGCTACGACACACTATTTCCTCCCCCCTCCTCCCCCATCCCCCCCCCCCCCAGTTTTATCCGGACTCTTTTTTTGAGTGCTCACTGAAACGAAACAAAGTTTTGAAACTTTTGCTGCCAGAAAAGGCAGTAAAAGCAAATGCTAATTGTAATGCATTTCTACATGTTTCATATATTACCGCGGCGAAAAGTATATCTTCTGTAATCTACTCCCTCCATTTTATAATATATGGTGTTTCAGATAACGAATTCATTCTTATACCTAATAGAAAAGTCAAAGCTTTTGCCTCTTTTTTCTAATAAAAGGTAGTATGTGAGTAGTTCGAAAGTGTGCACAGGGCAAGACGTGCAGCGCGGTGAGGCGGCCGGATCTAACCCAGCCTACCCCGTACGTGTGCATGTATCTCCGCAACCTGTCGCCATCAAGGTAACAACTGGTACTATCAATTTGACAAGCCCGTTCAATTCTCGTCAGCAACAACTGTGACATATTGTCTAGTGATCAAACAAAGGCATCTAAGCGTAGTACCAAGCAAGCCCGTCCGATTTGACGAAACCCCGGCACGACCGGAACTCGCAGTAGAGTAATTCGTCCAAGTCTTGCCCCAATTGGACACTATGGAATCTGACTAAAACGCGTATCACTTCCCCTACAAACCTGTCACCGTCGCCTGTCCCTGTACCGCCCTCCACAGCGCACGAAATGTTCTACGTGACTTTCGTGATGCAACGCACGGTACATCTTCGAGTATAGTACAGTGTAGGATATCCAGGAACTTTGCTCCTTCGCCTACTAATTACCCGCGCAGCTGCCGCGGAATGTGCAGTCGACTTCGCACGCAGTTAGTGCGATATACTATCCAGGTACTTTGCATAAAGCAACAAGGGAAAATGCTGTTACAGAAAATCTTTCCCCTGCAACAGCGATTCAGTCGTGCGCGCGCGTGCTTCGCGATGCTCGCTTTTCCGAGTCGTGCAGGGGTTTCGTCAAATCGAAAAGAGAAAAGTCCAAAAAGAACCATGAACTCGTAGATGTCTTTCGATTTGAACCCTGAAGAACTATGGATCCCCGAAATCAGCTCACCTAACTCTCTGATCCCGGTTCGAATTAGCCCTTGCGCTCTTTGCCAAACGGGGATTGCATACCTGGCCGGGATTGCTGAGGGAGAAGGCAGAAACGGCGCGTGGGGCGAGTAGAAGTTGGTCCGGCCCACAGTTTCGGCCCATTCCGTTTCACTCGAGGAGGCGTCCCCTGGCATTCCTCCTCTCTTCCTCCTCTGCTCCTCCGACGGCAATGGCCACTGGCGGGTGATCGCTGGGAGCATCGACGTTCGTTACGGCGCGAGAAGGAGCGACGGCGGAGGTATGTTTTAGACGGCCTGGTCCTCTGGTAGTTGTAGTTTGACCTCTTTCCCGTAGCATTAGGTTTAGGGTTTTTGGCGGTAAAAATTGGGGCTTTTTTGGGATGGTAAAGGTTTGATTTTGGTGCGCTTAGGGAGAGATTTTGCGTTGAAAATCTTCGAATTAGCATATCTGAGTGTTAATGTTGTTTCATTCCAGTGCAATCATGGACCCGAGCGAGATTTTGAATGTCAGATTCCATTTCGGAGGCGAGTTGGTCCGTGTTGGGAGGAATATACAGTACGTGGGGGTGATGAGGAGATCTCAGAGATCGAGAGGGACAAGCTCTCTTTGCAGGAGCTTGAAGGGCATTTGAGAGATCATATCAGCTTGAAGGAACCGATGAATTACTACTTTCACTTGCCAGGTAACGATATTGTTGATGGCTTAGTGTTCTTGCAAGATGAAAGTTGGTGTGTTAAGATGTCAGAGTATATAGATGTTGGAGGAGTAGCTGATATTTATGTTGAGTACTATGGAGAGGAGGACAATCAGGACGATGAGCTAGTTGTGTTAAGTGAAGATGAACCTGACATGATCATAATTGCTGAACCCACTCAAACTGAAGAAGATGCACATCATGTCATAACTGCAGAATATGAATTAGCTGTTATTGAACAAGTGCTTGTTCCTGATGACACAGGTGTCATAACTCAAATTATTGTTAGTCGAGTGAAGAAGGTTGCAAAAGGAAGAATAACAACATTGTCAACTGGTAATGTTAACAGTGAAGGGTCAATCACTGATTCAGAAGATGACATAGAGTATGTGCCTCATAGTGAGGACAGTGGTGAAGATTCTGAAGTGGTGGAGCTAAGGAAACATGCAAGGAAATTCAAGAAAAGAATGAGGAGTACAAAGAGCTAGATAGGAAGTGATTCATCAGCAGCAGTTCCAATGGATCTGATTGCAAATATCCAGGATCAGATATGGGAATAGGAAATGACTGGAACTTTGACACATCCGATGAAGACTGTTCTTATGACTCAGATTCATATTGCAGTGTAGTTAGAAGGAATAGAAAGTACCCAATATATAACAATGACACTCAAATTCCCCACTTTACCTTGACAATGGTGTTTAGAAGCAAGGGCCAACTCTACAAAGCTTTGATGAGATATGGGCTTATCACTGAAAGGAGCATTTCCTTTGTGAAATCTGAGGCAAACATAGTTAGGGCCAAGTGTGGGTGGGTAAGCTGCCCTTGGATGCTTTATGCAGCAAAAACAATAAGGAGCAGTAGGTTTTAGATCATTACCTTCAATGATGAACAGCAATGTGCACAAAACAGAGATAACATGCTAGTGACTGCTAAGGTAATTGCCAAGAGATATGAACACTTCATCCTAGCTAATCCTATGTGGAAGATAGAGAGTATGAAAGCTACTGTACTCCAAGACATGTTTGCAGATGTTTCAACTTCAAAGTGCAAGAATGCAAAGAAGCTAGTCATAGATAAGTTAATGTGTGGCATGAACAATGAATATACCAAAGTTTGGGATTACAAGATAGAGCTCCTCAAAAGTAATCCTGGTAGTACTGTGGCTATCTGCATGGATCCAACAAACATGGAGTAGAGTGTATTCCAGATCTTCTATGTTTGCTTTAATGCATTGAAGCAAGGTTTCAAAGCTGGCTACAGACAAGTTATTGGCCTGGATGGTTGTTTATTTAAAGGTGCTGTCAAAGGTGAGTTGTTGTGTGCAATACCTAGGGATGCAAACAATCAGATGTATCCAGTAGCTTGAGCTGTAGTTGAACAAGAAACCAATAAAACATGGAAATGGTTTATTGGCTTGCTGATTAAAGATCTTGACATCAATAATAATGGTGTTGGATGGGTGTTCATATCTGATAAGGAAAAAGGATTGATTAATGCTATGAAGGATTACCTGCCCAATGCAGTGCACAAGATGTGTGCTAGGCATATCTGTGCCAGCTGGAGGAAGAAACACAGGGCACATGAATGGCATAAGAAATTCTGAGTTGTTGCCAAAGCAGGAAATAAGTAGGACTTTAACTACTACAAAGCAAAGCTTGCTCAACAGACCCCAGAAGGTGCAAATGACATAATGAGAACTGATCCTCAACACTGGATAAGAGCATATTTTCTAGTTGGTTCCTTCTGTGAATCTGTTGAAAATAACTTGTGTGAATCATTCAATCATCCTATTGTAGATGCCAGGTTCTATCCAATCATTTCCATGCAAGAAAAGATTAGGTATGTTCTCATAATTCTGTTCTATAACTTGTGCACATGCAATAATTATGTTCTATCCAATAATCCTGTTCTATATTTGTTCATTTCTAATTTAGGAAAAATATCTTCACTAGGATCCAAGAACAAAGAAAAAAGTGTCAAGTTCCATGGAAAAATATGCCCTAGTATATTTAAGAAGCTCAAGGGTGCCATAACTAGGACACAATTCATGGAAGTTCTTTGGAATGTCAAAGATGGTTTTGAAGTCAAACTGCTAACTGGTAGGAAAAGGCAGTACACAGTGAGTTTGGACAACAGGACATGCTCATGTGGTTATTTCCAACTATCTGGTATTCCATAGGCACATGCTATCACTGCAATATACAAGTGTGAAAAGCAAGTTGAAGATTATATAGCAAATTGCTACTTTGTGTTAGTTTTCAACCAAATATATGAGCATTGCTTACAACCTGTGGAAGGATAGGAAATGTGGCCTATATCCGACAAACCAAGGCCACAAGCACCTGGTTATGTAAGGATGCCAGGCAGACCCAAGAAAAACAACAGAAAGAGAGAAGAACAGAAGAAACCTAAGACCAAAAAGATGAACAAGCATGGCACCATGATGGTTTGTTCAATATGTGGCACTCTTGGACACAACAAGGCTGGATGCAAGAAGAATCCAGAAAGAGGAAGAAGAAAAATCAGCATCTTGTCAAAACTTCAAGGAAAAGCAAAGGAACTTTGGTATTTTTACCTACAAACATCTACCAATTCACATTTCTAATTTATGTTTAGTAAATTCACTAATCATTTCCTACTTAATTCCACAGCAATATTCTTCTGCGGCTAGAGCAGGAAGCTCTCAAGGTAGTGCTCCAGCTGGTCCTCAACCAAGATCAATTCATGTGAAGCAGATTGCAAACAAGTTTAAACCTCCTAGAAGCAAAGCTACACCTGCTCCTGGCACATGTTCTCATGGTGCTCCAGCTGGTCCATCTGCAAGTGTCCAGCCTAGTGGAGGAAGAGGCCAGAAAAGGGGTAGGCCTGCTTCTTCAATTCCATTGTACTCTTATTTCACTTGTAGTGGAAATTACTAAGATGTAATAGGCTAGATGACAAACTTCTCAGGATGTAAACTATGCCTCCATTTTGTTGCTACCTTTCTCTGTTTAGTTGGTTGTCAACTAAATACCTAGACAGAAACCTGTTCCTACAACTTATTATGTTTGTTTGGTCATCTTTTTGTTGGTTTGGTCATCTATCTATTGTTTTGGTCATCTATGATTTTGGGAGCCACATACTGACTACTTTGGCATATACCATATTCAGATTGAAAACTCATTCAAATTAACAAGAACATGATTCATTATAGAGAAAGCAAAGCTGGTTCATTACATAGAACAACACAACACTGACAGAACCATCACAAAAATTCGCTAAATACATAACTTCCCTGCCACTAATCCTAACATAAATACTAAGAAGAAAAGCACTACATTCTCATATTTTCCTTTCATTGCACCAATCTCTGCATTCTTCTGTTCCAACTGATCTCGAAGAGCCTTCACAGTTGAATCATGTTTATCTTATCATCATTAACACCTGCAGGCAAGATTTCTTCAGCCCCCCTGAGCTTCCAAACTTCATCATGCAAATCGCCAATCAAATTACTAAAAACCTCTGGTAATGGATCATCATGCCATTCCACATAACAACATCCACAGCCGTTCTGTTGAAATTGCACCAAAACAAATGAATCAGAAAAAGAAAAGCGGAGGAGAAATAAGAAGAGCACAAATCGAGCTTACCATGGCGTCGACGCAGGCATAGTACCTCCTTCCTGGGTTCGCAGCGCTCCACGAAATCCACCTAGGAGCCTTCCTCGGCGGGTTACAATCACACATCTTCCCCGGCTCGTACGCCATCGGGTTATCTCGGTAGATCACCAGCGACCTCCTTCTTCCAGCAGCTCGATGGTAGCCAGGTGCAGAAGAAGCTCCCGGTGACCATTACATTCTCCTGCTCGTCGCCATGTCCTCCTTCCCACAGGGCCACCGCCAAATCCCCCGCCGCCGCAAGCGCAAGAACCCTAATTTTGTTCCCCGCTTCTCTCTCTCTCTCTCTCTCTCTCTCTCTCTCTAAACCGCGTGCGCACTGCTTCGAACTGACGATGCGGATAAGTCAAGCTAGTGACGACCCACGTCTGACAAGAATCCTGGCCACGTCATCCTTTTCCAGCCTAAAACGGACCAAGGGCTAATTCGAACCGGGATCAGAGAGTTCGGTGTGCTGATTTCGGGGATCCATAGTTCGGAGTTCAAATCGAACGACATTTGCGAGTTCAAGGTTCTTTTTGGACTTTTTCCAGTCTGATTTGATGAAAGCCCGGCACGACCGGAACTCGCAATATACTAAAATTATAGTAAAGTAGTAATTCGTTCAAGTGATGCTGCCCCAATTGGACCCTATGGAATATAACTAAAACGAGTGTCACCGTTTCTCAAAAAAAAAAAAAACGAGCGTCACCTCCCGAACAAACCTGTCACGGTCGCCTGTCCGTGTACCTCCACAGCGCAGGAAATGTTATACCTGACGCGTGGTGCAAGTGCAATGCACGGTACATCTTCGAGCGTGGTGCGTACAACAGTGTACAACGATATCCAGGATCTTTGCTCCTTCGCGTATTAATTTCCCGCGGAGCTGCCGCGGAATGTGCAGTCGACTTCGCAGTTAGTGCGATATACTAGTATCCAAGTACTTTGCTTAAAGCAACAAGGGAAGATTGGTGTTACAGAAAATCTTTCCCCAGCAACAGCGATTCGGTCGTGCGCGCGCGTGCGACGCGATGCCCGCTTTTTTCTTTCTTTCTATCTCCATGGCCGCTCTGCCTCTGCGACGCGGAGATATTGGATGGATCTGGGCGATACCACGAGTGTGTGGTGCCTGGCGCGTCCGTCGGCTCGGCTCTCTCTGGCATACATCGCCCAAACGGCCATACCGGCATATCCGCAATTAGATTCTTCCATCTTAAACGTCATGTCACATGGGTCTACTTTGAACGGTCTTCTTGGTTCTCTTTTTTTCCTTGGTTTAGATATCGTTGGTTGTCACGAGAGTTTGCCGTGCCACCAACTATGGAGCTGGAAAGTAAATTATGCGGCACCAGACGAAAATCGAGTTAATTGTCTTTTCAGAACTTTATATCCACAAAAATGGCTATGTGCATTGTGTGATATATGAATAATGTACGTTTTTCCAACCACTCCACAAAATGGAGTACAAGAAACCATTTTTTAACAGCTATACAATGTAATTGGCTTAGCTGGAAAGTATTTTCGGGTACTACCAAGCTATACTCCAATTTAATGACTTTTTTAGATCTTTATATCGAGAAAATGTCTATGTACATTGTGCGGTAGTATGAATAGTGTACGTTTTTGAGCTACCAGAAACCATCTATATATATATTAGCTACACAAATACTACAAATTAGCTTTGCATGAAAATATTTCTGGCACCAAAACAATAAATACAATTAAATGTTCATTTAGCTCGTGGTAGTAATATTAATATCAATGTTGTACTTCTTCCAAACAGGAAATATTTCAAATAGCTATTTCGACCAAAACGGTTTCTCAAAGTTGATAAAATCGCTAAACAGTAGAAAATGTGAGTATATTATAGAGGAAATACGAGTATGCTATAGAAGACATATAATCTGGCAAATTCACTAAACACTATCAAACCAACGCTACTCCATTTGATACAAATTAATGTTCTCAGATTTGCCTAGATTCGGATATATCTAGCACTAAAACATGACTAGATACATTGGAATCTAGACAAATCTGGAAACATTAATATGTATAAGAGGGAGCAGTGTAATGCCAAAGGTTTAGAACATCATATTCCTATATTATATATGTACATGTCAGTTTTGCATATCGGATATGGCATGATGTGTTATACCTTACGTAGTTGTACTGGTAGAAAAAAGTGACCGCATATAGTTATCCCGCTGATATAACACTGATGAAACGTAAAGTAAAAAATACTCAAGGATAACAAGTGTTTGTCAATCCATACCAATCCAAAATAGCTAGCCAAATATAATTCACCAAGACATATGAAAATGATATATAAGATCCACATTCACATACAACCAAAACCAGTATAACCAATTTGACAGGTCGGTCGTATCTGCCTACAATCCCGATATTGTGAAATCAATAAAGAATTTACAGAGCCATATGACTTAAAAGGTACTACGAGATTGCAAGATCACCACGCTATCTAGATTTAATGGCGAATGAATTTAGTTGGATCCTTGTGTATCCAACTTAGTTGCGCAAAAGATTTGTGAAAACATGCATTTGAGTCTGCAAATTCAACACTAGCCGAAAAGATTTCTTGTTGAGGATACAATGGTTGCTCGTTGAGTATGTGTTGATCATGTGTAATATGTTTGACACTAATGCTTATGATCTTAGCACATTTATTTGGGCTAGTAATTATGCATGTCGTAAACAGGTCATCACTAGTAACATTCAGATAGTATTGTCACCTTCTATATCCTTCATAATGAGATTTAGGTTTCATGAGCTATTTTCTTGAATATTTTTAACAATGACTTAGATCGATTTGTGATATAGGAGTACTACTCCTACAATGTTTCTCTTAAAATTCTTCCAGTGCTCCTATATCTCACAAGTCATGGGTAGTCAACCTCAACCCAAACATAGTTCCGTCGGAAGTTGTAACTTCTTTTACGGCCACTCGTTCAACCGTCCAAACTCCTCGCCTTCAATTCAAACAACAACAGCAGAGGCCAGCTAGTGCTCCTCCTAATCAACCTACCGTACACCCAGCCGTACGCCGTGCAACAGCAAGATACGGTCGCAAAAATTCTCCTAATTAAGCCGGAGAATTTAATCGTAACCATCCATAATCGACGCGTCGCATCAAAGGAAACTTCACGGCTGCTGCCACCCACGCAGCCCAACCGCGACTGTTCACGCTGCAGCTGCGCGCCCACCCGTCATACTGACTGGCCTTCCCCGCAGCCACGCATAAATAGCGCCGCGGCGGAACGCCAGACAGGAATCGTCTTCAACCCGAACCCGTAGAGCGGAACTCCATACCTGAATAAACTCCCCGAGAGCGAGCGAGCACTCCCCAGATTTCTGGCCTCCGATCAGGCCGGAGAAAATTACTACTCCACAGTCGCGACCGCACACGACGACGGCGGCGACCGAGCAGACGCCGCCGCCACGATGCCGACCGCCCCCAGCTCCGTCCCACCAGCCGCGGCGGCGGGCGTCGAATCCGCGGCCGCCGCCGCCCCTGGGCAGGTCCTCCTCGGCAGGTACGAGCTGGGCGGACTCCTCGGCCGCGGCGCGTCCGCCAAGGTGTACCTCGCCAGGGACCTCCTCACGGGTCGGGACGTCGCCATCAAGTCGTTCCCCAACCCGCGTGCCGGATGCCAGGGCACCGGCCCGGCGCCCATCGAGCGGGAGGCGGCCATCCTCCGCCGGCTGCGCCACCGCCACGTGGTGCGCCTCCACGAGATACTGGCGACGCGCAAGAAGGTCCACTTCGTCCTCGACCTCGCCGCCGGCGGCGAGCTCTTCTCGCTGGTCGACTCCTCGGGCCGCATGACGGAGGACCTCGCGCGGCACTACTTCCGGCAGCTTGTGTCCGCGGTCCGGTACTGCCACTCCCGCGGCGTGTACCACCGCGACATCAAGCCGGAGAACCTGCTCCTCGACGGGGCCGGCGACCTGAAAGTAGCCGACTTCGGGCTCGGCGCCGTCGCGGACGGGAACCTCCGCCACACCCTGTGCGGCACCCCGGCCTACGTGGCGCCCGAGATCCTCTCCAAGCAGGGGTACGACCCGGCCAAGGTGGACGTCTGGTCCTGCGGCGTGGTGCTCTTCGTGCTCGCCGCGGGGTACCTCCCCTTCAACGACGCCAGCCTCATCAACATGTACCGCAAGATCTACGCCGGCAGGTTCCGCTGCCCGAGCTGGTTCTCGCCCGAGCTCCGCCACCTGCTGCGCCACGTCCTCAACCCCAACCCGGCCACGCGCATTGACGCCGACGGCATCATGGACCACCCGTGGTTCCGCCACGGCGCTGCCGCCGGCGACGCGGACGGGGAGCTGGCGCGGCTGATGCGCGGGCACGAGGAGGAGGCGTGGTTCAAGACGGAGTTCAAGGAGGACATGGGCCGCGACATGACCGCGTTCGACATCCTGGCCTTCTCCCCCGGCTCCGACCTGTCCGGGCTGTTCGGCGCCGGGCCGGGCACGGAGCGGGTGTTCGTCGGCGAGCCGGCGGCCGCCGTGCTCGCCCGGGTCGAGGACGCCGGGAGGAAGGGAGGGCACAGCGTCAGGAGGGAAGGGAAGAGCCGCGCCGGGCCCGTGTACGTGGAAGCGGAGAGCGGCGGCATTGTCGCCAAGGTGACCGTGTTCAAGATCGCCGACGCGGTGTCCGTGGCCGAGGTTGTGAAGGGCCACGGCACGGAGGCCGCGGCGTTCTGGAAGGACTGGCTCGAGCCGGCCGTGAAGCCCCCGGCAGCAGTGTGATGCTGAGCTGCCGAGGGTGAGCCGGGCTTGGGGAGGAAATATTACCATCGCCGTGCGCGCTGCCGCTGCCGCCATCGCCGGTCGAGATTTGTTGTTTTATCCGCGAATTGTTTTGCTGTTCTTGGCCCGTGTAAATACGCCCGTCTAAGCAGGACGTGCCATCTGGTGGCCGGTGACCCTGCTCTGTACACTACTCCCGATGGAAGAAGAGAAAAATTCTCGCGAGTGGAGACAAAATTGTCATCGTCGTCGGAGAACGCACGCACGCACCAGTCAGCGGCATGAACTCTCTCAGCTCCGTGAAAGGAAAGGAAAACGTTCCAGAACTGCAAGAGTGAGAGGCGTGGCTGAGATCGGACGCTGGACTGAAGAAGATTTGCCTTGGCTTGGCCCCGAGAATACTCAACATCTGAATATTCTGATGTAGAAACTGCGGGACTGAAGAAGACTTAAAACCGCCAGCCCAATTCTTCTTGCTGGTCTCTGTCACGATACAAAAAGTAAATCAAAAGATCCATCTTGGTGTGCATACTTTCAGATGTTAGAAAATACAAATTCACCTGTAAGTTTTTGTTTAATCTTCAATGGATTCAGCCCAACTAATTTTCGTAAAAATGCGTCCATCTCTCAACTGATTTGGCTTGTCATCAGTAGGGCTCCGATCATCAGTGCCGTGCCGTATGCGCTCGCACCATATTGGCTGCCTACTACAGTAGATAGGAGTAACTGATTCTCACGAATCATGAACGAAGATAAGCCGCCTACCTATCACCATGCGCTACGGTGCTGATAAGTATGGTAGGCATGCTGGCTGTACCACCGGCGTACCGACGCCATGTGCACCGACCCGGACGGGACCGCGGGGGAAGAAAACAACAAGGGCTACCCACGCCGGCGATACGTGATCGGCCGGCACGGAAGCGTTTTGAGTGGCGCAGGTTCACCGATCACATGGAGAGCACGCCGCATCATTCCGGACGATTTCACGAGACGGCGCGATGCTTTTGCACTTATCCAAGTTTCCGCCACTCTAAAAGCGTCCCAACACGCCAGATCGGTTGTTTGGGGGCGCCTCTGATCTCTTCCCGGCCACGGCCTCGAAGGGCGTGTTTGATCCGGTGCGAGTTTTCTCCCGGCATGTAACTTGCAAGTGCGGATTCGTATCCGGTCCAAAATCCATTAGTTATTTGTTAGCCCGCATGTGTGCACTATTCAGTCCTTGGACAAACATGAGACCCCGTCATTTGGTGGGCTATATTAGGTCCGGGAGAAATGATTGTGCGTGTTTGGTTTCAGCATTCTCGTCTGATCTGGTAACCTCTTTTCCAGATGGTGAGCTTACCAGTCCTCACAAGTAAGGCCAAACCACAACAAGCACACAACAATATGCCCAAATCGAGCAAAATATATATCAACAAAACATATTTAACGACGGTGCAATATATAGCAATATGACATAAACATTGTAGCAAGAAACCACACGGCATATAGACAAAGTTCACATCAACAAAGATAGACAAAGTTCACAGGTTGATCATGGCAAGGGCAGGATCATGCTCCGAGCACTTCTTCATCACTTTAGTCATCGTGTAGTCGAAGATGGTGACCTCACCCTTAAGCATTTTGAAGGTCTTGAAGTATCCGATCTTGATCTGGTAGGTAATGGCGAAGCCAGCCCACCCCTGGTCAAGGCAGATCCTGCCGTTGACATCCCGGAGCTTCACCATCCAGCTGCATCCGATGTTCGTCTTCAACACGATCATCCTCGGCACAGTGCTGAGGAAAGGTCTGAAGCCATCAGGGATTGGCAGCAGGTCTAAATCAGGTGCCAAGATCACCTTGGCAAAATGGGTTGGTCCTACCTGATTGTGGAAGTGCCCAATCTTCAGAGGCTTGCCCCTCGGCCTCTTGGCGTCGCTGCCCTCACCAACATCGTTAGCCCTCTTGGAGGCACTACCCTCACCAACATCCCTAGAGCATGCTCCTCCATTGGTGGGGAGAGCACCTCTGATCAGCATCTTCGAGCACTGAAAGAAGAAGCAAGACATGTAAGCACATACATTCTGGTGATCATACATGAACAGTAAAACATGGTCTCGTATAGAATGTCACAAATGCAAAGGGATACTACTCATGAGCAACACAAATGAACACTGAATTTGGTTAGCACACAAGTTGTTCATGAAGAGAATCCCCTCGCGTTTCATTGTGTAAATTTGTAATCATCAGGGATCCCGAGGAGGTGCATAACCAATTTTGTTAGCACACAAGCTAAATAGAATGACCTAACTAGTGCCCAGCTTTAGAATAACTAGCATAAACAAGGTAGAGTTGGTGCTACAGGGATCCCGAGAAGGTGCATAACCAATTTTGTTGTGCATACCATCCGGTTTCTATAGCACCAGCTGTATAAACATATTGTATTAAGTAACATCACAAGCTAGGTTCATAGCATAAAAAACATACCTCTTCGTCGTCTTCCCACTGCTCGATGCCCTCGGAATCGGAGTCAATGTAGTCGACGTACCAGGGCGAGGACGAGGAGTCGTCCTATGAAGGACGCGAGCTTGGGTTCGGCTCTGCTCGTAGTGGCGAGATAGTGCACCGGCGATGCGTCTAAAGGCGCACTGGCGATCAAACGTCCCGTTTGTCTCGGGAGAGATGTTCGCGGATTTCTATCGCTGTCAGGGGTGGTCCACGGGGCGCGACCGCCTATGTTCAACGCACTCGGATGGCTCCCAATGTGGCGGAGTCAACATGGGCACACTTGCAGACCTTCATGGAGGCCAAAAGGGCCATGCCCCCACCCCTAGACAACAAAACTCAAACTCCCACACAATACAATTCAAATTTGCACAACACTACTTTACCTTCTTTTGACCATATAAAATATGAAATACTTCCAGTAAGCCCCTTAGTTGTCATATAATGTCTTTTGGCCCCTCCTATAATGTTGGTCAAGGTCCACCACTGCTTGGGCATGCCGGACAGCCTATGGGCTTGGTCGAACAGAACACGACCTTGCAGACCTCGATTCGGTGCGATTTTCTGTCGGGCACGCTTAGGCCAACTCCAACGCCCCCTGCATTTCGGACACTGAATCCGTCTGATTTGGTTCGTTTGCCGGGGGGAGGACAGGCCATCCGGGCACAGCCCGTCTGTGGTGGCCTATGCCCCCAACATGCTACCTCATATGCGCCCCCCTGTCTGCGGGGAGCCATCAAGCTCAAGCTGATGGTCATCAAGGTCAAGCTAATGGTGGTCGGCGTCCCCGCCCGATTCTCCTCCCAGAACTCTAGTTCCCGCCCGCTGGCCATGGCCTTTCCCGCCCAAGCCGCAGCTTTTCCCGCGCGCCTCTCCCTTCCCGCGCGTCGTTCCTGCCGAGCACCCCCGCGAATATAAAAAGGGACGGCCGCCGGGACGGGGAGCACCAACCCCTCGCGATTCCAAACAACCGCCTCCCTGTGACCTGGGCAGAGCTCAGCAAGTTCACCCTCGCCACGTATCCCTCTTCCCCTTCCCCTTCCCCCGAGCACCGGTGAATCTTGGGAGGGCGACGAGGAGGAGGACATGGGAGAGCTGGTGGCCGACGAGGAGGAGGAGGACGAGGCCAACGACCAAGTCCACAGCTCAGACGCGGCCCACTACGTCCTAGAGAAGCATGTTGTAGAGCTTTACCGGGACTTCAAGGCAAGGGAGGCTACCCGTCCCCAACCCGACGAGCGGCTGTGGCTAGAGGCTATGGACGTGGCGAGGGAGGTGGAAGCTGCAGAGGAGGAGCGCGACGAGCGGGCCGGCGCGTCACCGCTGCGGCCGAGAAGACCGCCTGGGTCGCCGCTGTGTCCTCCGCGAAGAGGAGCGACAGCGGCAAGACGCGCAGGAGACGGCGGAGGCCGCGGCCTTGGACCGCGTCTTGTCATGCCGGTACCGGGGCAGGGAGGCTGCCCTCAACACGTTCCCCCACAGGCAGGTGGAGGCGGTTTCCTTGCGTGTTGCGGTGGCGGCCACGGCCCAACGGGAGGCGAGATAGGTGCGCAAACGTGCATCCGCAACGGCGGCTAGGTAGAGGGAGGCGGAGACCCTCGCGCGCCACCGCAGGAGGCAGGCATCAAAGGCCAAGGACGCGACTTTGGCGGTCCGGCGGGCAAAGGCAGGCCCCGGCCTGGATGGGGCCGCATAGTAAAGTTGATTAGATTATTTTAAGAACTGCGTATTTCTATTTTCGTAATAAAAACAAGTTATTAGCAATTTTCTATGTATGACGCGCGGGCAATCCGTGTCCGCAAGCCGAGCTAAACTTTCGCCCGGTTTGCGCCAAAACGGATGGGTCCGATACTGACTCACGATTTGTGGGTGCGCGTTGGGTCGTGGTCTCCGTCCAGAAGCTCATGATTCGTCCCGAGAGGTCCCTTGGAGTTGGCCCGAGGAGGGAGCCGGGCTAGAGATGTTCCTATCCTTGATGTTTATTTTGCAACTGCTCCCGTGGCTGAAGTCAATTCGAACTGGATGCACAGGAATCTCCGTTTGGAATCTGCAGTATAAACTAAGTGTCCCAGTCCAGAAATGCAGCTTGTTCACACTAACAAAATTTTACAGAGCACATAAAGCGCAGGCGTACAGAACGACAAGACGATCGGAATCACTCGTGGATCACAACGGAGGAACGCAAACCTTTTTTAAACACAAAACCACAATCGACCATCCAAGACCAGGTCTACCTATCAGAACAATTAACATAAAAACTAGTAGCGTTCGCCGGTCACCCATCAGCCGTATTTTTCAGCGAGGTCTTTGGAGGACTCAGAGCATTATTGCCGTTTTCAATTGGCAGTCCAGCGATTAGCGTTCGCCGGTCACCAATTAGCCATTTTTCTAACGAAGTTCTTTGGAGCACTCGAGCATTATTGCCATTTTCAATCTGCAGCGGTAGAGTTGAGGTCAGTCTCGTTCGTATGCCAGCACCCCTCATAATTGTACTACAATATGGGCATATAGCAACGGGAACTTATCTTTTTTCCTCTCTGGCAACGCCATGAGTTCTTATCAGTGTAGCCACGTCACCTCACATTATTGGCATACTATACGGGTTCAAAATATGGGAGTATATATATGATCGCCGTCCTCAATTATTGGCACGTGCGTCCGCATGGGTTGAAAGCTGAAAAGCAAGTTCAGTGATCCGGTGATTATGCTGACGAAGTAGCGATGGAGAGCATTTGTTTTGGAGCTATGTGCTCTGCGCTCCACTGACAAGGAATGTGAGTGTTGTTTTAGCCACGCGTGACCATGTGATACGGCAGCGCCACGGGGTGGAACTCGTCCGCGATCGTTGGCCATTATATTGTTGTTTATAATTTATCCAAGAGGAAGAGTTTGAGTTTGGAACTTTCGGCAGATCTTCTTCTTTAAGTTTTTGGTTAGTCCAGTAATAACAAGCTCTTTGAGCTGTCAGTGTATATGATATAGTAAAAGAGTTGTCCGTGTATGCCATGAGCAGATCTAGTAAGAATCGATTGAATTTTTTTAGGTGAATCAGTACTTTACCCTCTCGAATCAGTCTTTCGCCCCACTATATTAATATAGCAACCACACGATGCAACGGGCAGCAGCACAACCAAGCCCAACCGGAAAAAAAACAAATGCCAATATTGGCAGATCGATGAAAAGAAGACGGCCCTCTATCGTTGCGCCCTCCGGAAAGGTCCCGCCGCGTTCCTGACATTCTGAACCGCCATGTACCAAGCAACACATTCAACAAGGAGGGCGACGACGACGTCGCTGCTACCCGGACAGGTCCTAGGGTTTCCCCCAGTACACGGAGGTGGGGAGGAGGTACCCGACACCTTCCAGGAAGGAAAGGCGACAACTGCAGGCGCCAACACGTCAGTGCTGATCGGACTCGACAGGGATTTCGCCCACCCCCAAAGAACCAACCCCTGGATTCTTCGAAGTCCTCCAGCCAACCCACCACCTACTAGCATGCGCCACCACAGAAAAGACGCCATCTTCGTCATCTCCCCATGGGCATCGGCACAAGGGCTCGAGGCCCGAGCAAGGGGATTGTGGTACCATGGTTGGTAGCATCGCAGCCACACGGGAGGGAACTACCTCCACCGCCATGGCAGTAGCTGACCAGACGCGGCAACAGAGGCACACCAGGTCTCGGGCCCGGCTGGACCCAGATGGGTCCACAAAGCCCCCGTCGCCACATTGCAGCAAGAGCAGTCGCGAGCGCCACCACCATCCCAGATGCGCTGTCGCCCTCTTCCACCTCCAGGGATCCACTTAGGGACACACAACGGCAGACCCCTTCCAACCCAAATGGGCCCAGATCTAGGCCGAGAAGGGCCATGCCAGACCGCAGCGCCTTGCTGTCCCGCTGCCAACGCCGGCGCCGCTGCGCCTCCGCCCACGCCGTTCCTGGTTCCACGCCAGGTCACTGGACCACCGCCGGTCGAGAGGCACCGCCGCCGGAAACTCCCTCCCGAGCTAGAGCTCCGTGTGCGCGGGGAGAAGAGGTGCCTGATAAGCATAGTATTTGACCTAGATGTACATACGGTTGGCATTGTATAAACCACCGTATATTACTCTATTTGTATTGTACATGTAAACTACCCTACATATATATAAGACCAGGCCGGCCCTTTGTGTGCCACGCAATACCCCCTAACCCTAATCTCTTGTTCACATAATATGGTATCAAAGCTTAGTCTTAATCCGCTTCCGCCTACTCCCGCCTCTGCCGTGATCTACCCTCGCCGCCACCGCTATCTACTCCCCTTGTCGCCTGGAAGATGATCGCCCCCACGCAGTCGTCAACTCGTCGCCCTCCTCCTTCGGGTCGGCTAAAACCAGCTCCTATGGCGTTGGCCTGACCATGAACAGGGTGGCCACAATGGTCTCCCGGATCCCTACCACGCCAATCGTGATCGCCAGCCATATCATGATCCGCCTCTCCAGCGACAACTACATCTACTGGCATACTCAGGTGGTTCCAATCCTACAGAGCAACCTGATCTATGGCTTCATCGACGGCACGCTAGCGTGTCCATCTGAGATGGTGCCGAACCATGACAAGGCCACGACGCTCCTCCGACCGTCTCCAACCCATTGTACGGAGCTGGTGATCGGCATGGTGACGCTGGCCACTACATCTCAAGAAGCTTGGGAAACACTGGAGGTGAGATTTTCATCGCAGTCCATGGCACACGTCATGGAGATCCCTGGCAAGCTCAACAAGGCCCGCAAGCTCGACGGGTCAGCCACTGCCTTCTTCAACAAGGTCAAGGCCTTGGCCGATTCTCTGGGCAATGAGACAACCCCTCCGTTTAGAGGAGTTCAATTCATACCTCATCGTCAGGCTGGATGGCGAGTACGACCCACTCGCCGATCGCATCGTTGCCCGCCCCGTCACGGATCCGATGCTGCTGCAGGATGTCTACTCACAACTCCTCAGTGCTGAACAACGCATCGAAGCTAGGAAGGCTGAGATGAGCGCTGATGTTCATCACATGGCCCATTACTCAGGCCGATCAGGTGGTGGACGCCCCTCCCACCCGCCACCGCAGAAACAAGGGTACACTCGCCGCCATAGCACCCATCATTGGGTCATCCTGGCGGCAATGCTGGTGGTGGCTCAGGATCTCGGGCCATGTGCCAGATCTGCTCCAAAGTCCATGTCGCCTCTTGCTGCTTCAAAAGGTTCCAGAAGAACTTCCTCGACGCTGGTAATGATGGACGCAATATGGAGCAGTAGATAGCTGCCTTCGACACCACCTCTTCTGCCAACGCCACCACTTAAACTGGGACTACTTCGTCTTACCTAGTGGATCCCGCCTGGTATGCCGACACTGCTGCAATTGATCACTCCACCAACAACCTCGAAAACCTCTCGACGCATGATCTGTACCGCGGCAAGGATCAAGTCCAAGCCGCTAATGGTTCCGGTATGCAGATTACACATATTGGTCAATCATCTATTGCTACACCTACAAAACACCTTCATCTTAGAAACATTCTTCGAGTTCCCTCCATTACTAGGAATCTTCTCTCCGTTCAACGTTTTTCTGTTGACGATAATGTTTTCTTTGAATTTCACCCTTGGTATTTTCTCATCAAGGATCGGGCCACGAGCAAAATTCTACTTAGAGGTTGAATTCGTGGAGGTCTCTGTACCCTTGATGTGTCGACCATGAAGAGAGCCTTCAAAAATGTTAAGGTGTTGCGTGATCAGTGGTATTCACGCTTAGGTCTGAAGGAAATATGCCCTTAGAGGCAATAATAAAGTTGTTATTATGTATTCCTTATATATGATAGATGTTTATTTTGCATGCTAGAATTGTATTGATCGTAAACATCAATACATGTGTGTTTAATAAACAAAAAGGGTTCCTAGTTATGCCTCTCTTATAGACTAGCTTGTTGATTAACAAGATGATCAAGGTTTCCTGATAATGGACATTGGATGTTGTTAATAACAAGTTCACACCATTGGTGGAATGATGTGATGAACATTCATCCGAAGTATAGCATTACGATCAAGTCATTATGTTTATATTGCTATAACATCATACGAAGTAATCTTTATCCTTAGACCATGAGATCATGTTAATTGCTAACACCTGAAGAGTATCTTGATAACATCAAACGTCACACCGTAACAGGGTGACTATAAAGATGGGTTCAGTACTACGAAGGTGTTATGTTGAGGCTCATAGATCAAGAGCGGAATTTGTCAATGCCGATGACGGATAGATATACTCTGGGCCCTCTCGGTGATATCACATTGAGATAGCTTGCAAGCAAGTGATGTGATCACTAGAATGTTATATCACGAGAACGAGAAAAGAGTGCATGTTGGTAACGAGATCAAACTAGGTATGGAGATACCGATGATCGAATCTCGGACATGTAATATATCGCGAGATAAAGGGATTTAGTTACAAGCGTTAAAGGTTCTCACGATCATAGAAGTCATCGTTGAATGTGTAGGAGTCAGTACGGATCTCCAGGTCCCGCTGTTGATTATTGATCGGAGAAGGGTCTTGATCATGTCTGCATTATTCGGAAACCGTAGGGTGACACACTTAAGAGTTACCGGACACCATTTTGGAGCACATATGTTTCAGACGAAAGAATTGCAAAGCGCAGGAATTGTTTCAATAGAAACCGGAAATTGTTTCGGGTGAAATTGCAGAAAGTGGTTCTGCATGTGATATTGAAATATTGCAAGGGGCTATATGTGAATGTTTGTTAATTAAAGTAATTAACAAAATTCTGAATAAATTTAATAAAAGAGTTTTATTAAATGAGAGAGCATTAAACTTGGAGAATTTTAATGCATTTAAAGTGGAGACTTTAAAAGGGAATGTGAAGAGGCATTTTAATGTGAAGGGGTTACCACCACATGAATGGGGGAGTTGAGGGGTCACCCCCCATGCGCTGGCCATGGAGAGAGGGGGTACCCCCCTCCTACTATAAAAGGGACACCCATTCCCTCCTTCATCCTCACACCTCCTTGTGAAGGATCTCTCTCCCCCTCTAGAATTATTCCCCCATGGTCTCGGATTAGCGAGATACATGTTCCCGGTGGCATTTCGTCTGGAAGGAGTTGCTGCTTCTGCTGGATCGCTGGAGCGAGGAGGTGGAGGTTGTCCGGTGGCTTGAACGTGTGTGCAAGTGCGGATGCGCTGCTGAGTTGCGGCGCTCGGACTTCCTCACGATCTTGAGATCGGCAAGTGTACGACTACATCAACCACGAGTTCCTACTTGTTAACAAAACTCATTGTCTTCGAGGCTAAGTTCTCGTTGGATGTATGTCCACCCGTTGCTTTGTACCTAGTAGATAGATCTTGGCGTGTAGTTCACACCGTAGGAATTTTTTTGTTTTCTATGCTGATGACCCAACAGTGGTATCAGAACCTGATCTATGCATAAGTGCTTTGCACGGGTAGTACACATATGTTTATATGTGGGCGATGATGATCATGTTATTGCATCTTCTATGTATTTTGGATATTGGTGGCATAGTGGGATGAAGTAGCCCGGACCAACCTTACATGTCATCGTACATGAGACCGGTTCCACGAATGACATGCAACTTGTTTTGCATAAGTGGCTGGCGGGTGTCTGTCTCTCCTACTATAGTCAATATCTGATTTACAACGAGTTGCTAATAACTTAGTTATCCTTGTTGTGGTTCATGTTCGTAGGTGAGAACGATTCTATCTCCGAAAGCCCTAAGCCACGTAACACTTACAATTGATAAATTAGAGGCGTCTAGTTTAGATCGTTGCTGGGCTAGTGTATTGATATGGTATTGTTGTAAGTAGATGTATGATAGATACTCTTACAACACATTCAACGTGTAAGTTCCATAGACCTTGGCCTTACACACAAAGGAATGATAGAGATCAAACCACGATGCAAATGATAGAGATCAAATGCATGGACCAAATCATCTCACTTTACAAATTAGATGTTAGCATCTTATACTGCTAGTTTGGCGCTTTTGGTAGCATTGTAAGATGATCCCTCATTTAGATATCAAGATAAAATGTGGTCTTCCTTGAGTATGCACCATTCTATGGATCGTGTTTCGAGACATCACGTGATGATCGGGTGTACTCGACTCTACGCTTTCATACAACGGGTGTAAGACAGTTTTACACACGCGAGTACTAAGGTTCTTACTTGGCGAGCCTAGCATGTACATGCATGGCCTCGGAACACGGACCGAAAGGTTAAGCATGAGTCATATGGTTGATATAATGCCCATATAGATGCTCGCCTTTGAAGCTACACCGACTCACGTGATGATCGGACTTGGTGTAGTGGATTTGGTTCATGTAATCACCAAAAAGGCACGAGGGATGTCGTTTTTGAGTGGGAGTTCATTAGTAATTTGGATTAGTTGAACTCAATATATCATAAACTTAGTCTAAATAAACTTTACAAATTCTGTTGTAGATGGCACCACCTGCTTTTAATTCCAATGTGTTCATTGAGAAAGAGAAACTTGCTGCGAATGGTAGCAACTTCACCAACTGGGCTATGAATTTCAGGATTCTCCTCACTGCTGCACAAAAGCAATATGTGCTAGATGCACCGCTAGGCCCCCCACCATCTCCTGATGCCCCTGACGAGGAAAAGAATGTCTATGTGACTTGTCAGGAGGACCACAACTTAGTTTATTGCGGCATACTGTATGGGCTAGAGCCAGAACTTAAAGAAGCATTTCGAAAATGGCAACGCCTTTGATACCATGGGAGAATTGAAAATGATTTTCGATACCCATGCTACCGTAGAGAGTTATAATGCTTCCGAAAAGTTTTTCAGCTGCAAAATGGAGGAAAACAGCTCCGTTAGTGAGCACGTACTCAAAATGTTTGGGTACGCCGATAAGCTTGTGTCCTTGGGAATAACGATTCCCATTGACTTAGGCATACATCATGTTCTCCAATCTCTGCCACCTAGCTACAAGAGCTCCGTGATGAACTATAATATGCAGGGCATGAAGAAGACTCTTCCTGAGCTTCTATCAATGCTTAAGACTGCAGAAGTGGAGATTAGGAAAGAACATGAAGTGTTGATGATCAATAGGACCACCGGTTTCAAGAAGGACAAAAAAGAAAAGCACAAGGGAAAGAAGGGTGGCAAATCTGTTGCCACGCCTGAAAAGAAACCCCGAGCTGGCCCTAAGTCCGATACCGAGTGCTACTATTGCAAGGGGACTGGCCATTGGAAGCGCAACTGCCCCAAGTATTTGGCGGACAAGAAGTCCGGCAAGGCAAACAAAGGTATATGTGATATACGTGTTATTGATGTGTACTTGACTAGTACTCACAGTAGCACCTGGGTATTTGATACGGGAGCAGTTGCTAATATATGTAACTCGATTCAGCGGCTGCGGAACAAGCGACAACTAGCAAGGGATGAGGTCACAATGCGGGTCAGGAATAGATCAAGAGTTGATGTGATCGCCGTCGGAATGCTGCCTCTCCATATTTCATCGGGATTAGTCATAAACCTAAATAATTGTTATTTGGTGCCTGCACTTAGCATGAACATTGTATCCGGATCATGTTTGATGCATAGTGGTTATTCGTTTAAATCTGAAAACAATGGTTGTTCGATTTATATGGATAATATCTTTTATAGTCATGCACCTATGTTGAATGGTTTATTTCTGATGGATCTCGATAGTAATATTACGCACATTCATAATGTTAATGCTAAAAAGATTAAACTTGATGAGGATATATCTGCATATATGTGGCACTGCCGTCTAGGTCATATTGGCGTTAAAGGCATGAAGAAACTTCATTCTGATGGACTTTTGGAATCACTTGATTTTGAATCATTTGATACATGTGAGCCATGCCTTATGGGCAAGATGACTAGAACGCTGTTTTCCGGTTCAATGGAACGGGCGACAGATCTATTGGAAATCATACATACTGATGTGTGTGGACCAATGAGTGTGTCGGCGCGAGGTGGATATCATTATTTTGTTACTTTCATGGATGATTTGAGTAGATACGGGTATATCTATTTGATGAAATACAAGTCTAAAACTTTTGAAAAGTTCAAGGAATTTCAGAATGAAGTGGAAAATCATCATAATAGAAAGATCAAATTTCTATGGCCTGACCGTGGAGGAGAGTATCTAAGTTACGAGTTTAGCACACACATGAAAGAGTGTGGAATAGTTTCACAACTCACGCCTGCCGGAACACCACAACGTAATGGTGTGTCAGAACGTCGTAATCGTACCTTATTGGATATGGTTCGATCTATGATGTCTCTGACTGACTTGTCACTGTCATTTTGGGGTTATGCACTGGAAACACCTCCATTCACTTTAAATCGGGCACCATCTAAATCCGTTGAAACGACACCGTATGAATTATGGTTTGGAAACAAACCTAAGTTGTCATTTCTTAAAGTTTGGGGATGCGATGTTTATGTGAAGAAACTTCAACCGGATAAACTCGAACCCAAAGCGGAAAAATGCGTCTTCATAGGATACCCTAAGGAAACGATTGGGTATACCTTCTATCACAAATCCGAGGGCAAGGTTTTTGTTGCCAAGAATGGATCCTTTTTTGAGAAGGAGTTTCTCGCGAAAGGTGTGAGTAGTCGGAAGGTAGATATCGAAGAGGTTATTGAACCTTCTCTTCATGAAATGGCGAGTGGCGCAGCACCGGAAGTTGTTTCGGAGTTGACTTCACCTAATGAAGAGAGAGCTAATGATATTGATCATGAAACTCCGAAAGAGGAAATTACCAAACCTCGTAGGTCAAGCAGGACACGTGCAACTCCTGAACTGTATGGCAATCCTGTTGTGAATTTCATGGTTGATGAAATGGATGACCCTGCGACGTATGAAGAAGCGATGATGAGCCTGGATTCCAACAAATGGCTAGAAGCCATGAAATCCGAGATGGAATCCATGTACGAGAACCAAGTTTGCACCTTGGTGGACTTACCTCACGATCGAAAGGCCGTTGAGAATAAATGGATTTTCAAAAGAAAAACTGATGCTGATGGTAATGTGACCATCTATAAGGCTCGACTTGTCGCAAAGGGGTTTCGACAAATTCAAGGAGTTCACTACGATGAGACATTCTCTCCCGTAGCGATGCTTAAGTCAGTTAGGATTATGTTAGCAATTGCCGCATATTACAATTATGAAATATGGCAAATGGATGTTAAAACTGCGTTCCTCAATGGTAATATTGAAGAAGAGTTGTATATGATACAACCTAAGGGTTTTGTCGATCCTAAGGATGCTAATAATGTATGTAAACTTCAGCGATCCATCTATGGACTGAAGCAAGCATCCCGGAGTTGGAATCTCCGCTTTGATGAGGTGATCAAAGAGTTTGGATTTGTCCAAACTTATGGAGAGGCTTGTATTTACAAGAAAGTGAGTGGGAGCAATGTGGCATTTCTGATATTATATGTGGATGACATATTACTGATTGGAAATGATATAGATCTTTTAAACAGTGTTACAAGTTATCTAAACAGCAAATTTTCGATGAAAGACCTTGGTGAAGTGTCATATATATTAGGCATTAAAATCTATAGAGATAGATCACGGCGCCTAATTGGGCTATGTAGAGTACATACGTTGATAAGATATTAAAGAAGTTTAATATGGACGAAAGTAAGGAGGGGTTCTTACCTATGTTGCAAGGCAAGACATTGAGTAAGACTCAAAGTCCGGCTACAACGGAAGAAAGAGAGATGATGGATAAGATCCCCTATGCCCCGGCCATAGGCTCTATTATGTATGCCATGCTATGTACAAGACCGGATGTGGCACATGCTATTAGTTTGACTAGTAGGTACCAATCTGATCCAGGTTCGGAACATTGGATAGCGGTAAAGAACATCCTCAAGTACTTGAGAAGAACTAGGGATATGTTTCTTATATACGGAGGTGAAGAAGAGGTAGTCGCGAAGTGTTATGTCGATGCTAGCTTTGACACCGATCCGGATGACTCTAAGTCTCAATCCGGATACGTATTTCTCTTGAACGGAGCAGCAGTTAGTTGGAGGAGTTCCAAACAACCTGTGGTGGCTGGATCAACGACGGAGGCAGAATATGTTGCTGCTTCAGAAGAGGCGCAGGAAGCCGTTTGGATGAAAGAGTTCATTACAGAACTAGGTGTGGTTCCTAGTGCATTGGACCCAATGGTGATCTATTGTGACAACAATGGAGCCATAGCCAACGCAAAGGAACCGAGGTCTTACAAGAATTCCAAGCATATTAAATGCCGGTTTCACTCCATCCACGAGCATGTCAAGGATGGAGATATAAAGATTTGTAAAGTACAGACAAACCTAAATGTAGCAGATCCATTGACTAAAGCTCTCCCTAGGGAAAAACATGATCAACACCAGAACTCCATGGGTGTTAGATTTATCACTATGTGAACTAGATTATTGTCTTTAGTGCAAGTGGGAGACTGAAGGAAATATGCCCTGAGAGGAAATAATAAACTGTTATTATGTATTCCTTATATATGATAGATGTTTATTTTGCATGCTAGAATTGTATTGATCGGAAATATCAATACATGTGTGTTTAATAAACAAAAAGGGTTCCTAGTTATGCCTCTATTATAGACTAGCTTGTTGATTAACAAGATGATCAAGGTTTCCTGATCATGGACATTGGATGTTGTTAATAACAAGGTCAGACCATTGATGGAATTATGTGATGAACATTCATCCGAAGTATAGCATTACGATCAAGTCATTATGTTTATATTGCTATAACATAATACGAAGTAATCTTTATCCTTAGACCATGAGATCATGTTAATTGCTAACACCTGAAGAGTATCTTGATAACATCAAACGTCACACCGTAACAGGGTGACTATAAAGATGGGTTCAGTACTACGAAGGTGTTATGTTGAGGCTCATGGATCAAGAGTGGAATTTGTCAATCCCGATGACGGATAGATATACTCTGGGCCCTCTCGGTGATATCACATTGACATAGCTTGCAAGCAAGTGATGTGATCACTAGAATGTTATATCACGGGAACGAGAAAAGAGTGCATGTCGGTAACGAGATCAAACTAGGTATGGAGATACCGATGATCGAATCTCGGACATGTAATATATCGTGAGATAAAGGGATTTAGTTACAAGCGTTAAAGGTGCTCACGATCACAGAAGTCATCGTTGAATGTGTAGGAGTCAGTACGGATCTCCAGGTCCCGCTGCTGATTATTGATCGGAGAAGGGTCTCGATCATGTCTACATTATTCGCGAACCGTAGGGTGACACACTTAAGAGTTACTGGACACCATTTTGGAGCACATATGTTTCAGACGAAAGATTTGCAAAGTGCAGGAATTGTTTCAGTAGAAACCGAAAAAAATTCGGGTGAAATTGCAGAAAGTGGTTCTGCATGTGGTATTGAAATATTGCAAGGGGCTATATGTGAATGTTTGTTAATTAAAGTAATTAACAAAATTCTGAATAAATTTAATAAAAGAGTTTTATTAAATGAGAGAGCATTAAACTTGGAGAATTTTAATGCATTTAAAGTGGAGACTTTAAAAGGGAATGTGAAGAGGCATTTTAATGTGGAGGGGTTACCACCACATGAATGGGGGAGGTGAGGGGTCACCCCCCATGCGCCGGCCATGGAGAGAGGGGGTACCCCCTCCTCCTATAAAAGGGCCACCCATTTCCTCCTTCATCCTCACACCTCCTTGTGAAGGATCTCTCTCCCCCTCTAGAATTATGCCCCCATGGTCTCGGATTAGCGAGATACATGTTCCTGGTGGCATTTCGTCTGGAAGGAGTTGCTGCTTCCGCTGGATCGTTGGAGCGAGGAGGTGGAGGTTGTCCGGTGGCTTGAACGTGTGTGTGAATGCGGATGCGCTGCTGAGTTGCGACGCTCGGACTTCCTCGCGATCTTGAGATCGACAAGTGTACGACTATATCAACCACGAGTTCCTACTCGTTAACAAAACTCGTTGTCTTCGAGAGTAAGTTCTCGTTGAATGTATGTCCACCCGTTTCTTTGTACCTAGTAGATAGATCTTGGCGTGTAGTTCACACCGTAGGAATTTTTTTGTTTTCTATGGTGCGGACCCAACAAGGTCATCCAGCTATACCCATTGTCCAGCATATTCTACATCGTTATGAACTCCCCTCAACGTTAGTTAATAAAGCTGTAGTTTGTGATGCATGTCTGCAAGGCAAGAGTCATCTGTTACCTTTCTTTTTATCTACTCGTGTTACTACTGCTCCTTTGGAGATTATTTATTTAGATGTTTGGGGTCCTGCTCAAACATCAATTAGTGTACATCAGTATTATATGAGTTTTGTTGATGCTTATAGTCGATTCACCTGGCTTTATTTACTTAAACATAAGTCTCATGTGTTCCGTGTATTCCTTGAGTATCAAGAACATGTCGAACGTCTCCTAAATAAGAAAATATTACATGTGCAAAGTGACTGGGGTGGAGAGTATCATCGATTAAACAAGTTCTTTCCTGATATTGGTATCTCTCACCGTGTCTCTTGTCCTCATACACATCAACAGAATGGTACTACTGAACGAAAACATCGCCATATTGTAGAGACGGGTCTTACTCTTTTAGCTCATGCGTCTATTCCTTACCGTTTTTGGAGCGATGCATTCTCTACTGCGTGTTTTCTTATCAATAGACTACCCAGCCGTGTCATTAACAAGTCTTTAGATGTGCTTGCTGGCCAGATCTACGCCCATACAACAGTGTGTTTTCTTTGGTTATAGCTCCTTACATAAGGGTTACAAGTGTCTTCATATACCTTCCAACTGAGTCTACATTTCTCGTGACGTCATGTTTGATGAGAATGTTTTTTCCATTTTCCCATACTTAGTCTTCCAACATACCTACCACACATACACCACCTTTACTTTCCGACCAATTTGTGGATTCTACACATGCCCCATTGTTGTTGGCTAACCATGGTGCAGGAACGGGACGTGGCGCTCGCCTTGAACTACTGGACGAGGTGTCCTCTGATCACGATGATCACATGGACGCTCCGAATGTCAATCTGCATGGTATTGCAGCGACGCATGCATCCCGGGCTGATCCGGTGACGCCTCCCCGTGCAACGAGCCCATCTGGGTCCTCGTTGCCCGCTCCATCCTCCAGCTCCACTCATCCTGGGCCGGGATTCGCTGCGGCCCATTCACCTGGGTCTGCTACCTCGACTACTGACGCGGATGATACGGCTGTTGACCGTGCGCCGGCTACTGGGCCGCTACCTGCTGCTTCGCGGCCGGTCCCAACAACTCGGTTACAGCGAGGCATATTCAAGAAAAAAGAGCGTACAGATGGCACTGTTGTGTGGACTACTGCTCGTTCTTTTGATCCTAACCTTCTGCTTACTAAACCCAGGGATCATCGTGCAACTCTTGCGTCCCCACATTGGTGTGATGCTATGGAAAGTGAGTTTATTGCACTACAACAAAACAAAACATGGCGTTTGGTTCCTCCTCATCCTGGTCTGAACATCATCGATTGCAAGTGGGTGTTTAAGATTAAGCGCACATCTGATGGTTCCATCGAGCGGTACAAAGCTCGCCTTGTTGCTAAGGGATTCAAGCAAGGATACAGACTTGACTATGAGGATACTTTTAGCCTTGTGGTCAAACCTACCGCCATCAGATTACTGCTCTCTCTAGCTCTTACTCGAGGCTGGCACCTTCGTCAACTAGACATACAGAATGCATTTTTAGTTTTTTACACAGCGTACTCGAGGAGGAGGTATTCATGCGTCAACCTCCTAGCTTTGCAGATCCTATACATTTTGATCATCTATGTCGGCTTGATAGAGCTCTTTACGGGCTTAAACAAGCTCCACGAGCCTGACATGCCCGGTTAAGCTTCGTTCTAGCCAGTCTTGGTTTTACTGCATCCACAGCTGACACCTCCTTGTTCATCTTACGGCAGTCTAAGATCACATTTTACTTATTGGTCTATATGGATGACATTATTGTGATGAGCTCCTCTACTGATATTGCTGATCGATTGGTCCTTCAGCTCGATTCCTCCTTTGCTCTCAAGGATCTTGGCCCTCTTCATTATTTCCTTAGCGTTGAGGTTCATACTATGAGTTGTGGTGGTCTTCTCTTGAGCCAGCGAAAGTATGCGACTGAACTGCTTCAGCGCGCATGGATGTTGAAGTGTACATCGGTGACTACTCCAGTGGCATCTTCTGAGAAGTTGTCAGCTACTGATGGTACTCCTCTATCCGCTGATGACTCTACTCGCTATCGCATCATCGTTGGAGGGTTACATTACCTCACCATGACTAGGCCAGCCTTGTCGTTCTGTGTTAACAAAGTCTACCAGTATCTACATGCTCCCCGGTGTGCTCATTGGTCGGTGGTCAAACGCATTTTACGCTATGTGCAGGGCACCTTGTCTCATGGAGTTGTTCTTCGACCCTCCTTCACTACACCCGATTTATTGTCTGCCTTCTCTGATGTGGATTGGGTAGGAAATGCTGGTGATCGCCGATCCACGGGGGTTTTTGCCATATTCTATGGTGGTAATCTTGTTTCATGGAATGCTAGGAAACAAGTTATAGTTTCTCGCTCCAGTACTGAATCTGAGTACAAGGTTGTTGCCAATGCAACTGCCGGAATTATATGGGTACAAGCTTTTCTTGGTGAACTCGGAGTTACACAGACTAGTCCACCTGTCTTATGGTATGATAATATTGGGGCAACATATCTTTCTACCAATCCGGTGTTCCATGCTCGGACGAAGCATATTGAGGTTGACTTCCACTTTGTTCGAGAACGGGTTGCTCGGAAGTTGCTTCAGATCAGATTCATCTCCTCCAAGGATTAGCTCGCTGACATCTTCACCAAGCCTCTTCCTTTGCCGTTGTTTACTGTTTGTAAGCGCAATCTCAACATTCAATCAGTTGAGATTGAGGGAGGGTGATAAACATAGTATTTGACCTAGATGTACATACGGTTGGTATTGTATAAACAACCGTATATTACCATATTTGACCTAGATGCACATACGGTTGGTATTGTATAAACCACCGTATATTACTGTATTTGTATTGTACATTTAAACTACCCTACAGATATATATGACCAGGCCGACCCTTTGTGTGCCGCGCAATACCCCTAACCCTAATCTCTTGTTCACATAATAGTGCCACCACCGCCGGCTGGCACGAGCACCGCCCAATGGCGCTTGCCGCCGGCGGCGGGAGTATCGAAGGCCTCCGGCCGCCTCGCTCGGGGAGGCGACGCGGGGGTGGGAGCATCTCGGTCTCACTAGTTTACCTCCAAATGGGTGAATCTAGAGTTGTAATGTTAATCAATAAAAACATGCTACAAGAGGCAGATGCCTATCTCAAAATGGCATACTACTCCCTCTGTTTTAAAATATAAGATGTTTTAGCTTTGTGAAACGAGTGTATCTAGACCCCTTTTAGTGTTTAGATCCATTCTAAACCTAAATAAACCTAGACATAAAAGTGGTCTATATACACTCATTTCAAAAAGATAAAACATCTTATATTTTAGAACGGAGGGAGTAGTATCTTTCATATTTTTTTCGGGTATGCTAAGCTTGAATTTGTGGTACGCAACTACACATTAGCATACTGGTACTCCCTCCGACCCAAATTAGTTGACTTAGTTTTGTCTAAATTCAGATATACGTAGCACTAAAACAAGTCTAAATGCATTCGAATCTAGCAAATCTAAGTCAACTAATTTGGGTCGGAGGGAGTACTATCTTTCATATTTTTTTCTTTCATACACTCACGGTTGCTCACGCGTCTGCCTAATATCCATCTCGGCGAACCGCATATGTATAAGTAGGACGGCATATGCTGAGGTTTCGACGATGAGCTTGCGCGCGACGCAAATAATCTCAGGTGAAAACGACATAAAAGTGACAATCGTGCTGCGTTGAGGCCGCCCATGGTTAGCAAGAATGGAGAGAATTTGATCATACAGCTTTTTGGAGGCTTTTCTGTCCTGTCTGTTCATTTGGGAAGCATTTGAAGCCTCCACAGGACCTCGCGCCATGAGTTGGTTAGCCGTCGAGATCGATCTGTCTAGGCGCGGCACAAGACAGAGAGGGAGATAACAAATCGGTAACGAAGAACAGGGGTTTTGGTTTGGATGGCGACTTGTGCTATTGTGTCTGTGACGTAGTACGTATGTGGGGATCCAGCTGGCTAGGCGAGACGACAGCATTTGTGCGTGATAATGCGGCGGGCGTATCATGCAGCATTTGCACACCTCGAGCTATCAGCGGCTGTCACCAAACATCTGAACGATCGCCGGCGCCCAGCTCCGGTCACGAAACCAGTTGTCTTGTGAGTTGCGACGAACGCCAAGCTGGCCTGTTTTGTCCAACTCTGAACGTCCGTCTCCGCCGGGACCAGGGAAGTTTCCGACCGTCGCATGCATGCGCCGCCGAGTTTGTTCTTCCCACCGGCCGGCGTTGAGATTCCTCCGCCCACCCACGCGGGGACAGCTTGGCACCGATGTGTTGGTGGGTTGTGATAAGACGAGTGTGGCGCCATGGAGTTTGTGCATTTGTAGAAAACAGACATTTGGTCCAGGGGTATTAGTCCCGGTTTTGCTCCAAACCGGGACTAATACCCGGTCCAACGGCTAGATCTGGCCCGGGGGGCATGCACTAGCCCTGGTCCTCGAACGGACTTTTAGCCCGGGTCGTGTAACAAATCGGGACTAAAGGGTTTTAGTCAGGCATGGTCGGGCGACAAATCCTTTAGTTCCGGTTTGTTATTCGGTC
This sequence comes from Avena eriantha, assembly GCA_910589775.1. Taxonomy (NCBI): domain Eukaryota; kingdom Viridiplantae; phylum Streptophyta; class Magnoliopsida; order Poales; family Poaceae; genus Avena; species Avena eriantha. The sequence continues at coordinate 41,961,087 of OU342741.1, forward strand.
CGGGGCTACCTTTAGCCCCGGTTCTAGACACGAACCGGGGCTAAAGGTCTGGCTATATCTTTTTTCCCTGTCCGAGTCACCATTCAAACTGGTGGCTCTCCTCTCTCTCTTTCTTGCTTCAAGCTCGAGTTCATGTCTTTTTTTCCTCAAGATTTGTCTATATTTTGTGGTGCTCCATCTATCCAAAGGTTCTAAAAGGTAAAAAAAACTTCATCATTTGAACTCTCATTGCTATATTAGCTTATTTCATGCTCTATCTTGTAGATGAATTTGTGGATTTAGTTTGGCAGTAATTTTTGCAATGATAGCATGAGATTGATGTTTAGATTCTATCTATCTTGTATTAATGTAAGAAACTCTAAGATAAATATGACAATATATGGATTCTATCTATATATATCTTGTTTTAGCACATAGTCTCGAAATTTGATTTTAGAAGCACACACATGCGTGAGTTCATCATTCTAACTAGCTAGCTGGGCAAAATATCCTTCTTCGTCTATCTACATTCAACAAACTAAAAAAATTGTAACAAAGATAGGGTTAATTCATAAAAGCTTGATAAGAAGACATCACATTACATCTTCGAGAAGCTCCTCTATGGCGAGCTCCTCGAAGATGTATGGGGATGGATCCTAAGACATCTTCGAGAGAAGCTCCGCCGTAGTGGTGTCCCTCTAGCACCATCTTGGAGTTAATAACTTCTCTAGCTATAGATTAATACGCCGAGTAACTAAAACATTTCACATATTAGGGAGTGCCTCTATGGCGAGCTCGTTGAAGATGTCTGAGGACGGGATCCTAAGACATCTTCGAGAAGCTCTGCCGTAGTGGTGTCCCTGCTCTCGCACACCATCTTTCAGTTTATATCTTCTCTAGCTAGATCAGTATGCTGGTGGAGCTAACTAATTTCACGTATTAGAGAGTGCCTCTACGGCGAGCTCCTCGAAGATGTCTGAGGACGAGGTCCTATGACATCTTCGAGAAGCTCCGCCGTAGTGGTGTCCCTGGTCTCGCACACCATCTTGCAGTTCTTCACAAGAATGCATACCTATTTATAGATTAAGCAGCACAACATAGTGTCGGGCACTAATGACATAATGTCGACACACTTACCCCTGGCATGCTGCCACCCACCCAAAATAGTGTCGTCATTTAATTTACTGGCTTAGTGTTGCCCACTGAGAACATAGTGTCGACATGTTGTCTCCACATCCACATTTAGTCCCGGTTGGTAACTCCAACCAGGACTAAATGTTCATCATATCTTTAGTCTCGGTTGCTGGTTTTAATTTTGTTTTTTAGATTAGTACTAATTAATTATGATTATGCTGCCATCCACCTAAAATAGTGTCGTCATTTAATTTACTGGCTTAGTGCTGCCCACTGAGGACATAGTGTCGACATGTTGTCTACACATCCACATTTAGTCTTGGTTGGTGCCTCCAACCGGGACTAAAGGTTCATCATATCTTTAGTCCCGGTTGCTGACTTTAATTTTGTTTTCTATATTAGTACTAATTAATTATGATTATGCTGCCACCGACCCAAAATAGTGTCGTCATTTAATTTACTGGCTTAGTGCTGCCCACTAAAGTGTCGACATGTTGTCTCCACATCCACATTTAGTCCCGGTTGGTGCCTCCAACCAGGACTAAATGTTCATCATATCTTTAGTCCCGGTTGCTAGCTTTAATTTTGTTTTTTAGATTAGTACTAATTAATTATGATTATGTTTGATGTACTTAATTAATTATATAATACAGATGAGCCGGCAATGGATGTACGCTGACCGACTCTTTAACGAGTTCATTAAAGGCGTGCATTCTTTTCTTCTTGTGGCCGAGGCAAATAAGCGGAATGGTTTTATGTCTTGTCCATGTGGTGTCTGTCGGAATCATAAGGAATACTCTTCCTCAAGAGTTCTTCACAGCCACCTGTTTCGGTCCGGTTTCATGATCGGCTATAATTGTTGGACCAAGCACGGAGAAAGAGGGGTTATGATGGAAGACAACGAAGAAGAAGAGAATGATAACGACTACCCTGAATATGATGGTACTACAATGGAAGACATTGATGAAGAAAAAGATGAAGAACGGGCATCAGATCTGCCTGATGATGATCTTAGTCGGGCCATTGTTGATGCCCAGGAAGAATGCGTAACTGAAAGGGAGAGGTTGAAGTTCAAGAAGATGTTAGAGGATCACAACAAATTGTTGTACCCAAATTGTGAAGATGGGCACAAAAAACTAGGTAGCACACTAGAATTGCTGCAATGGAAGGCAGAGAACGGTGTGACTGACAAAGGATTTGAAAAGTTGCTGAAAATAATGAAGAAGTTGCTTTGAAAGGATAACGAACTGCCCGCCAGTACCTACGAAGCAAAGAATGTTGTCTTCGCTCTAGGATTAGAGGTGCATAAGATACATGCATGCATTAATGACTGCATCTTCTACCGCGGCGAGGAGTACGAGAAGTTGGATGCATGCCCAGTATGCACTGCATTGCGGTATAAGATAAGACGAGATGACCCTGGTGATGTTGAGGGCGAGTGCCTCATGAAGAGGGTTCCTGCCAAGGTGATGTGGTATGCTCCTATAATACCACGGTTGAAACGTTTATTCAGGAATAAAGAGCATGCCAAGTTGTTGCAATGGCACATGGAAGACCATAAGAAAGACGAGATGTTGAGACACCCCGCTGATGGGTCGTAGTGGAGAAAAATTGAGAGAGTTTCCGAACTTTGCAGGTGATGCGAGGAACTTATGGTTTGGTCTAAGTACAGATGGCATGAATCCTTTTGGGGAGCAGAGCTGCAGTCATTGCACCGGGCCTGTGACTCTGTGTATCTATAACCTTCCTCCTTGGTTGTGCATGAAGCGGAAGTTCATTATGATGCCAGTGCTCATCCAAGGCCCGAAGAAACCCGGCAATGACATTGATGTGTACCTAAGGCCATTAGTTGAAAAACTCTTACAGTTGTGGCACAAACAAGGTGTACATGTGTGGATGAGAACAAGCAGGAGGAATTTGACCTACGAGCGTTGTTGTTCATAACAATCAATGATTGGCCTGTTCTTAGTAACATTTCAGGACAGACAAACAAGGGATACAATGCATGCACACACTGTTTAAATGAGATGAAAGTATATATTTGGATAAATGTAAGAAGAATGTGTACCCGGGGAATCGTCGTTTTCTTCCGCCCACGCACACCCTAAGAAAGAAAGGTAAGCATTTCAATGGTGAGGAAGACAACTGGTGTAAGCCTATCCGCCGTATTGGTGATGATGTATTTGATATGGTGAAGGATTTAAAAGTAATCTTTGGAAAAGGGTCCTGGTAGACAATCTGTTCTGAAGGACAATGTCGGACACGCGCCCATGTGGAAAAACAAATCTATATTTTGGGAGCTACCCTATTGGAAAGTCCTAGAGGTCCGCTCTGCAATTGACGTGATGCACCTGACAAAGAATCTTTGCGTGATGCTGCTAGGCTTCTTGGGCGTGTATGGGAAGAGCAAAGATACACCTGAAGCACGGCAGGACCAACAACGTATAAAAGACCGAGACGGCATGCATCCAGAGTTGTTTGAAGGTACTACTAGCTACGCTCTTACCAAAGAAGAGAAGGAAATATTTTTTGAAGTCCTTTACAGTATCAAGGTCCCGTCTGGTTTCTCGTCGAACATAAAGGAAATAATAAATATGACAGAGAAAAAAATTCAAAACCTAAAGTCTCATGACTGCCATGTGCTTATGACCCAGCTGCTTCCGATTGCATTGAGGGGACTCCTGCCGGAAAATGTTCGAGTACCCATTGTGAAGCTATGTGCATTTCTCAATGCAATTTCTCAGAAGGTAATCAGTCTAGATAGTCTACCAAGGTTACAGAAAGATGTGGTCCAATGTCTTGTCAGCTTCGAGTTGGTGTTCCCACCATCCTTCTTCAATATTATGACTCACCTCCTAGTTCACCTAGTCGAAGAGATTAACATTCTTGGTCCTGTATTTCTACACAATATGTTCCCCTTTGAGAGGTTTATGGGAGTGTTTAAGAAATATGTTCATAACCGTGGTAGGCCAGAATGAAGCATCTCAAAGGGATATGGAACAGAGGAGGTCATTGAGTTTTGTGTTGACTTTATTCCTGACCTTAAGCCCATCGGTGTTTCTGAATCACGGCATGAGGGTAGAATTAGTGGAAAAGGCACGCTAGGAAAGAAAGCAAGGATATGTATGGACGGACATTCTCTCACCAAAGCACACTACACAGTTCTGCAAAGTTCCACCTTGGTGGCTCCGTATATCGAGGAACACAAGAATACTGTACACTCCAACAACCCGGGGAAGCCTGGCTCCTGGATTAGAGATGAACATATGAGGACTTTTGGCGGTTGGTTGCAGACACATCTCATGAATGACATAAATGTTGGAGAGCAGTTGTACTTGTTGGCCAGGTCACCATCTTCGACTATATTGACTTTCCAAGGGTACGAGATAAATGAGAATACATTTTACATGATTGCCCAGATAAAAAGAGCACCAATCAAAATAGTGGTGTCCGATTTGATGCAACAGACGAGAATGGGCAAAATGATACATATTATGATTACATAGAGGAGATATGGAAACTTGACTATGGAACGTTTTTTAAGGTTCCTTTGTTTCGGTGCAAATGGGTCAAGCTGACAGGAGGCAGGGTTGAGGTAGAGAAGAAATACAGAATGACAATAGTGGATCTCAACAACCTTGCGTATAGAAATGAACCATTTGTCCTAGCCAATGATGTGGCTTAGGTTTTTTATGTGAAGGACATGTCTACCAAACCGAGAAAAAGGAAAGATAAGCAAAAGAATATAGCATCCGATGAGCCAAAGCGCCACATAGTTCTTTCAGGAAAAAGAAACATCGTGGGGGTGGAGGATAATGTAACATCCCAATTTCAGAAATCCTGATTTGTTGTCCAGAATGCAAAAATCAGGGTGAACAAAAACTTTTTCTTGTGCTTTAGTGCAGTGCTTGCTTGTTGTTTGTTTGCACTTGTGCTTATGAAGTGTATCTTAGGATACTCCTTACCTCAACCTTAGTTAGCAAAAGCTATTTACCAAAACTATCTTGGCTTACTTTACATATTCTCAAACGTTCTGGCATTTCAAAACAGGAGCCAAGATGACTATGTAACCACAACTATTTTGGTAGCTTCTATTGCCAAAACTATGGAGAGTTATATACTACAATCTCCTTATGTTTTCAAGATAGAACACTCAACTAATCTTACCTCTAGTTTTCCCAAAACTCCTTTCAAAGCTTTTGATTCTACTTTTAGTAGATATACCAAGAACCCTCATCTTATTCAAAACTCAACTCCTTCAAATTGCCCCAACCTTACCTCAAGCTAAGCTTGATGGTAACCCCAGTAGTGGTTGTGCTTAGTATAAGATGAGTTGCCTTGATCTGTTGTCTGATGAGTTGCTTTGATCTATTGTTTGAGTTGTTTGCTTAGGAAGTAGATTGAGCTACTCTAGGAGCTCATCACTAGGATCAAGATGCTTTCCAAACCCTCAGTCCCTAAGCAAGAAAGCAAATCTTGTTATGATCCCTAGCCACTAGGTGATCACCCAAAACCCTCAACTAGATCCAACCTTGAGAATCTCCATCCTACATGTTTCCAAGTCCTTAAGACCAACCTCAAGCAAGGATCTCTTCTACTCACTCTACACTTCCTTATCAACCACTGGTTAAAGATCTGATACCTTGCAACTCCTCCAATAACTTTCCCTCATACTCTAGTCAAATTCCTCAAAACTGCCAAATTTGGCGAAGTCTGGAAAACAGTTTCAGCATCACCCTTTTGAATGCCTCCTTTTCTCAAACCAGGTGCATTTTTGAAAATGCACTTGAACCATATTGTTAACCATCCTTAGGAATACCAAGGCCCACATTGTCCCCTGGCTAGATCCTCCTCCAACCCACTGATCCATGATGGTTTTGCAGACAAGAAAATAACAATTCCTGCAAAACTAGTCACCATGCCAACTTTGCTAGAAGCTCACACCATCATACAAACCCCTATGGACCAACTCTCTACATGGTTATGTTCTAATCTTTGATGTATATCAGAACCTACTTCACTTGTCCCAAGTGGATCTCTGTGCTCATTACACCCTCATGGTTTAGAAGGCATCATGACACTTTCTGCATGGCAGCTTTAAATTCAACAAAGTTTGTCATCACTTCTAGATCACCTCAAATGTTTTTAATAAAAACTCCTCCTGCCATGATCATCTATATGACCTGGTATATCTATACATCTATCCCTTGCACCAAGGTGAGCTCCAAGCTCCAAGATGCAAGCATGTTTTGGTGGTATAAAAATAACACCACCCTAGATCATCAACTCCTTGTTGTCCATCCTTTTCAAGTTGGATTTTCATTCCACAAGGTTGCAAATGCTTGCTACACCTTGTCTAACTCACGTACCTTGATCTCCAAGATTTATCAAAAATTATCCATAATTATTATGGCCCCAAAGCTATTTAACTTCTTAAATAGTCTAAATCCGCAAAACTCCCTTCATAAAGGAAAGTTTGGTTTTTACCAAACCACTTCCCCAAATTTTGGCTCATGTGAGCCCCACAAGTCATATCCTATCTTTCCACCTCAAATATAATTAATTTTGAGAAGCTTTATTATTTCTATTTGTCCATTTTCTTAAATGGCTGAATTGGAATAATAATTGTTTTAATTACTTTTAAACCTCAATAAATCTGGGGAAAATTCCCCTAAGTGTGCATTCACATTTGGGACCCTTCCACATCAAAATCCATCCATGACCAATGGAAATTTATCAAATGATCTTCTAGAAAGCATTTCTGTCCTTTTTGAGTAATTGGATTTAGGAGGACTAAAACTCCTCTGATAAATCTCAATTAAATCCTAGGAGTCTACCTTAACCTCCTCTACTCACTAGTACCATTTTATCCTCTAATCACTTCCAAACCTCATCCCATCTTGATCCAGGCTCATCCTTAGCCCCAAGACACCCCACTGGTGGAACACCACTGTAGCACCACCCTAAAAATCCCCAGTTTGCCCTTGTACTAGTGGTAAGAGAGAGAGAGAGAGATAAACACCAATCTTACAAGGATCTTGTCCATTAATCACCACAGCTCCACTATCTGGTCCAGTACGACCCAATGACCATCCTACCCCTCTCCACCTCCCTCTGGACTAACCATTAGCCAACACTCCCTCCTCCCCTTGTCCAATTTGGTAAGTTGCTCCATCCACTCCCTCCTCTTAGTATAAATGCCAGCAGCCCCTCCCCAACTTACCCTGCCTCCATTTGCCCCCTCTCACTCCCACTTGCCTCCCCAGAGCACCACACCCCCTCCCCTGCTCTGTGCTGCCCGAGAAAGAAGAAGAGGAAAGCTTCGGCCTCTCCTCAAAAATCTAGCAAGGCTCTCTCCTTCCTTCCCCATTCTCTCTACATGTCAGCCCAGGAGTTTTCCTCGACCTCCTCTTCCTGACAGTGCCCTCCTTTTTGTCCAGGACCAACTCATCTGCCCCCACCGGTGAGCACCGAAGAGGTCGCCCTCGGCCTCCGAAAAGCCAGCTACCTCCCGGCGTCAGATCCCCTTGTGTTGCCCCTCGTTCGGCTCGTCGTCGACCACCGCGTCGCCCTGCCGCCTCATCGACCTCCCCCGAGCCCCCAGGTATCCTCGCCGCTCCTCCCCGCTCCGCCTAGGGTTCCCGCCGTCGGCCACCCTCTGTCGCGTAGATGACGATGGAGAGCCATCCGTTGCGACTTGATCCAACGGCCGACGGCGGCCCATACCCCTTCGGGCCCCGCTATCGCTGACCAACGGGCCCCGCCCGTCAGGTTCGAAACCCCCCCATCCCGCGCGTCCCACTGAGCGCCGTGGGTCGTTATTCCCTCTGTGCGGCCCATTACTCCCCAGATCCGGCCCAGTGCACCCCATTCTCTTTTTTTACAGATCCATTATTCCAGAAACGTTTCTGCTAGGATTTAATCCAAATAAAATTGTAAATCAAGTCCAAATGCCCAGATCTAATTTTCTGATGGTTCTCTGGTGTTTTCTCAAACATGCAGAGGCAATCCTAGGTCCAAATTAAATCCCATTACTTGCTAGTAATTAATCTACTAAAATAAACCTGGTCCACTAATTATTTTCCACAGATAGTTCCACATCTCCATTTGAGATGAACCAAGGACCTACTAGAAGGTATTTGAAATACCTATCATCCAGCACAGGTCTCATACCTAGGTGAAGTGTATTCTGCCTTTAACAAAAATAACAAAACTAGCAACCTTCTGTCTTAGATAAATTCCCCAGGTCTAACCAAATGTGGTTTTGACCTGATTCGCATTTCCCAGTACTCTCTAGGATCAATATCTACCAAACCCCAGCAGTTCATAATTTATTGAGCTCTGGTGGAATTTTAGTGATTTAAATACTCCTGTGATGGGTATTTTCACTAATTAAATCACTCCAGGAGTTTGGCAACTCCAAAATGCGTGAATCCAATTCCTATAGAAAGGTGTTGGATATGCCTATCACATGCCCTTGGAACCAACTCAATAGGTCCTGTGGATTTAATCTGGTATTAAAGAGAAGAATCACGCATAACTGTATTTGGGAATTTCCCGAGGGCATTCTGGTAATTATTTGGACATGTTTCTAACTCTAGGTGGTTTAGTACATCAAGTACTACCTAACCATCCAAGGAAATAATTGTTGGAGCTCCAGAACTTTTCTGGTGAATTATTCTCTCAAACTAGAGTTTATTCCACTTTAAAAGGCATATCTAATTCTAGAAAATAGATAATCAAGTGAAACCACTTGTGTTGGTTTTGTTTTGACAGGTCCTATCTGAGGATATCACTCTTTCACATTAACACCCCACTGACCTCAGATCCCAAATCCGAGTTCCTTATATCTAGCCTTGACAACTATCTTCCAAGAGAAAACCCTAAGTGGCAAACTTGTAAATTCCACCACCCATATCCAACTCCTCCAAAACCTCCCAAGTCCAGTAGTTTTTCTCATGTTTGTTTACTGTATGATTTGATGCTTGTATGCCTTGTATTGATTGTGGTATTGTCTGCTTACATGTGTATTCGATGACGACGATAGTGTGAGTGTCTAACGAGAAGAACGGGATTTCTTATTATTATTGTTTTGGGTATTCTTGGTCATCTGAAGAAGTCCAGGGACTTATTGCTGATCACAGGCAAGCCACCATTCCTGAGCTCTGAGATATGTCCTACTCTCTTTTTACCTGTTTTGTTTCCTCTTTATAAATTACATTATCTACCTGCATGTTTTGCCCTATAAATACTGCGTTAGTAACTTGGATCCTCCAAGTTATGATTTCGTGTACTTCGAGGCACCACCCTAATGAACCCATCTCTTATCCCCTTTAGACCGAGAGTACGATGATTAGCATCATACCTCCTTGGAAACCCCGGTCTTGAGAAAATAAACAGTTTTGGGATTTACCCCACCAAAAATGTTTCAAAACCCTTTTGTAAAACTCTGGGAAGAGGCATCGTTCCCAGTGGAAATTTTAACAAAATAAATGGTGATGAGGAGAAAGAAGAAGTGGAAATGTGATGGGATGTTCTACGCCTTTACTGGAACAACTTTTATCCGCGCAACCACATTACCCCAGGTTGCTGGGGCTTAACTCGTAGTTTGTCCGTATTAGCCGAGGCAACTTCTACCATGCTTATAGGGAGAAATCCTTGGAACCCCGGGCCGGCGTCCCAGATCTAGGATCTGAAGCCTGTCGCTTGCCTCAGCAAGAATGAGCCTGAACAATCAGGAGTCCGGTGCAACAATTGGGTCTCCCGCGAACAGTATGACTTAGGTAGTACGGAAGGAAGTGGAGTCACCAAATTTAAGGTATACTCCAAGTTACGGCTTGGGTATGCACGTGTACGGAAGGAAGGACTATGGCTGGGAGCCACATACTCGTTGCCGGGGAGATAAACCCAAGAGGAAAAGCATGCCTTTGCTAGTGTAGACAAGCGAAAGGTTAGGTTTGATTATCCGGACTCCCATCTACTGCGGTAGTGGGCCGTGGTTGTATCCCGGCGGATGTATTGATTCTTGTGGGTAAAGTGTGCAAACTCTGCAGATTATAACCTATTCGAATAGCCGTGTTCACGGTCAAGGACGGTTGTAAAGGTGTTGGCTAGGAGTACCCAACTGTGCTTGTTTGGGAAACAAGTACTTTGAGGACAAAGGTTCCGGGGGAACCGAGTTCGAAAGTTTTGTTTTGACCCGTGTGGTCGAAGAAGTTTAAAAAGGGATTTTACTACAAAACTGTTTTCAAAACTCTTTTTCAACAAAGATATGGAGATGTCTTGGTTTATAAAATAGAAGCATGTTTTCAAAAACTCTTTTTCAACATTGATATGGAGATGCCATAACTTCTTTGTTAGAGGCTTTTCAAAAGCAACCCTAGATAGAACTATCTCACCACAGCCGAAATTGCATTTCCTTTGTTCCCTTATCTTGGTGGTTTTGCGAGTACCTTCAAAGTACTCACGGCTTTGTCCCTGGCTATTTACTTGGCCAGACTTTCAGGAGATTAAGGTGACGTCCAGCGAGCTAGGCGGTCTTCCCAGTCAGCTGCCTGTAGGTTGAGGCACGATTGGGCTCTGCACTTGGCGATGTTCCGCTGTTAATGTTGAAGTAGCCATTATGGCATCTATGTAAGTCTTGTAATTCGTTATGTTTCGGATGCTGTAATGGTACCTGTCAGTTATGTTCCACGGCTCACTGATCATGGGAACGTGGATGTATGCATAACAGGGATTTCTCGGATGAATAATCCGGGGGTCCCACAGATAAGACAGACATGTCAGAAGATTATGATAAGTTTCATGAAATTCGCCCTTCGCTGTGAAGGATGACCCAAGCATCCCGTTAAGTAAGGAAGATGCTCCATGGTTACGGATTAGAAGAAAACCCTAACATGTCTGGATGTTGGTGATGTACAATATTATTAAACCTTTATTTTTTTAACGATCTTCTTATATGTATATGGATATGAACTATCTCGATCTCAATAGGTAGTATTGCAACTTGCTGTGGCTAGACATTTATTAATATTAAAACGTAAAAATTAGTCATAATTATATCTAGCCCTATAGTACATAGCTTCAGGGTCATCTTCAGAATCGTCATCGTCGTCGCTCGTAACACGCGGATGGATCCTCAGTCCTTCCTCATAGCACGCGGATGGATCCTCCGGTTTGCGAAGAAGGCATTCCAGGTGTCGAGGTTGTCGGGATCACAATGGGGATGCATCCGTTGCTTCGGCGTGAGTTGAGGTAGAAATGGTTCGTGATGACCGCCTGGCGGGCCAAACCTTGAGGCACAGGAGGAACATGAACCCCTCCAACGCTCAGCATCTAGCCAGCGGGTAGCCGGTACCCCGACGGTCATGGGTAGCTTGAGGCGCACAGCACCTCGGTCTCCTCGAGCGTTAGAAAGGCCCAGTAAGCAGTGTCCATTGTTGTGAGAGAAGGTGTGGATGTGTGGATGGACATGGCGGTCGGCCTAGATAAAGAGGGAAATGGCGGGAGAACATGGCGGGAAGCGGGGTAAATGGCGGGAGAATATGGCGGGAAGCGGGGGAAATGGCGGGAAAACATGGCGGGAAGCGGGGGAATGGCGGGAAAATATGTTTTAGTCCTAGTTAAATAATAGATAATTTCATTTAAGTTGTATAATAAAGTATGATAATAGATTTAAATTATAGATCTTCTTTTTCTGAAAATTTTGATGTATAATACATAATTTTCTGAAAACTATAAACCATTTTTGTATTACAAGCCGGGGCTAAAGGGGGTGTGGCGCGCGAGAAGAGCAGCAGGCGAAAAACCCTTTAGCCCCGGGTTGTAATACAAACCGGGGCTAAAGGGGGGTGGTATAAATACCCCACCGCCACCCCGGGTCATGCCACGACCCGGAGAGCCCCAGATCACCTTTTTCCCTAGAGTATCGCCCACGCCGTCCGCCGCGCCGCCGCCCGCGCCCGTGAGAAGAGGAGCCCCGCGCCGCCCCGCGGCCCTGTCTCCGCCCTGCGCCGCGCCGCCCCGCTGCGTGTCCGCGCCGCGCCGCCTCGCAGCACCTTCTCCGCCCCGCGCCGCCTCGCCGTCTTCAGGTGATCGCCGTGTTAGTAGTATTGGTTAATTAGGGTTAGTTAATTTTGGTTAGTAGTAGTGTTAGTGTTAATTAGTAGTATTAGTATTTTGGTTAGTGTTAGTTAGTAGTATTAGTATTTTAGTTAGTGTTAATTAGTAGTATTAGTATTTTAGTTAGTGTTAGTAGTATTAGTATTTAGTTAGTGTTAGTGTTAGTGTTATTAGTAGTATTAGTATTTAGTTAGTGTTAGTGTTAGTAGTATTAGTATTTAGTTAGTGTTTGTAGTATTAGTATTTTGGTTAATTAGTGTTAGTAGTATTAGTATTTAGTTAGTGTTACTGTATTAGTATTTTGGTTAGTTAGTGTTAGTAGTATTAGTATTTAGTTAGTGTTAGTAGTATTAGTATTTAGTTACTATTAGTATTAGTATTTATCTAGGGTTAGTTAGAATACTTAGTTAATTAGGTTTAGTTTAGTTAGTGTTTAGGTTTAGGGTTAGTGTTAGTAGTATTAGTATTTAGATAGTATTAGTATTAGTATTTATCTAGGGTTAGTTAGGATTAGTTAGAATATTTAGTTAATTAGGTTTAGTTTAGTTAGTGTTAGGTTTAGGGTTAGTGTTATTAGGGCAATACTTAGTGATTTAGTTACTGTGTATGTTTTATGATTGTTTATTGCTATTATTTAGTTATGCCGCGTCCACCTCGTCCGAGCCTACTGGACTCCGTCGGTTCCAGGGATGTCCGAGTCTTGGCTCCGCCGGGTTGGCACTTGGAGGTGCTACCTGTCGGCACTCGTACCATGGTGAGGAATCCGGGTATCATCGTCGACCTGGAGCTTTTTTGGTGGCGTCCACGAGGTCCAGGAGCGGTGCAGAGGGAGCCGACACCCAAGGAGGTGGTACGTCGTCGTATCAGGGAGGTGGACGGGCATGTACGACGATACATGTATCTTTTAGAGACTAGGTTATCCAATATCTGGCAGGTTCACGGATCTCACCCGAGCTATTCTCCGGTGATGGTTCCTCTTCTCTGGCTGCAGAGCTCCCGTAGCACAGAACGCGACAGCCGCGTTCGCTAGTTTGATATGAGCGAGATGTATTAATAATGTACTTTATATTATGAGCGAGATGTATTGATAATATACTTTATCTTATATTATTGTACTTTATCTTAATCACTAAGTACTGTATCCGAGTTGTCGCAATTGTAATATTCTTTTACTTAATGCGATATTCTTTTTCTATATTAGTTAAGCTATGGACGGTAGACAGAATGAAGAGGAGCTTCTCAACATGATAGATGAGGGTACTGGGGGTTCTTATTACGATGACTCTGAATATCTTAATTTGTCTGGAGGAGACGATGGTGTTGACCATGGTGGAGACCATGGTGAAGACACCATAATAATAACAAACTCCGTCGAGGTATATAAAGCCTCTATCAACCGTTCACTAGTATAGATGCACTAATTGATTCGTATATATATACTAACGAATTTTTCTTCTCTTAGACCTCCGCTTCTGGCCAATCTTCTACAAGGACAAGAGGCCCGACACACAAGTTGCCCGCTCATGTCCATTTCAGCATTTACTTAGTCTCTCCGCAGGGTCAATCCTTGGACCCCAAAGAATCTGCGAATGCATTTACAAGTCAATGCGGAGTGATTGTTAGAGACACCGTCCCGATCACCACGCGAAATTGGAATAAGCTAGGAAAGAAAAAGGATCCAGCTGGGGCTAGTTTTGTAGATGACAGAGCGAGAGATACGATGTGGAATTCTCTCATGACACATTTCACCCTACCAGTCTTGAAGACTGATGAGCTCACACAGCAAATGACGAGGAAAGTAAAGCACTTTGCTCTTAAGAAGATGGCTGAACTATTCAAGGAATGGAAAAAAAAGATTGTACCACAAGTATGTCTTGAAAAAAAACTCCTCCATTCACTGGTCCACTAGAGTTGCAGCAGGATAACTGGGCCGCATTTGTGGAATACAAGACCTCGGCACCAACTAAGGCAATGTCAGAAAAGAATAAGTTAAATGCAGCCAAAAATAAATATCACCATCATATGGGCACAGGTGGCTACAGGAGTGCCATGCCTAAGTGGGATAAAGCTGAGGCTGACCTGGAGGCTAAAGGGGCCACTCCAGCTACGTCTCGTTGGCCCAGGAGGTCCAGAAATTGGGTACTCGGGCATGGGGCATCGTTAGACCCAGAAACAGCCGAGATTGTTGCAGCCGAAGAAGTTTCTTCATCCAAAAATGAACTTATTAAAGTGATAAAATAGGTTGAAGCGGGAACGTTTGTTCCTGACAGAGAGACCGATGAGCTGACAAAAGCTCTCGGGAATCCTGAAAAGGCTGGACGAACAAGAGGGTTCGGACCTTCTTATCCATGGCTTATCGGGTTTCCCGAGCACCTTGACACGTACAGAAGCCGATCGAGAAAAACAAAGCGGCAAAAAGAGGAGGATATGGAGCGGTTCGCGAGGTTTGAAGCCATGCTGCAGGAGCATCGCCATGAGCTTAATGAACTTAAAGGACTCCGATAGCAAGATCCTGCACTAGACAGTATGGTCGGCCCATCGCACCAGAAAAGCAGTGTGGCTTCCACGGAGAGGCACGGTAATGATGCAACGATGGATGTGTACCCCGTGGATGCAATTAAGGAGAAGACTAGTTGTGAGCTGCATGTTGAACTGAAGAATATATCCATGAAGGTGGCGGTCGGCTTTGCTTTACCTTCTGCACCGGGAGCGACCTACCATTGCAATCCGATTCCAGCTGGCTATGCTCGTGTCGGTGTGGATGAAATTCAACCTATGTATCAGTCACTACAGCTTGACATCCCTGGAGGTGAAGGGGAGATAACACTGGGAGACGTCACGAGTGGCTTCATTCTTTGAAAAAAAGAATACATCAAGTTTCCAGGCTCGACACCAAGGCCACCTTCTCCACCGAGAAACAATCCATCACCTCCAAGGCAACCGTCTCCTCCCAGTAAAAGTCCACCTCCAAGTCCACCTCCAAGTGCACCATCTCCTCCCAGTAAAAGTCCACCACCTCCAAGTCCAATCCATGACCTCAACACGAGTTCATCTCAATCTACGCAGCCGCCTCCACCCACTAAGGGCCAAAAGCGGAAGAATATCACTGCTCCGTCGAGCGATAACCGACGCCCAAAGTGACAGTTGTCGCCCCTCCCAAAAGTACCGCTGGTTCCTCCCAAGAGGGCTTACGACCTCACCGATGAGGAGACCGATGCGGTCGTACTGGCCGAAGTGGATGCTCATTTTAAAAAGAAACAACCTGATCTAGAGGTCCAAATAAAACCGGAAACCAAGGAGCATTTTAGGAGATTACTGACACAGCCATCCCAAGCTCAGTTAAATGCGCCAGATGACTATACACGATGTCTTCAGAAGACACTGAAATAGAAGGGATCAAGCGGTAGAGAAAGCATCACAAAAGAGATTCCCCAACAGGGGGAACAAGCAAAATAATCGAATGCTAGCGAAAGCATCAGAACAGACGTCCCCCAACTGGGAAAACAAGCAAAACAATCGAGTGGTAGCCGAAGAACCAAAAGAGATGTTCCCCAGCTGGGGAAACAAGCAAATCAATCGCTCCCCCCACTCCAGGTGAACATACCCGAACCTCAACTATATGAGGTAGAACCTATAGATCCGGAAACGGCTAGGATATTAGCCAAGCAATGTAATATGTCTATTCATGCCATTCTTCACAGCGATATGCCCAAGGCTGAGGTAGCACCCAAATTTGTTCACGAGGAGCCTCTGGTCAGTTCTGAGAGGCTTCGGGATATGCCAACACAAATGCGATGATTTCATGAATGGTACATGAAAGCATCAAAAGAACAGCAATATTGGCTCTTACTGAAAGTTTGAAAATCGCATTACTTCGCTGAAGACGAGGTCCCTATTGAATTTACAGAATTATTTCAGTTATTCAATCTAAAGGAACTCGACAAAACTATCCTCAGTTCCTATTGTCTGTAAGTGATTAATTTATTTATGTAATTAAGTCTCTATCTCAGCTTGTTCAATTCATTGTCGGTAAGTATACTCACTATATTCTTTTGTACGCTATATATAATGATGCAGAAAGAAGATGCTCGATTGTAAAAGAAAGGCTATCAATGAATTTGGGTTCATTAACCCACATCGAGTTTATGAAGCTATACTAAAGGATAAACCACTGGAGACCGAGCACAACTTGTTCCGGTTTCTCACCAACCCGCATTCTGTAATGAAATACTATTTCCTTACCACGACGGCAAGTGAGTTCTTGTGCATATTAAATTTTGCTTACTCGATGTTTAGTGTAAATGATGAGTTATTGACGTAAACCTTGCGTAGGTACCACTGGATTCTTCTAAGCATTTCAATTGACTTGGGAAGAGTTCACATCATGGACTCACTAAACAAAGACATTGAAGACTACCACAGCATTATCGATGCGCTCCAGAGGTAATTTCAACCATTATCGCACTATATCGGTTTCTTTCGTTCATTTTCTGGGATATCAAGTAGTTATTAACTCATACATTAATTTTTTTGTCGGGTAGGGTTTGGACACGGTTCAAGAACCATGTCTGCGGTCAATGACGTGAGGACCTATTTTTTAAATCACTCTCGGTAAGTAGTACGAGCTAAGTTTGCGCATCTATTTAATTCTAGTTTATGTGCATTTATCTTGTAGAGTTATTATTTGATTGAATTATATTCTTGTAAAGTGCGTGAAGTAGCCACAGGGGACTAATCTATGTGGATTCTACGTGTGCGAGTTCATTCGCATCAGTATTGAGAAGCCCTCGAAAAATGTTCAAGTAAGTAAACAATATATTCACCCTTTATTTTTATTACAAAAATTTGTGTTGAGTCTAATTCATACGATATCTTTTTTATATAGTTGGACGCGATGCGGGACAAGCTCCTACCAGAGGAGCGTCTAATAGCAATCCAAGAGGAATTTGCTGGATTTTTTGTCGACGATGTCATAGACCCACACGGAGAATACTCTATACGTAGACCCTAAAGCATCCATTTAATGATCTTCATGTAACCAAATAGACATGCTCTGGGCCTGGTTGGGACTCCATGTATGCTTGTAAGAGAAATTATATTACATATCAATGTGTACAAGTACTGTGTAGTACGTTTTATATGTATACGAAAAATTGTTTCTAATGAAAACATAGAATGAAAAATAATTGAGCACAAAACACAAAATGAAAAGAAAAACACAAAACTCTAAAACCCCATCCCCTGCCGCGGCAGCCAAATGGCCAAACGCTGCCGCGGCAGGGGACCTTTAGTCCCGATTCGTAACCTGCCGGCCAGCGCGGCTCGCAGGGCCACGTGGTTGGACCTCTAGTTCCGGTTTGTAACAGATCACAATCCGACATTTAGTCCCGCTTTGGCAGTTCCGGTTCGCAATCCGGGACTAAAGTTCCTTACGAACCGAGGCTAATTGTCTGGTTTCTAAGTTATTAAGTACGAGATCTCGCATGATCGATGATAGCGTATGTTGATTGGAGAGTGCTGTTTCTGTCAGTATCTTCTGCACTTGCCGCGCTGATCAGCGTGGTGTGGCACATGATCACACCACCAACGCCATGTGCTTTTGCATCTTGGGCGTATGTGGCCGGAGGTGGTCCAAATGCCAGCACGCGACTCAGAAAGAGCACCAGAGATTCGGCTCTGATGGCTCGCCGCGTCCCTACCGTTCCGCCGGTGCTCCGTACCGGCGGTACCGGCGGGGTAAGTAGGAAAAATAAAAGAGGCTTGGTGCAGCGCACGCCGGTGTCAATCGCGACCGCGATCGATCGGCTTGCCTCTGGATAACTCATTGTACTCTCTCTCTCTGTCACACGACGCGTCTGTCTTGATCCCGACATGGCCGAACGC
The DNA here is from genome assembly GCA_910589775.1 of Avena eriantha. Classification (NCBI taxonomy): domain Eukaryota; kingdom Viridiplantae; phylum Streptophyta; class Magnoliopsida; order Poales; family Poaceae; genus Avena; species Avena eriantha. The sequence goes on from OU342741.1 coordinate 41,979,204, forward strand.
TCGGAAACAGCAACGTTTTCAACCGACGTTCCGTAGCAAAATTCGCCCCAAACTGCCTGTTCCGGAAAGCTCTGCCGCCTGTCACACGCGCGATAAACCTCGAAACTGCTGCTCCGATCAGACCTGCACATAGGCAGCATCCCCCGACTCACTGTTGCTGAAGCGGACTGAAGCTGGAAAACCAGTCGAGTCGAGATCATTCGCTCGCACACGTACATATATAATGATCAAAACGTAGTATGGAGTACAACCAAAGATAACGATCAAGGAAAAAGAGAGAGAAGTTGCTGGGCGAGACACCAATTCATGCAACACACTTGTCACGGCCACCACGGCTCGTACTATGTGCGGTGTGGTGTGAGTGTCACTGTTCGAGCACACCGATCATTGTACTGTCCTACCACAGCCGTGAGTAGTCCTTATCATCAAGTCATCCGACACCTCACCTCTCATTATTGGCGCCAACGGTAGTACACAGGAAATCTCAAAACCCAGTAGTTCCGGAAAAAGAGAGAGAAGCGAGCTCAATTATCTTGTGACACTGCTGACAAGCTTGGGGATAGCATAGCATCGTTGCTTTGTATTTATGCTCTGCCCTTCACGGACCTGGAGTGGACATTCGAGCTAGTAGGCGCACATTACTATCCAGGAGCATCTCTAGAAGATACCGCATATCGCTGAACTGTAAAAGGCGGATACGGTAAATTGAAAACCTTGTTTGCAGTATGGAAAACCATGGAGCGGAACAGATACACTAATCCAAACGGTATATTCAAAAATCATCACACATTGATGCCAGATTACATAGAGAAGGTTTGATCATCTAGATCTACATATAAAGTTTAACATAATTTGATGCCGCGCCCTGCATCCAGACTTCACCTAGCATCTACGGAGCTTTATCGGCGGGTACCTACTCACCAGATCATCAACGGCGGCGGCGCCGCGCGCTTACCCTCGGTTTCTGCGTTGCCAAAGTCGTCGGCCATGAAGTACTCGTCGGGTAAGTGGGCTTCCAGGGCCTCGAGCCGCCCCATGTGCTCGCGGAAGGAGAGGCGGCAGACAGAGAAACTCGCGCTTATGCGTCCTACGCGCGTCGCGGCGACGCTTCCGACGCTGCACGATCTGCGTGACCGCGGTGCACAGCGAGTGGAACTTGGCCTTGGTGACCAAGACCTCCTCCTGCTCGTCGTTGACAGCAGGTTCACAGACGACCGGCGGGAGGTCGCACATTTCCGCCAGCTGCGGCATCGCCGGGCGGAAACGGGGGGCGTGCGGGTGCGCCCATGGGCGCCATCCCCGTGTCCCTGCACGGGGACGCGCTCGCGCTCCTCCTCCTCTGATGGCAGCGGTGGGCGAGCTCGTAGGCCGGAGCTCCTCCTGCTCCGACAGCAACCGCAACCGCATCCTCCCAAATCATGGCTCGATTGGTCGGCCATGGCTAGACAGGGGGTGGACACTGAGGTTGGCGGCAGCAATGCGTTTTTCGTCGTCGCAGTCGGCCGGAGCCGGAGACGGGGGCGAGCGGCGGCGAGGGTTTCTAGGCGGGGGAGGAAGGGGAAAATGGATGCGGTATATCAAGCGCCCCCAGCACCGAATATATGTGGGACGGACAAGCCATTTTGCGGTAAAGGACAAAAAAATTGCGGGACGGGACGTTTTACGATATCTGGAAAGGCCACTTTTGGGCATAGGTACTGCCTACCAACTTTCTGACCGTGCTTAACGAGCAAGACCCCAGCGCAATCAAGCCACGGGAGACTAGCGGCGTGACCAGCGTCTGGTCACCGCCCAGGCCGGCATGCTCGAGGCCATGAACAGCCAAATGGCCATGTAGACGAAGATCCTCACCGCCGACACGTCCACCATGAACGAGCAGACGCGTATTTGGTACAACAACGCGCATGCACTCATTGTGGCGAGGATGGCAACAACTGCACCGTCGTGGCCGGCCTTGGCACTTGCTGTGATGATGTGGGCACCAACTGGCATGACTGCTGCTCCACCATCAGTGCAGCCAACGGTGGCGCTGACGGAGGACGGCGGCGACTCCGTTTGATTGGTTTGTTTGTACTCCGCCGCCAGACTATGGCGTTTTGCTGTGGCCATGAACTTTGAATTTGGCTGGCAATTGGCCGTGGGCACTTTAAATTCTATGTACCGTGATGTTTTGATTGTTGGGGGCATCGGTGCGGGGCGGCAGTTTGGGTAGGCCCCCTCCTCCCAAACCAACCGTCGTGCGCTTGCAGGCTACCTGTTGGTGAGTGCTGGCGGAGATGCTCTAAGAGTATAAAAAGTGAAGATCGTATCGAACGAATCACTCGTGCACCACAAGTGAGGAACCAAAACCTGTTGTTAAACTAGTGTTGGCGGGTCACCAATCAAGCCATTTTTTTGCGGTGAGGTCTTTGGAGGACTCAGAACATTATTGCCATTTTCAATGGGCAGTCCAGCGATTAGCGTTCGCCGGTCACCAATTAGCTATTTTTCTAACCATGTCCTTTGGAGGACTTGAGCATTATTGGCATTTTCAATTGGCAGTAAGTAACTACTGTAGGAGAGTTGAGGTCACACATATGCCAGCACCCCTCATAATTGTACTAGTATATCACATATAGCAACGTGAACTTATCTTTTTCCGCTCTTTGCCAACGCCATGAGTCCTTATCAGTGTAGCCAACTCACCTCACATTATTGTCCACGAACTTTGAATTTGGCCGACGAATGAACATGTGCAATTTGAATTCTATGCACCGTGACGCCTTAATCACTAGGGGCAATGGTGTGGGGCGGCATCCCCAAACTGCGTTATTGTTGTTTTCAATTGGCAGTCCATCATTTAGCGTTCGTCTGTCACCAATTAGCCATTTTTCTAACGAAGTTCTTTGGAGGATTCGAGTATTATTGTCGTTTTCAATTGGGGGTGGTAGAATTGAGGTCACACATATGCGATCACCCCCATAATTGTACTACTATATCATATATAACATCGCGAACTTATCTTTTCCTCTTTGACAATGCCATGAGTCCTTACCAGTGTAGCCATCTCACCTCGCATTATTGGCGCAAGATGACTACTATACAGGTGCAAAATATATGTATACGCGTGTATATATGCTCGCCCGCCCTCAATTATTGAGACGTGCGTCCACATGGGTTGGAAACTGAAAAGCAAGTTCGGTGATCGGGTGATTCTGCTGACGAACTAGCGATGGCAAGAGTTGTTTCGGACCTATGCGCACCGCGCTCCACTGACAAGGAACGTGAGCGTTGTTTCAGCCACGCGTGGCCATGTGATACAGCCCCGCCACGGGGTGGAACTCGTCCGCGATTGTTAGCCATTGTTGCTTATATTTTATCCATGAGGAAGAGTTTGAGTTTGGAACTTTCGATACACGCAGATCTTATTTTTGGGGAATCCAGTAATAACAAGCTCTTGAGCTGTGTCAGTGTATATGATATAGTAAAACCGTTGTCTTTGTATGACATGAGCAGATTTCGTAAGAGTTGGTTGGCCATAGCGATGGTAACTGACTTTCTGCAGGAATCAATAGTTTAATTACCCCCCACCCCCTATATGGATGAATGTAAAGTAGTATCTGTCATCGTTTTTTGGGATGCTTGAGCTTAATTTTTGCTAGGCAAATCAATCTGACCCTGCCCAGTGTGATTGTGGCATGCGAGCAGACTAGGCTCCCGATCGACAATAATATTGCCGCTGCACGGTTGCTCACGCGTCTGCGTATCCGTCTCGTCAAACGGCATGTATAAGTAGCACGGCATATCCCGAGATTTCGACGATGAGCTTGCGGGCGACGCAAATGACCTCAGATGAAAACGGCATAAAAGTGACAATGGGTTGCATTGATGCCGCCCCATGGTCAGCTAGAATGGAGAGGAATTTGATCACAGCTTTTGAAGGCTTTTATGTCTTGTCTGTACGTTCCGTGACAGCTGGGCAAGACAATACTTGTGCGTGATAATGTGGCGGGCGTATCAGGAATGCATTTCCAGATCTCGAGCTATCAAGCTCCTGTCATCACCAAACATCCCAACGATTTCGCCAGCAAGACTGGAGTGGTTTTGCCAGCCAGGCACGGACGGGTACAGCTTCTGTCAGACACACGAGGACATGCATGGGGTTTGGAGTCGTCGGCGGCGGCGGCGCTGCTTCCAGCAGACGGCGGCAGCGTGACCGTGCTAGCTGGTGAGTTCTTTAGCTCGTGTGTTCATGCTTTGAAACCTGACAGACTGAACTCACAAACAAAATTGACTTATGAGGAAACCAATCTGACTTATGACGAACGCCAAGCTGGCCTATTTTATCGAACTCCGCACGTCCGGCCCAGGGAAGTTTCCCACCGTCGCTCGCACGCGCCCACCGCATCGCCCGCGGACGCGCCCCCAGGTTTCTTCCCCACCGGCCACCGGCGTTGAGATTCCTCCGCCCACGCGGGGACAGCTCGGCACGACGCGTCGTGCTGCACGTTCGTTCTCGGCCGTTGGCTTGTCACCGGTGTGCTGGGTTGGCGATAAGACGAGTTTGTGTGTGCGTTATAGGTTAGCTATGTGAGCTCGTCTGAACAGATAGACAATGGACCGATGCATGATGATAGCGTGTGTTGATTGGAGAGTGGTGTTTCCATCATCCGTATCTGCTGCACTGGGCGCTGATCAATGTGGCACATGATGACACCACCAACTCCATGTGCTTTTGCGTTGCAGGTCTTTCCATCATCGAGTGGTCCAAAGCCATGGCCCCGACTCAGTAAGAGAAACCGAGCTTTGGCTCTGATGGCTCGCCGCGTCGCTACCGTTCCGCCGGTGCTCCGTACCGTCGGGATAAGGAGGAGAAAAGAGGCCTGGTGCCGTGCACGCCGGTGTCAATCGCGACCGCGATCGATCGGCGTAATCCACCGTACCGGAAACTGGCCGATCCGCCGCTGCATTATTCCGGTGGATTTACTCTCACCCACGAGATGGGCCGACGTACGCGGCTGGCTTGATCCCGACATGGCCGACTCTCTCGGAAACAGCAGACCGCGGCAACCTTTTCAACCTACGTTCCGTGGCAAAATTCGATCCGAACTGCCTGTCCTAGAAAGCTCCGCCTGTCACACGACGAACCCCAAAAGTGAAACTGCTGCCCCGGTCAGACAGACCCTCGACTGTTGCTGAAGCGGACTGAAGCAGAAAAAACCAACCACTCTAGATCATTCGAGCGCCACTGGCGGAGGAAGGCGACCCGCTGCTCGATCTAAACGTACAACTAAAGATAATCATCATTCAGTTCAAGAAAAGAAATGATACGTACTGATAATTGAAGACTGCTGCCGCGTTCAGGAAAAGAACACGACGTAGACACCAAACTTGTGGCCATCGAATCATCGGTTTACAACAATTGTACTGATCCTACGATCAATGCAACACTTGTCAAGGCCACCATGGTGCCTACTGTGTGTGTGCGGTGTCACATTTCGAGCACCCCGATCATTGTACTATCCTACCATAGCCGTGACTGTGAGTCCTTATCAATTACTCCGACACCTCACCTCTCATTCGCGTACTTGGCTCTCCTCGCGCGTCTTCAATTATTGCCTGGAGAGTCCACATGCGTAAAAACAGTACTGCAGCGGATCATGGGTTGAGAATCGAGCTCAATTATCGTGTGACACTACTGACAAGCTTGGGGATAACAGAGCATCGTTCCTTTGCATCTTTTGCTCTGCACTTCGCGGAGTGGCCTGGATGGGAATAGCACGTGGCCATGTGTTGTAACCATAGTTTAGCATGGGCAGCCTGGCCGACCCAACCCGTCTGGGCGCGTCTGAACGCGTCCGTCTGGACGTGCGCGGTCTTTTCAGCGGCACGATCCATCCGGACCGACGCGTCCAGCTCAACCCATCGGCGCACCAAATTTGCGTGACCGATGCGTCGGTCCGGACACGAACAGGTACTGGCCCATCCGTTTGCGACAGCTTGCGCAACACCGATTTAGACGCAACCGCAATAGCAATTCAGAGACACGGGCAGCAGCCTTCGCCATCAATGCCAGTGTCACGTCCCATCTGCCACTCTTCCTCCACATACTTCTCTTCCTTTCCCTCGAAGCCACTTTTCCCACTTCTCACACATCATGCCGTAGCCGCAAGCCGACGACGCCTCCAACGATCTCTTCCGCAGCCACCCCAGTCTCCCACCCCCTTTCGCCATGGGTTCAAGGGGAGACGATGAGGAAACGCGTCGTGACGATAGGGACGGTGATTTCGATGTGAGTCGTCGCATCTCAAACATTTATGGTCATTTATCTATTTTGAGCTAGATCTACTCTGATTACTCATGTACGTATGATGTGTTAGGCCAACCAGACGCTGTACAACTTCGACTATCACGGTTTAGCGGAGGAAGATAGTACTCCACTATGTCAACATGGATGTGTCCGCTAAATTTGTAGCATTTGAAGGACGAAACGCAGGCGGGAGGTTTTTAGGGTGTCAAGGACATGGTGCAAGGTTGCCATGCAGAAGTTGCGGTGTTGTCAAATGGGTAGATCCAGAGTGGCCCAAATCGATGCAGAAAACGCTGGACAAACTATGGGATATGACTGTTGAGTTTAAAGAATTTATAGTCAGCTCAATTCTTGAGAGTACTGATATGAAGCTATTTGACCATGTTGACCTAACCAAGCTTAACCGAGATCTTAGAAGGGTGCAAGACCAGGTTAGCAAAGTCGAGAAGGAGAGGGACGTGGCGTTGGCCCTAAAGGCTAAAGCAGAGCAAGAACCGACTCAAGCAAGGAGTGAACTTTACCAGACCAAAGTCCTACAGTTCACAACTACGGGTTTTGACAAATGCATGAGGATAAATGCAGAGAAATAATTGAAGCTGTACAAGGAAGATGCTAAAAGGACGGAGCAAACGATTCGACCTTTACTCTCGCAGGAAGATGTGCATCAGACTAAGATTAGGAAAATTAAGGAGATGTGTGATAACTAGTTCTATTTAGCTTGCTCCATACTTTTTTAACTTGTAATAGTAGTACATGTTGACCTACCGGTCTGAACTAGTGGTCTCGGAGTCCTGGGAGAAAAAAATTGGTCACCCGTTAATCTGTCTTAGCCCTCCATTACTTCCTTTTGTATGATGACGGTGGTATTATGACCTTGGTGGCTTGTTTAAATGTAATCTACGTGGATTGTTTAACTAATCCCGATGGCATATGGAGAGGCAGCGTTCTAACGGCGATCACATCAACTCTTGATCCATTGTCGACCCGCATCGTGACCTCATCCCTTGCTAGCTGTCGCTTGTTCCGCAGCTCCTGAATCGAGTTACATATATTAGCAACCTATCCCGTATCAAATACCCAGGTGCTACTGCGAGTACTAGTCAAGTACACATCAATAACATGTATATCACATATACCTTTGTTTGCCTTCTCGGCCTTCTTGTCCGCCAAATACTTGGGACAGTTGCGCTTCCAATGGCCAGTCCCCTTGCAATAGTTGCACTCGGTATCAGACTTAGGGCCAGATCGGAATTTCTTTTCAGGTGCGGCAACAGATTTGCCGCCCTTGTTTCCCTTCTGCTTGCATTTCTTGTTCTTCTTAAAACCGGTGGTCTTATTAATCATCAACACTTGATATTCTTTCCCAATCTCCACTTATGCAGTTTTAAGCATTGACAGAAGCTCGGGAAGAGACTTCTTCATGCCCTGCATATTATAGTTCATCACGAAGCTCTTGTAGCTAGGTGGCAGAGATTGGAGAACACGATGTATGCCTAAGTCAATGGGAATCGTTATTACCAAGGACACAAGCTTATCGGCATACCCAGACATTTTGAGTACGTGCTCACTAACAGAGTTGTTCTCCTCCATCATGCAGCTAAATATTTTTTCAGAAGCATTATAACTCTCTACGGCAGCATGGGTATCGAAAATCATTTTCAATTCTCCGATGGTATCAAAGGCATTGCCATTTTCGAAACGCTTTCGAAGTTCTCACTCTTGCCCATACAATATGCCGCAATGAACTAAGTTGTGGTCCTCCTGACGAGTTATATAGACATTCGTTTCCTCGTCAGGGGCATCAGGAGCTGGTGGGGGGCCTAGCGGCGCCTCTAGCACATATTGTTTTTGTGCAGCAGTGAGGAGAATCCTCAAATTCATAGCCCAGTTGGTGAAGTTGCTACCATTCGCAGCAAGTTTCTCTTTCTCTATGAACACATTGAAATTAAAAGCAGGTGGTGCCATCTACAACAGAATTTGTAAAGTTTATTTAGACTAAGTTTATGATAGATTGAGTTCAGCTAATCCAAATTACTAATGAACTCCCACTCAAAAACGACACCCCTCGTGTCTTTTTGTTGATTACATGAACCAAATCCACTAAACCAAGTCCGATCATCACGTGAGTCAGTGTAGCTTCAAAGGCGAGCATCTATATGGGCATCATATCAACTATATGACTCATGCTTAACCTTTCGGTCCGTGTTTCGAGGCCATGTTTGTACATGCTAGGCTCGCCAAGTAAGAACCTTAGTCCTCGCGTGTGTAAAACTTTCTTACACCCATTGTATGAAAGCTTAGAGTCGAGTACACCCGATCATCACGTGATGTCTCGAAACACGATCTATAGAACGGTGCATACTTAAGGAAGAACACATTTTATCCTGATATCTAAATGAGGGATCATCTTACAATGCTACCAAAAAGCGCCAAACTAGCAGTATAAGATGCTAACATCTAATGTCTAAAGTGAGATGATATGGTCCATGCATTTGATCTCTATCATTTGCATTGTGGTATGATCTCTATCATTCCTTTGTGTGTAAGGCCAAGGTCTATGGAACTTACACGTTGAGTGTGTTGTAAGAGTATCTATCATACATCCACTTACAACAATACTATATCAAGACACTAGCCCAGCAACGATCTAAACTAGACGCCTCTAATTTATCAATTGCAAGTTTTACATGGCTTAGGGCTTTCGAAGATAGAACCGGTCTTACCTATGAACTTGAACCACAACGAGGATAACCAAGTTATTAGCAACTCGTTGTAAATCAGATATTGACTATAGTAAGAGATACAGACACCCGTCAACCACTTATGCAAAACTAGTTGCATGTCAGTCGTGGAACCGGTCTCATGTACGATGACATGTAAGGTTGGTCCGGGCCGCTTCATCCCACTATGCCACCAATATCCAAAATACATAGAAGATGCAATAACATGATCATCATCGCTCACATATAAACATATGTGTACTACCCGTGCAAAGCACCTACGCATATATCAGGCTCTGATACCACTGTTGGGTCCGCAATATAGAAAACAAAAATTTCCTACGATGAGAACTATACGCCAAGATCTATCTACTAGATACATACCAACGAGTGGACATACATCCATGAAGAACTTACCCTCAAAGGCAACGAGTTTTGTTAACGAGTAGGAACTCGTGGTTGATGTAGTCGTACACTTATCGATCTCAAGATCGTGTGGAAGTCCGAGCGCCGCAAATCAGCAGCGCATCCATCCTCGCACACACGTTCAAGCCACCGGACAACCTCCACCTCCTCACTCCAGCGATGCAGCGGAAGCAGCAACTCCTTCCAGACGAAATGCCACTAGGAACATGTATCTCGCTAACCTGAAACCATGGGGGAATAGTTCTAGAGGGGGAGAGAGATCTTTCACGAGGAGGTGTGAGGAAGAAGGGTGAGAGGGGTGGCCTTTTATAGGAGGAGGGGGTACCCCCTCCATGGCTGACGCCTCATGGAGGTGACCCCTCACCTCCCCCAATCATGTGGTGGTAACTCCTCCACATTAAAATGCCCCTTCACATTCTCTTTTAAAGTTTCCACTTTAAATGTATTAAAATTCTCTAAGTTTAATGCTCTCTCATTTAATAAAACTCTTTTCTTAAATTTATTCAGAATTTTGTCAATTACTTTAATTAACAAACATTCAGATAAAACCCCTTCCAACATTTCAATATCACATGCAGAACCACTTTCTGCAATTTCACCCGAAACAATTCCAGTTTCTATCGAAACAATTCTTGCGCTTTGCAATCCTTTCGTCTGAAACATACGTGCTCCAAAATGGTGTCCGGTAACCCTTAAGTGTGTCACCCTACGGTTCGTGAATAATGCAAACATGATTAAGACTCCTCTCAGATCAATAGTCAGAAGCGGGACCTGGAGATCCATACTGACGCCTACACATTCAACGGTGACTTCTGTGATCGTGAGAACTTTTAACACTAGTAACTTAATCCCTTTGTCTCATGATATAGTACATGTCCGAGATTCGATCATCGTTATCCAAATACCTAGTTTGATCTCGTTACCGACCTACACTCTTTTCTTGTTCCTGTGATATAACATTCTAGTGATCACATCACTTGCTTGCAAGCTATCTTAATGTGATATCACCGAGAGGGCCCAGAGTATATCTATCCGTCATCGGGATTGACAAATTCCACTCTTGATCCATGAGCCTCAACATAACACCGTCGTAGTACTGAACCCATCTTTATAGTCACCTTGTTACGGTGTGACGTTTGATGTTATCAAGATACTCTTCCGGTGTTAGCAATTAATATGATCTCATGGTCTAAGGATAAAAATCACTTCGTATGATGTTATAGCAATATAAACATAATGACTTGATCGTAATGCTATACTTCGGATGAATGTTCATCACATCATTTCACAAATGTTGTGACCTTGTTATTAACAACATCCAATGTCCATGATCAGGAAACCTTGATCATCTTGTTAATCAACAAGCTAGTCTATAAGAGAGGCATAACTAGGAACCCTTTTTGTTTATTAAACACACATGTATTGACGTTTCTGATCAATACAATTATAGCATGCAAAATAAACATCTATCATATACGAGGAATACATAATAACAACTTTATTATTGCCTTTCAGGGTATATTTCCTTCAATCACACGTTAGAGGAACCATGATTTCTCGTTCATCCATGAAGCTGAACTTTGCAGTCTGCTTCGGCCTATTTCAACATGATTACACAGAGCAGCAACCATAACATGGATAGTGCAGATCTGCGCAGGCGCTTCTTCCATCGTGATACAATGGTGTCCATACCACTTTCCCTTCACACCTGATAATTTTGAGTCGTAGCTGAAGAGGGCTACCGTAACCAGGTAGGGGTGGTCCGCGGAGATCCCACTCGACAGAAAACCGTGGACAAAGATTGTTTGTCAGCGTTGGGCTAGCAAACAATTCTATGTCAATAGCCAGCTAGCATAATTAGTTAGTGCGAATAGCAAAAAGAATAGTAGCTCACCGGCGTATAGCTAGAAGTTCTTCTTTCTCGGTAATAGGATCTTCCATCCTCCGTGTTGCTATGCTCGTCGGCGGCAGAGGCGGGCTAGAGCCGCGCAACGGCGGGCACGACAAGCAACTTGGTGCTAGAAGTCAAATGTGCGAAGGGATCGTCCTGGTTGGAGGGTGGATCTCGATGCCGCCGGTGCTAGAGCTCATGCGAAAGAGGGAGTGGATTTGTGAACTTGGTCAATGCACCAAGCCTCTTAGTTCCTCGATTTGCCTAAGTGGTTACCGCGTTGGTCACGGACAGGTTACTGACATAGGGGTCCTGACCATCTACTTTACGGGGCAGTCTAACAGAATGTTTAAATTTAGTAGGGTTGAGACGAGTTTGTCTCGGGCCCCTCTCGGCAGTTGGCAGCTCAACTTTGCGAAATGTGGCAATTACAGGCAAGTCTGGTACCGCGATGCACTCGCACACGAACTCAGGGGCCGCAAAGGAACAGTCCCCTCTCGTAGACGATTGAAATGTTCTTTGGAGCCCGACTAGAGATGCTCTTTACACTGGTTGTTGCTCCCGAGGTTGAATTCAACTAGAACTGGATGTACAAGAACTTCTGTTTGGAATCTATAAACTGTGTCCAGAAGCTTGTTCAAAGCAATGGTTTTTGAAGAGTATTGAAAGCGAAGACGTACAGAACAACAAGACGCTCGGAGAAGTCGGAATCACTCCTGCATCACAACGGAGAAATGCAAACTTGTTGCAAGCGACCATCCAAAAACCTTCTCTACCTATCAAAGCAATTTATAACATAAAAACTATCATTCGCCGGTCACCAATCAACCATTTTTCTACAGCGAGGTCTTTGTCAGACTCGTGCATTATTGGCGTTTTTTCACACCGAGGTCTTTGGAGGACTCAAGCATTATTGCCATTTTCAATTGCCAGTGGTAGAGTTGAGGTCAGTGTCGTTCATATGCCAGCAACCCTCATAATTGTACTAGTATATCGTATACCAACGTGAACTTATCTTTTTTCCTCTCTGGCAACGACAAGAGTCCTTATCATTGTAGCCGCCTCACCTCACATTATTAGCGTACTATGGTGGTGCGAAAATGATATACGTGTGAAACTGAAAAGCAAGTTCAGTGATCGGGTTATTCCGCTGACCAACTACGAGCGAGCAGCGTTTTGGACCCGTGTGATATATGTGTTCCACTGACATGGATTGTGAGTGTTGTTTTAGCCACGCGTGGCCATGTGATACGGCACCGCCACGGGGTGGAACTCGTCCGCGAGATCGTTGGCCATTGCTGGTTATAATTCATCTAGTAGGAAGAGTTTGAGTTTGGAACTTTCGATACACGACATATCTTCTTGTTATTTTATTTTTTGGTTACTCCATTAATAAATAATCTCTTAAGTTGTCAGTTCATATGATATATTACCTCTGTCACAAAGCTTAAGGATTATATTATTTTGAAAAGTTAACTATAGAAAGTTTGACCAAACTTAAAAAAAACTATCAAACACTATGATATTATATGGATGTAATGTGAAAATATGTTTCATGATGTATCAAAAGGTATAGATTTCATATTGTAATTTTTTTTTTAAATTTAATCAAACTTTGCGTAGTTTGACTTTTGAGTTGGCTAGGCATGAGTTGGTTAGGCATCAAAATCGATCTGTCTAGACGGCGCCACAGAAGACAAAGGGAGATGACAAATCGGTAACGCAGAGCAGGCGCGTTTTGGTTCTAGATGGTGATGTTCTGGGTTGCCAGCTGGGCGAGACAAGATTTGTGCGTGATAAAGCAGCGGGCGTATCATGCATTCCCAGATCTCGAGTTATCAAACATCTCAGCGATCCGGCGGTAGTAGAGTTGTGCCAGCCATGCCTCTTGCCCGCCGTCACGACACCAATCGATCGACAGCGCTCATGACGAAGGCCAAGTTGGCCTCTCCAACTCCACACGTCCGTCCCCGGGACCCGGGAGATTTCCCACTGCTTTCTTCTTCCCTCCAGCGTTGAGATTCCTCCGACCACGCGTGAACAGCTCGGCACGAGCATACGTGCTCCACGTTCGTTCTCGGCCGTTGGCTTGTCACCGGTGGGTCTGGTTGGGTGATAAGACGAGCGTATCGCCATGGAGCTTGTGCACTACTAGTATAGGATAGCTACGAGATCTCATCTGGTCCGGTCACGATGGACCATGGGTTGATCGGAGAGTGCTGTTTCTGTCCGTATCTGCGGCTGCACTTGGCGCGCTGATCAGTGTGGCACATGATGAGCCATGTGCTTTTGCATCTCTTTTAGGCTTTGTTTACTCGGTAAGAGGACCAGAGCTTTGGCTCTGATGGCTCGCCGCGTCGCTACCGTTCCGCCGGTGCTCCGTACCGTCGGGATAAGGAGAAAAAAGAAAAAGCCTTGGTGCCGTGCACGCCGGTGTGTCAGCCGCGACCGCGATCGATCGGCTGGCCTGCGCATAACTCATCGTACACTCTCACCCACGAGATGGGCCGACGGGAATGACTTGATCCCGACATGACCATCCCTCGGAAACAGCAGACCCCGGCAACGTTTTCAGCCGACGTTCCGCGGCAAATTTCACCCCGATCGAGCTCTCTGCCTGTCCGGGAAAAGCTCTCTGCCTGTCACGCTCACGGTGAACCCTGAAACTGCTGCTCCGACCAGACAGACCACAAAGACATCCCTCGACTCACTGTTGCCACTGACGGAGGAAGGCCACCTGCTCGACCTAAACGTACAACTAAACATAATCAATCATCATTCAAGACAGCGTAAGCACCAAACTTGTTATCATCAGCGTAAGCAACACTTGTCAAGGCCACCACGGTTCATACTATGCGCGGTGTGGTGTCAGTTTCACTGTTCGAGCACCCCGATCATTGTACAGTCCTACCATAGCCGTGAGTCCTTATCATCATGAGAGTCCTCCCACACCTCCTCACCTCGCATTATTGGCGCGGATGACGAACGCTGCTTGGCTCTCCTCGCTCGTCCTCAATTATTGCCTGGGGCGTCAACAGTACTGCAACGGATGATGGGCTGAGAAAAGCGAGCTCAATTATCTTGTGACGCTGGTGACAGGCTTGGGGATAGCAGAGCATCGTAGCTTTGGATTTATGCTCAGAGCTGGACTGGACATGCGAATAGTAGTAGAGTACTTTGTTATCTTATCGGTGGCCATGTGATGTATATATGGGAATAACATGTCCTCATGTGATGTAACTCGTCAGCGACCGTTGGCTCATGATTGGACTGTATTTTAATCTTATCGGTGAGAAGGTCCTGGATTAGCGAGAGAGCCGCTAAATTCGATATTCAGAAAGACCAATTGGCCAATTACAAATACTGTAAAACAAACAATACTCCAAGCTTAGAATTGGTGACATCATTATGTACATCTATTTTTGGCCAATTAATTAATTGATCGTCAGTCCTCCTAAGTCTATATCCAAACCCGGTATACCCACACATGTGTATATACCTTATACCTCAGCAGCCACAGTATCTCCCCTCTCACGATTTCCGCCCCCTCACGTTTCCGCTCCCGCTAGCAATTGTGGTCGCCCAGCCCTTTCCAGATCCTCTCCTGTCGTCGCCGATCATGGTTGCTCATGCATCCTCGTCACCGGATCCGGGCAAAGGCGATCACCCGAACGCCGGTTATTGTCGTCGTCGTCACGGCAGACTGTCTCGCCTACGTTGTCTGACTGTCTTGCCTACACTGTATGGCTGTATTGCCTACACTCAGGACTATCTTGTTTACACTACCGGACTGTCTGGTACTTTGTTTGTAGCCACACCGGACAAGTCGTCGGACATGTATGGCTGATTTGCGCGTTTGTTCCCAAACAACCGGACATACCACTCATACTTTGTCGAACTGTCCATCGCGTCAGCGTGCCGTCAACCTGTCGTCACACACCTATAAGGTCATGCCAAGGCTCGTGCCGACTGGCACCACCTCAGGTGCATCATGGCTCGCGAACACCGCCACCACCTTGGTATACACACGGCTAGGCCTTGATTGGTTCAAAGGAATTTCACAAGAATTTTGGAGGACTTAATTCCTTTGAAATTTTTCCTATAGATGTTCATAAGATTTGAAGCCATGAGAATTTTTCCTATGGTCTACTCTGCATGAAATTCCATAGTCATTTGTACGGTAGGTCCAACATCATGAAAAAATTCTTTTTTTCCATATTCCTTTGCTTTTAAAATTATTTGAACCAAAAATGGCCTCTATTTCTTCCATAGAATTATATTCGTACTGTTTTCCTATTTCTACGTTTTGTGGCTAGCTGATTTTCATAAATACATGATTCTGGATCCAACAGCTCAAATGCCACGGGTAGAGCCGGTGCACCAGTTGGATGGTATATTGGATACGTTCTCAGACGCACTATTTCAAAGGATGCGAATTCGAACACGACATTTTAACGCCGCCGAAGTAACTTTCAGTGATGCACCATCTGCTTCAAAGCAATGAATCAACTAGCCATCAAAGTCTGTCAGCCACAGAAGAAAGGAGAAGATACCGACCTCTTAACGTGACCGGGCGCGATAAATTTGGACCGTGACCTGCATTAGTGTGTGCCGTACAAGCGGTCGCCAGCTGGGGAAAAATACGGCTGGTTAATTTTTCCGTGATATAATGCGGCAGCCATATCAATCAAGACGTCGTGCTATCAACTGCCTCCGTCACCAGCCATCTGAACGGTGGCGCTAGTAGTTTGGCCAGCAACTGCTAGGAACGTACGGGTACAGCTCAATAGCTCATGTCAAGTGGCGTTTTCATGTGAGAAATTCCAAGGAACATATCACATGGTGGCAGGATAGCCTGCTGAATAATTCGGCGGGGGTCGTGTACGGATGCTATGGTGATGGTGGCACGCAGTTCGGACACTGGTGCGTCCTCCGGAGTTATCCCACCATGTTACTCTTAGTATGCTAAACCACCGTGTACCAAGCAACATCTTCAGAAAGGAATGCGGGGATGACGACACTGCTGTCGAACAGGTCCTACGGCTATTCCCGGAACGCTGAAGTGAGTGCAGAAAGGGTACCCGAGGCCCTTCTGGAAGGAACAGTGGCACCCACAGGCATCACCGCATTTGTGCCGAACAAGCCAACGAGATTTTTATAGCCCCCCCTGTGGTGACCCAGCATACCACTGCATGATGTAGTATACTCTAGTCGTTGACATAACACCAATGAAATACCGTTCACTAGTATTACATCCCTCAGAGTGGTACAACAGAAACACAACAGGTCCAATACATGACTATAGATTACAACTCGACTCTTTACAGAAGATCCAGAGAACACTCTAGGTTAAAGATGGAGAAAGAAACTTCTTACAAAGAAGAACCAGAAATAATAGCTCAGAAGTATCAGGCTAATAAGACTAGCATCTAAACTATCTGGCTTGCAGATGCTGCTATTGCATTGCTCTATAGAAGTAGGCTTTATGGCTAGAGTATCTACTCCTAATCAGGAACTTCGTCTTCACTTCGGTTGATGTATATGTTGACTTTATTGACTTTGTTGAAAAACGTGAGTTGTCGATGATGGTTGCTTGAGAAATAAGTTGGTGTTGATGTCGTCTTCAACGACTTAGAACCTAGCAAGTCTTAAGAAGGTACTATTGAGTAGGAGCGTACTCAGCAAGTTCACTACAACCACAGATCAAAGGTCATAGGCAAAGCAGGTCTTCGTAAAAATTTCTCAAAGGTTGCTTTTATTCTGAAAACTATGTCCGACAGCCTTCACAGGTTGACTTTCCTGCCGCGCTCGTAGCTCTTTCGCGGAACAGGGAGAAACATGTCACGGTTCTTACTCTCTGCAGATGTACGTTACTTTAGCTTGTCCACACTTCCTTGGTATGGGCCTCAGTCTAAGATCCAAGTCAATCACTGCCCTTCTCCGCGACCCCGCATGAAGACACGATCCCCCAAGAGCTTTACCACGAGTACAGTCCGGATAGCCTCTCGAAGACTCTGTAAGCAGCTCTGCGTAGCAGCCACCATCAGCTATGGTGAACCTCCACCACGACAGCTATGCACAGATAATCTAGACACCTAGATCGCGGGGACATAAGGGTTCCCACCCATGTGATGGATTCTCCACGAGAAATCGGCAGCTTCACGATAAGTTCATACGTCCATGCGAAAGGAAGAAGATCTAGCTGACTTCTCTATCCCATTCCAAATCCCATGGTTAACACGTATTATACAATGCTAGAATCACTAACGACATTGGTTGTTAAATCCTAGATATTATGTTCCTTTACCACTAGAACTGTATCAATAGATTATTACCATTTGGTAAAAAATCCATAATCTTATTATTATGAAAATAGTGTTTTCTATCCTTTTTGAAATGCTGGTGATGACAATATTTGAGTTACATATTTGATAGAAAATAACCAAAGGACATGAGCAAGTGTGAACTTGCCTTTTGTGATTGCAAGATTATGCAATCATGGTCTTCAAGACAATAGAAGATCCAAATTCTGTAAACAGCATCATTGGTCCGGTAAGGACAAATGTATAAGAAGCAAGATGCAATTATGCATAAGTAATGTAATGCAGTTTGATAAACGCGAATCTCCAGAATAATCGTATCTGATCTAGGGTTTGGAGTTTGTGATGAGTTCTTTAGAATGTGTTGCACTTTTATACCAGCTTCATACTTGTGCTTCTTATTAAGGTTTGTGTGAGTGTGTGAAACAATAAGTAAATACAACAAGTAGCATGCAATAGTAAAGAACTCAAGTGTGGAATGGTACACAGGGATTTCTTAAAAGGGTTATTAGTTCATTAGAGTCTTCATATAAATACTTAAGGATTACTTTAATTGTTTCTTAAAAGAATAACTTTTGAGGAAAAGGTTACTTTTACCAAGGAAAAACATTTAAACTTAAAGCTAAAACTTTATGGTTTCCTTATTAATTATGAGTATTAAAGAAGAAAACAATTACTATATTTGAATAGTCATTCCACTTGCAATGGAGACTTATATAACTTTAATATGAGAGGACACTACATGTTGTTCAATTTATAACACTTCATGAAGGTGAAATAAAGATATTATTGCTTTTGCGGGAGTAGTGCTACTTAATATTTTGAAATAAAGGGAATCATTATTGAACTTTGAATAATCACCAAACTTGTAGTGGAAATTTATATGTCTTGAATATGGCATTATATTATATGTGATTCACTTCATAATTTTCCATAAAGATGGAATAGGAGTATTATTGCTTTTATAGAAGTGGTGTCTTCTTAATCTTATAAGTGAATAGAATTACTTTCTTATTAATGCTCATTTATTTATAAACATGGAAAAGGCCTTACTTTAATTACTTAAAACTTGGTTTAAATCTTTAAGTAGTTTTCTAGACTAGTAAAAGATTTAATGGATATTAGCTTGGTGATTTATGAATGAGGAGAATTCTCAAGACAAGCAATACACTACTTTTGATGGTTTATAGTTGATAAAATCTTTTTAAGAAATAAAATATAATTACTTTGAATGGTAGTTGTAGGAACTACACTTTCAAATGGTTGGATCAATTTTGACTTCATTTAAACATTAATTGAACTTGCTTTTACACTTTTAGAAAATAATGGTGAAGCCATAAGCAAAGATTTATATAATTTTAATGAATTAAAACAAAAGACAAGGGTTTAAACAAGATTTACTAAACCCTTACTTTTATTTTACTTCAAATGTGAAATATGATGTTTTGGTGGCGTTGGGTAGGGGAGATCGAGGCGAACCTAGGGTTAGTGTCGCCGCTCATTTTTGGTCACCGGAGTTACTTCGGTGGCCACTTGTTGTGGTGGTCGACGGTGGAGCACGGCGCTACAGCTATTCAAAGCGAGAGAAGACAAAATGGGAGGTACCTGAGCACTGTTGGCTCACCAGGATACCGATGGTATGGTGGACGTGGCTTGGGAAGGTCAGATGGCGGCGAATTGATGACAATGGCCACGGTGGCTGATGAGATGCCAAGTTCGATTCCCTATGATTCATGGCGTGCTGGCTTGCGGTTCTTGTCGGAGATGAACGAGGACACACTAGCACATCTAGTGGTGGCTTCAGCGGGACCCGGGGCGATCGGATACGGCGAGGACAATGATCCCCGAGGAGCTAGGGTTTCGGTTCATGTACAGAGAGGAAGAGAGAGAGAGAGCGTAAGAGAGAGTGAAAGGATGAGGACGAGCAGGGCATCGTCGTGGCCTCCTTATCCCCTCCACACGACGGTGATAGCTGTGAGATTCGACATATTTTTAATGGCTTTTATTGATGGTTTTCTCCCGGATTTGATCATTTTCTAGCTTTACCTAACGCTAATACTTCGATAACGAATAAAACTTGGTTTTTAATGTGTGTTTCAGGTTCTGAACGTCAATATAAGGATCTAACTAGAGAAATACAATATTCTAGAAAAAAATCAAGTCTCACTTTGGAAGCACGCGAGGGGAGCTCACAGAAGCTTTAACGAGCAACTATACAGCGGGAATATTTTTTCGGCCGTATAGTTACCGCCGCCTCTGTCTTGTCAAAAGTGACAACTTCCGTGAAGGGAAGGAGGGAAAAAACACAACACAACAGCTGCCATACCATCCAAAAGGGAGAAATAAGAGATCCGGAGAAGACGTTCTTCATCTTGCTCCACGATCTTCGACCTCCTAGCCAATACACCCCCATATCCACTACTTGTACTT
The DNA here is from genome assembly GCA_910589775.1 of Avena eriantha. Taxonomy (NCBI): domain Eukaryota; kingdom Viridiplantae; phylum Streptophyta; class Magnoliopsida; order Poales; family Poaceae; genus Avena; species Avena eriantha. The sequence continues at coordinate 41,999,280 of OU342741.1, forward strand.
GAGAGAGAGAGAGAGAGGGATCTCCACCTTGCAAGACTAGGGTTTGAGATTGTTTCTTCCCATCTTGAACTGTGTTGGATATTTTCTATTCTCATTGTGGATCTCCACGGTAATACAAAGGCGAATTCCCTTTATTTGATTATATTGATGATCCATTCTTCTCTCATGTGTGAGTAATCCCCTTGGGCGTGGAAGATGTAGGGGATTGGTGAGATATGATGTGCCTTCATATATTTTCCATTAATTTGTGATTGATTATAATTACTATATTATGTGTGCTTGACTATCTATGGGATGCCTAATGCTTGTTGTCCAATTAAGGGCCCAGACAACATGATATTTTGTTCTACATAGATAAGATCTTGTTCGCTAGTGGACCGGCGACCACCGGGTGACACGGGGATATCAATGGAAAGCTAGTTGACTCGAGGATACCGAGTAACCACTATGCTTATTGCATTAGTCCGATCCAAGGAGCTTAATCGCTAAGCGACCTGAAGGGTCTTAATCGTCTAGTGTCTGACCATGGTTTTGCTAGCAGGCTAGTAAGATTATTGAAGTTGGGATGAAATCTACCAAGAGGAGTTCCGGCTAATTATGGGTTGCTCACCTACACATATATCTATAAGATTATAATTGTTACATTTACCACTCGTCCACCTAGCACTGTCACTATCACCATGAACTGAATCTCCCCACGCCTTCTTTTGCCATCTGCAGGAAACAACAAACAAGCAAAGTCGTTCTTTACTTTTATGCTTGATGGCTCTGTAATGGCGCCAGGAAAATGCTGGAGCAATGATGATATAGAGCTCGTTGGGAACCCCAAGAGGAAGGTATGATGAGCACAGCAGCAAGTTTCCTTCAGTTATGAAACTAAGGTTTAATCAAACCAGTAGGAGCAAGGAAACACCCCAAAGGTGTTACTAGATGAGCTTTGGCAGGGCGCACTACCGGTGCTAGTAGCAACGTGGAGACCTGCACAACACAACCACAGAACTTTGTCCCCAACTTGCGATGAGGTTGTCCATCTCACCGTGTTTTGCGGAAAACAAAGGATTAAACGTATCGAATGGAAAGAAGTAAAAGTTTGTAGAAAGTAAACACAAAGCATTAATAGTTTATAGGTTGTATGTAAAGAAAAGGACCGGGATCCATAGTTCACTAGAGGTGGCTCTCCTTAAGATAGATAACATGCTGGGTGAACAAATTACAGCGGGGCAATTGACAAACATCGAGAAAGCAATACATGCATATACTAATCATCTTGAGTCCTTTGAGATTTGTTTGGGCATTACAACATTATACATACACCGCCATCCAACTGCATATATGACTAATAATCCACCTTCAGGTTATCATCCGAACCCCCTCCAGTATTAAGTTGCAAGCAACAGATTATTGCTTTACGAACTGCGTGTAAAGTAAACAATACGATTGTTCTATGAACAAAGGATTGTTGTCTTCTCCCTAGTAGCAACAGCACATCTAGTACCTTAGAGATTTCTGTCACTTCCCCAGATTACCAGAGGCATGAACCCACTATCGAGCATAAATACTAACTCTTGGAGTTGCTAACATCTACTTGGCCAAGATAGCTACTAACAACGGAAAGCATGCAAGATCACAAATAACAAAGACATGATAGAATCAATAATCAATCGGAAATAGCATCTCAATATTCATCGGATCCCCGCAAACACAACATGCAGAATTAGAAATAGATGATCTTGATCATGAACGGAGCTCACAAGATCTAAACATGAAAGCACAAAGGAGGAGAACCAGCCATCTAGTTACTACATGGATCCGTAGTCCAAGGATGAACTACTCACGCATCACACCGGAGGCTTGCATGGTGATGAAGAAGGCCTCTGGGTGAACTCCCCTCTCCCGCAGGGTGCCGGGAAGAGCTTCAGATCCCTCCCGATCTAGGGATGGAGATGATGGCGGATACAAACCCTTTCATGGATTTTTGATCGGGTACTTAGGGTTTTCGTCCTGAGGGCATCTTATAGGCGGAAGGGGAGACCGAGGGGGTGCCTGGGCTGGCCTCACCACCCCCTGGTGTGGGCCAGGCTGGGCCGCGTGGCCAGGTGGTGTGGTGGCCCCCTGTCCCCTCTCCGTCTCGTACTCTGGCATCTGATGCCTTCCGGAAAAATAGGTACTTTGGCTTTTGTCCCGTCCAATTCCGAGAACATTCATTTTCTGACTTTCCTGGAACCAAAAACAGCAGAAAACAGGTAGCTGGCACTGTGGCTCTTGTTAATAGGTTAGTCCAAGAAATCATATGAAAAGTACTCCAAAGTTGGAACAAAACACAAGAAAGTGGATAAAACCAAGCATGGAACATCAAAAATTATAGATACATTTGCAATGTATCAATGCTTTACATTTCTGAAATTTACATTTTAGTTCTATTTAAATCTATCGAATTTAATCAAAATCCCATTCTTATTTCAACACTTGCAGTCAATTCACTCGAAGACCTGTGACAACTTCGGGTGTGACAGAGACTTTCTCAATAAACACTTACCTTTGGGCTCCCTATGGGATCGATATCTGAACTTCGAAACTACCTACAAACGATCTATGATCTTGCAGACATCAAGCTATTTCCTGGCGCCGTTGCCGGGGAGCTAAGCGCTAAGTGTTTGTCTTTTGACATTTCAGGTGTTGCTACTACAAAATTTTATCCTTAGGAGACAAAGGGTCTACACGCTTTGGTAGGACCTACCTTCCGGATTATATTGAGTGCGTGCCTGCTCAGAGGCGCGAAGAAATTATTGAAAAACTTTTAAGATCAAATAAAGTTGAAGTTGAAACCTGAGTGATATTATGGAAATCATTTCTATTTACATGACAACTCCTAAGAAACCTGAGAAAACTCTCAGGGAATACAGTGTTCCATGTTCGGAATTTCTTAAACAACCAATAGAGTTCCCTAGTCCTAGACTTAGAGTATATCGATTTGATGGTGGAATTATTAAAATTTTGCAGGAGAAAGCTTTCAGTGGAAGGGAAGATGAAGACCCAGGAAGACACATTAGAGAATGCGATGATGTGATACTCTCTCCCTCGCCATTACATTAAATGCTAGGAAAACTGCATTACTAAATTCATAAACAGGTTTAATCCTTTTAAAAAGGTAACTGAACTAAGAAAGAACATAGGAAACTTTAGTCAGAACATGGGAGAAAACTACCCACAAGCCTAGGAAAGATTCTTTGGAATGATCAATAGTATTCCTAATCATGGCTATTCTGAACTAACAATCTGCCACTTATTTTACCATGGCTTCAATACTCAATGTAGAGAATTGCTTGACTTCTCCACAGGAGGATCAATAAATACTTTAACTATTAAAGAATGTTCGGAATTAATGTCTACTAGGGCTAAGAATGATTCTTTATATAATCCTGATTTTGGCACTAAGCCAGAAAAAGGGATACTTCGGATAACTCCTGATCTTATGTCCGAGGTACGCAAAACTATGAAACAAAAAGGTATACCTTCTAAACTTGCTAAGGAAAACAAAGAGGATTTGTTACAAGTTTTAACTGAAGAAGACGAAACTAGAAAAGTTCTTCAAGAATTAAAACATCAACAAGTAAAATTTCATATTAACTTGCATAAGCATTTCCAAAAACACAAAAAGGTTTTGGAGGAACTCACTGAAAATTATAATGAGATTGGCCAAGAAATAAAACTATTTCACAAGTATCTTAGTATGATTGAAACCCAGTGTGAACAAATAGCATCTGGTTATCAAATTTTTCTTCGTGATGATAAAGATATTTCTGTTTCTACTGATGTTGTCAAAAGAAGGGGTGCAGTTATTACAGGACCCTTAGGACCACCGGAATACGAAGGTGAAAAAGAGTGAAAGGAAAAAGCCTTGCTCAAAGTAAGCCAAGAAGATGATACGTTGGTGGATCCTCAAGATGAGACTGAAACACAAGATCAAACCAAGGAGGACCAAAATGATGCACAGGATGACCATTATGACTCCGATGCAGAGACGATTGATCCAAGAGAAGATAAAGAAGTAAGCAAGGAAGATTAAGTTGTTGTACTAGAAAATAAGAAAAGCAATAAGCAACAACAAAAGAAAGCAATGAAAGAACCTGACCCCCCACAAAAGGTAAAAGACAAGAGTAAGTCAGGTGAGAAAAAACTTCCTTATCCAGATCAAAAAAAGAAAGCACCGGATCAGGTAATTTATAATTCTTTTACAAAGGCACTTAGTGACCTTCATCTAGAAATTCCATTTGCGGATGCAATCAAAGTTCCTACTTATAGTAAATTCCTTCGTGATATTCTTAGTAGAAAGAAAGAAATAACCGAAACGGTTGCCATGGTAACTAGTTATCCTGTAACGGAAAGGTGTTGTCTAAGTCGAGAGATCCTGGAATACCAACTATTTCATGCTCAATAGGTAAAACAGATATTCACAATGCCTTATGTGATCTAGGAGCAGGAGTTAGTGTAATGCCATACTCCCTCTATAAAAGGTTAGGATTAGGGGAGTATTCTCCTACTACTATCACTTTATAGATGGCTGACAAGTCCACTAAACAACCCGTTGGTATGATTGAGGATGTATTACTTAGGATAGATGATTATGTTATTCCCACTGATTTATTATTCTTAAAATACTAGAAGATGAAAGATTATCTATAATACTTGGAAGACAATTCCTCAGTACTGCAGGTGCATCAGTAGATTGTGTAGAAGGGAAGATAATCTTCAATGTTTATGATGCTGAAATCATCCGGTATTTTCCGAAGAAGCTAGAAGCAGGAGAAAGATATGTTCCACCGGCAAAACGAGTTCATGTGGTAAGTGCCATTGATAAGGGGCAACCAAAGGTAAGAATTTAAGAAGAGAGAAGAGGTTGAGTTATTCAACCAATCTTAATAAATGCTTAATGGGAGTCAACCCATTTTCGTCAATTTAGTAGAATAGATAATAAGAAGTTCATCGCATTCCCACCACTTTTTCACAGACATTCTTGCGGAAGCGCGCCCGTGAAGATGCAACTATCAAAAAGTAGTAGAAACATCGATTGAATGAGTAGAGAATAATAATAAGAATAAAAGTTTGAATTTTCTATTTACAGAAGCTAAATTTTTGCTTTTAGTATGCTAATGTCGGTCGACAGTTTTTACTATCAATTTTCTGTTAAAAACTTGGTATTTCGCTAAGTTATGGGATAAGAATGTATCCTCAAAGAAATAGAATTTTTTTGATGACTACTGATGGTTTAATGACCAACTATATGGCGGGAATAAAAATTATAGCCGTATATTTCCGGTCGTATAGTTATCTTTGCCATCAACAAATTTTCCTCGAAGGCACAAAGAGTTTAACGACCAACTACACGCCGGGAATAAAAATTCCGGCCGTATAGCTCAGGTCGTATAGATATCGATGCATTCGTACAAAAATTTCTGAAAGGTACCGAGAGTTTAACAACCAACTATACGGCAGGAATAAAAATTCCGGATCGTATAGTTCCGGTCGTATAGATATTGATGCCTTCATAGAATTTCATCCCAAAGTTAATGAGAGTTTAACGACCAACTATACGGCAGAAATAAAGATTATGGCCGTATAGTTCCGTCGTATAGATATCGATGCCAGTTTTAGAAATTTATCTCGAGAGGCAGATGGTTTAACGACCAACTATATGGCGGGACCATTGTGATCCGGTCGTATAGTTGTGCTCGTATAGCTGTTTTCTGTATAAATAAACCCTAGTTGGTGGCACCGCCGCAACTATACGGGCGGAGCAACATCACCCTCCCGTATAGTTTCGGCCGTATACTTCGGTGTGACCATAAAATCGCACCGGGGCGGCTAGGTCTTCCTCCTCTCCTCGTTATTTCTCTCATATTCTCTCTCCAAACCTCTCAAAATCCACCTAGAACTCTTGATTTCAGGGATTTCGTTTGTTTGAGTGGGGGAATCAACAAATCGGTATGTTTCTCTCTCTATCCATGCTTTATTTTCAGATCTCCATGGTTGAAACTCTCACATTGATCTAGTGGATGAACTAAAGCTTACTTTGTTTTTCTTATTAATTTCTCACATTAGGATTGAATTTTTCTAGGTAGAATTGTTCATATATCATATAGAAACTATATGCCTAAAATTTTATGGTGAAATTTTTCAGTGCATCACGATGAACAAAATCGGTAACCTCTTTCGTTCGAGCAAGCGCCAACAGGGTGAGGGCTCAAGCTCGGGGTCTCGAGCTTCGCGCAACTCCAAGTTGGATATTGTCTCATCGAGGAGGGTGTTGCCCACACGTTGGGTTGACCACAACTTTCTCACCGTGGCAGGGTTGAAGGAGGACTTCGACGTCATGTGCAGCAAGGCGGGGTTGGCGGTACTTTGGCTTCGCAAGCCACGACACCTACGCCGAACTTACCCACGAGTTCCTTGCCTCCTTCTATGACGACCACAAGGAGAAAGGTAACATGTGCATGATAATCTTCACCATGAACTGGCAGCACTATGAAATAAATTTCGAACAATTTTGTAATGCTTTCAGCTTCCCTCATACTGGGGAGCCCAATGTTACTAACCTCTATAGTGTCACAAGTGGAGAGACTTGGGAGGTTATTTTTGTTAATGGTGGCAGTCAATTTTACCAAAAGAAGATGTCCACCATTCAAAACCCAACCATCCGCTACTATGCTCTCTTCCTCGCAAACACACTACTGGGAAGGGGTGACACTGGCTCCATGGCCAATGCGGACATGGCAATGATCACCAAGGCTCTCTTCCCCACTGCACCGCAAAGCCCCAGTCCTGCAGCTCTACTCATCCAGCACTTTCGCCACCAGAGCAACAAGACAAAAGGTGATATTCGCATTGGTGGATTGGTAACCCACCTTGCCTATGCATTAAATATTGTACTACCTTTTATGGAACCTATTGACGGCTCCAAACTTATGGACGTCAAGTATTTGACTGCTTGTGGCTTCCTTGGTGTTTACCATGCTAATCGAAGGCTCCGAGCATATCAATTTAGTTATCTTGGTGATGCACAGGGTGAGCAGGTTCAGTTGCCATGCCCCCAAGCCTTCTCAACTGTGGAGAAGGACGCTTGGATCCTCACCAAGGACCAAGTGATGGAGATCCTGGCCAAGCTCCAGCCTGATGAAGAGGAAGGTGAAGAAGGAGGGCCGCAAGATGAGGAGGAGCAAGAGCAGGAGCAGGAGGAAGAGCAGGGACACAACCCTACTTGGGAGGGACATCAGCAGTAGTAGCCAGGTGGAGCCTAGGACCCGTAGTCCAACCAGCCTCAACAGGGGTACGACTACGTCCCCTATCAGGAATTCCAGCAGCTCAACCAGCACGTTGGGGAGATCAGCCACACTCTTCAGGAAATGAATGAAGATGTGAACACTTTGACTCACAACTTCAGTCACTTCATGACCCACTGCCCCGACTTCTAACAGCAGTTTCCGCACCAGCTGCCAAATGATGGCAACTACTGAGCCTAGCAATCGCCTAAACTAGGGGGAGGTTTGAAAACCTCCAAACTTTGCATTCATGTTTATTATTTATTATTTTGATTTATTTTATTGAAATTTGCATGTTTATTTTTAGTCTTGCATTCCTAAACCGAAAATACAAAAAAAATAGTTGTAACTTTATTTGCAAGTTCGTTTCTTTGTTTCTCTCAGATATTGCTTAATTTCAGGTGAGTTGGCAATATCGAATATAGGAGAGGTTCGAATCAAATACGAGAACGAAGCAAGCAAGAGGAGGTATCACATTCCTTTCATCACACTCTTTGCAACCTTAAAATTGATCCTATAATTATTTACTTGCTTGCACTGCAGTCACTTCCCGCTTAGCTTGTTATCCTACAAATTTTATTCCTTTGCTAGTGTCTCCTTTTTTTTGAAACAATGAGCAATGAACTTGGTTAACAAATACTTCCTATATTTTTACAACAACAAAAAGCATCTGAAAGATGACTTGAGTCCATGCTTAGCTCAAAGAATTTGAGTTTAGTACTACTCCATCCCATTTAAGCTTAATATAAATAGACTCGATAGTACCATTGATTGAAATTGTTTGATTAAATGGATACTTCAAAGAAGTAGAAATTATGCCACTACTTTTTCTAATAATTACCGTGAGATATTGCTTTATGCGTGTCATTACAACTCTATCGTTCTCTATGGAGAACTATTAACTCCGTTGGCCAACGAACAATCCACTTGATTTCGGCTATTGAGTTATGTAAACGTCTATAGCAACAATGCTATGACGTGTAAAATATTTAGTCTCCTCGTGGTTTCACATTCCAAGTGAAGTTGTAGTACTCCTCTGGCCCATTATTTCTCAACATTATTTCACGAGTGCAAAACACAACCCTAATTCACATGTTAAAAATAGTGGCATGATTTCTGTATGAAAGAGCTAAAGTTTTTGAAAGACAAAAGAAAGAAAAAGGTGCTTTGAGAGTCTTGAATTTTGACATGGGAATAGATGAGTTGTTCTTAAATTAAATGTTTTGATGCCAACTTGAGTACTCTTAATCGGTTAAAAGAACAAGAACAAAAAGTTTTCATCTCTCAACAAAGAGAGGCACCAAAATAATTTGTCTCACTTTCCTAGCTAAACTTTTGACATTTACTTGGGCATATGATTTATTTGCTAACAAGTTATACGTGGTTAGGAAGTGGACTCAGTGCAATCTTGTGAATACTTGTATGATCATATTTAAGATTGCAGGGATTGTGAAGAAAAGAATTTGACACCAATTCAAACTTGTGAGTTCCTTTATTTTCAGTTTCGAATCTCCACTATTCTTCCTTATTTCTTGTCACTTGAAGGCGAGCAACATCTAAGCTTGGGGAGTTAATAGCTGTGAGATTCGACACATTTTTTATGACTTTTTATTGATGGTTTTCTCCCGGATTTGATCGTTTTATGGCTTTACCTAACGCTAATACTTCGGTAACGAAGAAAACTTGGTTTTTAATGTGTGTTTCAGGTTCTGAATGTCAACAGAAGGATCTAACTAGAGAAATACAATATTCTGGAGAAAACAAGCAAGTCTCACTTTGGAAGCATGCGAGGGGAGCTCATAGAAGCTTTAACGAGCAACTATACGGCGGGAATATTTTCGGGCCGTATAGTTCCCGCCGTATAGTTGCCTCCGCCTCTGTCTTGTCAAAAGAACTTCTGTGAAGGGAAGGAGGGAAAAAACACAACACAGCAGCCGCCATACCATCCAGAAGGGAGAAAGAGGAGATCTAGAGAAGAAGGAGAAGACGTTCTTCATCTTGCTCCATGATCTTCGACCTCCTAGCCAATACACTCCCATAGCCACTACTTGTACTTGAGAGAGAGAGGGATCTCCACCTTGCAAGACTAGGGTTTGAGATTGTTTCTTCCCATCTTGAATTGTGTTGGATATTTTTTATTCTTATTGTGGATCTCCATGGTAATACAAAGATGAATTCCCTTTATTTGATTATATTGATGATCTGTTCTTCTCTCATGTGTGAGTAATCCCCTTGGGCGTGGGAGATGTAGGGGATTAGTGAGATGTGATGTGCCTTTATATATTTTCCATTAGTTTGTGATTAATTCTAATTACTATATTATGTGTGCTTGACTATCTCTGGGATGCCTAATGCTTGTTGTCCAATGAAGGGCCCAGGCAACATGATATTTTGTTCTGCATAGATAAGATCTTGTTCGCTAGTGGACCGGCGACCCTCGGGTGACACGGGGATATCAATGGAAAGCTAGTTGACTCAAGGATAACGAGTAACCGCTGTGCTTATTGCATTAGTCCGATCCAAGGAGATTAATCGCTAAGCGACTTGAAGGGTCTTAATCATTTAGTGTCTGACCATGGTTTTGGTAGCAGGCTAGTAGGATTATTGAAGTTGGGATGAAATCTACCAAGAGGAGTTCTAGCTAATTATGGGTTGTTCGCCTACACATATATCTATAAGATTATAATTGTTACATTTACCACTCGTCCACTTGGCACAGTCACTATCATCATGAACCGAATCTCTCCGCGTCTTCTTTCGTCATCTGCAAAAAACAACAAACAAGCAAAGTCGTTCTTTACTTTTATTCTTTACATTTCTGAAGTTTATATTTTAGTTCTATTTAAATCTATCGCATTTAATCAAAATTCCATTCTTATTTCAACACTTGCAGTCAATTCACTCGAAGACCTGTGACAACTTCGGGTGTGACGGAGACTTCATCAATAAACACTTAACTTTGGGCTCCTATGGGATCGATATCTGAACTTCGAAACTAGCTACAAACGATCTATGCTCTTGCAGACATGAGACGGCAACGCAGATCTCCATGCCGGCGAGCGGCGGCGCTCGCGCCACGCAGCTGCTTCGATGGCTGCGTGAGGTTGACGATGATGATAAGGCGGACAAAGGGGTATGCGGGCCTGGGCCGGTGCTAGGCTTTGGCACAGGGACGGAATGTGGATGTTGTTGCTCGCGAGTTGCAGATAACGTTGGAGTAATTGGGATGCGGCCTGGTTCTGCTAGTTGTCTCTTTTTCTCCTTCTTATTTTTATATTTTCTGTTTTCTTTTGCAATTCAAATTTCCTCAATGATTTAAATATTTAAAATTCATTAAATCAACAAGGGTTCTACATGGTTTAATGTGCCAATTGGTTTGGCATTCTCTTATTAGTATTTACACTAATCATGATTATATATAGGATTATTTTGTTAGAAAATATTAATTGAGGTTAAGGTTTTAGGGTGTTTTGGTTTACTATATATAAACCTTATAAATGATTTTCTTTTCACCATAAAAATTGTGATGGTAAAGATTTAAGATAGTTAATGTTTTCCATGAAATATATTCATACTTAGCCTCACATAAAGCAACTATGCAAATATATTACAAGGTATTAAACCCTGGGGTTTATAATATAGTGATTTAAATTCCAAGGTTCTTTAAATTGGTGACTTTTCCTATTCAAATTTTACTTGTATTGTAGTGTTTAGAATTACTATAGAGCAATCTTGGTAAAACATTAAGCATGAATAACAATCATTAATGGGTAAATGAAAATGTTCATTTACAAATAGCTATCTTTAGTTTGTAGAAGGTTTAGTTTTATGGTTCTCAAAGTTTGGAATTTCCTTTTATTCCAATTCCATTACAATTTCTTCATAACCATTCTACTCTTTTTCAAAGTAGGCATGGATCACTTCTTGAACTAGTTGTTTAGTACTTTCTTAAGTGTGATTAATGTTTTGATAGAAGTTTATTATATAATGGTGAATAACCATTATCATTCATGTGGCACAAGTGATCTCAATGCCCAGCAACATTTACTTAGGTTTTTTAATACCACACTTACTCGGGACCCTAGAGGATAAACTACCCTCAAGTTTATTAGTGAATGCTTCTAGGGATCAAGGTTTAAGGATCGATTCTGAATTTATAATCCTAAAAGATATCTCAACTCAGAGTGAGCTATAAAGATTACTTCTTAATGTGGTCTTGATGGTTCATGGGTCTAGGTTTATATTAGGGTTTAAGATCATAAAGTAAACAAGGCTTTCATCCATAAACACTCATCTGGTTCTCTAATTTTCTCTTGGAAACTTCATTTGTCCAAGAGATATTATTCAATGGTTACCTAGGAATAGGAAATGGTTCCACTATCAATTTGATTCTGGGGTTTTAGACAAAGAGGTAGACATGGTTCTGTTTATGGCTTGATGTGATCTTAATTTAAGGCTTACATGGAACTCCTATATTTATACTCCATTCAGCTTGGATTTAACTAAGGAATTCCTTTCCTAAATATAATCTATAAAGATCTCTCATCTACTTCACTAAGATCTATTTCTCCTAAATGAACTAGTCATCTGGCTCCACCATTTCCATCATCACATGATGACATGGTCATGTCACTTCAACAATATTCATTCTCCATTCTTACTCTAGTATGAAACTTCCATTTCTTAACTACCTCTAATGAATCCATCAATATAGCTATTTCTAACTCCATCTATTAACTACTTTTATATTCACCTTGCATTAGCTTCCAAGGCTTGCAAGATTACAATCCTCACTATCAAACAAGTGATACCAATTCTTTGGGATGGGTAGGGTGTTACTCTCATAATACAAGTTTGTTCTTGTATTAGCTTGGTTACACTACTATGCTTCCAACTACTCCATACAACTCATCAAATACTTCATCATACTCTAGCTTAACTTCTCATGATCAAGCTAGATGATCCATCTTATTAAGGTTTTGCCTAATTTGGTAAACTCATGAAACTTCTTCATCATCTAGTCATCTATTCTCAAGTAACTTGGGAATCATGACCACCATCCTTTGATAATACTAAGCTTAAGCTTCTAATTGTCTGATCAAGACATATCATCAACTAAGTAGTAGACTTGTACTAGTCTCTCTATAAGACTTATCTTGTTAAGGAAACTTACTTTAAGTTTATACCCACTTGGCTTAACAAGATTATTATTTGATACACTAATACTACTAAATTTCTCATGGCTCCTCAAGTACTAGTAACTCTTAGGTTTAGATACCTCTTCTAGTTAACTCATGAGTGATATAACTCCTCCAACATTAGATGGTTTGATCTCCACTAAGGATAACATTCCATTGATGATGGCGCACTCTACCATATCTAGTTCCTCCTCCTTATTAATTTACTTAAGGTCTTTGGAAGGTCAATATAATAGGTCAAAGCTAAGAGTCAACAAGTGCTAGGTCAAGAATTGATCACTCGACATTGATGATCAATTGATACTATGACTTGGTTATATAGGAATGTCATCACTTAATATGATATTAAGGGTATGTGCTGGATGGTCTTGGCTTGACTTCCTTTTCTACTCTATTTGTGATAAGAGTTAATGTTTAAGAACTACCATGATACCCATGGTAGGAATAACTATGGCAGGCAAGTGTATCAAGATTTAGTTATGGAGTTTCTTTACTTAAGTTATATACTTAGCTTGGTATTCATGGTTTATGTAGATAATACCTTGATATCATCTTTGAAATATTAAGTATTCACCTTGAGTTATTGTATGGAATACCATGTAATGATCTCTAGAAGATCAAATACTTGTTATTAAGTAGTGTGTTGTGGCTTAGTTTTATTACATTTGATCTACCCTTAGATCAAATTATATTACCCAAAGATAAGGTTTTAGCAAAGGTCATATTGAAACTTATCGCAGTCAACTTGATAATCTACTTGAGTTCCACCAAGTTAAGAGAAGCTTCAATCACTTTGACAAGTTTTATTTAAAAGCGAGAAAATTATCCAAATTTTCTATGCATGAATGCAAGGCACACACCTCATCTTAGCTTATTTCTAAGCTCTAACGCTGGGATGTTACACCCCTCCCCCCAAGAAACCCTACCCTGGACGCTCCAAAGCACACCACCCAACTTGCTTGCCACCAACATGTACCACCACTAAATTCCAAAAGACCAATGGCCTATTACAAATTAAAAATACTGTAAAAATAAATACTCCAAGCCTAGAATTGGTGACACCATTATTTACATCTATTTTTATCCCAGGGCTTGCTCCAGTACAATCCCTTTCCCAAATTTATTTTTAGCCCACTAATTAATTGATTGTGAGTCCTCCTAAGTCCATATCCAAACCGGTATACCCACGGATGTGTATACCTTATACCTCTTAGAGCAACCACAATATCTCCTTATAGAGCAGGAAATAGAACTTCGATCTAAACCCATCTAATCTACTTCATTCCCCAATTTCATTCAAGAGATTCTCGAGGAAAAGAATTTGGTTTTCACGGAGCTGAAACAATATGCTGATGGTTCTAGTAAACCAAAACTACCATTTTTTAGCTATTTGGCTCCCTTATTCCTTTTTTAACAAAAGAAGATTTAGTTACAATTGGAAATAAACTTTTTAGTATCTTCATCCATAGATCCTTTACTCATATTTTAAAAATAGAAATAATTACTCCAATGCAAAATTATGCTTCGCGACTCTGTAATCCTAATCTAAGTATCTCCCCTCGCTCACCTTTTCGCTCCGCTAGCGATTGTGGTCGCTGCCATCCCGATCCTCTCCCGTCGTCGGTGATCATGGTCGCTCGTGCGTCCTCGTCACCAGATCCGGGCGAAGGCGATCACCCGAATCGTCATCACGCCAAACTGTCTTGCCTACGCTGTCTAACTATCTTGCCTACCTGTCTGAATGTCTTGCCTACACTCAGGACTATCTTGTCTAGACTACCGGACTGTCCGGTACCTTGTTTGTAGCCACACCGGACAAGTTGTCGGACATGTATGGCTCCTTTGCACGTTCGTTCCCAAAAAGCCAGACATATCGCTCATACTTTGTCGAACTGTCCATCGCGTCAGTGTGCCGCCGCGTTGCCGTCAACCTGCCGTCACACACCTATAAGGCCATGCCGAGGGTCGTGCCGACTAGCACCACCTCGGGTGCCTCATGGCTGGCAAACACCGCCACCGCGCGTCGGCCACAACCGCCACCGCCTTGGTATACACACGGCTAGGCCTTGATTGGTTCAAAGGAATCTCACAAAAAAATTGGAGGATTTAATTCCTCAGAAAATTTTCCTATAAATGTTCATAAGATTTGAAGCCATGGGAATTTTTCCTATGGTCTACTCTGCATGAAATTCCATAGTCATTTGTATGGTAGGTCCAACATCATGAAAAATTTCTTTGTTTTTATGACAACTATGACAAACACACGATCCTTCACAACAATTCTTTTGTTTTCATGCGATGCAACCAAGCAACATGCAATACAAATTCCAGTGTTTTTAGATCGTGTTTGACACAGAGGATTTTGAAAGGAAATTTACAGGATTCTTACCCATAGGAATTTTTTACTATACATGCCATTTTGATTCAAAGGATTGAACACTCCAAAATTTTGTGGATTGCTTTCGTATACTACAATACCATAGGATTTTCAGTACGAGTTTAGACCTCTTGGGAAAAATTATGTGTCTATGACAACTATACCATGTACTTAATCTGTAAGTAAATTTCCTGCATTTTCAACTAAACGACTTCTGCAACTAATTACTGTTTTTTTTCTTTCCAAAAAAAATTACAGTGTTTTTATTTATGCATGATTTAACATTGGCCTGACATATTGTTTATATATTTTCCCTTTTTCCCGTGCTTTTAAAATCCTTTAAATCAAACATGCCCTCAATTTCTGCCATGATATTCTAATCTAGCGGTTTTTCTATTCCTACGGTTCGTGGCAGGGTGATTTTCATAAAACACAAAGATTGTGGATCCGTTGACCAGTTCGATCGGTGCGTTGGATACGTTCTCAGACGTGCTATTCCAAAGGATGTGGAATTCGACCACGGCTTCCCGAAGTAACTTTCAATGATGCACCCTCTGTTCAAAGCAATGAATAAATTAGCCATCAAAGTCAGTCAGCCACCAGAAGAAAGAAGAAGATACCAACTTCTTAACGTGACCGGGCGCGATAAATTTAGATCGTGACCTGTATTAGTGTGTGCCGTACAAGCGGTCACCAGCTGGGGAAGAACCAGACATACGGCTGGTCATTTTTGCAGTGATAACGCGGCGGTCGTATCAATCAAGACGTCGTGCTATCAACTGCCCCTGTCACCAGCTAGCCATCTGAACGGTTGCGCTAGGAGTTTTGCCATCAAGCTGCTGCTAGGAACGTACGGGTACAGCTCATGTCAAGTGGCGTTTTCAGGTCTGAAATCTCGAGGAGCATATCACATGGTGGCAGGAGAGAGCCTGCTGAATAATTCGGCAGGGGGTCGCGTACGGATGCTCTGGTGATGGGGTTGACATTTACAATTGTCAAGTGGCGTTTTCAGTACCGTAGAGAAATTCCAAGGAGGAGTGTATCGCATATTCACATGGTGGCAGGGGATGAATCTGTTGAATAATTCGGAATGGCCGCGTACAGAAATCTTGCAGGATGTTCTGTTGAGGGACCGATGGTGGCACACTGGCAGAATAGTTGGCAGCGGAGAGGATGGACATGTCAAGGGGTGGAGGCACGATGACCTGCTATGAGATGGAAGGCACGATAAGTTGGGAGGAAGGACACAAGAAACAAAGAGAAAGCGGATACATGAGCGAGCAACCTAGACAATCGATCGTCCGGGTGATAACCAGATTTTTCCATTGCGAGAAGGGAACAATGGAAACTACACACTCATCCTTACATTTTTTTAAAAAAAAAGGAGAGCCGTCCCAGAAGGGGATAGAAGCCATACATTAAAATAAAACGGTGGAGTTACAGATTTTCACCCAGGACCTTAGAAAATAAAGAAATACAAACATGCCCATACGCTTTACAAAAAGAACCCTACAACTAATCAGAAGAAAGGAATCGGGTCCTTCTTCCAAACCGCTCCTGCAACAATTAGACCTCTCACTGGAGGTTGAAGAAACGCCGGATCTCACCGGCAAGCTTGATGGCTCTGATTTGGATCTGCAGAAAAGGTTGGCTTCACAACTCCAAGGCAGATCGCCTCTGCTACTCGTCGAAGGTCCTCTACAACCTGATGCAACCTCAGCACATGGGCGGAGCAGACCCAACTTAGAGCAACAACAACGAGCAACCAGAATCCGTCCCTGCCGCACGAAGATACCAAGCTCTCTCCTCAGAGCTCCTGCCTGAGATGTGGAGGAGAAGCCAAAGAAAATGCAGCAGCAACGAACTCGAGATCTTTGTACCTTCCCCACGTAGCAGAGGGCGACACGGAGTGGAGACCCTCCCCCTCGCCTCCACGGCCGGTCGGGAGAGACTCTAACACTGCACGCGCCACACCGCAACACCTCTCCTCCTCGCCACCTCGGCCGGCCAGGAGAGGCATCACCGCATCCGAACTCGGCAACTGAAGACGGCACCAAGGCCCAAAAGCCCCTTTATTTGAGGAGGAAGCAACCGCTTGTCTCTGCGCCCAGGCTCCGACCGCCGGAGCTCCGCGTTGAGGAAGAAAGGCCACCGCCAGTTGCAGGTCTCGGGCAAGAGAACCAACAACCACCTCACGGCATAAAGCCAAACTAAGGCAAAGAGCCAACATCTAGCTACCATAAGACTACTAAAACCTACAGCTACTCCGGCGCCGCTCCTTCGCTAAGTCCGGCCGGCTATTCTGGCAGGAGAGGCTCGGAAACGGCCCGGGAAAAGAGCGGCGGCGGGAAAGCGAAGGGGAATTGAAAGAGGATAAGGTTGGACAGGAGGAAGAGAGCGGTTTTTGCACGATTACTGTTCCACTCATCCTTACATAACGTTGACATAATGCAGCGACTACCAGAGAGGGCATGCGCGAGACCCAGAATAAAACCGTCATTCACCGTCCGACGAGAATCTAACGAAAATTATGGAAGGAGAAAGAATTTGGGAGCTGCTATATACCACCTTTAGCGGTACCTACCGCCGTGCAACGCACCTCCCGTAACCTGCAACGGTCTGATGGGCCGACCCATGTGAAGTACTCTTATTTTCGTTTCTCTTTCTCCTTTTCCACTTGTTTCTATTTGTGTTTTTTCATTTCTTTTTTATTTTTAAAAACGATGTTTTAGATAATTAATTAACATATTTGTTTACAAAAAATTATGAACAATTATCAAAAGGCATGAATAATATTTTAAAGCATGAATATTTTTCTGAAAGCTCGTGAACATTTTTCAAAAAACACGAATATCTCTGGAAATTCATGAACATTTTCAAAAACATAAACAATGTTACCAAAACCATGGACAATTTTTAAAAAAATATAATGTCTTTCGAAATTATGAACATTTTCCAAAAATTATGAAAAATTTGAACGACACCCCTCAATGGTCGCCCCCTCAATGTTTTAAGCCCATAGCTACTAGTGTATATGTGCTAATGGCCGCAGGTAATGATTGTCAGTTAGTATTAAATAGTTCGAATTAGTACTCCCTCCAATCCATATTAGTTGACTCACATTGCCTAGATTTGGATGTACTCCCTCCGACCCATATTAGTTAATATGGACAGGAGGGAGTATACCGACCAGCCCAACTAGCCAAGAAAACAGCTCATCTGCTCGTGTTATGTGAGGTATAAGGACATCATCAGCGGCATGACCCAACTGGTTCGGGCCGGTCTGAAACGGTACGCGCGAACGGTGGATAGGGCACACACGCTCCAGCGACGCGATCCATACTATTGACGCGTCCGGCAAGACCCTTCTGTCCACCAAATTTGAGATGCGGTTGCGTCGGAGCGGATGGGCAGCAAACCACGCGTGCATCCTCCTGTGCTCGCACCAGGGCCACCTAGCAGCGACCCAAGGACCTCTTACTAGGATTGCGACTTTGCTATCAACTTCCTCCTCCTGCATTATTCTAAATGGTATTTACGGCTCCCCTATGTTGCATGGTCGTGGCCTTAGGCAAGGCAAGCCGCTCTCTCCGCTTCTCCCTCGCTATCGACCCTATCTCACAACTTTTGGACCCTGCAACTAGTCATGGCCTTCTTCACAAGCTCCATGGTAGGAGGGTTGTTTCACGTACTTCTCTCTACACGGACGGCGCGATGGTTTTTGTTGCCCCTATAAATTAGGATATTCAAAACCTGGCAACTATCTTTGGTGGGTTCGGTGAGGTCACCGGTCTTTGCACTAACTTCCAGAAGATCTCTGTTGTTCCTATTCGATGTAGCCATTTCAACCTTGACGAGATTCTTGATGTCATTCCCGCTTCTAGGACTTCCCTTCCTACGATATACCCTGGTCTTCCACTACAAAAATACCGCTCCATACCCGACGGATTTTTGGAGCGGCACAAGAGAAAAGTACCTGCAAAAGTTGGATGCACGGGGGATGAGGGTTCACAATAGCTATCGAGGGTGGCACAACTAATTCATCATGGTATTACCGATACCGACACTAAATTGTGACGCGGTAGGTGGTAGGCAAGTGCGGCGTTGTTTATTGTCATGGTTGACTAGGCGTAGGCACATTCGCTCGCGCCATGGATTATATGCGACCTACACAATGGGACTGTCTAGGCTGGCAGGTAGTCCCACTGAATGCTGAGTCCCACCACGGAAGGCAAGAGTCGACCATGTGGTTATAAAGTATCTCTTCTGTACTCTTCACCGTATCCTCACTCCTATCCTCACTTATCTTCTATCTTCACCCTCTCTTTGCACGAAAGATTCAGCCGGTGGCAGGGCGAATCCGACGAGAGGTATGCGGCGCGCTACAGATATCGACTGTGAGATGGACGTAAGCTTATTTTTCTGGATTTTAATTTTGACTTAGACCGATATTTGGGCTTTCTTTCACATTTGGAGGAAAATCTTGTTTCTTCACATTTCATCACTCATCCCGTAGATCCTGTTTGGATTACCTCCTGATGCTATAACTGACGACCTACAATGGAATGGAGTTGAGACGGCTACATAACTTCTGTGCATGTGCGGCCTTCCACCGGGTCACAGAGTTATGTATGACCATCGAAGGACCCATGACACCGGCTGCATGTTCCTTGAATTCGGTCAGGAGGTTCCTAACTGCACTGCCATTGTATGGGATGATCTGGAGCACAAGTCTATGCAGCTTCGGTAGACGTTGTCTCTAGAATCGAGTTAAACATAAGGAAGCGATGTGCGAGCAACAGAAGGTGTTCCAAATTGAGGAAATGAACACCAAAGCTCAACAAGAGGCGGACAAGTTTCTCCGCGAGCAGAAGGAGGAATGCCATGAGCTCTCCTACGAGATGCTCGACGTAATTATTAGAATGAGACAGATAGTTCAAACCGATGATGTGAAGGACATGTTGGATGATGATGCAGAATCTGTAACCTCCATTGAATCTATTGAGGAGGATTAGTTTGAACATGTTTTTTGTAATTGAGTAGTAATTTGTGTGTTGTTTTTTGATATGTATTGTATAATTATTATCTAAGTATAAATAGTTTATTTCTCTTTGTTATTATTGTATCCCTATCTTGTTTAATGGGCTAGAACGACCAAGTCCACCAAGTTTTAGTTCTCAACCTTATCCAAAAGAAATCACATAGCTTCAGATCTCACTATCACTCTCCACCTCTAGATCTTAGTTTCACCCATCACCTCTCCGGCAACTTCGACCGCGGCTGCGCGAACCTCTCCCGTGCCCTCGGCCGCGGTTCCGCGAACCGCTCTGACGCCCTCCCTGATACCTACCGTTGATCTGAATGGTATCTGTATGTTAGGAGTTTTTGTTCTAAGAGAATAAGGTAGTGTTGTTGGACTCTATATGTTAGGAATGTCTAATGCGGAGAACAATCGTGACAAGGGAATTAACTCTTATCTAGTCATACCCTCTACCATGGGAGGTATAGTGGTGAGACTAGATCAATAACATGCATGTATATATGTGTCTGAAATAATATAAGTTCATTTCGTGATCTGATGCCCGAGTTGTAGATAAGAACAACCTTTGTTATAGGTTTGGCAATTCTGTCTACATGACTAGATTAAGAAGGAGAAACATGAGGAGGATAGTCAGAAGATACAAGCCATCAATCCCTTACTACATCTGTAGCATGAACAAGAACAACATCTTCAAAGGAAATATGATAGCTTTCTTACCACAACCAGTAGTTGTTTCTTTCTTCCTATTGATGTTCGTACTTACCACAACCATAATTGTTTCTTCCTCCATATGTATTACTTTTCATGCCCTTTTGCCCGCATCTTTCTCCTTCCTCACATTCATCCAGCCGCTGAATATCTCCAAAGATGATGCCCCCAAAAGGGTGACGACGAAGACATCGCCATTATACGATCCCCGAGGCCCCCACGATGCCTCCAATGAGGGCTACTACGTGCACTAGCGCCGCCGTCAATGGTGGCCTCCCCAAATCTAAGGTCCCCCCCCCGAAAATAATGGAGCAAGGGATGCCCCCACCTTCGCCTCCAATGAGGAAAACGACACCATCAGGCGCCACCGTCGATGTTGGCATCCTCTGTAACACCCTCGCCTGAGAAGGCCGAGTTCCTGTGCATAGTGCCCATCCCTGGATCGGTTCACTAGCACACACAGTACATATGAATACCAAATAATATAAAATTGCATCATTATTACATCGAATGATCCATAATTGTAATTATTACATAGTGCTTAGCTCAAAGCTAGCTCAAAACATCAAGTAGCATACGGAAGCATAGACAAATAGTAGGGTCCATCTTTAATTGTGCCATAGGCGAACAACTGTTGAGTGGAGTACCGTGACCTATTTCGATCATTCAGAATCAGTATAACCTTTAACATAAAACGTAGCAGCCCGAAGGGTCAATACATGGAATATATGGCAAGTAGAGATAAGTAAGGAGACAAGTATTCCTAGCATCTACATGCTTAGTTAGCCAAGTGGAGCTTTGGCTAGCTTGCATTTTCAAAAGCAATTGTCCTACTTTCATAATCAGTTTTAGATTTTCTTTGAAAAGATCCCAATTAAGTTAACCCATCATCATTAAAAAAATTAGGAAATTAGAATGAACGAGAAACATGTCATGAACCTCAATATTAAGCAACTCAATTGTCCATAACCGGGGACACGGTTAAGTATTTGATTAGACACCCTACAGGGGTTTATACACTTTACCCATGAGACCTGAATAGCCCAGCTCGTACCATAACACTCATATTGTGTTATGATAGGGAGAAGTCCAAGACGAGACAAGTCAGGAAGTAGCTCCCCAAACCCGACACACACGATACCAACCTACCAAAATTCTACATCTCTGGCTACGTGGGTTCGAGTCGCCACAACCTACTAAGTCCAGCCAACCCCCCATTTCATTATTGGCACATGGTTGTACATGTAAGCTACTAAATAAAGAAGCCAATCGTTTTCTCTAGATACCTGGGTGCCTTTCCGCATTGATACCACCAAAAAAATTCAATCCCATCACACTCAGGAGATTCATTGATTATGTTGTTTTAATTTTTGCAAACCAGCACTTCATAAACACTTTCAAATGATGTAACCCAGCCCTCGTCCATCATAGCATGGCTAAGCACATCTACCAATGGTGGCTCAACTACAGGAGATTCCTACCACATAGTATAGGACATAGCATAACACTGGTAGATCCTATTCATGCATCTACAAAATACACAACATGTGCAAGGAAAGTAGTAGGACAATAATATGAACAAAATAGCATCTACTTGCCTTGGCTGCGTTTGTCGAACAAACAATCCTCACACGAACAAGCGTTGCACTCGTCTCAATCTACACGGTACAATTGCAACACATAAACAATCCATACACAATCATAACAAGTGCACAAATGCATGCATGACAAGTTAAACAAGGATTCAGTAGTGATTGTATGTTCTCTGATCATTGTGACTATTGATGACATGCATGGAAAACCTTTGATGCATTAAAACCTTTGACATGAATTGTTATTCCAATTAATAGGCCGTTTGGCAAAATATTAAGCCTCTGTTGTAAAAAGCATTGTTAAATCCTCACAAAACTACTACTGGATAGGTAACATGATTTAGAGCCAAGGGAAACTGGAATTACGCCAAAGGACTTACAGATCTTTTTAATTAATAAAAGTACTACATAATGCATTTTAATATACTTAAAATCATATGTACTGTGAACCTATGATTTTATTTCAGAATACGATTCTACTCATTCTTGTGATTATAGGGACATGTCATTTGTATTTTTCTAATCAGTTGTTTATTTTCTATGAATTTATTACTCCAAAAAGGATATTAAACCATTTAACTAATCACGACAAATACTTACTATAATTACCAGATCCAATTACATATTAATAATCTACATAAAATTTTGAATCCAAGGGTATCTTATTTGCTAGTTTTGGATATGTAGATATTTTCCTATGAATCTTTGAAGTTAAATACAGTTTCTACAAATTTATTCAATTTCTGGAAAATACGGGGAATATTCTTGGGGAATATTCCGCTGACTGTGCGGTCAAAGATTACGTGGCGCTGACTAGGCATTTGACCGGTCAGTGGACCCACTGCACGGTCAACACGCGATCCAGACCGTCAATTGCCGATCCGACGGCTGTCGCGAAGTGTGCTTGATGCTCACCGACGGTTGATGTGGGCGGCGGCAGTGCGGCTCAGGCGACGACGGGGGAGGCGTCTCCGGTGGTCATCGGCATTGGTGACAAGTTCGACAAGGTGCAGCGGTGTTCGGAGGTCACGGGGGTGGTCTTGGCGCGGTGCGGCTTCCCTGAGCGGCAGCTTTGGTCGGATGGAGCGGTGCGCCTCCAGTGGTGCTCCGACGACATCCCCTGGGCTCCATGGAGCTCTGCGCGGAAGAGAACCGGATCAAAATGATGCGAAGCGAAGGGGCGGGGATCATGGATAGAAAAGGAGGGATCAGGGTGGTTGGACGGCATCGTGGTCGACCTTGACTTCAAAGTCCAAGGCGGACACGGCAGAGGAAGTTCGGCGACGATTTCTGGCGGCCTGGCAGTGTGATTTTAGGGTTTTAGAGAGGGGGAAAGTGCGGCGACCAAGGATTATATAGGAGAGGTAGCGGGCGCGCGAGGGATAAACGGAATCTGGCGGATTCCGCAGAAATTGGCACGGTGGTTTGAGCCAGCCTCGGAGACGCGATGGTCGTTGTCTCCGTGTCGCGAGGGAGACGACTGACGGGTGGGCCCCGCATGTCAGCCGCAGAGAGAGGGGAAGCGTGGCAGGGCTGATTGCTGGCTTGCTAGCTGGGCTGCTAGTTCCTGCTGCGCTACCCTGCGCCGCGCGCTGCTCGCTTCGCTGGCGCGTGGGCAGTAGCTAGGCTGGGGCTGGGCCGGTGCTCTGCCGGGTAGGGTAGGTTAGTTATTATTATTATTCTTTTGTTTTTATTCTTTTTCTATTTGTTATTTTCTTTATATATTTTTCATATAACCTCCAAATGAGATTATTTTTATTTCTGAATTTTTCTAAAATTCTGTAGATCAACATAGGATCATTTTTATAATATTTTCACTAGTTTTCTATTAGCGGATTTATAAATCCTTGTAAATTTCATTTTTTTCATAACTTTATGTGTTTTTATTTATTCCATAATAGCTCCAAATGAGCTCAGTTTTGGTTCTAAAATTTTGTATTATTCAGTAGGTCATTTTAGGATCAGTTTGTAGTATTTTCTATTAATCAATTATATTGGATTTATAAAATCCTTAGTTGATCTCTTGGGAGCCTTTTGACAATTCAAACTTTGGTTGTTAAAATAGAGTTTTGGAAATAATTTTTTGCATGAATGCAAATAATGCCATGTCAATGCAATGCAAATGCAATTTTTTTCTAGTCCCAAATTTCTAAAAACTTGAGATGTGACAGACTAACCCCCTTAAGATGAATCTCGTCCCGAGATTCGAAGTGGCTAGCAAGGTTTAGGTGGTGTTATTGAGGCTAACCCCCTTAAGAGAATTGAGCTTGGTATCTCCAATAGAACCATTGAGCTATAACTGATTCTTCTTCTTTCTGAGATTGTGAATCCAATGTAGATAAGCTAGTGGGAAATTTGTGTGCTACCAATCTCCAAGTTTTAATGGTGGCATATTGTACTAGCTAGCAATTCTTCTCCAATAAATTCACTTTAACAGATCCTCTAAGTAACTCCATATGTAATTATTCTTATCCATGAATGCCTTAATATGGATGAACATGGTGCACCAATATTGAAAAATTACGAGTGCGATGCATGAATTAACCCGGAATTTACTAGTCACGAAGCCTGGCTTGTTGGATGCTTTTACCATGTTCACATGGTTCACAATTGCCTTTGGGGTTGAATCTGGCTTGTCTCCAGCTTCAATCCTCCTCTCCGGGCAGTTATCAGCATAGTGTCCCTTCTGGTTGCACTTGAAATACGTAACTTGGTTGATATCCTTCTTCTGATAGTTGTGGTTATGACCATTGTTGCCTCCAGAATTATGGCCATTTCCTCCTCCATGGTGTTGATGTCCATTGCCACCGTTGTGGTTGTGTCCATTGCCTCCATTCTTGTGGTGTCCAGAGTCTCCATCATAAGAAGTGCGAGCATGGTGGTGTGATCCTGAGTGGTGATTGCTATGCTTCCTTTTGCGTCTCTCCACCTGCTGATGTTTCCCTTCCAAGATTCTAGCCTTGTCCATTAGTTCCTGAAATGTCGGGCAATAAACCACAGACAGATGCAGTGAGAGATCATCACTGAGACCATCCAGGAACCACTCTCTCCTCTTGGCATCAGTGTCCACATCCTCAGGGGCATAGCGGGACAAGTTGTTGAATTCCTCTATGTAGTCCGCCATAGTGCGGTTGGTTTGGCGCAGGTTGCAGAATTCCTTCCTCTTCAGGCTCATGGTCCCATCAGAGACGTGGTTGGTCCTAAATCCTTCCTCAAACATGGCGCAAGTAACCGTGTCCAGCAGGTGGGTTATCTGGAAAGCATCCCACCAAGAAGCAGCTAATCCTTCCAATGAGTGAGCAGCAAACCTCACTTTTCCAGCGTCAGTGCAACCAATGGTCACCAAGTCCTTGTTCACAGAGCGAAGCCAGTCGAGAGAAATCATAGGTTCAGGTGCAGTAGAGAACTTAGCTGGCCCTAGTCTCAGAAATCTAGTGAGAACATCTCCTTAGGGCTGATTGTTCTCGTTGTTGTTGTTGTTATTATTGTTCTGATTTGCCATGAATTGTATCATCACCTAGGTTAAATGTGCCTATGCTACAATAAGCTGAGTGATCTCATAGGGCTCGCGACAGGGAGGCATCTGTTGGGACAACATAGATGAGTTATAGATAGAAAGACTAGAGAAGTATTACTACCCATAACTATATGAAGCAAACAATAAGCACACAAGCAAATAATCACCACAAACAACACTCAAGCCAAAATAGTTTTGTTTATATTTCAGAAGTTTTGTTTTAGTGGCATACCATCCACAAAATAGTTTTCATTTGATTAGAATTCGTTTGGGGGTGAACCTACAATCTCAAAAGCAATGGACAGAATCTGTCCTGAAACTACAGCAGTGTTCACGAATTTTTCTGGGCACCTTATGCTCTTCAATAATTTTAGCCAATTTTTTTCTCATACTAAAGCAAATTACGAACCAGGTCCTAAAATATGAGATTAATCCTAGCTACTAGTAAGAAATTAAAAATCACGCGGTATAACAGGTCAGGCAGAAAACTACAACGAAATTATCACAAATTTTTAATTAAAATTTTCATTAATGCATTATGAAATTCATCAAAAATATTCTAGAACTTTAAGGTATTAAATTACACAACTTAAACATAATAAACCGACTATCACACAAGTCCTTGCAACGATCGATTGCCAGATCTAAACGAAATCCTATTAAAACTATATAGTGGTCATCATTTAACTATTGTTTATCTTGCGCTTCCTCGCACAAGTGTTCATCCTCAAGTTTGAACAAGATGAGATTAGAAAAGAAAGATCAAGGATTACAAGAATCTAATAAGTACAAAATTATAAGTTCATCCATAGCGAGAGCCTTCCTTCTATATTTTAAAAGAAAAGAGTATGGGAATTGAAGTGACAAGAAGATACTAGAAAGAATTATAAGATGAGAATAGATAGAATAAAATAGTCTTTATAATTCATATAACTTTCCTATTGCAATCCTAGGTCACGATCCTATAGTCAACACACTGCTCTGATACCATCCTGTAACACCCTCGCCTGATAAGGCTGAGTTCCTGTGTATATTTCCAATCCCTGGATCGGTTCTCTGGCACACACAATACAGATGAATACCGAAGAATATAATAGTGCATCATTATTACATCGAATGATCCAGAATTGTAATTATTACATAGTGCTTAGCTCAAAGCTAGCTCAAACCATCAAGTAGCATACGGAAGCATAAACAAATAGTAGGCTTCATCTTCAATTGTGCCACAGGCGAACAACTGTTGAGTGGAGTACCGCGACCTATTTTGATCACTTAGAATCGGTATAACCTACAACATAAAACATAGTAGCCCCGAAGGGTTAATACATGGAATGTATGGCAAGTAGAGATAAGTAAGGAGACAAGTATTCCTAGCATCTACATGCTTATTTGGCCAAGTGGGGCTTTGGCTAGCTTGCATTTTCAAAAGCATTTGTCCTACTTTCATAATTAGTTCTACATTTTCTTTGAAAAGATCCCAATTAAGTTAACCCATCATCATTAAAATAATTAGGAAATTAGAATGAACGAGAAACATGTCATGAACCTCAATATTAAGCAACTCAATTGTCCATAACCGGGGACACGGCTAAGTACTTAGATTAGACACCCTGTAGGGGTTTGTACACTTTACCCATGAGACCTGAACAACCCAGCTCGTACCATAACACTCATATTGTGTTATGATAGGGAGAAGTCCAAGATGAGACAATTCGAGAAGTAGATCCCTAAACCCGACACGCACCATACCAACCTACCAAAATTCTATATCTCTGGCTACGTGGGTTCGAGTCGCCACAACCTACTAAGTCCAGCCAACCGCCCATTTCATTATTGGCACATGATTGTACACGTAAGCTACTAAAGAAAGAAGCCAATCATTTTCTCTAGATACCTAGGTGCCTTTCCGCATTGATACCACGAAAAAATGTCAATCCCATCACACTCAGGAGATTCATTGATTATGTTATTTTAGTTTTCGCAAACCAGCACTTCATAAACACTTTCAAATGATATAACCCAGCCCTCGTCTATCATAGCACGGCTAAGCACATCTACCAACGGTGGCTCAACTACAGAAGATTCCTACCACATAGTATATGACATATCATAGCAGTAGTAGATCCTATTCATGCATCTACAAAATACACAACATATACAAGGAAAGTAGTAGGACAATAACATGAACAAAATAGCATCTTCTTGCCTTGGCCGTGGTTGTCAAACGAACAATCCTCACACGAGCAAGCGTTACACTCGTCACAATCTACAGGGTACAATTGCAACACATAAACAATCATAGCAAGTGCACAAATGCATGCATGGCAAGTTAAACAAGGATTCAGTACTGATTGTATGTTCTCTGATCATTGTGACTATTGATGACATGCATGGAAAACCTTTGATGCATTAAAACCATTTGATATGAATTGTTATTTCAATTAATCGGCCGATTGGCAAAATATTAAGCCTCTATCGTAAACATCATTGTTAAATCCTGACAATGGATAGGTAACATGATTTAGAGCCAAGGGCAATTGGAATCACACCAAAAGGACTTACAGATCTTTTTAATTAACTAAAATACTACAGAATGCATTTTAATATAATTAAAATCATATGTACTGTAAACCTACGATTTTATTTCAGAATAAGGTTCTACTCATTCTTGTGATTACACGGACATGTCATTTGTATTTTTCTGATTAGTAGTTTATTTTCTATGAATTTATTACTCCAAAAAGGATATTAACCCATTTAACTAATCACGACAAATACTTACTATAATTATCAGATCCAATTACATATTAATAATCTACATATAATTGTGAATCCAAGGGTATCTTATTTGCTATTTTTGGATCTATAGATATTTTCCTATGAATTTTTGAAGTTAAATACATTTTCTGCAAATTTATTTAATTTTTGGAAAATACGGGGGAATATTCCCGCTGACTATGCGGTCAAAGATGACGTGGCGTTGACTGGGCATTTGACCGGTTAGTGGACCCACTGCACGGTCAACAAGTGATCCAGACTGTCAATTGCCGATCTGACGGCTGTCGTGAAGTGCGCTTGATGCTTGCTGACTCATGTAATAACGAGCTTGTTGGGGAACCCAAGAGGAAGGTATAATGAGCACAATAGTAAGTTTTCCTCAGTTATGAAACCAAGGTTATCGAACCAGTAGGAGCAAGGAAACACCTCCAAGGTGTTGTTGCCAACTTGGAATCCTGCACAACAGAACCACAGAACTTTGCCCCCAACTTATACCGAGGTTGTCAATCTCGCCGGTTTTGCTGAAAACAAAAGATTAAACGTATTGTGTGGAAGAAAGTAAAAGCTTGCAGAAAGTAAATAGAAAACAGTAAACAATTGTAGATTGATGATAAAAGAAAGAACCGGGGTCCATAGTTCAGTAGTGGTGGTTCTCCTTAAGATAGATAACATGCTGGGTGAACAAATTATAGCGGGGCAATTGACAAACATCGACAAAGCATACATGCATATACTAATCATCTTGACTCCTTTGAGATTCGATTGGGCATTACAACATTATACATAGACCGTAATCCAACTGCATCTATGACTAATAATCCACCTTCAGGTTATCATCCGAACCCCCTCCAGTATTAAGTTGCAAGCAACAGATAATTGCATTACGCATTGCGTGTAAAGTAAACAATACGATTGTTCTATGAACAAAGGATTGTTGTTTTCTCCCTAGTAGCAACAGCACATCTAGTATCTTAGAGATTTCTGTCACTTCCCCAGATTACTAGAGACATGAAGCCACTATCGAGCATAAATACTAACTCTTGAAGTTGCTAGCATCTACTTGGCCAAGATAGCTACTAACAACGGAAATCATGCAAGATCACAAATAACAAAGACATGATAGAATCAATAATCAATCTGAAATAGCATCTCGATATCCATCGGATCCCCGCAAACACAACATGTAGGATTACAAATAGATGATCTTGATCATGAATGGAGATCACAAGATCTAAACATGATAGCACAAAGGAGAAGAACCAGCCATCTAGCTACTACATGGACCCGCAGTCCAAGGATGAATGATACATTGCAACTGTATCTATAATTGTTGATGTTCGATGCTTGGTTTTATCCACTTTCTTGTGTTTTGTCCACACTTTGGAGTACTTTTCATATAATTTCTTGGACTAGCCTATTAATAAGAGCCACAGTGCCAGCTGCCTGTTTTCTGCTGTTTTTGGTTCCAGGAAAGTCAGAAAATGAATATTCTTGGAATTGGACTGGACAAAAGCCAAAGTGCCTATTTTTCCACAAGTCATGAGATGCCAAAATACGAGATGGAGAAGGGCTGGGGGCCGGCCAGACTACCTGGCCACGCGGCCAGGCCTGGCCCACGCCAGGGGGTGGTCTGGCCGACCCCAGCACCCCCTCGGCCTCCCCTTCTGCCTATAAGATGCCCTCAGGACGAAAACCCTAAGTACCTGATCAAAAATCCACGAAAGAGTCTGTAGCCGCCGTCATCTCCATCCCTAGACCGGGAGGGATCTGAAGCTCTTCCCGGCACCCTGCCGGAGAGGGGAATTCACCCTGGAGGCCTTCTTCATCATCATGCAAGCCTCCGGTGTGATGCGTGAGTAGTTCATCCTTGGACTACGGATCCATGTAGTAGCTAGATGGCTGGTTCTCCTCCTTTGTGCTTTCATGTCTAGATCTTGTGAGCTCCGTTCATGATCAAGATCATCTATTTGTAATTATGCATGTTGTGTTTGTGGGGATCCGATGGATATTGAGATGCTATTTCAGATTGATTATTGATTCTATCATGTCTTTGTTATTTGTGATCTTGCATGCTTTTCGTTGTTAGTAGCTATCTTGGCCAAAGTAGATGCTAGCAACTCCAAGAGTTAGTATTTATGCTCGATAGTGGGTTCATGCCTCTGGTAATCTGGGGAAGTGACAGAAATCTCTAAGGTACTAGATGTGCTGTTGCTACTAGGGAGAAAACAACAATCCTTTGTTCATAGAACAACCGTATTGTTTACATTACACGCAATTCATAAAGCAATAATCTGTTGCTTGCAACTTAATACTTGAGGGGGTTCGGATGATAATCTGAAGGTGGATTATTAGTCATAGATGTAGTTGGATGACGGTCTATGTATAATGTTGTAATTCCCAATCAAGTCTCAAAGAATTCAAGATGATTAGTATATGCATGTATTACTTTCTCGATGTTTGTCAATTGCCCCGCTGTAATTTTTTCACCCAGCATGTTATCTATCAAGGAGAGCCACCTCTAATGAACTATGGATCCCGGTCCTTTTCTTTACATACAATCTATAAACTGTTACTGCTTTGTGTTTACTTTATGCAAACTATTACTTCTTTCCATTTGATACGTTTAATCCTTTGTTTTCAGCAAAACACGGTGACATTGACAACCTCATCGCAAGTTGGGGACAGAGTTCTGTGGTTGTGTTGTGCAGGTCTCCACGTTGCTATTAGCACCGGTAGTGTGCCCTGCCAAGGCTCAGCTAGCAACACCTTTGGGGTGTTTCCTTGCTCCTACTGGTTCGATTAAACCTTGGTTTCATAACTGAGGAAAACTTGCTGTTGTGCTCATCATACCTTCCTCTTGGGGTTCCCAACGAGCTCTACATCAATGAACTACTCACGCATCACACCGGAGGCTTGCATAGTGATGAAGAAGGCCTCCAGGGTGAATTTCACCTCCGGCAGGGTGCTGGGAAGAGCTTCAAATCCCTCCTGGTCTAGGGATGGAAATGATGGCAGCTACAGACTCTTTCGTGGAATTTTTGATCGGAGTACTTAGGGTTTCTGTATCGGAGGCATCTTATAGGCGAAAGGGGAGGCCGAGGGGGTTCCCTGGGTGGTCGCACCACCCCCTGGCACGGGCCAGGCCTGTCTGCACGGCCAGGTGGTGTGGGTGGCCCCTGGCCCCTCTCCGTATCGTATTCTGGCTCCATGGCCCGCTCGGTGAAAAACTGACTTTGGCTTTTGTCCCATCCAATTCCGAGAATATTCATTTTCTGACTTTCTTGGAACCAAAAATAGCAGAAAATAGGCAACTGGCACTATGGCATCTTGTTAATAGTTTAGTCCAAGAAAGTGTATAAAAAGTACTCCAAAGTTGGAAGAAAACATAAGAAAGTAGATAAAAACCAAGCATGGAACATCAAAAATTATGGATACGTTAGCAACGTATCAATATCCCCAAGCTTAACTCCTGCTCGTCCTCGAGTAGGTAAGTGATAAAAAGGAAGAATAATTTTTGAGGTGACATGCACCATCATAAACTTGATCAAAGTATTTGTAAAGCATTGATAGCTGGGATCATAGTACTTCAACATAGCATGAAAGATAAAGTTCTAACAATAAGACATAGCAACTATGTTGCAACATGAAAAGGCACAAACAAAAGATTCATGAATAACAATGCTTTGCAAGACGTTTGTTTGTTTGACATAAAGAAAACATAGCATAGTGGCATTCAGCTTGTCCCTCATAAAGTAGCAAACATAAATGCAAAGGACAGCTTCAAAGTTCATAAGGGTGACTAGATACAAGTAGTTTAAGAACAAGCAATATCAAAGTTATGCATCAATCAACAAGTCTTGGGACAATGCACATAGAACTAAGAATGGCTACTATGCTCTCAAAGTAGGTGCATAAAGATAGAAGGTGGAGACTCAACATAAAAGTAAAAGAAAGGCCTTCATAGAAGGAACTAGAGATTCAAGTTTCATAAAGAGCTTCCAAAAATTATGGTACTTATTAGCTTTCAGCTCTCATTGCCCCTATCATAAGCATCTTGAAGTGATTAAGGTTAAAGTGAACAAACTATGGAGTATATGCTTGACAAAGTATAAGTTGGAAATCTCATGTCTCTTGAATACGAGGATCGCTCCTCATGCTACTCAAGTTTAGTTACCGGTAAGTTCTTGTAATAGTAAGTACATGTGTATCATAGAGAACCGCCAACGGGGTACCCCTTGGCCGATGATACGGAAGAATCCCCGTATCAAAATGACAAGGCAAGCAGACAACAAGCATCTCAGCAATCTTCTTATTTACCATGGGAAAATGGTGTTTTTTCTCTCTTTCCTCTTTTCTCATTTTTTTTTCTTTTTCTCTTTTTTATATCTGACTCATTTTTTGTAAGAAGAATGCTTCATAGACAGCTCATTATGGTTACGCTGCAGGTTTCCACCATGACAGCATGGATTAGATCGGCGACCCAGGCGTTTCTCTAACACATACATAACTCCATGGACTTACAAGCTCCCCTTTCATTTCACACCGATGACATCCATAGACAAAAGAGCATGATATCAACTAGGTACAATGTACAAGTGCAATCTTGAAAGCGTTCCCCATGACAGCATGGTTCTGCTAATCCCCAACATATAAGTGCAAGCATATACAACATAGATGACACAATGGTTCAATTTTATTAAGGTCAAGAAAGTAAAGTGTGCCATCAAGTTCGTGAGAGCTTTAATCACTAATTTTCACATAACAAGTTTAATTTGGAAGGTAGATAAAAACATGAATATGCTTGTAATAGCAAGTGCTAATAGGTAGGTATGGTGGACTTTTTGGAATAACTTGGTTTTAGGAGTTGGATGCATGAGTGGAACTCATACTTGGTTATGGAGGCTAGCAAAAGACTGGGAGCGACCAACTAAGAGAGCAATAATGGCCATAATCATGCAGAGTGACAAACCATTATTAATTAAAGCATAAAGTGATATTACAAGTCGAAAACTAAAGGATCATCTAGGCTATGGTGACTTGGGATAGTCATAACATGGTGTGAGCATGCGCCAAGTCAACCCTAATAAAGCATCAAAGGAGAATACCACAATACTATGCTTTAATATGCTAAAACAACGCATGATTCTTCCAAGGCATATTAAGCAATCTCAATTGTTTATAACAATTCATGCTACAGCAAAGATCACTAAGAATAAAGCCAAAACAATATCAAGCATGGCATGACAAAGCATAGGCCATAGTCAAAAACAAGCTCTCTTTACCAC
This sequence comes from Avena eriantha, assembly GCA_910589775.1. Lineage (NCBI taxonomy): Eukaryota > Viridiplantae > Streptophyta > Magnoliopsida > Poales > Poaceae > Avena > Avena eriantha. Next base: position 42,033,092 of record OU342741.1, read on the forward strand.
TTAAGCATGAATTTTCCTACTCTTTTCCAATCCAAACCAAACTATTTGAAAACCAATGTATGAAAGAGGGGTTCCAACCAATTTATTCAAGCAAACGAAAATCAAAACCAAAACGAAAAAGAAGACGCTCCAAGAACAACACAACTGTGTATGAAACAATAAAAATAGAGTGTTTGAAAGAAACCTGGGATTTTTATTGATGAAGAAGGGATGCCTTGGGCATCCCCAAGCTTTGAATCTTGTACTTCTTGGGTATTTCTTGGGGTGACACGCATGGCATCCCCAAGCTTGATCTTTAGTCCATTCTTCATCTCATTACATCATTCGTTCCATACACCTGAAATTTTTCCTTCATACAAAATTTCACACAATCTTTATTAGCAACATTAGTGCACTCAAGATAATAAGTCTTTGGGTTCAGTTTCAACACCAATAAAACTTCCATTAAAACACAAGCTACTGTAGAACTTCCCTCAAAAAGCACAATTCCCCAAAAGAACTCAAAAAGGAACCAACAAGAAGCAAATGCAAATAATGGCAGAAATCTGTCAAAACAGACCAGCATGTAAAAACGAATTTTTTTCGAAGACCTTCTGTTGCTCAAATCAAGAAGTGTTGAACTAATGAAAGTTAGATAACAACCTGGGGCAGAAGCACAACAATTCACGCCTCAAACCGACGTATAGAGATTTTACACGAATTTTTACGGTGAAGAATAGAAATCTGTTTTGGGACAGCAACTTTCCCAATCATTACTTCTCTCTCATTAGAGGTTACTCTTGGCACAAAAATCAAATAAAAAGGATAAGGAGCAGTTATTACAGAAGTAATAACTTCCAAGACTCATCTAAAACTTTTGGGTTATCTCCCAATAAGTACTTTTCTTTAACGCCTTTAAGTTGGGCATAAGAAGCAAAAAAAAGAATCAAGTGTTCTCAAATGAAGAAGCATTAAAACCAAATTTCTTGCCCTTACCTCTCTTACTTTTATTCTTAACCTTGGGGAACATATGATTGTTCGGTGGAGAAGCAAAGTGCATGGTGCCCTTTCCCACATCTATTATTGCTCCAAGGAGCTTCAATAGGGATCTTCCAAGTGTAATTTGTCCTTTTCCTACACATTCAATAATAAGATAATCAGTAGAAACCATTTCCCTAGGATCTTTGTAAACACTCCTTCAGCTATTCCAATGGGTAATATTGTGGCATTACTAGCAAGAAATATTTCTTCTCCTCCTTCAGAAAGCCCCCAAAGATTCAAAGGTTCATAGATATCTTTGGGCATAAGACAAAATTTAGACATGATATCAGAGCAAGCATAAAAAGTTTCATTATTTATAACAATATTTACTGTGGGAAGCCATTTTGAGGGTTCATAATTTATTGGAACATAATCATGATGCTCTCTAAGCGTGTTATAGCAATCCTTTAAACTAGTAGTGCGGGTCTCAAGAGTGTTCCATCTAGAAAATATGTTTATAAAGGAAGAATCAGATTTGCTAGGCAAGTTGTAAGTAAAGACCAACTTCTTAATGGCATTAACAACATCATCGTCATTGCATTGGAGGAAATCTCCTCCAACTACAGCATCCAAAGCATATCTATGCAAAGAGCAATTCCAAGGTAAAAACTGCTAAGAAACAAGCTTTGAGTCATTTTAGGTTCAGTTTTTTCATGTAAATCAGAGATTCTAGACCAAGCTTCTTTGAAACTTTCTTCAATTCCTTGTTTGAAAGTGAAAATCATTTCCTCTGGTGACATAGTGATTGGAGAAAATCTAGACATAATGGCAACTTAAGATAAGAACTAATTTTTTTTGTGTTTTTAATAAAGAAAGCAAACTAGTACAACTATTTTTTGTGTGTTTTTGATAAAGAAACAAGCAAACAAAGCAAAACAAAACTAAGAAAAACAAAAACAACAAAGTAAAGAGATTGGTTATGAGGGACTCCCCTTGTGAAGATGTCCTTGACTCACCGGCAACGGCGCCAGAAAAATACTTGCTGAATCGTGTAATAACGAGCTCGTTGGGGAACCCCAAGAGGAAGGTATGGTGAACACAGCAGTAAGTTTCCCTCAGTTATGAAACCAAGGTTATCAAACCAGTAGGAACAAGGAAACACCTCCAAGGTGTTGTTGCCAACTTGGAATCTTGCACAACACAACCACACAACTTTGCCCCCAACTTACAATGAGGTTGTCAATCTCACTGGATTTGCTGAAAACAAAGGATTAAATGTATTGTGTGGAAGAAAGTAAAAGCTTGCAGAAAGTAAATAGAAAACAGTAAATAGTTGTAGATTGATGATAAAAGAAAGGCCGGGGTCCATAGTTCACTAGTGGTGGTTCTCCTTAAGATAAATAACATGCTGGGTGAACAAATTACAGCGGGGCAATTGACAAACATCGACAAAGCATACATGCATATACTAATCATCTTGACTCCGTTGAGATTCGATTGGGCATTACAACATTATACATAGACCATAATCCAACTGCATCTATGACTAATAATCCACATTCAGGTTATCATCTAAACCCCCTCCTGTATTAAGTTGCAAGCAACAGATAATTGCATTACGCATTGCGTGTAAAGTAAATAATACGATTGTTTTATGAACAAAGGATTGTTGTTTTCTCCCTAGTAGCAACAACACATCTAGTACCTTAGAGATTTCTGTCACTTCCCCAGATTACTAGAGACATGAACCCACTATCGAGCATAAATACTAACTCTTGGAGTTGCTAGCATCTACTTGGCCAAGATAGCTAATAACAACGGAAATCTGCAAGATCACAAATAACAAAGACATGATAGAATCAATAATCAATCTGAAATAGCATCTCAATATCCATCGGATCTTCGCAAACACAACATGTAGGATTACAAATAGATGATCTTGATCATGAATGGAGCTCACAAGATCTAAACATGATAGCACAAAGGAGAAGAACCAGCCATCTTGCTACTACATGGACCCGTAGTCTAAGGATGAACTACTCACGCATCACACTGGAGGCTTGCATGGTGATGAAGAAGGCCTCTAGGGTGAATTCTCTCTTCCGGCACAGGGTGCCGGGAAGAGTTTCAGATCCCTCCCGATCTAGGGATGGAGATGATGGCGGCTACAGACTCTTTTGTGGAATTTTTGATCGGGGGTACTTAGGGTTTCTGTATCGGAGGCATCTTATAGGTGAAAGGGGAGGACGAGGGGGTGCCCTGGGTGGCCGCACCACCCCCTGGCACGGGCCAGGCCTGGCTGCATGGCTAGGTGGTGTGGGCGGCCCCTGGCCCCTCTCCGTCTCGTATTCTGGCTCCATGCCCCCCTCGGTGAAAACTGACTTTGGCTTTTGTGACTTTCCTGGAACAAAAAATAGCAGAAATAAGGCAACTGGCACTATGGTATCTTGTTAATAGGTTAGTCCAAGAAAGTGTATAAAAGTACTCCAAAGTTGGAACAAAATATAAAAAGTAAATAAAAACCAAGCATGGAACATCATAAATTATGGATACGTTAGCAACGTATAAATGCTCACCGGCGGTTGATGTGGGCGGCAGCGGTGCGGCTCAGGCGACGATGATGGCAGCGTCTCCGGCGGTCCCCGGCATCGGTGACGAGTTTGATGAGGTGCGGCAGCGTTCGGAGGTCACGGGGGTGGTCTTGGAGCGGTGCGGCGCTTCCCTGAGCGGCAGCTTTGGTCGGCTGGAGCGGTGTGCCTCTGGTGGTGCTCCGGCGACGTCCCTTGGGCTCCCTGGAGCTCTGCGCGGAAGAGAACCGGGTCAAAACTATGCGGCACGAAGGGGCGGGGATCATGGATAGAAAAGGAGGGACCGGGGTGGTCGGACGGTGTTGTGGTCGACCTCGACTGCGAGCTCCTAGGTGGACGCGGCGGAGGAAGTTCGGCAACGAATTGCAGCGGCCTGGCGGCGTGATTTTAGGGTTTTAGAGAGGGAAAAAAGTGCGGCGACCGAGGATTATATAGGAGAGGTAGCGGGCGCGCGAGGGATAAACGGAATCGGGCAGATTCCGCGGAAATCGGCGCCGTGGTTCGAGTCAGCCTCGGAGACGCGTTGGTCGCTGTCTCTACATCGCGAGGGAGACGACTGACGGGTGGGCCCGCCGTGTCAGCCGCGGAGAGAGGGGAAGCGGGCTGGGGTTGGCTGCTGGGCTGCTAGTTGTTGTTGCGCTGCGCTGCGCTGCGCGCTGCTCGCTTCGCTGGCGCGCGGGTAGTAGCTAGGCTGGGGGCTGGGCCGGTGCTCGGCCAGGTAGAGTAGGTTAGTCTTTTTATTATTCTTTTGTTTTTATTCTTTTTCTATTTCTTTTTTATATCTTTTTTATGTAACCTCCAAATGAGATGATTTTTATTTCTGTTTTTTTCTAAAATTCTGTAGATCAACATCGGATCATTTTTATAATATTTTCAGTAGTTTTCTATTAGCGGATTTATAAATCCTTGTAAATTTCATTTCTTTCATAACTTTATGTGTTTGTATTTATTCCATAATAGCTCCAAATGAGCTCTGTTTTGGTTCTAAAATTTTGTATTATTTAGTAGGTCATTTTAGGATCAGTTTGTAGTATTTTCTATTGATCAAGTATATTGGATTTATAAAATCCTTAGTTGATCTCTTGGGAGCCTTTTGACAATGCAAACTTTGGTTGTTAAAATAGAGTTTTGGAAATAAATTTTTGCATGAATGCAAATAATGCCATGTCAATGCAATGCAAATGCAACTTTTTTCTAGTCCCAAATTTCTAGAAACTTGGGATGTGACATCCTCACTCGCTTTAGCGGTCCGTTCACCATCCCCTCATCAAATTGATCCACCGTCGGGAAGTTGCCATGAGGCAGCACACACGGGCAAGATCTCTTTGGACAGGACAACCAAAGGTGGAGGAGGCCGCATTGCTGCATGACCGGCGTCATGGCCACACACACATCATCCCGAGACTCGGTGTGGGATCCCAAGATCCCCCACACCAGGCCCAACCTAGCCATCCACCTCCGGCAGGAGGAGGTCGCCACCACCATGCATGGGGCCGCCGTCTCGGTACCCATGTGGTATGGGAGGAGAAGGAAGACGTTGTCCACACGGAGGAGGCGAGCGCGACCGCAACGAGGACCGAGGCCCCATGGGCCTAGAACCACCGCAGGTTGAAAGTGAAATTTGTTGTCCCCGGGGCCGCTGTCCCGGCGCCCATATGAAATCTGTTGTGAGTGCATATACAGGTCCGGTGTAGGTGTAAAATGAATTTCTAAAAATAAACCCAAAAGTCAAGAATTTAGGCCTTGTTTACTTGTCTCCTATTAGCAAGTATATTCGTGGGGTTCAGAGGGGATTATTCCAATTTCCACAAAATACCCGTAGTCCGTTTACCACGCCAGGTTTGGTCAGGATAATCCGAAATATCGCTACATATTCTTCATGTTTTTGTCTAGATTGAAAACTCTCCTCTAAGATAGAGTATTTTTGGGAAAGAGTATTGTAGAGGATTGTAGAGTATTGGGTGAACACCAAATCCCCGCATATCTCCCAAACTCTGGTGGATAAAAATATGAGAGAAATAAACTAGGCATGATTGAAGTTTTCTACCTTGTTTCCAGCACCAATACGAAGTCCAGCTGAGTGGTAGCGTGAGCTAAGATGGAGCACAAGTACCATGAGGTGGAGATTTTGTACTTCATCCGTCCTAAAATAAGTGACTTGAGTTTATCTAGATTTGTTTTTTGTGAAACACAACTTGCATTACTCAAATCAAGGATTACAATCTTGGTAGCAAATATTTGCTAAACCATCTGGGCTAGAGCAATGCCAAACATACGTTCTAGCATTAGTCCTAGCGTAATTGGCCATAAAATGACTACTGCAATTCTGGCTACGATTAACATGAGAAATACAAGTCTGACAGACTCTCAACAGAGACTTAATCTCTTTTACCATTGGTGCATGGACAAATCGATCAACACCTTCAGATTTCAGCATCTTCACCGACTCAAGACAATCAGTTTCCACTAGGATTGGCAAATTACACCAATGTAGGGCTAGGGATAAACCCTCCATGATCGCATGTAATTCAGCACCCAAAGGATCCCTGCATGACCGTAGCTTCCGACATGCCGAGAGAATGATGGTACCATCATGATCACGAACAACCATGCCAGCACCTGCGTCCCCTTATTGTCAAAGGACCCATCAGTATTAAGCTTACACCATCCAGCCTGCGGCGGCGACCAGAGCATAGATTCCTTGGCAGTCAGATCCTTTTGTGCATGGAAACGTTGTTCCTCTTGATCAAAAATTAAATTGCCCTTTAGAATATCGTCAGTAGGATGACACTTGATGTTAACTATGGATTCCAGATAACTCACAAGAAATCGGCGGGAGGCTTCCAACGCCGGTGGTGGTTTATCATGGATGATCTCATTGTGGACGTGCCAAATCCGCCAAAATGTCATGAGAATCATACTTCTCTCAGTGCTTGATTTATCCCACAAAAGAGTCAAGAGCCATTCTAACCCAGTATTTTCAATAGAATCACCAGGAGGTAGATGCCACACTTCCAACATGTAAGATCATAGCTGAACCGCCAAAGTACACCGAATAAACGGGTGAAAATTATCTTCGGCCTCAACACCACACACCGGGCATTGATCAGTAACCTCCAATGTACGGTGACACTTATTTCGCCAAGTGAGGAGTAAATTCGTCGCAAGAAGCCAACCAAAATTCTGAACCTTCGGCGGGACGTTACACTTCCATATGAGATCCCATACTTTCCTCGAGCCATCAGGTGATATACTTGTGGACTCATTAGAAGCCCGCCAAGACTCATCCATAGCAAGTCGATATGCACTCTTTACTGAGAATAGAACATCCTTTTCAGGAGCCCAAGTGAGCTGATCATCAATCAATCTTGGTGATGGCTTCAGTTTTAGAATCTCCACTATATCCATTGGTATGAAATACTAGTTCAGCAAATCCACATGCCAAGAGCCAACCTGGTCGATAAGCTCAGAGACAAACCTCAATCTACACCTCCTCTTGGTCAACATCAATCTATAGGAATAGGGTCTCGGGATCCATGGGTACTTCCATATCCTTATGCTCTGCCCATTACACACTCTCCAAACTAATCCTTTCTTTAGAAGTTCCAATCCATAGGAAGTTGTCGTCCAAGTGGAGGAAGCATTACCACTAAAAACGGTATCTTCTAGTCTCCCATTAGGGTAGTACTTAGCTTTTAGCACCCTAGCACACAGACTGTCAGGTTTTGTGAGCAATCTCCAGGCTCGTCTAGCAAGCAATGCTTGGTTAAACATACGGAAATCCCTAAAGCCAAGACCATCTTGGCATTTTGGTCTCTGGAGTTTATCCCAGGCACGCCAATGCGTCTTCATTTCCCCATCCTTTGACCCCCAATAAAAGTCACGAACCAGCTTAGTTAGATCATCACGGACCGAGAACGGCAATTTAAAAAACCCCATAATGTAAATAGGGAGGGCCTGAGCCACTGATTTTATAAAAACTTCTTTGCCGGCCTGTGCAAGATTACCGTCACCCCACATCAATAGGCATTTTGTGAGCTGAGCTTCAAGATTTTGTAATTTACCCCATGTCATACGGCCATCAGGAGTTGGCAAACTAAGACATTTCTCCTCAAAGACCAGTGACATAACATCCAATGCTTGCCGCACTTCTTCCTTAACAGTAGTTGGACATGAATCACCAAAAAGCAGTGAACACTTGGAAGGGTTTATAATTTGACATGTGGCTATAACATACTCTCCAAGTGCTTGTTTAACCCGCATGGCCTGATTCTGATCCGCTTTGAAGAATAAAAGTGTATCATCGACAAAAAGCAAATGTGATATCCCAGGTGCATGACGACATACTTTAATTGGAGATAGTTCATTTGCATCAATTCCTTTATTTAAAAGAGCCGATAATCCGTCAGCTACTAACAGGAATAAGAACGGGGATAAGGGGTCACCTTGCCGAAGCCCATTCGACGGTGCAAATGAATCCAAGAGGGTCCCATTGAATTTTACGGAATATCTCACCCCTATTTTTGACCATCTTTATTTTTTAGGCATGGGACCGGTTGATCGAAGTCTGTAATTGGGGGAGTGAGGATCAGGTAACGCGAAGAGATATCTGATTCTTAAGACCCCTGGTAAGCCAGCACTCTGAGTGAGCTGATCTTTACGGTGCTTTCCCTATCAATTTGAGAGCTTTATCCATAGAGTAGTAGTATAGGCGATACTTTCTTCCCTTTTTGATTCTCTTGAAGTGTCCTTCCTTCCTACAGCTAATAGGGAAAAATCGTTGTTTTTACGATCCCTATGTAGAAAGTGCCTCTTCAGGAAAATGAATATCTCCGGAAAATATTTTTAGTTCTGTATGGCTTTTTTTTCTCCTCACTCGGACCAGTCCACCTAGTCGTCACATGATCAATCTGATCATCTCCCCGACCTCTGGCTCCACGCCTACCGGCGGTTCTGAGTCTTCTTGGTCACATCTCTGTGGAACCACTAAACTTGTTATTGTACAAGAACGGCCAGGAATGGTTGACTTTCGAAATCAAATACCCTTCTTCCCTGTTTTGCAAATTCACCTAGAGCTAGCGAAGCGAGTCCGTTTCCTAAGGCTCGAATTTATATATCAGAATAGCGGATAGAGGCAGCATTCAAGGAGTCAGATCTACTTACTTTATGGTTCTTTCCAATTTTATGTTGAGCTCCCTTTTCTTTTCCTTCAGGATCCGTTCTTGAACTTATTCTAGTAGGTTGAAATGGGGGTTCTGATGTCTCATAGAAATTGTTTGTTACGTCAAAATCTGAAGAAACTAATTCTGTATGGAGAAATAAAAAATCTCTCATTTCCGAAGCAGCATCGCGCCCATCCTGCGCATCTACCACCAACCATCACCAATGTAGCTTCACAAGGACTCACAAGAACAAGGATAGGAGCGGCATGATGAAAGCGGGTACAATGGCATTACTTAGAAGCTATTATGTCATGTCTTGGCTTTAGCAATAAGCTTGTGCGACTGATGACTCCCTCCATCCCTGGCATCGCCAAGACTAATGGATAAGGTTTTGTCGCATCTTAATCACCTTTCCTTTTCTTCGAAAAAGTTGTATTTCTTGTTTCCTAGCCTCAGTAGTGGAGTTGTGGAAGAAGGGAAAGATGTCGGAATCAGCGGATTCCTATTCGTAGCTCATGTTCAACGCTAGCTGGTACGAGGGCCCAAGGAGTGTGCGGCATTTAACAACATTTGTAAGTTACTTTCGTTCCAGCTTTCCAAAAAACCACACTAACGCATTACGCAGTGAGATCGCCTACTCCTCTCGAGGTCTATACCTTTCCTAGTGGTGAGCAGAGCCCTCGTCCCATCAATAACCGGCTCACCTGAGACTGGAATTCTGGATCTAGAAGGAATCACAACCTCACTCTTATTCGGAAATTTCATGGTAGTTTCTATAAATTGGAGTTAATTAATGAGATTCACTCCCTACAGCCCTGCTTTCTATCATTCTATGAAAGAATGAAGAAACTTTATCCATAACTCCTAAATTAACTTAGGATCGGCCTATTTAATCTGATTCAAGTAACACACGACATTATCCAGTCCACGAATCGATGAGCGAAACCCAACTTTTGCATCACTTGCCTCAAGAAAGACCAATCAACCCTGTTTGAGAGATCAAGCTTGTATGCACAAAAGCTCTTTGTAGGATCTTTTTCTTGCTTGATGTGATGGATGCACTCAAACGCCAAGAGAGCATTGTCAGTGATTATACGCCCAGGAACAAAGGCACTCTGGGCTGGGGAAATAATGTCATCCAAAAGTGGCCTCAACCTATTCACCAGACAGTTCGATACTACTTTATAAATTACGTTACAAAGGCTGATAGGCCTGTAATCATAGAGCATTACAGGATTCGTCACTTTTGGAATCAGCACTATAGAAGATGTGTTTGCTCCTTCCGGCATGATTCCTGTTCTCAAAAATTCCTATACGGCACCTATAACTTTCTCCTTCAAAACTCCCCAGTTGCGCTGAAAGAATCTAGCTAGAAATCCATCCGGTCCCAGCGCCTCCAAAGGGCCAATTTGGAACATAGCATCTGATATTTTCTTCTCGGAAAAATCAGAACAGAGAATGTCATTTGTATCATCTGAAAGACGTGGAGTAAACAAGTTGATTACTGGTGAAGTGTTCAGGTCCTCAACAATAGTAAACATACCCTGAAAATACTCATTCGCCATCTGTTGCATATGGGACACATCATCATGGACCGTGCCCAAGTCATCCATCAATGTACGGATCTTGTTCTTCCTTTCTCTCCAAACTGACTTACTATGAAAATATTTTGTGTTGCGGTCTCCTTCCTTTATCCATGTAAGTCTCGACCTTTGCAACCACATCATTTCTTCTCGATAGAGGATCTCATTCATCCTATCAGTCACTCTCCTTATTTCCTGCCGATCTGCATTCATATGCATCAACTCTTCCAATTGGGAACATGACTTTTCAAGTTCAGTTTTAACATTACCAAACTTGACTCTGCTCCAAGCATGGAGCTTATGCATTGTCTTACCTAGTGCCTCCTCCACATCACCAAGGTTGTTAACCTCTCCCACTGATTCCCAGGCATTTTGAATCGCCCCAGGCAAGTTGTGATCACGTTCCCACATTATCTCAAATTGCTTGCATCTCTTCCTTCATTCGTGTGGCTGCTCCAAATCCCCTTTAACGAACACATCAACATGATCAGAGCATGGAGTCACAATACGCTTAACTGAATAGAAGAGAAAAGATTCCGCCATGTGTTCGAAGCAACTGCACGATCAAGCCTTACTTTCACATTTGCATGACCAGACCGTTTATTATCATAGGTATGAGGCACCACAGAAAACCCAAGGTCCACAAGTCCACAAATCTCAAGAGCATCTCTGAAAGCTACCATCTGCGATTCAACTCTAGGAGTACTGGAGAGATGTTCAAAGCTCCACATGCACTCGTTGAAATCACCCACAACAAGCCAAGGTAGATCAAAATTTGTAGACATGCAAAAAAAGTCTAGATAGTGTGAATCTAGACAAACCAAAGTCACTTATTTTAGGACGGAGAGTAGTAAATATAACAAGCTAAAATGTACAAGTCGACACGGATATTCACTTCGGCTCGTAGGTGTAAATGCACCCATTGTGAGAAAACATTTTTAGAAATGTCAAAAATTTATAAAACAAATGTGCATATACATTCGAACATTTTATGTTGGTTCACAAGTTTTCGGGATGAAAGAATTTTTTATGTATCGTGTCTAAAAAATACAAAATATGTCACAGGAATTCGACTATTCACGTGACATTTTTTGTCTTTTTTATACACGACACATAAAATATTCTTTCATCCCGAAAACTTATGAACCAATATAAAATGTTTGAATGTATATGTAGATGTTTTTTTTCGATTTTTCAACATTTCAAAATATGTTTTCTCATAATAGGTGCATTTGCACCTATGAGCCGAATTGCCGCCTCCCGAGTCGACATGGCTATTCATTTCAGTTGTTCTGTTGCTGCCCTCAGATAGAAGTATGGCTCTCCATTGCAGCTTAACATTTCTCTATTTTTTTAACGATATTAATTTTGGTATGAAATATGTTGTAGCCACTCGTGAGGATAGATTTCAGACCGAAGACGGTAGTACCTTACACGAGGATAGATCTCGCAGTATAAGCCGTAGCAACGCCACTGCCTATTTTTTTAGAATAGCAGAGGCTATTTGCTAGTATCCCAATGCGGCATATAGCATTCGCAAAGAATTCAGAGAATTTAGCGAGTCCCCGTGAGAAAGCCGTAGGATATTCACAAGTGACTGGGCTTGCCGGCCAATCAATATGCAAAGGGTAACATGGGCCTTCCCGTTTCCAGCCTACACTGGCATTAGTTCGCAGATTGGCCTTGAACAGGCCGGTAAAACTACAGGGCCGACATGCCTTCATGTCACGCCATGCGAAGGGAAGCGGCCCCGCGACGGCTTGTAGTAGGAAACTTGAAATGAAAAAGAGAAAACTAAACAGAAAACTCAACCGGTTAAAACAAAGAAAAGTAACAGAAGAAAACCGAAGAAAAAAGAAAAAGCCGGGAGAAAAAATAGTACTAACTCCGTCCTGGAAAGGATGTCAATTTTTTTTCTAAATTTATATGTATCTATATACTCCCTCTGTTTTAATATATAAGATGTTTTAGTTTTGTGAATAGAATGTATCTAGACTTTTTCTAGTGTGTAGATTCATCTATGTTTAGAGTGAACCTACACACTAAAATAGATCTAGATACACTTCTTTCAAAAACTAAAACATCTTATATTTTAAAACGGAGGGAGTATTAAATAGTGTTTAGCTAAATCTAAATTTAGATAAATTTGCGACATGATGAAGAAAGTAAAAAGACCGTCGGGAGACAAAAATAAAAACTCTGAGAAAGAACCCGACGGAAAATCAACGGGCGAACACCAGGTAGCCCCGGGCTCATTTAACATGAAAGGACAAGGATAACGTACTCTCCAGTATGGGCCGAATATCACCAGTTCGTTTCCTTTTTTTTATTTGTTATTCTCTTCTTATTCCTGGTTATTTTATTGTTTCCATTTAAAACACACATTTTCCTTTTTTATTCCGCTATTTTTATTTATTTCCGTTTATTTAAAGTTTATTATTATTTACCTTGTATACATATTTCTTTTCAAAGCTGTGAACATCTTTTACGAAGGAAATATCATTTCCAAGATGCATGAATATTTTTCAGATGAAGAAAGTTAAGACCACACATGAACATTCTTTAAAAATACATGAATTTACCACTTAAAAAAGAACACATGATTTTTTTAATGTAGATCGACTATTTTTGGAACCAATGAAGTTTTTTTTTTAAATCATGAACATTTTGTTGTTACAGGTGAACGAGCCTTTGGAACCCGTGAACGAATTCAAGATACACGATCAAATATTATAATACACAAAAAAGTTAAGTTCAAATTATTTTTTATATATATTAAATTAATTATGTAAAATAATTTATTGATACTAGTACTAAAAGTTCAAGAATATATTTGTTATATTGTTAGTGGGACGGAACAAATCCAGTACTTCTATGACCGATGCCCAAGTACTCGCTATATGAGAGATATAGAGGCCTCAATCTACAAACCCATGAATCAAAAAAACTTATGTGTTTATATCCCAGCCCATGCGAGTTGGGCCCCTAAACCGGGTCGTACACGTAGCGAAGCATTTAGTTTAGTTTGGGATGCCACTTCTAAAGAAAGGCATAGGTTAGGCTATTGGCCATGGAAGGAAGATAACAATTCGGAGGTGCTTTCACATACATGAGTTACATAGAACTCATTGCTCTAGTTAATGCAAATAAAAGATCAATCTGATGAAAAGGAATATGCAATGCATTTATATTTCAGCAGCCCCTCACATGTGGCTCCCTCAGGCCTAAATGCAAAAGTTGGCTGCAATATTTTTATTTTATATTACGCCAACCAAGTCTTGGACTCAATACCTCTTGACTCTGACACTATGTAGAAATGCATTTATACTTCAACATACATCTACCACTCATTTTTGCCTGAAGATTGGCGAGACCGTCATGGCCAGCACATGGGCCGATATCATATTGAAACACAACTGAAACTTTCATGAAAAAGATTAAAACAGGTGAAACATTTTTGCACATTAGAAGATGTTTCATAATTTTTAGACATGATTCACAAGTTACCTTTCTGTTACTGGGTAGCACATGGCTGACGTCAGCACTTTGCTATTTAGCGGCGCCTTTAAAATCGGGTTCAGTAAGGATTCTCTTAGACAATTGGATATCAGATACACCCATGGAAAAAAAAATAGCGTGCTATTTCACGCTATTTAGCGTGTTAGAGCGTATTTGAGAGTCCACGCTATTTTTTCAAGATTTTACTCGCTATGGTGCTATTTTTTAAATGGCTTGCTATATCGCGCTAAAATATCATAGTGTTAGTGCTATTTCAAGTATACGAAGTTATTTTTTGTTGTTGGCAGGTATAGAATAAGAGAGCATATGATGAATATGTCGAGTAAGCAAACATACAATGAAATTTTTAATTGTTAAACTTAAGTGACCGCGTCCCGCCTCCTCCTCCGGCAGCACCCGACAATGTACCTAGTTTCAGCTATGACGGTTCTCCTCTAACTTGGATAGCGCCGGAATTAATTATGCATGTACAAGTATTACTCTAGATAATTCATTAGATGCTTAAATCCTTGATATTCATGATATACTTGTTATATTTTTAAATTTTTATAAAAACACTATTTTCTAAAATAGCGCGTTATTAGCATGCTATAACTTTCATATCGTTTGGAGAAAAGCACGCTAAATTAAATATCACGCTATTTTTCCTTGGATACACCTCCTCAAATAGTTTGGATGCAGGTTCCCTTAACTAACGGCCAAACCGTGGACTCTTTGTTCATGGTGGGATCAATGATGTGGGATGTTGACCTTGTTCGTCTCCTGTTCCCGAATAATATTTCCTCTAAGATCATGTAAGTTCAAATCTTCCTAGCCTTTTGATTGCTTTGGGACATGCATAGTCTGACTGCCGTATCATCTAGTATGAGAGGATTGTGAAAAGGAAATGGATGTCGCTTAGAGAGGGTGAATAGGCGTTTTAAAATAATTACAGTTTAGACTCTAATAAATATGGAATAAAACTAATGTTTAATTTATCAAGCCAAAACCTATAACTATTAGGTTCACTAAGTGCACCAACAACCTATGCTAAGCAAGACAAACAACAAGGTGATAGCAAGATATAATACTTCAAGCACGATGGCTATCACAATATAAATTGCATAATTAAAGGGCTCGGTTAAGAGATAACTAATGAACGCGGAGACAATGATTTGTTATCCCGAAGTTAACTTCCAAATAATCTACGTCATCGTTGGAGAGGTGTGATGGCGCTATGCTCTCTGGACGCCATAACCTTGAGGTGTGGTGGCTCGATACTCACCCAACGCTACACAAGGTCTCACCTCAAGATGTGAAGGCACGCAACTCACCGATGCCACAAAAGGCTCACCCTATTCTCCTGTGAGCTCGCCACAAAGGCCTACTCACGATCCACTATGGGACACTTGAGGGCGGTCACCGAACCCGTACAAGGCTTGGGGCAATCTCCACAACTCATTTGGAGTGCTCCCAAGAAACGCCACAAAGTCTTCACAAGGCCACAATAGGCCACAAGTTTGAGGAATCTCCACAACTCAATTGGAGGCCTCAAGAACACAACACAAGTCCACACAACCGTCTAGGGTTCCAAGAACCCAATACTAACAAGCCCAAGAGCTTGAACTCGCCAAATCTCCGAGGAGAACTCAAACCTATGCACCAAATGCAAGAGGAAGGTCCTTCACTCTCAAATTCCACCAAAGCTACAAAAGCTATTGGAGAAATAAGAGAGGAAGAACACAAGAGGAGACCACAAAACTCTCCAAGATCTAGATCCTAAGGATTCCTTCACAAAGAAGGGATTTGGTTTGGTGGAGTTGTAGATCTAGATCTCATCTCTCAGATCCATCAAAAAGATGCAAGAATCATAGGAGGGGGTAGGGGAGAGGTCAAGCTATTCAAGGTCAACAATGGAGGAGAGAGAGAAAGCCAAGAACCAAGAAAAGAGCTAACCCCACGAAGGGGATGAGGAGCCCCTTTTAAAGGGCTCCCTGATCTGGCCATTTTGCACAGATTCATGCACGATCGGTAGTACCATTGGGGGGGCGGTACTACCGCTGGGTGGGCGATACTACCACTGGCACCCAGCCAACGGCCAAAAATAGCGGTGCGAAAGAGGAAAACCCGATCCTGGCTAGAACTTCCAGCGGTACTACAGGCGGGAAAGTGCCCGAGCGGTACTACCGCTCGAAGTTTCGACAAATACAGCGAGACCAAACAGAGAGGGTACTTGAAAGGACATTTACTGTCATAATCACTTTTGGTGTTCGTTAACAACTAGTAGACCCTTTTACAATTTGCTATTGTCTACAGGTTGATATTCTACAAAGGAAAAAAGACCATTGGCCTACGAATCATTCCCTGCATTTCTTTTATATCTTGGGTTTCCAGACCGGAGTCTCCGATCTACACAGACCGGAGTCTCCGGTGTGGTCCGGAGTTTCCCCAGGAGTCTCCGGAGTGGGCTCTGTTTCCTTGGCTGGGTCATTCTGTCAAGGGGTCCGGAATTTGGTCCGGAGTCTCCGGTCCCTGTCTCAGGCCGGAGTCTTCGGTCCACTTGGCTCCCATGTGCGCTGAGTCATTCTGTCAAGGGGTCCAGAGGCTGGTCCAGAGGTTGACCGGAGTCTCCGGTGTAGACCAGAGTCTCCGGTGTGGTGACCGGAGTCTCCGGTCTGTTTCTTCTCCAACGGTCAAAAAAACGGTTCGCTGACTGAAGGGCTATAAATAGGGGACCTTATCCCCTTGTTCTAGCTGCTCGTCCACCTCAAGAACACCATGTCCATTTGAGCCACCAAATCAACAAGATCTCTTCATCCAACCATCCAAAGTCTTTGATCTTTGGAGAATCGAAGGAGGAGGCCTTGATCTACAGCTTCACCAAGAGAGATCTTCTTTTCCCTCTCATTCACTTGAGGGCCCTCATGCTCTAGTGTTTCATTGGAAACCCTAGGTTTTGATTTGGTTCTTACAAGCTTGTCTTTGATTGTTTGACAGCTTGCTTGTATTTGGGAGCTTCCAATTAAGTTGTGGATGTGTGCCCCGAACTCGTTGTAAAGGTGCCGGCTTCCACCTCAAAGGTTGTCGTATAGTGGAAGAGGTGAATCGAACCCGGTGGGGTGAGGTTCATGCTAATGCTCCGGCAAAGCCTTTGGAGGAAGTGGTAGGGGATGAACATAATTCCACTAATTCCGCCACCAAAAAGGGTGACGGGAAGGAAGAGTTCCATATGGTTCCCAGATGGTACTCTCCCGACCCTCCTATCCCTCATCCACATATAAACAATAGAGGAGACCCACCTAAGTTAGCTGCATATACTTTTGCTCAATGGCAAGTGTTAATGAAATCTCATGTGCGCAGCTCTTGCATTAATTTGTGGAATATTTTTGAAGAAGGACTCAAAATTGAGGATCCAACCAACTTGACGAGAAGATAAGTGGTCAATAGCCAACTCAATGCGACTTCCTTGCACATGATCCAACTTGGGGTGGGGCCAAAGGATTTCCTCCACATTGAGCACTACAACACCGCCAAGGAAGCTTGGGATGCTCTCATTGACTTGTTTGTTGGCAATGAGAGTATGAGGAGAAATAGATATGATGCCTTAAGCAATGAGGCTGAAGGTTTCTTCATGAAGGATGGTGAGGATCATGAAGACATGTATCGAAGACTCAAATCCACAGCCACCGCTTTCAAGAATATTGGCGCCTCTCACATTGATGATGCTTGGATCAAAAGGAAGTATATGAGTGCTCTCATGCCCTTCGAGCCTACTGACTTGAAGAGTCTCCAAGGAAGACACAACTACCATCTCATGACCTCCAATGAAGTGATGCAAGAGATGGCAGCCTTCAAGGTGGCTGCCAAGAATTCCAAAGACGCCCGTGCTCGTGCCATTGGAATGAGTAGTGGTGCCAATCTTGCCTTGAAGGCCAAGGTTGTGGAGTATGATGAAGATGAAGGAAGTGATGAGGGACCTTCAATGAGCCACTCTGACGATGTCAAGACTGCTCATGGTGAATACATGGCCTTCTATGCAAGAAACTTTTGGAAAGACCCCGCCAAGGCCAAGATGGAAATGCAACGAAGAAGCAACCCCAATGGGAGAAGAGACAATGGGTCCAAGTTGAGAACTTGTTTCAATTGTGGTGACCGCTATCACTTTGTTGCAGCTTGTCCCTATGAGAAAAGAGAAGATCATGGGGGTAAACTTGTGTTGAAGAAGACCTCCAAAGCTCCCTACAAGAAACCCTTCATCAAAAGAAACCCAACCAAAAAGAAGCCGGGAGAAATTGTCTTGATCACACATGAAGAGTACTCCTCCGATGATGATGATGATGATGATGAAGAGGAAGAAGAGGATACACCAAGTGGTGTGGCGGCTTTTGCCACTACCTCTACTCCTTCATTATCACTCTTCGACTCTCCAAATGAGAATATCTCCAACAAGAATGTCACTTGCCTTATGGAAAGAGTAACGGAGGTATTACCATCATCACACTCCACTTCCTTAATCAATGATGATTTTGATGATGAGTTATCTCTTGAGGTAAAAAAGGAACTAGTTGCTTTTGATGTGTTTATGAATAAATTGCAAGGGGAACACAAGAAACATGTTGTGGACCTCCTAAATCAACTTTCACACACACAAGAACTTCTATATGAGAGATGCCAATTAGGAAGAGAGCACAGGATTGAGGTAGAAGCTCTTAATAATGCTCTAGAAGAAGAACAAGAAACTAGAATATCTCTTGAAACTAAACTAGAGGGCCTTGATGAAGCTAATGACCTCATTATCATAAACTCATCAAGGAACATGATCATTCTATTGCTAAATACAAAAAGGCTAAAAAGGATAAGATTGAGTTTGATGTTGTTCATGAAAAACTTGCCGAGGACTTTAGGACACTTGACAAGGCTCACAAGGCCTTGGAAACTGAACTCTTGTCCCTCACAAAGTCTCGTGAAAAGCTTCAAACTCAATTGATCAATAATCCCTCACCTAGCACATTCATTCCTTCTAGTTGTACAAACACTCTTGAAGAACATGCTAGGTTGAAGGGGGAGCTAGCTAAGACTTCCTTTCCCAAAGGAAACAAGTCTATTGATGACCTCTTAAACAAGCAAAGGTCAAATGGTGAAAAAAGGGGCTTAGGCTTTGTCTCTAAAGCCAAGAAGAATAAGAATAACAAGAATAAGAAGGCCAAGCCCGCTCAATAAAAGAACAAGGTCATTGTGGGAAGTAAGACCACAAGTGGAAAAACTATGTCTCATAATGATTTTGCGGGTAGTGCTAACCCTCACTATGTCTTAATGCGTGATTACTATGGTGAGGTGTATGCACAATATGTTGGCCCATTTGATGGTTATATTGCATGGTCGATTTGGGTTCCCAAGATCCTTGTTGCTAACAAAAGAGGACCCATTGAGAAATGGGTACCTAAAAACTAGTTTGATCTTTTGTAGACCTATGCTTCCGGAGGGTCAAAATGGGTGCTCGATAGTGGGTGCACAAGTCATATGACCGGAAGCGCTTCTAGTGTCAAGGAGTTGAGACCAAATGTTGATCAAATATCTGTGACATATGCTGACAAATCAAAGTCTAAGGTAATGGGTTTCGGCAAAGTTGTGGTGGCACACGATATCACTCTCGTGGACGTCATGCTTGTTGAAACCCTTGGCTATAATTTGCTTTCAGTCCGTGCTCTAGGAAAGATGGGTTTTGCTGTCTTCATTGATGTTGATATTGTGATCCTCTTGTGGAACAAGACTCTAAAGGTTGCTTTCGTTGGGTACGTCGAGGATGACTTGTATGTGGTGGACTTCTCAGGGAAAACCACTACAAGTACGATGTGCCTATTCGGAAAGGCCGATGTGGGTTGGCTATGGCACCGTCGTCTAGCCCATGTCAACATGAGAACTTTGCAAAGCCTCCACAAGGATGGTCATATTGTTGGACTAAAAGAAAATGTTTGCTTTGCCAAAGATCGAGTTTGCAGAGCATGTGTTGAAGGAAAGATGCATGACTCTCCCCACAAGCCAAAGAACTACATCAAGTCCGAGAGGATCTTGGAGCTTCTACATGTGGATCTCTTTGGTCCTCCGTCTCATGCAAGTCTTGGTGGGAAGAAATATTGTTTGGTGACTGTTGATGACTACTCAAGATACACGTGGGTATATTTCTTCAAGTTAAAAAGTGAGACCCAAGAGAACTTCATTGACTTCATCAACATGGCTCAACGTCAACACAATGTCCCAGTATTAACAATAAGAAGTGACAATGGCACCGAGTTCAAGAACTACACATTAAATGGATTTCTTAGTGATGAGGGAATAAAACATCAATATTCCGCTGCATATACCCCTCAACAAAATGGTGTAGCTGAGAGGAAGAACCGGACTCTCATTGACATGGCTAGGACTATGTTGGCGGAATTCAAATCTCAATACAATTTTTGGGCTGAAGCTATCTCCACCGCGTGCCATGCATCAAACCGTCTCTACCTCCGCAAAGAATTGATCAAGACTCCATATGAGATCCTTACCGGTAACAACCCTAATGTTTCTTACTTCCGAGTATTCGGTTGTGAGTGCTTCTATCGCATTAAGGGCATTCGTTTATCCAAGTTTGATTCCAAAGCATTAGAGGGTATTTTTGTGGGTTATGGTCTCGAATCCCACACTTATAGAATCTATGACAAGCTCTCAGGAATTGTCATAGAATCTTGTAGTGTGGTGTTTGAAGAATATGATGGTCCCCAAGCGGGGCATGTTGATGTTTGTGATGTAGATGATGAAATGCCTCAG
Source organism: Avena eriantha (assembly GCA_910589775.1). Taxonomy (NCBI): domain Eukaryota; kingdom Viridiplantae; phylum Streptophyta; class Magnoliopsida; order Poales; family Poaceae; genus Avena; species Avena eriantha. The sequence goes on from OU342741.1 coordinate 42,053,690, forward strand.
GATGCCATAGGAAGAATGGGTGCGGGCTTCATCCGCCCTGTTGAGGAACCCCTTATGGTGGATCGAGAAGAACTATGCTCTACTCACGTGGAGCCCTCATCTTCACAACTTCAACAAGCTACTGTTGAGGTGGAAAACAACCCACGCCAAAGACAAGTTGTGGACCCTCAACCTACTGATCAATAAGATGCCTCCAGCCAAGAGGTGGTTGAGTCTCCGTTTGCCAGGATGTCTAGTAGTGCTAAGGCCATTACACAAGCAAGATCTATACAAACTGCCATAAGTACAGCTGAATATCTGGCCAGTCGTGGGACTGATCAAGACCGAGGTCAATCCTCTCCTCCTATAGAAGAGAATATTTCCAATAATGATCAAGGTCAAGTTAATGGTCAAGATGTAACACCCTCCAATCGGCCCTATGCAAGTTTTAGCCCTTTCCGCCAAACCCGCATAGAAACGATTCAAGGACGCCCACCAGTCACTTTCGTGCGGGTGGAAAACGAAGTAATACCATTACACAACAGTCCTCGATGGGACCCACAGAACAGATATATATATATATACACAACACGACTCCACAAGTCAAGAATACAGATATACAATACAAAGATCCAAATCACCTTGAAATCGATACAACGTCCGAGTACGGACAAGAAGCAAATTGGGCTAAGAGCCCTGAAGAATAACCCTGCCTAGGCCAAGCCAGAAGGGTAACCCTGCTAACGACGTCGATCTCAAACCTGCTAAAACAAAAGGGGTGCCGACAAAGGGCAAAGGAAAAAGAGGAGCGTCAATACTGAGGCCAGTACATGGCGAGGCTAGAATTCGGCGGTCCTCGCCTACACAGGTATGGTGGGCTGGAGCGGCAGCGCAGCGGCACTAAACAACCTATAGAGACTCGAGACAACTGGTGATTATCAGAGAGGGGTAAGAAAGACCTATCCGGATCCAACCTGAAGCTAACACCAGACAAACCCATCCTGGTATTTCCCCCTCGAGACCAAACGAGGGAGTCGGACCAAGGAACTCACACAGTTGGCAATTTTACTCATTCCGTTATAGTTGCAGCACTTACTAATCAGATATAGATAGCATGAGTCATCCTAAAGCATAAGTAGTGGGCAGTTTTAATTAACCATTCCGTGGTAGTTGGAACATTTACTAGTCAGATGTAATTGTCCTGAGGAATCCCAAAACCCAGCAGTTCTTGGCACTTTTATCACATTCCATTGGAGTTGCAATACTTACTAGGCAGGTATAGTATGACACAGATCACCACAGATCCACCAGCTGTTGGCATTTTATTTATCCATTCCATTATAGTTGAATCTGATTACTAGTCACATATAAAGTCAAATTTATAACACTACTTTAGTTATGCTTGTCTATGATCGAGATACTGTGCTTCAAGTCGTCCATAACCGCGGACACGGCTTTCAGAAAGTGTTACCCTGCAAGGGTGCACAAATAGCAACACACACTTGATCAACCTTGGAAAAACCAACTCAACACCCCAACGAGGCTTTCACGACAAAGCAATCACAGGATTTATAAATATTTCAGGGGGCCACCCCATTAAGCTACCCGCAACGAAGTTGGCTGGCTCCGAGAAGGACCCAAGGTTTGCGCTAATGGCTGTAAATGACTAGGAACCCGAAAGTGTGACTGGGCTTGTCGATACCGCGAAAACACTTCGCAATCCTAAACAGTACAGGTGCTCCACGCACAATCTTAAATAAAGCAGTAAAATATGGCATAAGTACATGATAGTAATAAAACCCCAAACTACTCTGTGGCCCGAAGAAATAGAAATGAATCAAGCTCTGGCTCAGGGGGATCCCATAGGGTCTCCCAGATGTGGATAGTGCGAATAGTCAAGGAACAGGTATCAAGTACTCGGGGTCCTACGGGACACAAGTGAGCGTGGAAGAACCAAATAACATCTATTGCCCACCGATGCCTCTGCATTAGTTATATCTAGCAATTTAATAGTTGTATTTAAAGTCATGATCATCTCCACCAATAAGCATCTCCACCATAAACATCTACCAGCATACCAACAACTGGGGTACTCGACAACACGAGATCGCACCTGAGCAAGCAACTATGACTCGCAAGGCCAGCTATCTACCAAACACAGGTAATAGGAGGCATCCAAGGCAATATAGAGGCTGCACGGGATATAACTGGTGTACGGAAATTAAAGCATCGCGACACGGATAACAATAGATCAACAGGAGTAAATAAAGACTAGAAATGCAAAATAGGTAGAAGGGGGAGAGATGCTCGCCTGGGAAACACTTCCGAAGGATCATATCCGGAGAACTTGTCGACACTCGCAGCCACTCATCGGCCTAATCCGCGAAGAAGCAAACACTAGAAGAAACACCGGATGCAATATTTAATACTACGGCAGAAGATCCGGCATGATTATGATATGATGCATGGCATAGCACAGATGCAATGCGATTAGGCAAATTAAGCGGAACCGGGGTCCCGACAATTAATTAAGTGGTTCATGTTGTTTATCTACCCCGTAAATTAAATGTTGTATTAACAAGGCAAAACATGTCATCGATTCGCTACGCAAATTTAAATGGAGTCCGGAATAAGACAAAAGGTATTCCGCATAAACACTCCATATTTAATTATGAGGTGAATCGGCATAATGCCCCCAAACCACAGACAGATATGCATGCATTAACAAGTTAATATGCGACAATTGATAATGTCATATTATAAAAATAGGGGCTTAGGGTCACACATCCGGGTTCGGCAGATCTTGGGGTTCCGGGGGTTCGGGGTCTGGCCTTAGGGATCTCGACGCCTTCAGCTTTGGGAGGGGAAACTTGGCGTGGCGCCGGGAAGGAGGTCTTGGCTTAGTTTCATGGGGCGCATCGGACTCGCCCTGGTCGGTGTCGATCTTATCGTCGCGAAGATCTTGTCGGGTCGGTCTTGGCGTTCGGGGTGAAGAACTTGGCGTTCGGGATGAAGAACTTGTCGTCCTGCGATTCCATATCGGCGTGCTCGTCGTCCTCGATGGAGAACTCAGTGTATCCGTGTCGGCGACCTTGGCGTTTGGGTTCTCGGGCATCGGATCCAGAAGGAGTACTTGGCGCGTCGGGGTTCGGTCTTCGGGTCCGGGTCCACGGAGAAGGTCTTGGGGTTTGTGGTTCGGTTGCCGACGGCGAACTTATCAGATGTCGTGGTCTTTGGAAGATCTCGGCATGGGGAACAGTTCTCGACAAGGTCTCTCGGGTGGCATCGAGCGATCTCACACAGACTACCATCTTCTAAACACGGCCACACGGGCATGAATGAAACATAAAGGCATGAAAAAAAATGACCAACACCGAGAGTTTTAGAAGAAACATCTAGCATCTACCGTCAGCAGCAGAGGATGGACATCGGGGCAACACCTGCCCGCGAGGACGCGAACACGGGGCAAAGGTGCATCGCACGGACGGGGTCGATGGGTGGGGCCGCAGGCGCACGAGGCTAGTGCGAATGGCACAAAGAGAGATGTCGCGGCGCAGAGAAGCTTGTAGCGGCGGCCGCTCCGTGGCGGGGAGCGCCGGGCGGGGAAGCTCGCTGGAAGGCGGCGGGGAGATGGGGGCTTGACCGTGCCCCTTGATGGCGGCCAGGAGAGAGGAGGGCGGCCAGCGGAGGCGAGGTAGAGGGTACTCGCCAGAGGCAGCGGTGAGGTGGAGCCGTGGCAGGGGAGCGAGGCCGAGGTAGTTAAGGACGAGGTCCTCGTCAGCTCCACGGACGACGGCCATGGTGGGCGACGGAGGGCGAGGCGGGCAGCTTGGGGTTGAGGACGAGCTTGATAGGGGAGACCGTCGAAGGGGCTCGGGCTGGGGACGAGCTAGGGAAGGACCGGAGAGGAGAGGGGCCCAGTGGCGGGCTCGGTGGCGCTCGCTACAAGGGGCGTCGGTGGAGAAGGACGCCGACGCGAGGAGGGGAAGTAGAGGAGGCGGCGCGACGAGGTGGAGGCCGACGGAGGCTCGGCTCGAGGAGGAAGGCCGCGGGGATGGAGGTGGAGACGATGGCGGGGGAGGCCGCAGGCGAAGCGGAGGAGATCCCGGCGGCGGAGGGAAGGAGGCGACAGGAGGTTGGAGACGCTCGCGAGCGCTCAGACTCGGGAGGAGACAAGGCAGGTCGGGGGACCCGATCGATTTTCTCTCCGGTGGCAGAGTGGCCTAAGTGAAAAGATCCAAGGGAGTTGGTGGGGTGTGTGCACAACGTCCTGTGGATGTGGTTCGTGACCGCGCACGAGTGAGTGTGGCGTGGCAGTGCGGGTTGGGCTGGGTAGCTAGGTGGGAATTGGGGATTAGGTTTGGGTAGAAAGGAGGGGAAGGGATATTTATCTAGTCCAAAGTAGACTAGATGGGGCTAGTTTTAGGCTAAAACTTTAGACGGGATTTTTGCCTAATTTTATTTTTATTCGAATAAGCAAATCATTTGTGGTCACATAACGTACCGAAAATATTATTTTGTTTAGTTTTGAAAATAAGAAGAGTAAAACGGACTTAATAAAACGACAAGGATATTTTAGTAAAACGAAAATAGGTTTGTAGCAAAATAGTTTGTAGTAAAAAATAGAGAACAAAAACATGAATGATGATGTCATGATGATGCACATAATTAAAACAACACGTGATTTTTCTAGTACTAGTTTTACCGGGGCGCCACACAAGACGAGGACCAAAATGATGAAGTGATCCCACCAAGAAACAACAAGGAGATCGAAGCTCATCGCCAAGCTAGAATGGATAGAATATTGGAATTAAGAGACCACACTCTTGAGAATGTGCTTGGAGATCTAAGAAGAGGGATATCTACTCAAGCTCAATCGAAGAACTTTGGTGAGCACCAAGCACACATTTCCATGGTGGATCCAAATAAAGTATGGGAAGCTCTTGAGATTCGGATTGGTTGGATGCAATGCACAAAGAGCTCAACAACTTTGAGAGAAACAAAGTATGGAAGTTAGTGGAAATCCAAAAGATTGCCGCAATGTTATAGGCACCAAGTGGATTTTCAAGAACAAGCAAGATGAGCATGGAATCGTGATAAGGAACAAGGCAAGATTGGTTGCACAAGGGTTCTCTCAAATTGAAGGCATTGATTATGGAGAGACTTATGCTCCTATGGCCCGCCTTGAGTCCATCCGTATCCTTCTTGCTTATGCGGCACATCATAAATTTAAATTACAACAAATGGACGTAGAAAGTGCATTTCTCAATGGTCCATTGCATGAGTTGGTATATGTGAAACAACCCCCGGGATTTGAGGATCCCAACTTTCCAAACCATGTCTACAAACTTGATAAGGCACTCTATGGGCTCAAGCAAGCGCCACACACTTGGTATGAGCACCTTAGAGAGTTGTTGTTAGATCGTGGGTTTGAGGTTGGGAAAATCGATCCCGCTCTTTTTACCAAGAGGGTCAATGGGGAACTTTTTGTATGCCAAATTTATGTAGACGACATTATCTTTGGATCTTCTAACAAATCTTTTAATGATGAGTTCTCTAAGCTAATGACTGACGGGTTCAGGATGTCTATGATGGGAGGATTGAGAGTATTTCTTGGCTTTGAGATCAAGCAAGTGGGAGGTGGTACATTCTTCAACCAAGCCAAGTATACTCAAGATATGCTCAAAAGATTTAACATGAAAGATCTCAATGGAGCTCCCACTCCCATGGCAACAAAGACTCATCTTGCCCTAAACCCAAATGGTAAAGATGTGGACCAAAAGGTATACCGATCTATGATTGGTTCTTTGCTTTACCTTTGTGCATCTAGACCCAATATTGTGTTGAGTGTAGGAGTGTGTGCAAGATATCAAGCGGCTCCTAAAGAAAGCCATTTGATGGCAGTCAAGAGAATCTTTCGATATTTGGTTCATACCCCAAACTATGGTATTTGGTATCCTAGGGGCTCAACTTTCTCTCTTTGTGGGTACACGGATTCGGATTGGGCTGGTGACAAGGATGATAGAAAATCAACCTCCGGGGCTTGCCAATTCCTCGGGAGGTCCTTGGTATGTTGGTCTTCTAAGAAGCAAAACTGTATATCTCTTTCCACTGCCGAAGCCGAGTATGTGGCAGCTGCTAGTGCTTGTACACAATTGCTATGGATGAGGCAAACTTTAAAGTAATACAGTGTCCACTGTGACAAAGTGCCTCTTCTATGTGACAATGAAAGTGCTATCAAGATTGCATATAACCCAGTGGACCATACAAGAACAAAGCTTATTGAGATTCGTCATCACTTCAGTAGAGATCATGTTGCTCGAGGTGATATTGAGCTTTCATACGTGTCAACCAAAGACCAACTTGCTGATATTTTCATGAAGCCACTTGATGAAGCAATGTTCTGTTATTTGAGGAATGAACTAAATATCGTGGATTCCAGGAGCTTGACTTGATTACTTTGCATACTCACCCATGTCTTGACCCATATTTGGTGTAGGTGTAGGCATGGAGATAGGGGGAGTGCGGTCCTAATTCATTGGACTATCCCTACCCCCATAATGCCCACATTAAGAAATTCAATTCTCTTAGTATCATTTAGTGAAATATGAGCATCATTGATGAGTAGTGGCCATGAACCCAAGGATAATTCTTCACGGTTTCATGCCACAGACTCCTACATGGTGGCTTCGGCCACCACCCTCTCCTCATTCGAAGATTTGGTTCTTAGCTCAGATTTATTTTGCGCTTTGATGAATATTTGAAGAGTTTTCCATGGGTTTCTTGATTTTTCACAGTATGGCATCTTAACCCAAGCCCTCTCTCAGTCTTGAAAACTCTCTCTATCTAATATATGTCCCCACACACACACCTTGGAAGTGTTTGGTCGAGGAGGACTGGAGTCTCCGGTGTGGACCAGAGTCTCCGGTCTGGGCGGTTTCTGTCCACTAAAAGGGAGGACATGGGGAACTGAAACAGCAGTTTCATTCATCCACCCCCGTCCTCCCCTCTCTGCCCCTGTCGCCTCCTCTCCCAAATCTTATCCCCGGAGGTTAAAAATCCCCTAGGATCCGCCGTGCCGCCGGCCAATCATCTCCTTCCCACCATTGGGTGATTCCCACCGGTGGAATCCCTTCCATGGACGGATCTGGTACCTCTCTTCCTCTTCTTCATCTAGGGTTACCTTGTTTTTTTAGGATTGGTACTAGTTTTGACCACATGAATTCCTTATTTGCGTGCACCCCAGTACTTTATCATTGTTACATTGCCCGATCTATTGGATACAACCCCATTTGAGCCTCCATGATCTTCCCCCGAGTCTCCTGACCGGAGACTCCGACCTGTTGGCCGGAGACTTCGGTCCAGACCGGAGACTCCGGTCTGAGCCGGAGACTCCGATGTGGTTTGTATCTAACATATTGTGCAAGGTCTCAAGGATCATGTGCTGCCTCCATGGGACATATATACTTACCTTCATGCTATCTCCCTCGCTGCTTTTCACAGTCTCTGGTGCTCGTCGTCCTCCTCGCACCAAGGCCAAGATGAAGAGAGGGGATCCTCACTATGATGAGTCTGAGGGTCAGTACATTGTGCCCCCATCCAACCGCAGACATCAAGCCCGTGATGCAGCCTATATGCGGCGGGAACAGGAAAGGGCTGAGGAAGAGAAACGTGCCAAGAGGGCAAAATATGATAATATTCAGTCCCTGGGTCGCATGTCTAAGCAGGAGTATCGTGAGCTGCGCAAGACCAATTTCTATGAATTGCCTCGCACTAGTGATGACCCCTGTTATTGGAGGAAGGAGCAAGTTTTCTTCATGAAAGACCTTTACAGTGTGCTCAAGAGATCTCTTGTATGCCCCCAGAAGTACTTGAGTGTTGAGCAGATGAGGAAGAGCCCATACTTCTCTGATGCTCTGTGGATTAGTGAGAAGTTGGGGCTGTTCAACTTGATGGAGATCCATAAAGACTACAACATCACCCTCGTGCAACAGTTCTACGCCACAGTTGTGTTTGGGACTGACCAAGCCAGGACTATGACTTGGATGACTGGCGACCACCGCTATTTTGCCACTTTCTATGACTTTGCTGAGGCCATCTTCGAGACTTTTTAGGGGGTATCTACTCATGTTGGAGTTCGCATGCACTCAGCAGCTCTTGGGGTGAACAAGAACAAGCTTGCCCCTTTATATGGTAGTGAGGGGGTTGTGGGAGGGTCCAAGGGACTCAAGCCTCTCTACAATCTTATGTTGAGGATCTTCCGCCAGACCATTTCCCCTAGTGTTGGGAATGATGATGCCATCAGATGTGGTTTGGTCAACTTGCCGTATCACACCCACAAGACTTACATGGCTAGCCCCGATGCTGATGCTGATCCTATTGATGTGATGGATTACATATTTGAGGAGATGTATCATGCCATCTTATACAAGAAGGCCCCTCCACATGCACCCCTGGTCATAAGACTCATCAACACTCAGCAACATGGCTCGCCGCTTGCTATGCCTCCCAACCTTACTGAGCACACTCTCGTATCTCTGCAGCAGAAAGGGGCTATGAGGGCTCCTCCTAGATGCTCCCATGCACATGAGGAGGAGGAGATTTCAGAGACTGACATGGCCCCCTCTCCTCCTAGGGCTTGGAGGAAGAATGCTTCCAATGCACATCTTCCTCCCATGTCACGTGACTATGTCCATGAGAGGGTCAAGAAGGCCTCATTCTAGGAGAGGACCTTGTGTTGCATGAATGTGGACATCCGCAAGCAACAACATGTTTCCTACAAGAGCAACCACCGCATCGAGAAATTACTCAAGGAGATCAAGGCTTAGGGTGAAGCGTATGATGAGGAAGGTGGGGATGAGTACACTGATGAGCATGGCGCTCAGCCTTCCACCGAGTCAGATCACACTCTTTCGTTTGGGGCATGGAATGCCCATCAGGACAGCTTGGTGGATTGGAAGACCTTCTCTGATGTCACATCTGGGTTTGGGTATCAAGGTACATCCTCTTCTCGCCCTCACAGCAAAGGGCCTGCAGCTCTAGATGGTGATGAGGACTATGATGATGATGATGAGGATCAGGATTTGGATGAGGAGGACCAGGAGGATGATGACGAGGACTACTGATCCGTTGGGATGCTAGCTTAGATCTTTTCCCTTTTTCGGTGTTTTGATGCCAAAGGGGGAGAAGACATTGTCATCGGGATTTGCATGGGTTTGGGCTACTTGATTCGCATTTGCCTTCTCGTCTCTATTTGCCTTATGTTATTGTGTGACACTGTTTGCTATGTGTGTGTGTGTGACTCTGTGGGTGCAACTTTATTGTAACTCATGTGAACTATGTGTTTTATCCATTTTCTACCTACCTTTCCTGCTTTACTTGTTTATCTTTGTGCACATAGACAGGGGGAGCATGTCCATACCCTTTCATAAGTAATTGCGAAGTTTTGTTCATGCAAATTCACTAGTTGTCATCGAACACTAAAAAGGGGGAGATTGAAAGGACATTTACTGTCATAATCACTTTTGGTGTTCGTTAACAACTAGTAGACCCTTTTACAGTTTGCTATTGTCTACAGGTTGATATTCTACAAAGTAAAAAATACCATTGGCCTACGGATCATTCCCTGCATTTCTTCTATATCTTGGGGGTTCCAGACCGGAGTCTTCGGTATACACAGACCAGAGTCTCCGATGTGGTCCGGAGTTTCCCTAGGAGTCTCCGGAGTGGGCTCTGTTTCCTTGGCTGGGTCATTCTGTCAAGGGGTTTGGAGGTTAGTCCGGAGTTTGGTCCGGAGTCTCCGGTCCCTGTCTCAGGCCGGAGTCTCCGGTGTAGAGGGACCGGAGTCTCCGTTCCACTTGGCTCCCATGTGCGCTGAGTCATCCTGTCAAGGGGTCCGGAGGCTGGTCCGGAGGTAGACCGGAGTCTCCGGTGTAGACCGGAGTCTCCGGTCTGTTTCTTCTCCAACGGTTAGAAAAATGGTTCGCTGACTGAAGGGCTATAAATAGGGGACCTTATCCCCTTGTTCTAGCTGCTCGTCCACCTCAAGAACACCATGTCCATTTGAGCCACCAAATCAACAAGATCTCTTCATCCAACCATCCAAAGTCTTTGATCTTTGGAGAATCAAAGGAGGAGGCCTTGATCTAAAACTTCACCAAGAGAGATCTTCTTTTCCCCCTCATTCACTTGAGGGCCCTCATGCTCTAGTGTTTCATTGGAAACCCTAGGTTTTGATTTGGTTCTTACAAGCTTGTCTTTGATTGTTTGACAGCTTGCTTGTATTTGGGAGCCTCCAATTAAGTTGTGGATGTGTGCCCCGAACTCGTTGTAAAGGTGTCGGCTTCCTTCTCGAAGGTTGTCGTATAGTGGAAGAGGTGAATCGAACCCGTTGGGGTGAGTTTCATCGGAGAACAAGGGAGGCCTCTCGCGGTGTTGGTGGTTTGAAACCACCCCCTCTCCAAACATAGACGTACTTCCCCTCAAAAGGAAGGAACTACGGGAAACAAATCCTTGTGTCTCCGTGTGCTCCACTTTGGTTCCTTCTATCCTTTACCGCACTTTACTTATCTAGTTATCGTTTAGCTTGTGCTTGTTTGTCATATAGGTAAATTCACCTTAGTTTCATAATCTAGAGAATTTACCTTTCATGTCAAACCATAATTTGAAGGAGTAAAATTTGAAGTAGCACCTATTCACCCCCCCTCTAGGTGCCCATACGATCCTTTCAGTACTGAACCGAAATCTGGGTGACCGTAAGTTGGGCCAGAATTTAGACCGGTATTACCAGCGGCAAAAATGCCCTAGCGGTACTACTGCCTGAACTTCCGACTGAAGTTTCGTGAAATAGAACACACCAAAATAGAGACCTTACTGAACCGATACTAGGATGACTGGAAGTGGCCTCGGTACTTCCACCGGTACTACCGGTAACAAAAATGCCCTAGAGGTACTACCGGCGGCTCGCCTGAACTACCGGTCATGAAAAACCTCCAGAACCAAAACTGTCAAAACTTTTGTATTCGAACTCCAAATGAGATGAAACCAATTTTGTTGGAAAGATAACAACGAGTAGAATCCCACAAAATACCAAGGGAGAAAATACCATGAATATATATGTGAGATATCTCCCAAGGCGTGGAGCCAGAAAACCTGCAAGATCAAAGACGCAATAAAATATTCAAGGGAAATCCATTTTTGATGAAGTAGAGCTTGTTATGATGATAACCACAAGCTCTAGATCCTCACATGGACAAGAACCAAACAACAACCAAGAAATATGATGCTATGTATGCAAAGGTTTGAGCTCTCTCCGAAAGATTCGATCGAGTCACCCACTCGAGAGTCCCTATTGATAGTATGGCTATCTATCCTAAACCCGGTCTCCCAACACTACAAGAGACCGGTAAAATAAAAATCCTATCAAGATCATACCTTTTCCTTGAGCATTCCACTTGAGCTTGATGTAGACCGTCTTGTACTTCTCAAGATGGATCACCTTTCTTGATTGCTCTTGCTTTCTTTTGCTTGATGAAGACTTGCGAGTAGCTCCCCATACTTCATAGGGAAACCTCTTCTTTGAACTTGTCTTCATCACTCCATGATCACCGAGGATAGGATGGCAAGCTTTAAGCATGAGATCTTTTAGAGATGGTGCATCTTGAGCTTGCACTTCATTTGTTGATGATATCTTGAAGATGGCCATAAGAAACTCCATCTTATTCTTCAAGACATACTTAATCTTGTTGTTGTTCTTCTTCTTCAACAAGATTCCAATAGGATATAAAGCCCTTGGACATTGCTTCTTCTTTTTCAACCTTGAACACAACACATGGTCCAAGCGATGCCAATGGACAAACCTAAAAGTGAAACTCAGTGTACACATTAGTCCATAGAGTTTGTCATTAATTACCAAAACCACACATGGGGGCATACATGCCCTTTCAGATTGCTTTGCATCTCACCGTAGCCGAGCAGGACAACATTTTTCATCGGTTGTGGTTGAAATCTCAAAGCCATGGAAGAAATTGTGGGCATGCATGCAACATCCGGGGAAGATGAAGATCACAACTTTCGGATATTTGCACATGACCAATGGTGGACATAGAAACTTTCGGAAGTCTGGGCGAACGAACTTAAGATGTGATTTTTTCAGACAAAATTGCTATAAAAATCAATAAAGATGTAGGATTTCTCTGTCAGCAAGCCTGAGCGGCTGCCTGGACTGGAGGTACACTAGGTCCACCCATGCACATGATTGTTTATCATGTCGTTCATCAACTGAAGCATCACATACTGGCCTCACCCTTGTGTATTTTTTGTGTCCAACATGAGACCATAGCTCATGCTATGGTGTTACGCCATAGAGCATTCTCTGTTGTTCTGCTAGTTTGCGAAGTTTGGCATGAAGTACGATCCGATTTTGGTATCCAAGTACAATGCATAAATTTCATATCTCCGAGTACATGGACCCTTGACTTAATTGATCATTGATCGGGCTATGGTAACTTTGTGACATATCTAGGATGCACGGAATAAAGCCCCGTGAGGGCGAAAGTAGGGTGTAATCACAAGCTATTGTGGTGAAAGTGAAAGCTTACACTGAGATGATTCTGAACAACTTGTATAAGCCAATTCCCGTCATGCATGAGTCCTCTTCATCGATGACCAAATGGGATCCACTATCATAAGCTATTGTCCTTGTCAATGTTGATGCAACTATCTTCGCGACTACTAGATGAGTGTTGTAGTTATCACCCGTGACCATACTGGTTCCTTTCTTGCTGCATGCGGCGAGAGATATGATGAGGTCAAGGTGGTCGTGCTCGAGACTACTGAAGCTATCGCTATCTGCTTCACCATCTCCTTTGCTTAGGAGGAAGGTTTCTCTAGGATCATCATTGCCTCAGACCGTCTCTCGGTGCTACAACACATCCGATCTGGGAGATAGACCATTCCTTATGCGGGCCGGTGATCGAGGATATAAAGCTCATGTCTAAGTCTTTTGTGTCTTGCGAATCTCGCAATGTGTATCGTGTAATAAACAACATTGTTCATTGATGAGTGCATATTTGCATCATGTTTTACATTATTATTTTGCATTATAGATGTAGGATTTTGGTATTTTACGGCGCTTGCGTACACATTTTATGTCTGTTTTTACCAGAATCAGGACAGATGATGGATCTAATGGGTACAATTATTGAAGCAGTTGCACTATGGAGAAAAGGAGTCAAAAACAACGTAAATCGCTTATTTGGAAAATATTAATAATATCAGAAGAAAACCAGAAGCTAACAAAGGAGGTAGAGAGCATAACGATCAACTATATGGCGGTATAATTTTCTTCGCCCATATAGCTCCGGCCGTATAGCTGGAGCCACCTCCGCCTCTGCCTCGTCAAATAGTTTCACCCCGTGCAATTGGTTCGAAGAGACGGTATATAGAACACCTAGAAATCGCAGAAACCTCACCTTCGGAAGGCATCTGGAGGGGGAACTCATCCGCCGAGGATCCATCTTCACCCTGCGCACAACTTGTCTAGATCTTGTTGTAATTCCTATACCCGTTGTGGATTTATACAAGACTATTCATCTATGATTGTTCCCATTACTGTTGCCATGATGTTGATTGCCTCCATGTTTGAGTAGATCCTTAGTTCTTGGGGAGATGGAGAAACCCTAGCATACGGTTTTTTTGGTATACGAGAGGAGCAAACATAAGCATGATTCCTATTTGCACTGTTCTGTCAAGGTTTCCTCTATTCCTTTGGTTTTAATAGCCGGTTCCTTGTCTAGATGTTACAGTTTTTTCTTTTATCTTTATTATGATTCAGTAATTTCTGCCACTTTTTTCTTCTCTATAATTTTTTGTTTTCTTAAGAAAATTTATGTTTTCGTTTTTCCTTTTAAATTGTCTATTTCCCTTTTTACTTTTATATTCATTTTTTCTTTTCAATATATACAAGTTTCTTATATATGTAAAAGCATTGACTTGGACATGAATGCACCCATTTTTACCATACAATCATTTTAATAACACATGGATATTCATTTTAAATACAAAAATACTTTTTTTTGGAAAGAAGCATATATTAATATCAGGAGATACCAATTACACTCAGCCTTTGCAACAACACAATACCCTATTGGCATTACGGATGCACACAAAAAAAAGAATTATATAAAAGAAAAGTCTTGCTTCAGTGATCGGTTCCTTGAAACAGCAGACAAAACAGCACCAAAACAGTATCAGAAATCCAATAACTCCAAAAGTGATGCCTCCAAGAAGAAAACAGTGCTCAAGCACCATCATCACTGGACCATAGGATTTCACCCTGGAGAAAGTCCGCACACACAATACAATCCCTTCAACAAGGTCATTGCCAGGCACAACCAGTTAAGACCAGACCTTAGGTTTTCACCCTGCAGGTTTAGACACTGAATTCCTCCTATGCTGTCGCCCCACTTGCTAATTACGGTGCTCCAAGTCACAAAACACCAAGCCAGAATTCGTACATCCCCAAGACTCAAACTTCCATTGCCAGTCTTCAGTTCCCGGCTTTCATCCGTTCTCCACGTATGACTTCACCGTGGAACCACGGCATGTCCCATAATAGAACAGACCGGAAAGCTTCACAACGCCACCTCTGAAACCAAACGGCCAGCAAAAAACATTGTTGTGCACGATCAAACCAGCGCCTGCACCGGCTAACTCCAGGCATGCCGTCCATTTGGAATTCACCGACGGAGTCTTCAGGAACTCCATAGTCTACCCAAGATTAATGACCACTGGCGACAGGAAGTTCTTCGTTGTGGCGAGAGGGAAATCCAAGGACGACAACCTTTATTCAACCCAATCCAGCAGTCCCCACACCATTGGCCGGCTCCCGGCGATCGGAACGAGCGCGGGTCATCCTCCAGCCCAGACGATGCCCAGAAAGCCCCAGATCCGGCCTACAAATCGATCTAGGACCGCCGCCGCCATGAAGGCAGCTACCGCCCTCGACCATCTCTACAGCCGTCTCCGTCCTCCTCCGCGCCTCCTAGCCATGCGCCGCAGCGCGCCGTCACCCCGCTGGAGAAGACGCTGCTGCCCCACCGTCGCGGCCGCGTGCAGAAATACTTAGATAGATAGATGGTGAATATTCCTGGATATACGTTAACATTCACTTATGTATGAACAATAAATATATATATATAATCACAATAGTTATGAAATTTAAAAAATAATAAATAAAAAACTATCTGCGGATGGGGCGCGTCTAATGCGGCCCATCATGGAGCCTTTAGGCTTGCTTCACACAGAGGCCCCGTTTGGTCACCATCTGCATGTATCTCAAAATGAAAAAATATTATCATGGGTGCTTTGTTTTAGCGATAGTACTACTAGGTAAAGTGATATAGCCCACGGGCTGGACGCACGGACCTTGTTCGTTTTTACTACATCTTTTCGTTCTCCTAAATTCGGTCTTTCTCGTGCTTTCAACTCGATTTCTGGGCCTTCCTCTCTGATGTTCTACGGCACATGAATTTTGGGGCAATGTTCAACTGTATCTCGCCGCTGCTTCCGATGGCAAACACGAGATCATAGTTAATGGAGTTCCAGGAGAGAGGATTCAGCACATGCGTGGTTTAAGGCAAGGTGATCCAACATCACCGATGCTCTTTGTGATAGGGATGGAGGTACCGACGACGATAATCGCAAAGGCAGTTCAGATCTTTCAGAATTTGGCAGGGATCACACCGCTGCAGCGGATCTCAGTTTATGTTGATGATGTGGTGTTATTCCTCAGGCCGGAGAGACAAGGGTTACATGCTGCCAAAGAAATTCCGAGCTTGTTTGGTTAAGCCTCCGGGCCAAAGTGAAGTACACAAAAACGACAAGCGACGCTCATCAAAGGAGATAGCGAAAATGAGGAAGAGATTAAGATTACTTTGGGTTGGGAGTTAGCGAAATTTCCCATAGTATATCTAGGGCTACAACTGGCTCTGCGACCCCTAAAAAAGCAGAGTGGCAACCTATGCTTGACAAAGTGATTTATTTGGTGGCAACGTGGCTTGATTGCAAGGGCTGGACGCCTACGCTTATAAAACCAGTATTCAGGGCTAAATCTATACACCATATGCTGGTAAAGGAGGCACCAGATTGGCTGCTACAAGAAGTGGTTAAATGACTCAGAGCATTCCCTTGGACAAGAAAGACAAAGGTTAATGGAGGGCAGAGCATCAGTAAGCCATTTAGTCAAGGAGTCAAAATCCTTAAGCTGCAAGGATTGGCACTTGGAGTGAGGTGTGAACGGCTGAGTCACACAGCTCCTAGTAGACCTTGGCAAGGGTTAACGACGAAAAAGGACAAGGAAGCTCAGGAAGTTTTTCAGAGTTTGGCAAAGATTGAAGTTGGAGATGGGAGAACGGTGCTATTTTGGAGAGATCGATAGATCAACGACCACATAGCTGAGGAGATTGCACCTGACGTGGTGGAGCTAGTACCCACCAGACGCAAGAACAACAGAAAGCTAGCCGAGGCACCTACGGATAACACCTGGGTCACGTTGTCTGTGGACGGTTGTGTCCAATGCGTCAGATTGTGGGAAGAGATCGATAGGGTGAATAGAAATGATCAAATGCCAAACGAATTCATATGGAAGGGATCTGTATCTGGAAGGTATTCAGCAAAAGACACATATCAGACGCTGTGTCAAGGGAGCACGAGTTTCAGCATATATAAGCCTGTGTGGAGATCGACAGCACCTCTGAAATGCAAAATATTCAGCTGGCTTGCTCCCAGGTACAGGCTGTGGACCTCAGGTAGAAGACACCGGCATGGTCTCCAAGATCAATCTCATGCTTGCTTCACCTGCCTACAAGAGGAGGATAATGCTGATCATATACTCATGCAGTACCCATACGCAAAACAAGTCTGGTTCAGCTGCTTGCGAGAGGACGGGCTACGGATTGAGGAGCCGCACCAGAATATCAAGCTGGAGTTTTGGTGGGAGGGGAGCAAGGCCGCAAGGGCGAGGGTCCAAAAATCTGACAGAAGGAACTAGGAAGTTCGACACCCTTGTAATTCTGGTAGCTTGGATGTTGTCGAAACAACGAAATGCGAAAGAATTTAGCAACATCAACTAGCAAGGTAATACGGATAGCTCATAGGCATGATAAAGGTTGAACTATGCATGTGGGAGTTAGCTAGACCCGGAGGGAGTACAGTGGTAGGCTTTAGTTTGCTTTGGTGTGAGTGTGGTGTCAACTGTACCAGCTGTTCCAAGCTACGGAACGGTTTGTTGTAAATGTGTTGCTCTCCTTCTATAAAGATATTGCTCTCCTTCTATAAAGATACAGTACGCCCGCTTTGGCGTAGTCTTGAAAAAAGAATATGCAACATAGGGCTAAGGGAGGGAGAGTAGTAAGTACCTTCGTTCTCCGTCCATCCCATCATTGCTAGTTCTTTTTTTAAACAGGACAAAATATTTACAGTTTTCATTAACAGAGGAGAAGTTTTAGAACAACCATCATCGCTAGTGAATCCGCTGCAGCTCTGTCCAAAGCTAAGCCTAGTTTGATAACTACCTTTCGCCCAACGGCCACTTTAGTCTGGCAGACCAAAACTCTCACGTCCCCTCACCGTGGGCACAAGCACAACCAAGCCAACCGACCTGTCGTCATCCTCAACCTCCCCTCATCCTGAGGTTCGCACCACCACCACCCATCGCCGTGGATGAAAGCAACCGAGAAACAATACAACAGAATTATTGCTGCTGTCTTAGAACAGAAGCTGCAAGTGCCTTCCTGAACCGCCAGTGATGCAACATTATCGCCTCATCTCCACAGCGAGTCCCTTGTCCGCACTGCCAAGTTGTGCTCATCGGCCAGACAGCCAACCACCGGTTCAGTTGGAGAATTTTCTCGAGTTACGTTTGGGTTAGGTTTGGCAGAGGTGTACTGCTCACAGGAGCACTTATTTTCCGGCGTTCTGCCCACATTACGCACGTCTTCTTCACACACGCGAGTCCGTCTGAAACAGAGCTGACCACCGGTTCTGAACTCTCTGAGACCAAAGCTGAGTTTATCTCACGACCAAATTGCTAGTGGAAACTCAGAACTTGGCTAGTTTCTCGGAACTCTAGTCTAGGTTCATCACGCACCCACACCTACCGATTAGCTCAATGATGCAGTCAGGCAGACAGAATTTAGGACTAATAGCAGGAGGAAACATCACAGCAATGCACGAATCTTGACCAGGTTCTTTGCACAGGAGTCTGTACCAGCCTACAGTTTGGATCTTATTCAGCATATTCCTAACCTTATAGCTGTAACAAAATATAAGGCTACTTCCTACCGCCGCATGCTATCTGCAAGTGGCTACGTAGAAAAAAGCTCTGCATTACCTCTGGGACCATGGCAAGCTGTCTACATACAAAAACATATCCCTTTGGCTTTTAGGAAAAGAGTGATTGCTACCCATCGAAGGAGGTTTCAATATGATACCTCCAGTGGTTCAGATCAAAAGAAGGATGGCTCTAATCATGATGTGGGTCAAAACTAAACAGTACTGAAAACTTTGAACTGAGACTTTGTATCTGCTCACAAGACATCACGCTTCCCATTAAATCTTCATCAGAGGATGGTAATAAAAGTTTACACAGACATTACAAGGGGAATGGAAAAGGACTAAACGAACAACGAACAGGGATAAGAATTACAGAACAAACGAACGCCTGGTAATTGCCTCAAGTTGCAAAATGCTGCACTTGCCACAGTTGTTCTCAACATGACTGCTGCTGCTTGGGTTGCTCGCCTTGCCAAGCCCAGACTATGTCCTTGAGTGCTGGCCGCATGTCTTGGTTCAAGACCTTCTGGTACTCCAAGGTATCACCGTTTGTCTTCTTTAACTCCACAAGATGAAAGTTAGGGGTGACCTCGAATATCTCAGCATCGATGCCCATCACACCTTTCCGTCCTGGCCTGGAACCTTCCATCTTCAACATTCCAGCATCTTTCTTCGTGAGCTTTAGTCGCAAACGCTTTGCAACATCCTCAATCTTCGACACGATCATTGGAGCTGTGTTAGTGGATGTGAATTTGGACTCACTCTTCTTGTCAGACTCCTCAAACAGACCTGAGAGGTCGAGTCCAGTTGAAAGTGAAATTATATCAAAAGCATTCAGGTTTGTGAGATTTTTTGCTTCTTGCTGCTTGCACTCGGATGTTGGGTTGCTGCTACTCAAGGAATCAGAAGCCACGGTCAAGTCGTCAGCAGGAATGGCATCTCTTGCTTGTAAATTATATCTGAGTAGCTTCGCATCTAGACCCTTCCTGAACCAAGGATTTGTCATGATTTTTTCAATTGACACCCTTGTACTAGGATTAGGATCAAGAATCCTCAGCAGCAGCCTCCGAATATCAGTACTGAACCAACTCGGACATTTGAACTCAGCTTTCCCAATCTTCTTATACATGGTCATCAGATTCTTGTCTTGGAATGGGAGATACCCAGCCAAAAGCACAAAGAGGATGACACCGCAAGACCATATGTCTGCCTTGGCGCCATCATAGCCTTTTCTATTGATGACTTCAGGGGCAACATAAGCCGGAGTACCACATGATGTGTGGAGCAACCCGTCATTCCTTTTGCATTCAGAGATAGTGCTAAGACCGAAATCTGAAATCTTCAGGTTGCTGTCCTCATCAAGAAGGAGGTTCTCAGGCTTCAAGTCGCGATGATATACGCCCCTGCTGTGACAAAAGTCGACAGCGCAGATGAGCTGCTGGAAGTACTTCCTTGCAGCATCTTCCTTGAGTCTTCCTCTTTGAACTTTGTTAAAGAGCTCTCCACCCTTCACGTGCTCCAACACAAAGTATATCTTGGATTTGGTGGCCATAACCTCATACATCTGAACAATATTTGGATGCTTCACTAGCTTCATCACAGAGATCTCTCTTTTGATCTGATCCGTGAGCCCACCCTTCAAAACCTTTTCCTTGTCGGTCACCTTGATGGCAACACTTTGTGAGGTCTCAATGTTGCGGGCATGATAAACCTTGGCAAAGGTCCC
Source organism: Avena eriantha (assembly GCA_910589775.1). Classification (NCBI taxonomy): domain Eukaryota; kingdom Viridiplantae; phylum Streptophyta; class Magnoliopsida; order Poales; family Poaceae; genus Avena; species Avena eriantha. The sequence goes on from OU342741.1 coordinate 42,073,728, forward strand.
TTGCCCAAGCATCTTCCCCATCTCGTACTTCCCCATCAGAACATTTCCTTTCTGATCTGCCATCACACCAGATGTATACTATGTGCACACAACAAACAGTGGTCCAGAACCCTCCTAAGGAGCCTGCAGGTGACAGATGACCTCAACCGTCTCCTCCGAGATGGTAATCTAAGATGATGGCTGAGATGCCACGTCGAATCCCATTGTGCAAAAGCACATCGAGGAAGAGCTGTGTGTGTTGTTGTTGTTGTGAAGCGGTGTCATCAAGGTCAATCAATTCAGAAACTGGGGCCGCTACCTTGCCAATAATCCTCTCGCAAGGTAGATCTCTAGCATGCAAACACATCTTTCTGCATTCCCTAAGATGTTGCCTTCTTATGGAAAATTCGATGCTGCCAAACACAAAGTAAATCATAACGTCAGTCACTTCACCACACCACAGAAGAGAGCCATAGAGCTAGTTGGAGCCAAAAAAAAAAAAAAGAGGCAAAAACTAGATGCTTATGCAGACGGAAAAAGGAAATTATCTGCAGGAAACACGAGCACAAACAGGTCCGTGGTGGCATCTATATCGTCTCCCGGTGGTTTCTGTTTTAAGGACCTTTTCTGTACTAAAGCTTAATAGACCGATTAAGAAGATCCTCTAGAACAGCTAAGAGTTACTTTTGAAGCTGAACTGAATTTGCAACACCTAGACTTTGTGATGGTTTCGTTGCCTGTGAGTGGAACCGGGGAAGGCCCTCCCGTCGATCTAAAAAACAGATATATGTTGGTAGAATTCCCGTGCTCCCCCAGTGCTAAATCTGAAACCTAACTCACGTGTTTTTTCTTCTGGACTCTGACTGTCGTGTTAGCAAACCTGATTCAGACGGTTCTAAACTCAGGTGTGGTTCTCACAACTAGGCTAACAGCCAGTTCGCCATTGGTACGATTCTAGCAGTGCAGTAAATGGACTGACCGCGTAGTATGCTACAAACTACCAGGAGATCCTCAGAAATCTCGCGGCGCGAACGAAACATTCTTCGAACCAGGGAGCCCAGGCGGCGGAAACAGAGGGATCTCCCTACGAACTACTAGTTTACAGAGACGACGCGTCTACAACCAACAACGACGAACCAAAACCAAAACGAAAACATAGCAGAGAAGAGTCCGTACCAGATCCCAGAGGCCGGCGACGCGACGCGACGGAGAGCCGCACTAGCTAGCTAGATCCCGTTCCCCCGATCGAGGCGAAGAACCAGAACCTTCGCAGAGGATTCAGTGCAAATCGAAGAGGACGACGCGTGCAGGTGGGCACTCAGGATTCACGAAGGAAGGATCTGCGCGTTCGGCTTTGGAGACGGAGTTCCCGTTGTTGTTGGGTGCGGTGTGAAGAAGAGAGGAGGAGGGGCGGAGAGTGGTGGTACAGGCAGAGGTCGAAAGGCTAGGCTTGAGCGGCGGCTCCGTTTTATACGCGGTCCCCGAGCCCGGCCTCGAGGGATCTCCCGAGATATTCCACCCACCACCACCGCCCGTCGATCGATTTTTACTCTACCGCGAATCTACGCCGTTCCCTGGGGCTGGGCCGGGGCGGACGGGCCCCGCCAATAATTCGTGCGGCCCGGGCCTCCCCGGACGCATGGACGGACGGAATCGCTCCGGGGCTTCGCGCAGCGCCGAATCGAGATTTGGCGCCTCTCGACTCGAGTGGATCGCCGGCGCCGCATGCGGTCACGGCGGTTTTTTTGACTGTTTCCTCCCGTGTCTTTCTTTTAGATGTATCTAGCACTAAAACTGACTAGATACATCCGAATTTAGACAAATCTGAGACACTAATATGGAGCGGAGGGAGTATATTAATTCAGAGCCGTAAATTCGATCTAAAAATTCACAGCAGTAATAATTTCCAGATATATGGTGAGGTACTACTGTCGATGTTAAGGTGCCAGCTCTGGGACAACGTGAGCGGTCGAGGAGCAGTACATACAAACTACTGAAAGCTTTTACGTTACGAGGTTCGTGGAAGAAGGAAAAGAGCATTAGCACGTCGCACGTGCTAGAAGTGCGGCAGAGAAACCCGAGTTGGTCTACCCGGGGTAGAGTACGTAGACGGCCATGTGCAAATAAATCAGCTAGCGCTTTGCCGGCGGAAGGTGCGAAGAAAGAAGGAACCAAACCGGACCACGGGAGCTGTAAAAGGAGCACTGCCAATACACTGCTACCCAATTAGGCACAAACATGTTACATGTCACGGTCAGGACTAGCAAATCAATGGGAAATCAGACGTCCAATCTTCTTCTACGCTTTGTAAAGGCGGAGAGTTTGCTTAGAATTGTCGCATTATTATCTGGTTGTTCGCTTGGAGCGTACCTCCTCCTCCCTCCGTCTCCATGCATGCCATTGCCATCAAGGAGAGCATACATGCATGCACATGTGTTGTTGTTGTTGCTCAATCTGTCTCCCTGAAACTCTTTTCCAACGGACGGGCAGGGCAGGAACGATACCTTTCCTCAGTATTCTAGGATATCTTGGCACAGGAAACTGATTAATAACTGTGCGGCTCCATATCAGTGCCAATATTTTTAATACGAATCATAGAGCCTAGAAAAATGTCAAATCATCTCGTCGGCGTGGGGCCAGACCACGCCCCGCTAGTGCAGAGCAGGTCGCTTTTCGAGAAACAACGAGGGACAAATTTGTGGAAATACATTTTAGTACAATTCTAATACTAAGTATGTTTTTCTGGATATATGGTCAAACTTCACCAAATTTGACTCCACCTTCATCGCTCGCTTCCTACACATGTCCTCCAGCTGCTGGCTGCCTCAAAGCCTCAAGACTAGTATATTCTAATTTTGTTTTCAAGTATTCGTCTCTCTCTCTCACACAGGATACCTAGACTTGTCTTACTTACCGTATGGTGAGGACTCCTGTACTGAATCCGGATATGGAATTTCAGTTGGTGTATTTTGTGACAACAACGCAAACTTCTTTTGAAAAGGTTTTTAAAAAATCACCATGTTAATAACATGCATGTCTTGAGAATATGATCAATAGCATTGTAGATCATGGTAGCACTCGATATCTTCTCTCTTTTCATTACTGAAAATTGAAGTTTTAAGTGTAGAGCATATTTTTGGAGCCTGGATACACCGGAGCACACTTTGTAAAACTTGGCATAAAATGTATTTGTAAGTTGGAAAAATCACGTACAGAAATATTTGTTAGAAAATTAGACATGTCAATTTAAAAAAATCAGGACGACTATTTGTGACCTAAGTGAAACTTTTTTTTTAAGAAAATGAGAGTTGCTACCATGTAAGTTTTTGAACAACTTCAATTGTAGCATATTATTTCTCAATGCTTTCTTTGCGAAAACTTAACTGATAATCTTATTATTTTATAGAAATTTTAGATTCATTTGCCTAGCATATATGTGAGTGGTTTTCCAAACCACTTCCTCCCAAGTGTTACTTAGAAAACATGTTACCTGCAAAAGATGAAAAGGTGTTAGAAAACATGTTGCGGTGTTCATACCTAGGTCCATTCTAGTTTCTAGTACCCTTTTTTTTAGGTGCCACCTTGCATGATAGTACAAGGGGGTGACAAGTGTTTTCCCTCTCGCTTCCACGCGGAAGACTTGCGTGGCAACTGGTACAGAGTGTGAGGTGGCTTGTCGGAGCATGGTAGCCCTAGCGGTGGGGGGGTTGAATTGATTTCTGCGTGTACGCTCTGCTCGGCCGGTGGCCAAAGGCGTCACGACTAAGGACTTGTGTCAGATCGATCGATCCTCATTATTAGGTAGGCTAGGAACGATAGAGAGATTCAGATGCGAGAGATACCCCAGACCTGTGTCCGGCCATGGAAAAGGAAAGCCAGGCGCAGATGCGCTGAGACGTCCCGAGAAGGGCTTTGCTGTGTTGGGCAACACCGGCTGTGCGGCTCGTGCATATATCACTGTCGTGTCTCCGTAATAATTGAGACGAATGCGATGCAAGGTCACCAAACAGCAGCGCCACGAAAGTTCGTGTGGCATGCGTCGTCGTCGCCAGTGAAACTTGTGAAAGAGTATTAGTTTTGGTGGAATATGATGGATATATATTTGAGCTTCATGGGCGAGTATATATAGGCGTACAGACGATTATTTTGAAGTACGAGTCAAGTTAGCCTAAAATCCTAACTATGCTAAACTATCACAATAACCATGTACGTATCATACTCTAACATCCCCGCAGTCGTAGCGGTAGCGTCGTGAACAACCGGAACGTCGCGGACGGTCAGACTGGATATAAACCGAAGTAACATCCAGTAGGCTGACTCCCCCCGCAGTCGTAGCGGAAACATCTAGGATTTTGTCGCGTCGCGGTAGTTTGAACTGTAGAGGAAGCTGGTGATGCTCAATCGAGGTGGTAGCCCTTGTGCCGATGTCGAGGGAGCCGAGAGCGTGAGGCGGTGCCATGGTCGAGGTAGCCGAGCGATGGGTCGTCCTGGTCGATGTCATGGTCGGGGATGCCGGTGTCGAGGTAGCTGCACGTGAAGCCGCATGCGCATAGTGCGCGAGGAGGATGACGGAGACGCGTCGAGGCAGTCGTTGAGGTGTCGATGCCGAAGTCGATGTAGTCCGAGCCGTCGAGGACAAGGTGCGGCCATAGTTTTACCAGAACTAGGCGCACATCAGGGACGAAAGCACACTCCGGTTTTGCCAGAACCGAGTATGCAAAGAAGAACTCGTCGGCGACGCGGTCGAGGCAGTCGTAGAGGGGTCGATGTCGAAAAAGACGTTGTCGAAGCCGATGAAGACGTAGAAGGCGGCGAAACCAGCGGCGACCTGGGTTAGTCATGCTGGATTCCTAGAGTGGCGATGGGATAGTCGGCGGGACCTGTGATGGCGAGAGGGCGCCCTGCATGTTACCTTGTGAAGCGCGGCGCGGTGCTCAAAGTAGGCGAGGAAGACCCGACGACGTGACGAAGACCATGTGCAAACGGCGGCGATCCGCGCCATAGGAGATGACGCGGTGAAAGTCGAGACCGTCGATGCACGAGGACGGCGAAGTAGACTGCGTGCAGCCACGCTACGACCCAAGGGGGCGGTATAGCTACAGGATGCAAGTCGGTGCAGTGGCTGGGAGACCACCAGCGACGTACACGCCAAGGAGGCCCGTTGGAAGCCGGTAGCGTGGACCAAAGGCGGCGGCGCTGCGGCCCGACGGGGCGACACAGCGGCAGCTCGTAGCTCGATCGGTGGTAGGCGCGTGCTCGGGGACATGTTTGGCGTAGACAGGCGCGGGATCGGTTGATCAGACTGACAGTGCACCGTATGCGCCATGGCGTGGACGACGCGTAGATCGGATTCGATGGCGATGTTGTCGGTTAAGTCCCAGACGATGAGACGAAGAGGATCCGAGGGGGCGTCCGCGGTAACCTTCCAAGGAAGGTGTAGCTGCCGTCTGCGTGCGTGGCAGCCTGCCGAGGCAGGCGCAGCAGCGGAAGGGGGTAGGCGCATGGACGCGATGTAGATCCTCGATGGCAATGGTCGGAGTAGAGGCGCGACGATGACGATGGCGGTGGGCGGCTCAATCCGATATAAGATCGGTAAACCAAAAGGAAAACCGATCAAGAGATCGGAGAAAAAGACTTACATGGCAGCCGATCACGGATCGGCGGACGAACACTGCATACGGGTTGCGCAGCCCCCGGGGAAGATCATGGAATTCGACCTCTCCGGGAGCAGCGCGGCGGAAGCTAGGGTTTGAGATCGATTTAGGCTGATACCAAAAAGAGTATGAGTTTTGACGAAATATGATGGATATATTATTGAGCCTCATGGACGAGTATATATAGACGTACAGAGAATTATCTTAAAGTACGAGTCAAGTTAGGCTAGAATCCTAACTATCCTAAACTATCACAATAACAGTATACATATCATACTCTAACAACTTTTACTAATAGTAATGGCTAAACTAACATAAACTAACATTCAGGTGATCATGCATATAAACTTGCTTGGCAATCCGTGGTTTAATCGGGGGATGGGGATGGGTAGCCCGTGCGTGGCCGCATATTTGATTCTTTCCTCTAGCTACGTGCGATATAGAGCAGGAAAGATATACTGATGAACCAGTACATTGGGTTAGAAAGAGACGGATCATCTTGGTTATGTCATCATCAGATAGCTAATAAGCAAGCTGGGTTTCGCCTGTTAGATTTCCCCTCTCGGCCGAACGATAAATCTCGACTCGCACACAACGCCTAGTTTGTTCTTCAAGCTGGGTCCGCCGACCGTCGCTCGGAGCACCGAGAGGGAGTGTGCAACGTTAGCCACATCTATGCACGATATAGCATACAGGACAAGATGTAAAACGTGCTCAGGGAACTTGGCTGCGAAAAGCCCTCCACGTAAGCGGAAACATGCCCTGGAACCGTGGTCAGAACACTAGTGGAAAACGGACCTCCAGTCCCGGTCCGTAAGGGGCTTTAGTCCCGGTCCTGGTAACTGGGACTGGAGGGGCGGGACTAAAAGCCCACCTATTAGTCCCGGCCCTCTTACCAGCCGGGATCAATGGGCATCCGCGTGGCTGTCTCAGCGGGCGTTGGGTGCCTCCCCATTAGTCACGGTTCGTATTACGAACCGGGACAAATGGTTCTCTGTCGCGGCAGAATTTTAGGCACTTTCTCTGCCGCGGCAGAGAATTTAATTTGTATTCTTTTTTTCATTTCAAAATAGTTTGCTACGCTACCACATACCGTACATGTTCGTGTATACATAAGATAACTTCTCTTAAGATCGAGCATACAAATATATACATGATAGTTACACATGGAGATCACAATTATCGGGACTAGAGCCCGTCTATTCAATTACACGGTCGGGGATCATCGGCGCCTATTCACACTAAATTCTCCGGCGTCATCTATCATCTCGTTTATCAAGAATCCTGCCAGTTCTTCAGCAATTGCTACTACGCGTTGCTGTGATAGGAGCTGATCCCGTATTTTCTCGAACTATATAAGAAAAGGAGATCAATATGAATATCAATCATGATAACAAAAAGTGACGGTAATAAAAATAATGTTATGAATGTATTGCTTACATCGACTCTATAATCATTCAGCTCACTAGTAAACGTGCGAATGAACTCGCAAACGTAGAATCCACATAGATTCGTCCCCTGTGGCTGCCTCGCGCACTTTACGAGAATAGAATTCAATCAAAATAATAATCCAGCATCATAATTGTATTGAAACTAGAAGTAAAGAGATGCGCCTACTACTTACCGAGACCGGCTTAAACGTCAGCTTCTCAGTAAAGTCACCCATAACCGTACTCTTGAACTGGTTCCAAACCCTACCCGGTAAAGAAAATGAATGAGTTATTTATTACGTGATATCTCAGGAAATCAACGAAAGAAACCGCTATAGCGTGAAAATTGCCTCTAGAGCACCTGCATGTCACTAAACTGTTCCAGGGGTCTCTTTAATGGGTCCATGACTTCAACTCTTCCCTTATCAAGTTAAATGTCCATGAGAATCCAGTGGAAACTGTACACGTTTATATATACATCAGTAACTCATCAATTACACTTAATCGAGTAAGCAAAAGAGAATGTGTACAATAGAGTAAGACACTCACGCGAAATTGTAAGGAAACAGTATGTGGTCACAGAAATTTTGCTCCGTTAGAAACCTTAGAAGGTTTTCCTATGTGTCCTCGGGTTTTTCCTTTAGCGTCTGACAATGTATTTTATCTGGGTCAATGAACCCAATACTGAAGATTGACCTTCTTTTACATTCCATGATCTTCATTCTGCATAATAATAGAGTACAAAAAGATATAATTAGGATAATTACATGCAATGAACTGAACAACTGAAAAAAAATGAACAGCTTATATATAGACAATGAATTCAACAACTTACAGACAATAGCAACTCATGAGACTTTTGTCGAGGGCGTCGAAAGTGTATAACTGGAAGAGTTCTGGAAACTCAACATGGACCTCCTCTTCTCGGAAGTAGTAGTCATGTGGGACTTTCGCCACGATCATTATTCTCTCCTCCTTTACGGCTTTCAAGTACCATTTATGTAAACTCCGCATTTGTGTTGGCAGTTGTTGGAACTGCTCAAAGCTGACCAGAGGTTTCCCTGGGACATATGTAGGGACTACCTGAGCCTTGGGTAACTTGTCGTCCTAGGAACCTAGCAATTCCTCAACAGTCACATTCATAGCGGCCGCAAGCTTCTTAGCTTATTCCATATCCTGCTGGGGAGTGTCATAGGATACCACCTTGAGGGGTGGGGTCGATTTTTTGGCCTGTTCCCCGAGCTGGGGGACGTCATTTCTTTTCCCGGTTGCACTTTGACTTGATGATTTGCTCCCGCTTGAACTTCTACTTGATTTGCTCTTCTTCACTTCCTTCTGAAGTGTGCGTCGATAATCATCTAGCTTATGGTGCAAGTCATATTGCGATTTTGTGTTCAGAAAAGAAAGTGCATACGCTTTTTGCTTCTCGGTGTATACCGGGGCGGGCTCGGGTTTCTTCTTTTGAAGCTGCGCAACACATTCGCCTTTACGATCATGTCGGTTTACTCGTCAGTACGATCGTAAGGTTTGATAGGAAAATTCTTATGAGGTACTCTTGGGAGGGGCGACATTTGTCGTTTTGGGCTCCTGCATCGTTTAGTACTAATCGGAGGCTGCGGCGGAGATCGAGATGGACTCGGGCTGTGGTGGTCGTAGTCATGGGGTGGGCTTCTTGGAGGTGATGGAGGTGAAGGTGACATGCGACCACTCGGAGGCGGTGTTGGCTTTGGCGTCCAGCCTGGAAGCTTGATGTTGTTCTTGTCCCATAGAATGATACCACTCAGTACTTCTCCGAGTGTCCTCTCACCTTCAGGTCCAGGGATGTCAAGCTCCATTGAGTCCCACCCCATTGCGATTTTAATCCACACCAACTATAGCATAGCCAGCTGGAATCTCACGGCCATGCCAGCGTGCGCCAGGTGGACAAGGTAAAGCACATCCGACCGCCACCTTGATGGATAGGTTCTTCACCTTCTGATGGAGCTCACAAGATGCCTGCTCCTTGATTCCATCCACGGGGTAGCCGGGACCGCCATCTACCATACGTGCATCGTCAGAAGGGACCTCTGATTCAGCCACGCCGCTTTTCCGCTGAGATGGGACGGCGGTAATATTGAGTACATGATCTTGCAGGCGCGCTGCTCCTCGAAGTTCGTCAATCTATTGCTGATGCATTCGAAGTGTTCCTATCAACTCGGTGAACTTGTCTCCCTCCTCCTCCTGCCATCGCCTCTTTGCTCTCTCTCGGCTCCTATAAGTATCTCTGTCTTTGGCAAACCCCATCTCCCACGTATAACTAGGGCCAAGGCCTCGTACACGTCCTCCGCGTTCGTCATTCCCGAGGACCTTTGTCAGCAAGTCTTTCTCTCTATCGGGACGGAACTTTGTTGTCCCCGCTTTAATCTCCTTCACCACTTTCTGCCATGTATCTCGGGGTATCCTAATCCCGTCACTGCAAATAAGGTCCCCTGTACTTTCGTCATACTCACTCCCATGCCCAAGGAACCAATTCCTTGCCCTCAGATCCCATTCTTCGCGTATTGGTTCTGGAGTGATCCCTTTAGCAAGCAGCTCATTCTTTTTAGCATCCCACTTTGGCATGGCAGCCGCGTAGCCCCTGGCCCAGGTGATGGTGATATTTCTTCATCGCGGCATTTTTCTTGTTTTTTTCCCACATTTCCATAGCAGGTTGTGACTCCTTGTACTTCACAAATGCATCCCAGTTAGCATGCTGCTTCGTTAGATAGCCTTCAAATTTAGGAGTCTTCTTCGTCTTCTGATACTTTTGCCATAATGCTTTCTTCCAGTTCTTGAATAGTTCAGCCATCTTCGTAAGAGTCCATTGCTTGACTTTCTTCCTCAATGCAGCTGTGTCGGCATCATCCTCACATTCTGGCAGGGTGAAATGTGTCATGAGGTCATTCAAAAGACCCTCTTTGCACCTGTCGGAGACATACTCACCTTCTTTCGCCCCTTTGGTCTTATTCCACTCTCGAACGGTGATCGGGATGCGATCCCTAACCATAACTCCGCATTGTTGTTTAAATACAGTTTTAGCCTTTTCGGGTTCCACTGGTTCACCCCGTGGTGATACACGCGTAATTGTATAACGCGTAGATGCGTCCAACTTTTTGGTCGGGCCTCGTTTGGAATATTTTTTGCTCGATGTGGAGGCCTAAGAGAAGAAACATTCGTCAATTTATATATATATATACAACTTAGTTAATGCATCTACTGATCACCAGAATTCATATATATACCTCGCCGTCGGCTTCTCCACCACCGGAGCCGTCGGCTTCTCCTTGATCATTTCGGTCGACCTCCTCTCCCTCACCGAAGGGGTTCCGATAAATCGATGGAGATTCGGGTGGATCAACATGGGGGGTGTCGTTGATCATATCCTCGAGAATTTCTTCCTGTGCTAGGTCTCTCTGGATTGGATCCATAGTTTTCTACAAAATGCACACAATAACATTAGCAAAATTCTAGTGATGCCCTAACCCTAACCCAAAGTCCGGGCGGCCCGCAAGCACCACCGAGTCATCGACGCATGGTCGACAACCGATAGTGCCGTTGGCGTCTCACCATCATACTATATATACTCCATATATACTATACACATATATACTATACTCCATATATACTCCATATATACTATACACATATATACTATACTCCATATATACTCCATATATACTATACACATATATACTATACTCCATATATATACAATATACTATATCTATTATATTACAATATTCTATATCTAAAAGATACAAGAAATAAAAATATATATATATACTATATATATTCTATTACTATACACAAACATATATATATACTATATATATCTATATACTAGTAATAATTATTAACATATAAAAAAGATACACGAAAGAAAAAAACATATATACAATATACTATATATCTATAATATACTATATACAATATACTATATCTATAATATACTATAAAAAACATATATACAATATACTATATCTATAATATACCATAAAAAACATATAATATATATACAATATACAATATACTATAAAAAAAGATACACGAAATTAGAAAAGTGGCCGGGGCCGGCGGGGACAGAGCTGGAGGCAGCGCGCGGTCGGGGGCGCCGCCCGGGCTCGCCGGGGCCGGGGATGGAGGAGGCGCGGCGCGCGGCGGGAGGAGGGAGTTACCTCCGGTGGGGCTCGCCGGGGCCGGGGACGATGGAGGAGGCGCGGCGCGCGGCGGGGGGAGGGAGGAGGCGCGACGCGCAGCGGGACGGACGCCCGTGGCGTCTAGAGAGGCGGCGGCGCGGCGGGGCGGCTGTGCAGACGGCTGGAGAGGCGGCGAGAGGCAGTCCAAATTTTGGCAGCCTGCCGGCGTCGTCGTCGTCCTCGCGCGCGTCTGCAGAGTGTGGAGATGGAGATTAGGGGAGCGAAGCGGCGCGTATTTAAATGGATTAACCTTTAGTCCCGGTCCGTGGCTCGTCCCGGGACTAAAGGCTTTTCGGCACTGCCCACGGGGTGCGCGAACGGCACCCTTTAGTCCCGGGGCATGCCACAACCCGGGACTAAAGGCCCCTTTTTAAAAAAATTGACTACAACCTCTGTTTCCCGCCTTATTGCATACTATGTTATTAAATAAACTACTATATATCAATATTATTAAATCTGATAAAAGTTTACAATATTTTAGGGTTTAGGGTCCCTTTTTCAAAAAAATTCACCCTGTGGCGCGCGTGTTTAAAAAAAATTCAATTAGCATATTATTTAAACATTTGAATTTTACAGTTTTTGCATACTTATGAATTTGAGAAAAATGTCAATATGAAAAATTCTTGAATTTGAATAACTAATCCAAATCTATTTTCTGTTTTATAAAATAATTATTCTAACTAGTGAAACTAATAACCATTTTGCCATTTCCAATTTAAAAATGCATTAACTATTATATTTTGCATATTTTTAACATAAAAAGTGCTTGAATTTGAATCAGAGATTCAAATCCATTTTCTGTTTTATAAAATAATTATTCTAACTAGTCAAACTATTAACCATTTTGCCATTTTCATGTGATTCCGACGCTCCGGTGGTCTTCCTCCAGCGAAACCCTAGACCGGAGGCCTCGGACCGTCTACCCCTGTAGCTTTCTGCGTACGAGGGTAGCCCCTTTAGGGTTTAGGGTTTAGGGTTTAGGCTTGGTCGTTGCCATAGCACATCTAGACTCATATCTGCCGCCTCTCTCCACTCTATCCCATGGCTTTCACCGTACCTCTAACCCCAGGGAGGCGGAGATGGAGTCTTTCACGGGCTAGCAGGAAAATATTTTCCGAGGCGAAACTTCCGAAGATGCCATAGGGCGTGTGCACCAAGGGCATCTTCGAAAAATTCTGCCACGAGAGATTTCCCAACCCTTTCCTCCATCCATGGGGATGAAACTCTACATCCATGTTGGCTTGGTCGTTGCCATAACACATCTACACTCATATTTGCCGCCTCTCTCCACTCTATCCCATGGCTTCCACCATACCTCTAACCCCAGGGAGGCGGAGATGGAGTCTTTCACGGGTTAGCAGGAAAATATTTTCCGAGGCGGAACTTCCGAAGATGCCATAGGGCGTGTGCACCAAGGGCATCTTCGAGAAGTTCCGCCACGGGAGATTTCCCAACCCTTTCCTCCATCCATAGGGATGAAACTCTCCATCCATGTTGGCTTGTTGAGTTCTTGCCATGGCGTATCAATGCTCCTTTTATAGGCACGGCGCCGCTTCTACTTTGTCTTCTTCCTCTGACAGGGCGTCGTGCGCTACATGCTTTATCTCATCGAGCAGTGCGTCCACCCACGCGTCCTTATCCTCCCGACAGCTTTAGTCCTGGTTTGAGCCCCCACCCGGTACTAAAGGTTACCCACGCGTCCTTATCCCACCAACAGTTTTGTTAGATGACACAAAAACCACCTTTAGTCCCGGTTGCACCCACCATCCGGTACTAAAGGTTAGACACCCCCCAGATAAGGCCCTCCCAGTTAAGCCTCCCCCAGATAAGGCCCCCCCATCTTTTGTCCCGGTTTGAGCACCCACCCGGGATGAAAGTTTCCCGCGCCACTGCGTTCCCGCGCTTTCCACCGGTTCCCACCTCTGTCTCAAATAAAAGGTTTAGTACATTACATAGATTTATGTCTCAAATAAAAGGTTTAATTACATAGATTTATGTCTCAAATAAAAGGTTTAATACATTATTACACATCACGAACATCTAGTGTTGTGGTTTTCTTCTGCACCGTAGCCATGGAGAATCTTCATCATTTAACAGGATGCTTGGGTCAGTTTTCACTTTGAAGGGCGGAATTTCATGAAACTTATTGTAATCTTCTGACATGTCTGTCTTATCATCCACTCCCGTGATGTTTCTTTTTCCTAAAAGAACTATGTGGCGCTTTGGCTCATCGTATCCTGTACTCTTTTGCTTATCTTTCCTTTTTCTCGGTTTGGTAGACATGTCATTCACAGAGAAAACCTGAGCCACATCGTTGGCTAGGACGAATGGTTCATCCATGTACGCAAGATTCTTGAGATCCACTGTTGTCATGCCGTACTTTTCGTCTACATGTACCCCGCCTCCTGTCAGCTTGACCCATTTGCACCGAAACAAAGGGACCTTAAAAGTAGGTCCATAGTCAAGTTCCCATATCTCCTCTATGTACCCATAATATGTGTCAATCTGCCCATTGTCATTTGTTGCATCAAAGCGGACACCACTGTTTTGGTTGGTGCTCTTTTTATCATGGGCGATCGTGTAAAATGTATTCCCATTTATCTCGTACCCTTGGAAAGTACATATAGTCGAAGATGGTAACCTGGCCAACGAGTACAAATCATCTCCAACAGTGGTGTTATTCATGAGATGTGTCTGCAACCAATTGCCAAAATACTTCTCGCGTTCCCCTTTAATCAAGGTTTCAGGCTTCCCCGGGTTTTCGGAGCGTAGAATATTCTTGTGTTTCTCGATATACGGAGCCACCACGGTGGAATTGTGTAGAACTGTGTAGTGTGCTTGAGTGAAAGAATGCCCGTCCCTACATACCATTGATTTCCTTCCTAGTGTGCCTTTTCCAGTCATCCTCCCCTCATACCGAGATTCATGAACACCAATCTGCTTAAGGTCAGGAAGAAAGTCAACACAAAACTCAATGACCTCCTCTGTTCCATAGCCCTTGGAGATGCTTCCTTCTGGCCTAGCACGGTTATGACATATTTCTTTAAGACTCCCATGAACCTCTCGAAGGGGAACATATTGTGTAGAAACACAGGACCGAGAATTCTAATCTCTTCGACTAGGTGAACTAGGAGGTGCGTCATAATATTGAAGAAGGATGGCAGGAACAACAACTCGAAGCTGACCAGACATTGGACCACATCAATCTGTAATCCTGATAGACTTTCTCGATCGATTACCTTCTGAGAAATTGCATTGAGGAATGCACATACCTTCATAATGGCTAGTCGAACATTTTCTGGTAGAATTCCCCTCAATGCAACCGGAAGCAATTGCGTCATAAGCACATGGAAGTCATGAGACTTTAGGTTTTGAAATTTTTTCTCTTTCATATTTACTATTCCCTTTATATTCGACGAGAAGCCAGACGGGACCTTGATACTGAAAAGGACTTCAAAAAATATTTCCTTCTCTTCTTTGGTAAGAGCGTAGCTGGCAAGCCCTTGAAATTGCCCTGGATGCTTGCCGTCTTGTCCTTTATGATGTTCCTGGTCCTCCCCTGCTGCCGGGGTATCTTTTGACTTCCCATACAAGTCCAGGAAGCCTAGAATATTCACGCAAAGATTCTTCGTCAGGTGCATCACGTCGATTGCAGAGTGGACCTCATGCACTTTCCAATAGGGTAGCTCCCAAAATATAGATTTCTTCTTCCACATGGGTGCGTGTCCGGTAATGGGGTCTTTCGGAACAGGTTGTCCTCCAGGACCCTTTCCAAAGATTACATCCAAATCCTTGCCCATACCAAATACATCAGCACCACTACGGGGGACAGGCTTCGTCCGGGTTTCTGCCTTGCCATTGAAATGCTTGCCTTTCTTCTTTAAGGGATGACTGGGCGGAAGAAAACGACGATTGTACGGGTACACATTCTTTCTATATTTATCCAGATATATACTTTCAGTCTCATCTAAACAGTGCGTGCATGCATTGTATCCTTTGTTCGTCTGTCCTGAAATGTTACTAAGAGCAGGCCAATCATTGATGGTTACGAACAGCAACGCTTGTAGGTCAAATTCATGTTGTTTATGCTCATCCCACACACGTACACCTGGTTTGGGCCACAACTATAGAAGTTCATCAACTAATAGCCTTAGGTACACACCAATGTCGTTGCCGGGTTGCTTTCGGCCTTGGATGAGCACTGGCATCATAATGAACTTCCGCTTCATGCACAACCAAGGAGGAAGGTTGTAGATACATAGAGTCACGGGCCAGGTGCTGTGACTGCAATTCTGCTCCCCAAAAGGATTCATTCCATCGGTACTTAGACCAAACCATAAGTTCCTTGCGTCACTAGCAAAGTCCGGGAAGTCTCTCTCGATTTTTCTCCACTGCCGACCATCAGCAGGGTGCCTCAACATCCCGTCTTTCTTACGGTCTTCCATGTGCCATCGCAGCAACTTGACATGCTCTTTATTTCTGAACAAACGTTTCAACCGTGGTATTATAGGAGCATACCACATCACCTTGGCAGGAACCCTCTTCCTGGGTTGCTCGCCCTCAACATCACCAGGGTCATCTTTTCTGATCTTATACCGCAATGCAGTGCATACCGGGCATTTATCCATATTCTCGTACTTCTCACCGCGGTAGAGGATGCAGTCATTAGGGCATGCATGTATCTTCTGCACGTCTAATCCTAGAGGGCAGACAAGTTTCTTTACTTCGTACGTACTGGAGGGCAATTGGTTATTTCTTGGAAGCAGCTTTTTCATTATTACCAGCAACTTTTCAAATCCCGAGTCAGTCATACCGGTCTCTGCCTTCCACTTCAATAATTCCAGTGTGCTACCCAGCTTCTTCTGGCCATCTTCACAAGTTGGATACAGCAATATGTTGTGGTCCTGTAACATCTGCTCGAACTGCAGCCTCTCCTTTTCTGTGTCGCAGTCTCGCCTTGCATCACTAATGACCCGACCAAAATCATCAACGGGCTCATCTGGTTCCCGTTCTTCACCCCCTTCTTTTTCATTATCTTCAACTACGGTATCATCGTATTCATGGAACATAGATCGGTAGTTGTCATCATCGTTCTCTTCTTCATCGCCGTCTTCCATCATAACCCCTCTTTCTCCGTGCTTGGTCCAAACATTATAGCTGGACATGAAACCGGACCAAAGCAGGTGGCTCTGAATGACTCTTGAGGAAGTGTGAGCCTACTCATTCCGACATTCAACACATGGACAACACATAAAATCATCCCGCCGCTTGTTCGCCTCGGCTACAAGACGAAAAGAACACACACCTTCTCTGTAAGCGTCAGAGCGTCGGTCACCGTACATCCATGGGTGGCTCATCTGCATCATACAACCATGCATATATATCAAACGCACTCACGATGCTTAAATTAGTACCGCGCAGTCAAAACGAGAAAATAGTTGCTAACATTTTAGGACAATTCAAAACAAAGAGGAGAAACCTTAAGTGTCGCTCTAGCACCTCATATCATATTTTGTCTTGTGTGAACTCAAGTGGCATCGCTCTAATAGACATTTCACCGAACACGTCTAGTGCATATGAAGAAAAAAAAGTTAGCACAAAGCTTATACCCACCTCTCACATAGGAAAAAAACAGGAGAGGGTGGAAGGCTGGATGCATATATATAGGGCCAGGCCATTAGTCCCGGTTTGAGATACAAACTGGAACTAAAGGTTCTGCCAGGAGCACGCGCGCCGGCCCAAACCCATTTGTCCCGGTTTGTATCTCAAACCGGGACTAATGGTTCCTTACGGACTGGGACATAGTGCCTCAGCCTCCTCGGGCCGTCTGGTTTGGACCATTAGTCCCGGCCCCAGCCACGGCCGGGACTAATGGCCCGAACCAAAGGCCCATTTTCTACTAGTGGAAGGACTTCCAACAGAAACCAAACGTGCAAAGTTGCTACGTACGGTTGCTGGCAGCACTTCCAAAAAAACACTTTGGATCACGGGCATGAAGTGCTCCTGGTGCAAGAAATTAAAATTTTAAAAATTATGCATTTGTTTATAATAAAGTCATAAAAATTCACAGACATAGTAATCTAAATGTTTATTGGACCGGTCAATTTCTATAGATTAATTCGAAATAATATGACCTGTGAAAATAAGAAAATTGGCCGCATTTTTGCAGTTTTAAATTTGCTTTTGAAACCCGTTTTGCTTGTTACTCATGCAAATATGGACATTATTGATAATTGGAGAGAACAATAACTTGTATTGATTTGATAGAGATTACATAGAATTTATATAGAGAGGGAGCCGGCCGACTTAGGGTCTTGCCCAAACGACTATAGGAGTTCTAGTCCTATACAAATACATGTCTAATAGCCCCCCCCCCCCCCCCCCCCCCCACACACACATACACACACACCCCGCAGTGTCAACATCGGACGCCACGATGTTGAGACTGGAGTGAATATCTGTAAAAGCAGCAGTTGGTAGACCCTTGGTGAAGATATCTACAAGTTGTTCACTTGTTGGAACGTGAAGAACACGAACATCTCCAAGGGCCACTTTCTAACAAAATAAATATCAATATCTATGTGCTTTGGTATGGCGAGGCTGAACCAGATTGGAGGCCAATTGGAGGCCATATAGACCGTAGATATGTTGTCATAATAGACAATGGTAGATGCTCAATAGGACGATGAAGTGCGACGAGTAGTTGATGGATCGAAATCGCTTCAACAACTGCATGTGCAACTGATTTGTATTCGCTTCAGCTGAGGACCTAGAAACTGTAACCTGCCTTTTAAAAGACCAAGAAACAAGATTATCACCCAAATAAACACAAAAGTCGGATGTGGATCATCGAGTATCTAGACAACATGTCCAGTCTGCATCAGAATAACTATCAATCTTGTAGGAGAAGATGAATTTATAAATAGACCATGATCGAGTGTGCCTTTGAGATAGCGAAGAATTCTTTTGACATGAGAGAGGTAAGGAACACGAGGGTCATGCATGTATAAACAAGTTTGCTGAACGGAGTAGGATATATCTGCACGAGTAAGAGTAGCATATTGTAGTTCCCCCGTAATACTACGATAGAAAGTGGGGTTGGGGACAGGATCGCCGTCAGCGGAGAGTTTGGCACCGACATCAGTCGGCGTACGGCTAGGCTGACAGTCAAGCATGCCAGCATGAGACAAGAGATCTATAAGATAATGTTGTTGGGAAAGAAATAGTGTTGTATAATTGCGAGAAGCGGTAACACCAAGAAAATGGTGAAGTGGTCCTAAATCAGTCGTAGAGAATTCTCGATTAAGAAGTGTGATGATGTGTGTAAGAAAAGAATCAGAGAACTATATCATCAACATGGAGAAGTAGATAGGCTGTTTGAGTGGAGGAACGGATTTTTTTCGAGATTGACGGGGGGGGGGGGGACCAGTCCCGACCGCTTGTTGCATTCCACTCGAAAGTACCCTGGCAGGGCCAAGTTCTTACAACATTACAAGAGAAAAATTACAGGGGATATAAGAGAAAAGGATACAAACAAACAAAAAGGCTTACACAGAGGCTGCCAAGAGCTCCACAAAAGAATCCAACCTACAAGAACACCAACAGAAACACCACCAAGGATCCAAGCTTCCCGGACGTGTGTTGACATGACGGTAGTTTGACACCTTCAGTTTTCATCAAGCCAACCGAACGTGGCAATTTGGTTGCCGCTCTTATCACAGAACTCCACTCGCCCATCAGGGAAAGGAAGCCCGGAAGGAGGGAGGAACATGGAAAGAGAACAAGGAGTCCCGAGACCTAGAATGCTGTCCTAGCAGAACGCCCTCCACTCGCCCTCAAGGGGGAGGAATCCCTTGAGGAGGGAGACCCACTGCTAGGAGATAGGAATAGCCGAAAGCAGGGGTCAAGAACTTGTTAACCCGGCTTCAGACTAGAGAGAGAACCACACGGCCAACCCACACCGGACACGAAGAAACTCCGGTTTGCAAGATGTGACCTCTCCGCATGAAGCCATTCAAGCCTGGCTATATGGTTGCCGCTCTTGACGGCACTCGCTCTTTAGGGGAAGGAACCCCGAAAAAAGGAAAGACCGGCGCAAGAGAGCGAGGAGATTCATCGGAAACGGAAGTTGTCCAGGAAGACGCCATCCACTCGCCCTTCTCGGGAAGGAAGCCTCGAAGGAGGGAGGACACTGCACTAAAACAAGACAACCGAAGGGGAGAATCGAGGAAAATAAATAGAGATGAGTTGGATTTGGAGGGGATGAAACCAATGGTTTGGATGAAAGTGGCAAAGCGTTGAAACCATGCACGAGGTACTTGATATGTCCATTTTGCATCACCATTCCGTATCATAATTCAATGTTATTCATTGATATATTTCATATTAAGAGATGGTACTTATGTTATTTCATCTATTTTTGCATGATTGATGATTTTGGGAGGATGAACCATCTGAGTCGGGATTCTAATGGAAAGGGCACTGTTTAGAGGCAAAATTCACGAAGATTAGAAAATCCCGGAAAATATATAGAAAATTCTATTTTTCCAGAAGACGAACGAAGCCAGAAGGGGAAGTGGAGATGGGCAACAGGGGGCCTACACCACCCCTGGCGCAGGCCAACCCTGGCCACGCCACCAGGTGGTGTGGACACCCTGGCCCACCTCTGGCATCGCCCTCTGGCGCATA
This sequence comes from Avena eriantha, assembly GCA_910589775.1. Lineage (NCBI taxonomy): Eukaryota > Viridiplantae > Streptophyta > Magnoliopsida > Poales > Poaceae > Avena > Avena eriantha. The sequence goes on from OU342741.1 coordinate 42,093,693, forward strand.
TAATCCCCTCGAAACCCTAAGACTCGGGGGGCGACCATAGAAAGATTTAGCCGCCTCTGCGGGGCGGAAAACGTCAGAGAGAGAAAGAGCTCTCCGGCTGGTAGAAACCTGCCGCGGAAATTCCTTCTCGGAGAGGGGAGATCATCGCCATCAACACCATCATCAAGCTGGACTTCATCGGGATCATCATCATCTTCTTCACCATCATCACCACCAGCACCATCATCACTAGTCCATACCGCTGTAACAATTGGGTTAAATCTTGCATAGTTCTTAGGGGAAACTTTCCCGGTGTTTATTACCTTTTGTAGTTGATGCTATTGAGTGTAACCATTGGATTATTGTTATGTTAAGATTGTTACTTATCATTATTTCATCTCTGATCTTTATCCATATGATGTCTCATGAGTAGTTCGTTTAGTTCTTGAGGACATGGGAGAAGTCATGTTGTTAGTAGTGGAATTGTGTTGAGATAGATTGAATGGTTTGATAATTAAGTTGTGGTGTTATTCTTCTAGTGGTGTCATGTGAACGTCGACTACATGATACATCACTTTTATGGGCCTAGGGGAATGCATTGTCTATTTGACTACTAATCGTAGGGGTTGCCGGAGTGACAGAAACCTAAGCCCCCGTTAGGAAACCTTTGCACAAGGGAGTGTAGGATCTCAGAGTTTAAGGTTGTGGTTAGGTTTGTATCTTAATTACTTTCTTGTAGTTGCGGATGTTTGCAAGGGGTATAATCACAAGTATGTATTAGTCCTAGGAAGGTCAGTACATTAGTACAGGTTCACCCACACAACACTTATCCAACTAGAGAAGATTAATCAGCTATATGAAGCGAACGCACTTGACAATATTCCCATGTGTCCTCGAGAATGTTTTGTCAACTTAAGTAATACAACCGGCTTGTCCTTTGCTAAAGAAAGGATTGGGCCACTTGCTGTAATTATTATTATTGTCTTTTATTTACTGGCACTTTATTTATCTGCATTATCAAAAACCCCTAAAAATCCATTTGCTAAGTATTTATAGAGAATTCCTGATCCTAGCCACTAGTCAACACCTTCTGCTCCTTGTTGGGTTCGACATTCTTACCTATCGAAAATACTGTAATACACCCCTATACTTGTGGGTCATCAGTGTTTGTTTGAGACCATACAAAGACTTGTTAAGAAGACAAACAAGACCAGGACGAGAAGAATCTTCAATGCCGGATGGTTGTTGACAGTATACAGTCTCATTGAGAGTTCCATGTAAAAAGGCATTTTTGACATCAAGTTGGTGAATCGGCTAGGAGGAGGAGACAACAAGACTAAGAACGATTCGAATAGTGCTTGGTTTGACCACATGAGAGAAAGTCTCATCAAAATCAATCCCTTGTTGTTGAAAAAACTCCCGAGAGACCCAATGAGCCTTGTACTGTGCTAGAGAACCATCAGAGTTGTATTTGTGGTGAAAGACCCATTTGCTAGAAACAACGTTAGCACCAAATAGTTTAGAAACTAGAGTCCATGTATTGTTTTGAAGAAGAGCATTAAATTCATCATGCATGGCATCGTGCCAAAGGGGATCAAGAAGGAATCATTTGTAGGAAGTGGGTCTTGGTGAAATATTTGGGGTAGCAGTGAGGTTGAGACGACGACGAGGAACATGGAAACTCTTTTTTCCACGAGTACACATTGAAGGAGATATGCCCTAGAGGCAAATATTAAAGTGTTTTATTTGATATATATCTTGTATGTTCATAATACCATGATATAACTGTATTAATACGAAACTTTAATACACGTGTTGTATGTAAACAAACCATGTCTCTAGTTACCTCAAGTGAACTAGCTCATTGGTCATGAGGATGATCTAGGGTTTCGAGATCATGGGCATTTATGCCAATTAACAATGAGGTTATGTCATTGATTGATTGATGTGATAGACAAACATCCAATGGTTGTATCATAATAAGATCTAGTTACAAAGTTCACCATTAATGATAAACAAAGGAAACCTCGCAACATGATCTTTAGACTGTGATATGATGCAAATCACCGTTCTTGAGGGAGCTTAGATGGTATCAAGTATCAGACCGTAAATGAGTGATCAAAAAGGTGCCACTCAGGTTTCCCAAAGGGGCGCTTAGAAGATTACATATCAAGACCAGGATTTGCAATCCATGTAAGGGATAGATACATGTGGCCATCTCGGTGATGTTGCGTAACGACGCTTGCAAGCGTGTGACTAGGTCACAGAATGCAACAACATGGGAACGAGTAAACAAGTTCATCGGCAACAAGATCAAACTAGGTATGGAGATACCAAAGATCAAATCTCGGATAAACTAGGTATCAAATGGCAAAGAGCATAGGATGCGTCGTTAAAGGTTCAGGCGATGAGATTCATGAAACGCACGGGGGTCATCATGGGCATCCAGGTACCGCTGATGGTCATTGATACGAGAGAGGTCTCGATCATGTTCGAAGTGTTTCTGAACCAAAGGGTGTCACGCTTAAGGCTGGCGATGCATAGGGACTGATACGGCACCGCAGGAGAAATGAGAGAGAGAAACCGTAATAGTTCCAAGTAACACCCGATGGTGATCGGAGGGGTCCGGAAGGAGTTCCGGAGTGAAGGAATATAATAATATGTGTATTTTATATTAATTGGTTGAATTAATATTAAAAATATATACTTTATTTTATTTATTATAGGCAGCCCATTGTTAATGGGCCTCACCCGGAGGGGAGGCCCAAGAGGGCAAGGCACCTAAGGGAGGAGGGCTAGCCGACCTAGCCCTAGTGGGATGCCCACGTGGGGGCCACCTAGGGCCGGCGGCTCCCCCTAGGTGGCTGGAGGCTGTGGGAATAGTCCCACACCGCCTGCCCCTTGAGTGGTGCCCGTCCCCTCCCACTATATATAAGGGGTCACCCCTCCCCTTGGAATCATCCCATTCTCTCTTCTCTCTCTCATTTCCTTTGATGATTTCTCCGTAATATTGGAGAGGACCTCGAGCGCTTTGAGTTCTCCACTTTCACACTACCGTCGTGTGATCTTCGGCCTGCCATCTTCCTCTTCCGCTGCTCGGCTGGATCGGAGCCCGGGAGATGCCGTCTACACCGAAAATGTGTAGTACTTCAGAGGCACCAAAATTGTGGTGCTTAGAGCTGCTCATCTTCATCTACATACGCCTTCCTGTGTAAGGCGTTCCTCGATCTAAGGGTATGCATATCGTATTCCTTTTTTGTTATTTATGTCTACATAGTGTAGATCCTGGTATTAGTGTTCGCGTAGTTAGAATTTTTTTGTTTTCTCCTCCGGAACCCTACACACATAACGTGATCATTGTCAGGAATAGGTATAGGAATGGCATTAGGAGGAATTATAGGAATGGGAGACGAGGAAGTTGAACTACTGGTGGATAAATCGCTAGCGGTAGATGGTGTAGAAAAATCCACCACAGCAGGAGAACAAGGCGCGACTGTAGAAGGTGTCGCAGCAAGATAAGCTACCGTGGCAGGGGAAAGAGGCGCGGCAGGCTGCCATGGGCTCACGGCAGAGGAATTTTCTGCCGCCGTAGATGTGGCCACTGATACGTTGCAAATGTATCTATAATTTTTTATGTTACATGCTTGTTTCGTATCTACTTTCTTATGTTTTAACCATACTTTGGAGTACTTTTACACATTTTTTGGAACTAACCTATTAACAAGATGCCACAGTGCTAGTTGCCTGTTTTCTTCTGTTTTTGGTTCCAGAAAAACCATAAAATGAATATTCTCGGAATTGGACCGGACAAAAGCCAAAGTCGGTATTTTACCGGAAGACTAACGGAGCCAAAAGACGAGACAGAGAGGGGCCAGGGGCTGGCCACACCATGTGGTGGCGGGGGTCCCCCTAGCCGCGCCACCAGGTGGTGTGGGCCTCTGGTCCACCCTCTGACATCGCCTCTTCGCCTATAAGAAGCCTCCCGATGAGAAAACCTTAAAGAATCCAGCCTCCAGCCACGAAAAGTTCTACATCGCCGCCACCACCAAAGGGGAGATTCGGGGGACAGAAAGTCTCTGTTCCGGCACCCTATCGGGACGGGGAATTGCCCCCGGAGCCATCTCCATCGATCTCCACCACCATCTTCATCGTCGTTGCTGATTCCCATGATGAGGAGGGAGTAGTTCTTCCTCGAGGCTAAGGGTTCTACCAGTAGCTATGTGTTCATCTCTCTCTCTATGCATGATCATATTGTGATCATGAGCTTTGTAATCAAGTAGATCTACTTTGCTACTCAAGTGCTTTAATAGATCTCTGGCTCTCCCAATGTGTGTGAAAGTGATAGCGTGCACACCATAGTGGCACTTAGGCTAGAGATTGCAAATACTTGTTATGAGTTATATTTGGAGTTGGATGTCTCTATGAAATTGTGGTGTTTGTTGGACCATCTAGCGCTCAAGGTGACAGTGTGGGGTTATCTAGATGGGGAAGGCGGACTTTGAGGAGTGTTGTTATAGCCCTACCATGGATTAGAGTGTCCAACCGGAGAGTAGTCCAGAGTAGTATCATGAAGAGAAGATATTTAAATGAGAGTGATCACTAGCGAAAGTATGATCCCTAGGCCTTGTTTCTAAACATTGAAACACCGTTTGTAATTAGATCTGTTATATGTTTGCTTGCTTCCATATTTTTTGCCTTTAGTCTTTTCCTCTCGTCAAGCTCTTTTCTGGCACCGTTGTCTTATATCCATACCACTTGTATTTCACTATTTCTTCGCCAAACTAGTGCACCTATACACCTGACAAGTGACTTCTTGTATCTTGATTGCAGGGTTGCTTGAGAGGGATACCTTTGACCACTTCCTCCCTGAGTTCGATAAACCTTGGGTAATCCACTTAAGGAAAACTTGCTGCTTTTCTACAAACCTCTGCATTTGGAGGCCCAACAACTATCTACAAGAATAGAAGTGTTTAGACATCAGCCACGTGCGGTGATCCAGCATACCACTGCATGATATAGTACACTATAGTTATTGACATAACACCATTCCACTAGTATATATCCCTCAGAGTGGTACAATAGAGACATCGCGGGTCCAAGACATGACTATATTTTACAACTCGACTCTTTACAAAAGATTCAGAGAACACTCCTTGAAACAATGAGGACAAAATATACAGAAGAATCCAGAAATAGCAACTCGAAGTCTATTCTAGAAATTGTTCTACTATTCAAATATATCTATGGCTTATAATTGTTGCTATAGCAATGCTCTACAGAAATAGGTTCTAGAATCTAAGGATTTATCTATACACTAGTCTTCAACTTCTCTGCTATTGATCCTGATGCAGTCATTGACTCTATTGATTTCCCCGGAATATCTTCAAATTCTTCAAGATAGTTCCCCTCTTGAGGTCGTCGTTGATTGCTGCGAGATCTAGCAAAGGTTAAAAAGGTACGGTTGAGTACGAGCGTACTCAGCAAGTTCACTAAAAAGGACTGTTTAATGCACTATCTACAGCTGTAGACCATAGGTCGTAGGCTATGCAGTTTTTCGAAAATATTTCTTCAAATGTTGCTTTTATTTTGAAAAGCTATGTCCGTTAGTCTTCATAGGTTGACTAGAACTTCGTGAAGTTTTTTTCCTATAGCTTTCGCAGCTCCTTCCTGGAACAGGGAGTAACATGTCACACTTTTATACACTCTACAGATGTGCGTTGCTTTACCCATAAGAGATCTTAGCTTTGTTGCACATCTGAGTTGCATTCTCATCCGCACTTCCTTCGTGTGGGGTCCAGTCTAAGATCCAAGCCAATCACTGTCCTTCTCCGTGATCCCACGTGCCAACACGATCCCCCAAGCAGAACGACCTCTGTTAACCCGCGTCGCGGATTTAACTATGGTTGACTCCTTGAGGACTAATATAGAAATACATTTTATGACAATTCTAATACCATAGATAATTTTTTTGTATATATATGTGATCAAACTTCACAAAATTTGACTTTAACGAGATTTAGAACACGAGGTAATTGTGAACGACTTGCTCGATCCTACACCTGTACTCCAGTTGGTGGCTGCCTCAAGCCTCAAGGCTATATTTTGATTGTGTTTTCAAGTATTCGTCTCTCTCCCACGAAACAACCAGACTTGTCTTGCTTACCTTTCGGTACTGAATCTGAAGACGGAATTTTGGTTAGTATATTCTGTGACAACACAAACATCTTTTGAAAAGTTTGTAAAAATATCATCATTATGTTAGTAACCATGTCTTTAAACATGATCAATAGCATTGAAAACTGAAGTTTAGCATATTTTTGGAGCCGACTTTGTAAAACTTGGCGTAAAATTTATTTGTAAGCTGGAAAAACACGTACAAAGATATTGGTTTAGAAATTCAAATTTTTAAAAATCAATTTGATGTGACTTAACAGATAATCTTGTTATTTTATACTAGAAACTTTAGATTCATTTCTGCGTGATTTTCCCAACCTTTTTCTGCCAAGTGTTAGAAAGCGGGGTCTGCGGTGTCCATACCTAGGTCCATTCTACTCTATTTTAGGTGCCACCTCGCATGATAGTACAAGTGGGGTTGCCAAGTGTCTTCCCTTTCTCCTCCACGCTGAAGACTTGCGTGGCAACCGGTACAGCGCGTGAGGTGGCCTGTCGGGGCACTAGGACTAGCACTGGCACGCGACGTACGGTGGGGTTGAATTGATTTCTGCTTGTACGCTCTGCTCTCCCGGTTGGTTGCCAAAGGCGTCACGACTGAGGACTTGGCTCAGATTCATCAGAACAATGGATCATCATTACTACGTACTAGGCTACGCACGATAGGGAGATGCAGATGCGAGAGATACTCCGGGCCTGTGTCCGGCCATGGAAAAGGAAAGCCAGGCGCAGATGCGCTGAGACGTCCCGAGAAGGGCTTTGCTGTGTTGGGCAACACCGGCTGTGCGGCTCGTGTATGAGTATCATTGTACTAGTCCCGACGTACGTCGTGTCGTGTCCCCGTAATAATTGTAACGAATGCGATGTGTGGTACCAAATACTCCATCCGTCTCAAAATAAGTCACGTGGGTATAACTAGATTCGGATGTATCTAGACACGTTTTATTATATAGGTACATGTGAATCTAGACAAACTCAAGTCACTTGTTCTGAGACGACGGAGGAAGTATACAAGCGCCACACGAAGGTTCGCGTGGCGTGCGACGAGGCAGGCGTGCATTCAAGCTGAAACTTGTGATATATATATAGTACTGGCCAAACTAGCATCCAGGTCCTGTATGTTTCCAATCCAATCGAGAATGGCAATCCGTCCGTGGTTTAACCGGCCGGGATTGCGATGGGCCCGCGTATTTGACAGTAGTATAGTGCAGGAAAGGTATTATACAGACCACCCGTCACCTCTTTGCTCCTAGCCGGAGAAGGAGCCGAGGGAGAGAAAGAGACGGGCCATCCTGTGTGGTTAACTATGTCATCATCAGGTAGCTAAGCAAGCTGGGTTTCGCCGGCTAGATTATTCCACTCTCGGCTGAACGTTAAATCTTGACACGCACATGGTGGGCGTAGTTTCTTTCTCAAGCTGGGTCCGCCGACCGTTGCCGGGAGCGCCGAGCGAGAGAGACAGAGCAAACCTTTGACACATCATCTATGCACGACATCACACGGTATTACTAGAGATCTAAAACGTGCTCAGGAAACTTGGTTGTGAAAACGTGCAAGTTCCCACGCTCGTAAAGTTGCTGGCAGGCGGCGGCACTTCCGAAAGGCACTTTATTTGGATCTCTCGGGCACTAAGTGCTCCTCGTACAAGAAAATTATATTACATTGTATCATAAAACATTGTAAAATATGTAAATAATACAAATAATTACATGAGAATTTTCTAAAATATGAAAGCGAAACACTGCATGAATGGATCGAGGCGCCAGCGGCCGGGCGCTACGCCGACGGCCAAAGGTACCGCGACCAGGCCAGCCCCCCAAAACAGCCGTCGGCGTAGGCCACTCTACGCCGACGGCTACCCTCGGCGTACCTCGGCCGTTGGCGTAAGGGGTGGACGCGTGTCCCCGGAAGAACAAGCCGTCTCACGGCGTCAGCGATACACCGAGGGCTACCCCTCGACATACCACCTTCCCATTTTTCTGTTGCCCCTACACCGACGGCCACCCTTGGCGTACCACATTCCATTCTTTTTCATTTTTTTCCTTATCATTAACTTATATTATATTTGTATTTATTTATTAGTACCAATTATTTAAACATGGTTCTGTTTTTTATTAATTGGATGGATTCCGACCTCCGAATAGCAGTCTCCACGCCCACATGAAATGACATTGCGAATCTTGTCTCTCATATTCAGCATCCACAATCAAGATATTAGTTATCTTGTTCAAGTTCTCGACATAGTTCTACTGGCAATCAGATAATATCACTAATATATCTCGCTCAATCAAACTGGACGTCGACTTCTGGGTCCTGAGCCGCGGGCGGTACACCCAAAGAGAAGGAACCATCACAGTAGCATAGCTCGTCGGGTGAGATCCCTGAAGAAACTATCGGGTATTGGAGAACCTGACGTCCAACGCAACCATATAGCGACGAACGTGCTCGTCCTCCTCCCTGACATGATTCTGTACCACCTCGGGGGCCGTCTCCCTCTGCACCGATAGTGGACCACTCGATCGCCACCAAAGAAGCTCTAGGTCGACAACTGGACCCGGATTCCTCACCAAGCTATGCGTCCTGGAAGGTGGCACCTCCCAGTGCTAGCCCGACGGAGCCCAGTCTCGGACATGCCCGACGGAACCCAGTCCTCCGTCGTTGCCACCGAGTCGACGTCGAAGGATGTGGGGTGGGTATTCTAAAGTATGCATTTGATCAAAATAACAAATTTCTAAGTGTGATTGCTCTAAAATGCATCTAATTAACAAAAAAGAAGGGCTTGGAGATTACCTGCGGGCGGCGGCTGTGGGGGGCTTCGAGCGGGCGAGGGGCTCCTGGAGGCGACGGCTTCGGGCGGGCGGCGGCTTCGGGTGGCGACGGCTTCGGGCGGGCAGTGGTGGCGGCGAGGGACGGCGGCGGCGGATGAGGAGGAGGAGGCAGCGAACGGGAGGAGGAGGAGGCACGAGTGGGAGGAGAGAGGCGACGACGAGCGGAGTGGAAGGAAAGAGGAGGCACGAGTTGAAAGGAGAGAGATGCGGTGGGTACCCAACCTCGAGCGCCGCCGCCTCCCGTAGCCCCGAGCACCGCCGCCTCCCCTAGCCCCGAGGGCAGCTGCCTCCCCGAGCGCATCCGACCCCGTGGAGGTGAGCGATTTAAAAAAAGCTTTTTAGTTGTTTTAATTTGTGATTTGAGTAGAAGTAGTTTTTATTTGTGATATGACAAATTTGAGTATAAGTAGTTTTTAGTATGTAGGAGTAGATTAAATCTATTATTTGTGATCAAATCTATTATTTGTGATATCCAAATGCAAAAGCTCTTTTCATGAAGAATGTTTGTAAGTCCTTGGGCTCAACTATTATGGAATGCACATCTATCCTAGTCAAGTCCAATAAGGGATATTTCTGGTGGAAAGATTGTTCATCCCTAATTGGATATTTCAAATATATGAACATTGTAAAGATAGGAGCAGGGTATTGTGTTAGCTTATGTCATGATAACTGGAATGAAGAGACACTCCAGTGTACATACTCTCATTTACATTCCTTGGCGACAGACAAGTATCAAGATGAAATTAGAAAGTGAAATATAAATAGAATTTATTACAATAGATGAAATTTGCTAAATAGATGTTGCAAATTTAACCATTTGTTCATGTTTTTTGCAGTTACCGGAGGGTGGACGGGGGAGTGTTTCGACGGCGTGGTCCTAGATCATCTTCGACAATTTGATCACGCTTCGAGGGTGACAATCCATTCGCTTCTCTTGTACCTAGGTTTATTTTTGTGTCTAGATCACCAAGTCAAGTCGTGTTACCTAGGCGTCTTCCCGACCATAAGCGTTACGCGGATTAATATGCATTAGTGGTCTCGCATATTAATAACCGTAACGCTTACGGCTTTTATCGGGCAGTCGACGAATTCGTAGTTGGGTATGGTTCTCCCTGGTTTACCTCGATTCGAGACAGAATTTCGGCGGCGCCTCCTCGTTGTTCTCCGAATGCACATCCTCACGGCTTTTTGTCAAGACGTGTATCGAGAGAGCAGCAGGGAGGTGCTGCCGAAATTCTGCTCGGATCGGGGTAGAGCTAGGGAGAAATTACCCAATCTACGGATCCGACAGCTGGTTAGGACCCTCTTTTCCTATTAGACATGTAGGTTGATGCATGCGTAAAAATATGAAGCATTTATTCTCCTATGTAATATAAAATTTTATATTTGTGGTTTGGCTCCTAATAAAGCAGAAGAGGATGACTGATAATGGGTGGATGTACAGTGGCCGTATTAGTGCGACTAATAAAACAGAAGAGTGGTTACAGAAGACTCATTTGTTAGTGAATGAGTTAACGCGTGGTTCAAAGGCAATGGTTTGGGCACTTTACCCATGCGCTCGTTGCAATACGCGACATCGTCAGGGAAAGGATGCCATTAATAGACACCTTCTACAATATGGGTACATGCCTCACTACGTCACGCATGTCGACTTTTCTCAGTACAAACGTGACAGTGGTGAGGTGATGCGACAGCGGCTCAATGGCAATGAGCACGATGGGATTAGAAACTTCCTAGATGATCTCATCGATGCCGACTAGCTGGATTCGCCACCTCCACTGGAGGAACCACCAGAACCGGAGGAACTGGAGCCAACTGCGAAGGCCTTCCTTGATATGATGGCTGCGGCTAAGAAGCCTCTTTACGAGGGTGCAAAGATATCTCAGCTCGATGCCATCTCTCAATGTCTAGCCGAAAAGTGCCAGTACTCCGCCACCCGTGCTCACTTTGAAACTAACCTGAGAACATCTGGTAACATGTTGCCCGAAGGGCATTGTCTGCCTAAAACCTTTCACGAAACGAAGAAACTCATGAAGGAGCTCAACATGGATTATGAAAAGCTAGATTGTTATCAAAAAGGTTGCCTTTTATTTTGGAAACAATTTGTGGGTGACAAGTACTGTTCCATTTGTGGAGCCTCTAGGTATGAAGAGGTAACAAGAAAGGATGGCCAGGTGAGGCAGTCAAAGGTCGCTAACAAGATTCTTCGGTATCTCCCATTCATAAAAAGAATCCATCGGTTTTACTTGAGCGAGGAGACTTCCACACAAATGAAGGGGTATAAGAAGGGGAAGAGATATGAGGACAAGCACGGATAGAAGAAGATGGGACATCCATCTGATGGTAAGGCATGGAAGAACTTCGATGACAAATACCCCCGGTGGGCAGAAGAGGCTCGAAATGTCAGAATTGCGATAGCAACAGACGGTTTCAATCCATATGGCATGTCGACGGCCACGTACAACTGCTGGCTGGTGTTTGTTATTCGGCTTAATCTCTCGCCCAGAGTCTTAATGCAACGGAAGACCATGTTTCTGTCCCTGATCATTCTAGGGCCCGAGTATCCGGGGAAGAATTTGAGTGTGTACATGCAGCCTATTGTGGATGATTTGAACCACTCTTGGATACATGAGACGTTGACATACGACCGAGAATCAAAGAGAAACTTCTTGATGAAAGTTTGGTTGTAGTATACCATGCATGACATGCCCAGGTATGCCCTAACGTGCGGATGGTGTACAACTGGTAAGTGGCCATGCCCAGTATGCAGGCACCGACTTGAGTTCCTTTGGCTAGAGTCGGGTCACAAGTATGTTGCGTTTGACATGAATCGACAGTTCCTCAAAAGAAAGCATCCGTTTAGAGAAGACAAAAAGTACTTCAAGAAGGGCAAAGTTGTGCATGAAGTAAAAGAGGTACCAAAGTTTGATGGTGTAGATGTTGATGCCGAGCTACGTTCTCTCGTGCCTACGGCGCCGAGAACTGGCCATTAGATTGTGGGATATGGTGTAATGCACATCTGGACTCACGTGGCATCCTTAAAGAATCCCGTGTACTGCAAGGACCTCAAATTTCCCCATAACATCGATGTGATGCACACCGAAAAGAATGTCAGGGAGTCCGTTTTTCACATAGTCCTAAACATTCCTAGGAAGTCGAAGGATAATGTCAAGGTTAGAATCGATGTTGAGAAACTCTGTGATAGGAAGAGATTACACATGCAGCCTCCTACTGGCCGTCGAAAGAATTGGTTCAAGCCGCATGCATAGAAAACAAAAAAAATCCTACGATTTGAATAACTAAGCACCAAGATCTATCTACCTAGATACAATCAACGGTGGATATACATCCATAGAGAACATACCCGTAAAGAGCGACAAAGCGTTACGAGGTTGTACTCGTGGATTATGTAGTCGTACACTTGCCGATCTCAAGATCGTGATGAAGTCCAGCGAGTCCAGCATGTCCAGCACCGCAAAGAAGCGGTGCATCCATGATCACACACACGTCCGGTACCCGACAACCTTCGTGTCCTCTCTCCAGCAATGCAGCGGAAGCAACAACTCCTTTAGGACAAAGCCACCGGGAACATGTATCTCGCTAATCCGAGACCATGGAGAATAATTTCTAGAGGGGGAGAGAGATCCTTCACAAGGAGGTGTGTTGTGAGAGGAGGAGAGGGGGACCTTTTATAGGGAGAGGGGGACAACCCCCTCCCATGACCGGTGTCCATGGAGGTGCCCCCACCTCTTCCTTCATTCATGTGGGTGGATGCTCCACTCACATAAACATGCATCCACTCCCACTCCCACTCACATGAATTAATTTTCCACCAAAATTAATGCAACTCTCATTAAATAAAACTATTTTATTTATTTTATTCAGAATTTTGTTAATTACTTTAATTAACAAACACTCACATAAAACCCCCTGCAACATTTCAATATCACATGCAGAACAAGTTTTTGCAATTTCACCCGAAACAATTCCGGTTTCTATCAAAATGATTCTAACGCTTTCTTAAATCTTTATCTGAAACATATTTGGTCCAAATGGTGTCGGTATCCCATAGTGTGTCACCCTACGGTTCACGAATAATGCATACATGGTAGAGACCCCTCTTTGATCAATAATCAGCAGCGGGAGCTGGAGATCCATACTGACTCCCACACATTCCACGACGACTCTAGTGATCGTGTGAACCTTTTAACATCATAACTAAATCCCTTTGTCTCGCGATATATTACATGTCTGAGATTCAATCATTGGTATCCCCATACCTGGTTTGATCACGTTACCGACATTCACTCTTTTCTTATTCACGTGATATAACATTCTAGTGATCACATCACTTGCTTGCAAGCTATCTCAATGTGATGTCACCGAGAGGGCCCGGAGTATATCTATCCGTCATCGGGATGGACAAATCCCACTCTTGATCCATGAGCCTCTACATAACATCTTCGGAGTTTCTAAACCCACCTTTATTGTCACCCTGTTAAGGTGTGATGTTTGATGTTATCAAGTTACTATTCTAGTGTTAGTGATTGACATGATCTCATGGTCTAAGGACTAGAATTACTTCGTATGATGTTACAGCAATTTAAACACAATGACTTTGATCATATTGCTATACTTCGGATGAATGTTCATCACATCATTCCACCAATGCTGTGACCTTGTTATTAACAACATCCACTGTCCATGGTCAGGAAATCTTGATCATCTTGTTAATCAACGAGCTAGTTTATATGAGAGGCATAACTAGGAACTCTTTATTTGTTTATTAAACACACATATATTAATGTTCCCAATTAATACAATTATAGCATGCAAAATAAAAATTTATCATAAACATGGAATAAGATAATAACTACTTTATTATTGCCTCTCGGGCATATTCCCTTCAACTTCTGCCTTGATAGTGTCCAAAAAAAGGAGGCATTCAGGTGGCTCAAATACGTCGTGATGTTCCCTAATGGTTATTATCCGAATATAAGTAAAGGAGTCAACGCTACAAGAAAAGTTTCCTTCCGCAACGAATTGGCCCAACGGTCATCGTAGAAGGCACGTCTTCCGCGACAAAATTCTCGGCTCGACCATGGCCGATGGAAAACTTTTTTTTTCCGGTTTCGCGACCCTCTACTATGATGGATCTGCTAAAAACATGGAGGAAGCTCGGCTGGCGCGTGGCAGAAGCAAGATCTTTGTTTCTTCGCGCGATGTTGACCCGCCGAAGTCTTTTGAGGCGTGTGGGTCCCGGACGTCCGTGTCTCTAGCAGACCATACTTTTTGGTCGCGCCTCCCTAATTTGAACTCGATAACGTTGCTCGAGGCGTCTGCCGTTTAGTCAGGCTGCTAGGTCCCACATGTTAGCCTCTCATTAGAAGGATCATGTGTATGATGGAATTTTTTCCTTCGCTCGCGCTACCCTGTTCTGAAGTTGATAGCGCTGCTCGATGCATCTACCGTGTAATCAACCTCCTGGGACCCACATGTCATCCTCTCATTATAAGAAATGTGTGTATGATGGAATTTTTTTCCTTCGCTGGCGCTACCCCGTTCTGAGTTGATATCGCTGCTGGACGCATCTACCGTTTAACCAACCTCCTGAGCCCCACATGTCATCCTCTCATTAGAAGAAACGTGTGTATGATGGATTTTTTTCTTGGCTCGCGCTACCCTATTCCGAACTTGATAGCACTGTTCGATGCATCTACCGTTTAATCACGATGCTGGGCCCCACATGTCATCCTCTCATTAGAAGAAACATGTGTATGATGGATTTTTTACCCTCTGTCACGCCTTCGTGTTCCGAACTTGATAGCATTGCTTGCTGCATCAGCCGTTTAATCAAACTCTTGGACCCCACATGTGATCCTCTCATTAGAATAAAGATGTGTATGATAGAATTTTTTCCCTCGGTCGCGCCTCCGTGTTCCGAACTTGATAGCATTGCTTGCTGCATCTACCGATTAATCATGATGCAGGGCCCACCCCCACATGTCATACACTCATTAGAAGAAACGTGTGTATGATGGAATTTTTGCTCTCGGCCGCGCCTCCGTGTTTCGAACTTGATAGTGTCGCTCGATGCATCAACCGTTTTTCTAGGCTGCTAAGTCCCCCATGTGATCCTCTCATTAGAAGAAAGGTGTGCATGCTGGACTTTTTTCTCGCTCGTGCCTCCTTGTTTCGAACTTGGCAACGTTGCTCGAGGCAGAACCTGTATAAGGCCATGCTACTGGGTCCCACATGTCAGTCTCTCTGTATATCAAACCTGCGTATGATGGACTTTTTTTCTGCCGCGTCCACTGCTTTGACCTTGGCAACGTTGCTCGATGTGGCAGCCATGTATGGTCTTGTTGCTGAGGCCCCCATGTCACCCTCTCTGGTTTGTTCTGGCCGGTGGGTCCTTGATGCCAACCTCTCTGTATAAGTATTTAACTTTTTTTTCAAACCCGACCATTAAACTCGAGGGATGCTACAGGCTGGTGGGTCCGCGATATCAGCCTCTCCGTAATGCGATATTAAAAAGTAAACCCTTTCTCAAAAAAAAGTAAACCCAAGATATATATAAATATGTACACACAATGGATTCGAACTAAAGACCTTCAAATCAAATCAAATAGACATAAACTGAGTGTTTTGCCACAATACCAAAGATACTAATAGAAATTGAATCATTAAACATGTATTAGTACTAGAACTTATGTATCAGTCTTCTAAAAAGTATTGTTGTGTTTCCATGTTATCTCTCTTAAAATAAAAGAGCAGTGCTACTGGAACCTCGATTTATGAAAATCCACATAATGGATTAGTTTCTTAAAAACATGGGTACGCATAGTTTTTTTAGAGGTGGGGGGCACTACCAAAAAGGCCAAATTAAAAAGTTTTTGGGCTATGGTCAATGGGCTCCTATCTCAAATTTCACTGGGTTGTGTCTCGCCAAATTCCAACACAGACCTCTTCGAGGGAGGAAAAAAAGCGATAATTCATTTGACATATATTCATGTAAAAATATCTAATGAATACACACCACATGCGCCAAAACAGGGTTGGTATCCAATGACTTCACTTGGTGAAATCACGATCTATATCTTTACCCTCTCATCTCTGTCCAAAATGCATCCAACGGTTCCGATGACACAAAGGAAAAAACTCTAGAGTAAGCATCCAGCAACAACGACAGAACTTTTGACAAATTCAATACCATTTGAAAGATTAAGGAGTACAGAATAATAAGACATAAAAATCGACAGATTACTAGTTCATATTCAGAAGCACTTGACCAATTCAGAAGCATTTCAAAGTGACCAATTTAGCAATATAAACGTTGAAATTCAATATCACTACAGAGAGAGACAATTCTTGTTTCAGCTCTAAAAACCATGCCACACAATCAGTTTGCCTTTTTGTCCAAACACACTCAATCACTGGAACACAATCATTGTCATAATATTTGCTCATATGGGGAACCGTCATATAGATATAGATATACCATACCAGTACGTCTATTCATAGCTCCAATCCAGCAAAAGGTTATAATAGTTTTACCATCCATATATGATCAGTGGAGATAAGACAACCACATAATTAATTACTGATAAGACATCCAAAGAGCTAGACATCTAAGAAGTTCATGAACAGCATGCTGCATTCAGGGCAGCGAGATACATTGACCTTGACCGTTCTTCCAATAGTAAGTTTGGCTGCTTTCCGAAACTTGATCCACCTAGAAGTAGCTGCCAAGCGCCCATCAGTCGAGTTAATGGCGTAGCGTCCCTCGATAAGCAATCATTTGCTCTGCATCGTGAAGACTATTGTGCCCTTTCATTTGGCATGAAGTTTCTTTGTGGCACTCTTAGGCAATTTCTAAGTCAAAGCAAGAGATAGACGCATAATTACTAAGAGCGATGCACTAAATCATGTGAAACTTGAGAAGACATTCAGAACACTTTATCAGCGCCATATACTCACAAACATAATCCAGTGCGACCTTGTGATGACAAATGTGTAGGATATGGTCTGACAAGGTGCTGCCCGGGGTGATGGAGGAGTTTGTGCTGGTGCCTGTGCTGGGGCTGGTGCTGGTGCAGGAGATGGTGCCACTAATTGTAGAGGGGCTGGTGCAGGAGCCAGAAGGCCCAGAACTGGTGCCGGCGCTAGTAGCTTGATGCTAGATTCCTTCTGAGGGGTAGCTAAGCTGACTGCAGGGATGGTAGAGGCAGATGAGAAGTGTACAAGAAAAATGGTCTCTTATACAACAGTTACTCACAAGACAGTGATCGGAGGATATGATGAGTATACAAGCAAATAAAGTTACTACATACCTCCATTCTTTCTACTTAGGTCAATAGGTGCCGGAGTAGGAACTAGGGCCAGTGCCATTAGGGGTGTCAGCAGCTTGGTGCTGGTTACCTTCTGAGGGGTAGGTAAGGGGACTGCAGGAGTGGTCAGAGAAGCATATGAGATGTGGACAAGAAAAATGGTTTCTTATACAATAGTAACTCCTAGACAGAGATGAGAGTATACAAGCAAATTAAGTTACTACCTCTATTCTTTCTCCTACTGAGGTCAACAGGTGCCGTTGTAGGAACTGGGGTCGATGCTGGTGCCGGTGCCAACAGCTTGATGCTGGCACCATTCTGGGTGGTTCATAAGGGGAAACGGACTACAAAAGTGGTCAGGGTCATATGATGAGTAAGACAATGGTGCAGAATAGTTAGTCGCAAGAAAATCACTAGAGGTTGTGATTGTTGGAGATATGCCCAAGAGGCAATAATAAAAGTGGTTATTATTATATCTTTGTGTTTATGATGAATGTTTACATCCCATGCTATAATTGTATTATTAGGAAACACTAATACATGTGTGTTTTGTAAACATAAAAGAGTCCCTAGTAAGCCTCTTGTTGAACTAGCTTGTTGATTAATGATCATGGTTTCCTGATCATGGACATTGGATGTGGTTATAACAAGGTTATATCATTAGGAGAATGATGTGATCGACACACACCCATAGTAAGCGTAGCGTAAGATCAAGTCATTAAGTTCGTATTGCTATAAGCTTTCAAATGCATAGTAACCTAATCCTTCGACCATGAGGTTATGTTAATCACCATCACCGGATGGATACTTTGATGACATCAAACACCGCTTCGTAACTGGGTGGTTATAAAGGTGTCATTGGGTATTCTGAAAGTATGTGTTGAAGCGCATGGACCAAGATTGGGATTTGTCCATCCATATGACAGATAGATATGCTCTGGGCCCTCTCGGTGGAATGTCATCTAGTTAGCTTGCAAGCATGTGACTGGGTCACAAGGGATGACATATCACGGAACGAGTAAAGAGTACTTGTCAGTAACGAGGTAGAACCAGGTATGGAGATACCGACGATCAAACCTCGGATAAGTAAAGTATCGCGTGACAACGGAATTGGTCTCGTATGTAAATGGTTCTATCGATCACGAAGTCATCGTTGAGTATGTGGGAGCCATTATGGATCTCCAGGTCCCGCTGATGGTTATTGATAGGAGATGTATCTCTGTCATGTCTACATATTCACGAACCGTAGGGTGACACACTTAAGGTTCGAAGTTGTTTTAAGTAGATATGGAATGTGTGTTGGAGATCGAATGTTGTTCGAGGAGTCTCGGATTGGATTCGGGACATCACGAGGAGCTCCGGAATTGTCCGGAGAATAAGATTCATATATTGGGGATCATTTTCTAAGTTAGGAAATGTTCCGGAGTATTTGTATGGGGTTTCTAGAAGGTTTCGGAATGTTCCAGAAGGTTCTAGAAGATTTCTTGGAGTTTGCTTGAAAACCAAGAAAGGATCAAGGAATCCTTGTGGGGCAAGACAAGGAGTAGTGGGGGAGGAGGACTCCTCCCCCCTCCCAATCCGCCGGCCAAGGGAGAGGGGAGTCCTACAAGGACTCCACCTCCCCATGGCGCCTCCCTCCTTTAAATAGAGGGGTGGAGGCGCCACCCCCTGGCCCCTTCACTACTCAAAACCCTAGCCGCCTCTCTCCTCCTCCTTTCTTCTGCTCAGGCTTAGGCGAAGCCCTGCAGAATTCTCTACTCCACCACCACCACCACGCCGTCGTGCTGCTGGGATTCCGTGGAGAAGATCTACTACCTCCGCTGCACGCTGGAACGAGGAGAGGAAGGTCTGCTTTGACTCCGCACGTGTGACCGACCGCGGAAGCGCTGCCGGAACGCGGCGCCGGAAGGATCGTCCACTCGATCTTGAGATCGGCAAGTGATCGACTACATCAACCACGAGATATCTCGTAACGCTTTCGGATCTACAAGGGTTAGTATAGATCTATCTCATTGCACATGTCTAATAGATTAGATCTTGGCTTTTATCTAGATTAGATCTGGGTTTTGTTCGTTCTTGCGGTAGAAATTTTTTGTTTTCCATGCTACGAACCCATCAGTGGTATCAGAGCCGTATCTATGCGTAGATCTGTTGCACGAGTAGAACACAATGGTTTTGTGGGCGTTGGTGCTCGTGCCGTCTTTTGCTTTGTGTACTTTGCATCTTGCGGTATGGTGGGATGAAGCGGCTCGGGCTAACCTTACATGTCATCGTACATGAGACTTGCTCCACGCTTGACGTGTAACTTGCTTTGCACAAGTGGCTTTGCGGGTGTCTGTCTCTCTCACCATAGTATAGATCCAATTTACACTATGCACTTGATAGCACTTGTATCAACGTTGTGGTTCAGTTTCGTAGGTAAGATCCGTTCTTATTCGAAAGCCCCAAACCACGTAAAACATGCAAAGAAAATTAGAGGCGTCTAACTTGTTTTTGCAGGGGTTTTGTGATGTGATATGGCCATCATGTGATTATGATTGTATTTGATGTATGCAATGATCCTTGTTGTAATATGGCAACCGACAGGAGCCTAATGGCTGTCTTTAATTCTGTTCAGATCTGCGTGTCTATTCATCTTGTAATAGCTTTATTCCAAGTAGTTGTAATAGTTGCTAGTGATGATGGACAACCATGAAGTGGCGCCACTGACCTTGACGCAATGCTGGTGATGATGGAGATCATGTCCGTGCTTTGGAGATGGAGATCAAAGGCGCAAGAAGAAAGGGCCATATCATATCACACTAATTATGAATTGTCTGTGATGTTAATCATTTATGCATCTTGTATTGCTTAGATCGCGACGGTAGCATTATAAGATGATCCCTCTCACTAAATTTCAAGTAATAAAGTGTTCGCCCTCAGTTGGCACCGTTGCTAAGACTCGTCGTTTCGAAGCATCTCGTGATGATCGGATGTGATAGATTCTACGTGTGCATAGAACGGGTGCAAGCCAGATTTGTACATGCGGAAACTAAGGTTAATCTTGACGATCCTAGCATGTACAGACATGGTCTCGAAACACGGAAATACCGAAAGGTAGAGCATGAGTCATAAAAATGATATGATGAACATGAAGATTGTTCGTCGACGAAACTACATCTTCTCTCGTGAAGATCGGACTTGGTGTAGTGGACTTGGTTCGTGTAATCACTAAGACAATGTGAGGGATGTTGTTTTGAGTGGGAGTTCACCTAGTTAATTTAATAATTAAATTTGAACTCAATTTATCATAAACTTAGTCTAAACTACTTGCAAATTTGTTGTAGATTATGGTGACCCCCTCCATGAATTTCAATGCGTTCCTAGAGAAAGAAAAGCTTAAGAACAATGGAAGCAATTTCACGGACTGGTTCCGTGGACTTAAGATCGTCCTCAGGGCTGGTCATTTGACCTATGTGCTCGAAGCACCGCTAGGTGACCCACCTGCTGAAGATGCCACCGATGATGTAAAGAATGTTTACGCCACTCGGAAGAATCATTACTCCACAGTTCAGTGTGCCATCCTGTACGGTTTAGAAGCGGAGCTTCAGAAGCGTTTTGAGCACCACAACCCGTTCGAGATCATTAAGGAGCTCAGGCTGATTTTTGAGACTCGCGCGGCCATGGAGAGCTATGAGGCCTCTGAAAAGTTCTTTAACTGTAAGATGGAAGAGGGTAGCTCCGTTAGCGAGCACGTGCTCACCATGTATGGGTATGCAAACAAGCTCCAAGAGTTGGGGATATCGATTCCTAATGAGTTAGGGATTCACCATCTCCTCCAATCACTGCCACCGAGTTATAAGAACTTTGTGATGAACTACAATATGCACTGCATGAACAAAACGTTGCCTGAACTATCGTCCATGCTGAAAACTGCTGAAGTGGAGATCAAGAAGGAGCACCAAGTGTTGATGGTCAATAAGACCACCAATTTCAAGAGACAGGGCAAGCCTAAGAACAAGGGCAACTTCAAGAAGGACGGCAAGAAAGCTGCCGCACCTGCAAAGAAGCCCAAGGCTGGTCCCAAGCCTGAAACTGAATGCTTCTACTGCAAGGGTGCTGGTCACTGGAAGCGTAACTGCCCCAAGTACCTGGCGGATCTGAAGAATGGCAACATCAAGAAGAAAGGTATATTTGATATATATGTTATTGATGTGTATCTTACTAGTAATCGTAGTAGTGCCTGGGTATTTGATACTGGTTCGGTTGCTCATATTTGTAACTCGAAACAGGAGCTGCGGAATAAGCGAAGACTGGCGAGAGACGAGGTGACGATGCGCGTTGGAAATGGCTCCAAGGTTGATGTGATCGCCTTCGGCATGCTCCCTCTACATATACCTTCGGGATTAGTTTTAAGTTTGAATAATTGTTATTTGGTGCCTGCGTTAAGCATGAACATTATATCTGGATCTTGTTTATTGCGAGACGGTTACTCTTTTAAGTCCGAGAATAAAGGTTGTTCGATTTATATGAGTAATATCTTTTATGGTAATGCACCTGAGATGAATGGTTTATTCTTACTGAATCTCGATATTAGTGATACACATGTTCACAACATAGAAGCTAAACGAACAAAATTGAATGATAATTCTACATACATGTGGCACTGTCGTCTTGGTCACATTGGAGTGAAGCGTATGAAGAAACTCCATTCTGATGGACTTCTTGAATTACTTGATTTTGAATCACTTGAAAGATGCGAAGCATGTCTAATGGGAAAAATGACTAAGACTCCATTCTCTGGAATAATGGAGCGAGCTACAGACTTATTGGAAATAATACATACCGATGTGTGCGGTCCAATGAGTGTGGCATCGCGTGGTGGATATCGTTATGTTCTCACTTTCAGGGATGACTTAAGTAGATATGGGTATGTCTACTTTATGAAACATAAGTCCGAAACTTTCGAGAAGTTTAAGTAATTTCAAAGTGAAGTGGAAAATCATCGTAACAAGAAGATTAAATTTCTGCGTTCTGACCGCGGAGGTGAATATCTAAGTTATGAGTTTAGCATGCATTTAAAGAAATGTGGAATACTTTCGCAGTTGACACCGCCGGGAACACCACAGCGTAATGGTGTGTCCGAACGTCGTAATCGAACTCTCTTAGATATGGTTCGGTCTATGATGTCTCTTACAGATTTACCGCTATCGTTTTGGGGCTATGCATTAGAGGCAGTCGCATTCACTTTAAATAGGGCACCATCTAAATCCGTTGAAACGACACCGTACAAATTGTGGTTTGGTAAGAAACCTAAGTTGTCGTTCCTTAAAGTTTGGGGTTGCGAAGCATATGTAAAGAAGTTACAACCTGATAAGCTTGAACCTAAAGCAGAGAAATGCGTCTTCATAGGATACCCTAAAGAAACAATTGGGTATACCTTCTATCATAGATCCGAAGGCAAAGTTTTCGTTGCCAAGAATGGATCCTTTCTTGAGAAGGAATTTCTCTCGAAGGAAGTGAATGGAAGGAAAGTAGAACTCGATGAGGTTATTGAACCTTCTCTCGGATTTGAGAATAGCGCAACACCGGAAGATGTTTTTGTGCCGCCTGCACCAATTGGAGAGGAAGCTAATGATGATGATCATGAAACTTCAAACGAAGTTACTGTTGAACCTCGCAGGTCAACGAGGGTTCGTACCACTCCTGATTGGTATGACTCTGCCTTGAACGTCATGTTGGTGGACAACGCTGATGACCCTGCGACGTATGAAGAAGCTATGGTGAGCCCAGATTCCGACAAATGGCTAGAAGCCATGAAATCCGAAATGGGATCCATGTACGAAAACCAAGTGTGGACTTTGGTGGACTTACCGGATGGCCGTAAGGCTGTCGAGAACAAATGGATTTTCAAAAGAAAAACAGATGCTGATGGTAATGTTACCGTCTATAAAGCTCGACTTGTCGCGAAAGGGTTCCGACAAATTCAAGGAGTTGACTATGATGAGACATTCTCACCAGTAGCGAAGCTAAAGTCTGTGAGGATTTTGTTAGCAATTGCTGCACATTTCGATTATGAGATTTGGAAGATGGATGTCAAAACGGCGTTCCTTAATGGTGACATTGAGGAAGAGTTGTATATGGTACAACCCAAGGGTTTTGTCGATCCTAAAGATGCTGACAAGGTATGCAAACTTCAGCGCTCCATTTATGGACTGAAGCAAGCATCCCGGAGTTGGAATCAACATTTTGATAAAGTAATCAAAAACTTTGGATTTATACAAACTTATGGAGAAGCTTGTATTTACAAGAAAGTGAGTGGGAGCTCTGTAGCATTCCTAGTACTATATGTAGATGATATATTATTGATTGGGAATGATATAGAACTTCTTAATAGTGTCAAAGCCTATTTGAATAATAGTTTTTCAATGAAGGATCTTGGCGAAGCGGCATATATTCTAGGCATCAAGATTTATAGAGATAGATCAAGACGCCTAATAGCGCTTTCACAAAGTACATACTTAGACAAAGTTCTAAAGAAGTTTAGAATGGAAGATAGCAAGAAAGGGTTCGTGCCCATGTTGTCAGGTAAGACCTTGAGTAAGACTAAAAGTCCAGCTACGGCAGAAGATAGAGAGAAAATGAACAATATTCCCTATGCCTCGGCCATAGGTTCTATCATGTATGCCATGATGTGTACAAGACCAGATATAGCACATGCTATTAGTTTGACTAGCAGATATCAAAGTGATCCTGGAATGGAACACTGGACAGCGGTCAAGAATATCCTGAAATACCTAAAGAGGACTAAGGATATGGTTCTTTCTTATGGAGGTGATGAACAGCTTGTTGTAAACGGTTACACTGATGCTAGTTGGAACACCGATCCAGATGACTCAAAGTCACAGTCGGGATACGTATTTATTTTGAATGGTGCTACAGTGAGCTGGAGGAGTGCCAAGCAAAGCGTTGTGGCGAAATCTTCAACTGAATCGGAATACATAGCTGCTTCGGAGGCTGCACAAGAAGCCATATGGATGAAGGAATTCATTACTGAACTTGGCGTGGTTCCCAGTGCGTTGGACCCGATGGCTATCTACTGTGACAACACAGGTGCCATAGCCAATGCACAGGAGCCAAGGTCACATAGCAAGCTGAAGCACATCAAGCTATGTTTCCACGCTATTCGCGAGTATGTCCGAGATGGTGACATAAAGATTTGCAAAGTACACACTGATCTGAATGTGGCAGATCCGTTGACTAAACCTCTCCCTAGAGCAAAGCATGACCAGCACCAGAACGCCATGGGTGTTAGGTATATTATCATGTAATCTAGATTATTGACTCTAGTGCAAGTGGGAGACTGTTGGAGATATGCCCAAGAGGCAATAATAAAAGTGGTTATTATTATATCTTTGTGTTTATGATGAATGTTTACATCCCATGCTATAATTGTATTATTAGGAAACACTAATACATGTGTGTTTTGTAAACATAAAAGAGTCCCTAGTAAGCCTCTTGTTGAACTTGCTTGTTGATTAATTGATGATCATGGTTTCCTGATCATGGACATTGGATGTGGTTAATAACAAGGTTATATCATTAGGAGAATGATGTGATGGACACACACCCATAGTAAGCGTAGCGTAAGATCAAGTCATTAAGTTCGTATTTCTATAAGCTTTCAAATGCATAGTAACCTAATCCTTCGACCATGAGGTTATGTTAATCACCATCACCGGATGGATACTTTGATGACATCAAACACCGCTTCGTAACTGGGTGGTTATAAAGGTGTCATTGGGTATTCTGAAAGTATGTGTTGAAGCGCATGGACCAAGATTGGGATTTGTCCATCCATATGACAGATAGATATGCTCTGGGCCCTCTCGGTGGAATGTCATCTAGTTAGCTTGCAAACATGTGACTGGGTCACAAGGGATGACATATCACGGAACGAGTAAAGAGTACTTGCCAGTAACGAGGTAGAACCAGGTATGGAGATACCGACGATCAAACCTCGGATAAGTAAAGTATCGCGTGACAAAGGGAATTGGTCTCGTATGTAAATGGTTCTATCGATCACGAAGTCATCGTTGAGTATGTGGGAGCCATTGTGGATCTCCAGGTCCCGCTGATGGTTATTGATAGGAGATGTGTCTCTGTCATGTCTACATATTCACGAACCGTAGGGTGACACACTTAAGGTTCGAAGTTGTTTTAAGTAGATATGGAATGTGTGTTGGAGATCGAATGTTGTTCGGAGTCTCGGATTGGATCCGGGACATCACGAGGAGCTCCGGAATTGTCCGGAGAATAAGATTCATATATTGGGGATCATTTCTAAGTTAGGAAATGTTCCGGAGTATTTGTATGGGGTTTCTAGAAGGTTTCAGAATGTTCCGGAAGGTTCTAGAAGATTTCTTGGAGTTTGCTTGAAAACCAAGAAAGGATCAAGGAATCCTTGTGGGGCAAGACAAGGAGTAGTGGGGGAGGAGGACTCCTCCCCCCTCCCAATCCGTCGGCCAAGGGAGAGGGGAGTCCTACAAGGACTCCACCTCCCCATGGCGCCTCCCTCCTTTAAATAGAGGGGTGGAGGCGCCGCCCCTTGGCCCCTTCACTACTCAAAACCCTAGCCGCCTCTCTCCTCCTCCTTTCTTCTGCTCAGGCTTAGGCGAAGCCCTGCAGAATTCTCTACTCCACCACCACCACCACGCCGTCGTGCTGCTGGGATTCCGTGGAGAAGATCTACTACCTCCGCTGCTCGCTGGAACGAGGAGAGGAAGGTCTGCTTTGACTCCGCACATGTGACCTACTGCGGAAGCGCTGCCGGAACGCAGCGCCGGAAGGATCGTCCACTCGATCTTGAGATCGGCAAGTGATCGACTACATCAACCACGAGATCAAATCTCGTAACGCTTTCGGATCTACAAGGGTTAGTACAGATCTATCTCGTTGCACATGTCTAATAGATTAGATCTTGGCTTTTATCTAGATTAGATCTGGGTTTTGTTCGTTCTTGCGGTACATAATCAAATTAATTAGTACTACCTCTGTTCTTGGTCCTTCGGTCAACAGGTGTACGATGGCGTGCAAGTATCTACCCAGGCTTGCTAAAATCGAATGTTACCTCGCCCCCTGATGGCCCAAATATATCGAGCTCGTTGGGGAACCCCAAGAGGAAGGTATGATGAGCACAGCAGCAAGTTTTGCCTCAGTAAGAAACCAAGGTTATCAATCCAGTAGGAGCAAGGAAACACCCCAAAGGTGTAGCTAGCTGAACGTTGGCAGGGCGCACTACCAGTGCGAGCAGCAACGTGGAGACCTGCACAACACAACCACAGAACTTTGCCCCCAACTTGCAATGAGGTTGTCAATCTCACCGGTTTTGCTGAAAACAAATGATTAAACATATCGAATGGAAGGAAGTAATAGTTTGCAGAAAGTAAACACAAAGCAGTAAACAGTTTGTAGATTGTATGTAAAAGAAAGGACCGGGGTCCATAGTTAACTAGAGGTGGCTCTCCTTAAGATAGATAACATGCTAGGTGAACAAATTACAGCGGGGCAATTGACAAACATCGAGAAAGCAATACATGCATATACTAATCATCTTGACTCCTTTGGAACTTGATTGGGCATTATAACATTATACATAGACCGCCATCCAATTGCATCTATGACTAATAATCCACCTTCAGGTTATCATCAAAACCCCCTCCAGTATTAAGTTGCAACCAACAGATTATTGCTTTACGAATTGCTTGTAATGTAAACAATACGATTGTTCTATGAACAAAGGATTGTTGTTTTCTCCCTAGTAGCAACAACACATCTAGTACCTTAGAGATTTCTGTCACTTCCCTAGATTACTAGAGGCACGAACCCACTATCGAGCATAAATACTAACTCTTGGAGTTGCTAACATCTACTTGGCCAAGATAGCTACTAACAACGGAAAGCATGCAAGATCACAAATAACAAAGACATGATAGAATCAATAATCAATCTGAAATAGCATCTCAATATCCATCGGATCCCCGCAAACATAAAATGTAGAATTACAAATAGATGATCTTGATCATGAACGAAGCTCACAAGATCTAAACATGATAGCACAAAGGAGGAGAACCAGCCATCTAGCTACTTCATCGACCCGTAGTCCAGAGATGAACTACTCACGCATCACACCCGAGGCTTGCATGATGATGAAGAAGGCCTCCAGGGTGAATTCCCCTCTTCGGCAGGGTGTCGGGAAGAGCTTTATATCCCTCCCAATCTAGGGATGGAGACGACGGCGGCTACAGACTCTCTCATGGATTCTTGATCGGGTACTTAGGGTTTTGGTATCGGAGGCATCTTATAGGCGGAAGGAGAGGCCAAGGGGGTGCTGGGGTCGGCTAGACCACCCCTAGCGCAGGCCAGGCCTGGCCGCGCGGCCAGGTGGTGTGGCCGGCCCCCAGCCCTTCTCTGTCTCGTATTCTGGCATCAGATGTCTTCCGGAAAAATAGGCACTTTGGCTTTTGTCCCATCCAATTCCAAGAATATTCATTTTCTGACTTTCCTGGAACCAAAAACTGCATAAAACAGGCAGCTGGCACTGTGGCTCTTGTTAATAGGTTAGTCCAAGAAATCATATGAAAAGTACTCCAAAGTGTGGACAAAACACAAGAAAGTAGATAAAACCAAGCGTGGAACATCAAAAATTATAGATACATTTGCAATGTATCAACATCCCCAAGCTTAATTCCTGCTCGTCCTCGAGTAGGTAAGTGATAAAAAGAAAGAATAATTTTTGACGTGACATGCACCATCAAAGACTTGATCAAAGTATTTGTAAAATATTCAAGGCTGGGATCATAGTACTTCAATCATAACATGAAAGGCAAAGTTCTAGCAATAAGACATAGAAACTATGATGCAACATGAAAAGGCACAAACAAAATATTCATGAATAACAATGCTTTGCAAGACGTTTGTTTGTTTCACATAAAGAAAACATAGCATAATAGTATTCAGCTTGTCCCTCATAGAGTAGCAAATATAAATGCATATAACACCTTCAAAGTTCATAAGAGTGACTAGATACAAATAGTTTAAAACAAGCAATATCAAGTTATGCATCAATCAACTAGTCTTGGGACAATGCACATAGAAGTAAGAATGGCCACTATGCTCTCAAAGTAGGTGCATAAAGATAGAAGGTGGAGACTCAATATAATGGTGGAAGAAAGGCCTTCATAGAAGGAAGTAGGGATTCAAGTCCCATAAAGAGCTTCCAAAAATTATGGTACTTGTTAGCTTTCAGCTCTCATTGCCCCTATCGTAAGGATATTTAAGGTGATTAAGGTTAAAGTGACACAACTAAGAGGATATCCTTGACAAGTTATAAACCAAAATCTCATGCCCCTTACTTACGAAGACCGAACCTCATGCTACTCAAATTTATTCACGAGTAAGCTCTTGTCATTGTAAGTACATATGTATCATAAAGAACCGCCAGTGGGGTACCCCTTGCACATGATACAGGAGCTATCCCATAATCAAAATGACAAGGCAAGCAGACAATGAGTATCTCAGCGATCTTTTTATTTGCTATTTGCATAGGTTTTTATTGAGGATGCTTCATAGAGTGCTCATTATGGTGATGCTACAAGTTTCCACCATGATTAGGCATGGCTTAGGCTAGCGGCCCAGGCATTTCTCTAACACACATACAAACTCCATGATCTTACAAGTTCCACTTTTATTTCACACCGTCGGGATCCATAAGCAAAAGAACATGATATCAACGGGGTACAAAGTACAAGTGCAATGTTGAAAGCGTTCCCCATGATACATGGTTCTGCTAATTTCAACTTATAAAGCGCAAGCATATACGCAACAAAGAAGGACCCAATGGTTCAAGTTTATTAAATGCAGAAAGTAAAGTGTGCCATCAAGTTCGTGAGATCTTTAATCACTAGTTTTCTCATAACAAGTTTAATTTGCAAGGTAAACAAAACATGAATATACTTGGAATAGCATAAGCTAGTAGGTAGGTATGGTGGAATCTTTGGAATAACTTGGTTTAAGGAGTTGTATGCATGAGTGGAACTCATACTTGGTTGTGGAGGCTAGCAAAAGACTGGGAGCGACAAACTAACAGAGAAATAATGGCCATAATCATGCAGAGCGACAAAACATCATTGATCAAAGCATAAAGTGATACTACAAGTTGAAAACTTAAGGATCATAAAGGCTATGATAACTTGAGATAGTCATAACATGGTGTGAGCATGCGCCAAGTCAACCCAAATAAAGCATCAAAGGAGAATACCACTATACTATGCTTTAATATGCTAAAACAACGCATAATTCATCCAAGGCACATTAAGCAATCTGAATTGTTTATAACAAGTCATGCTACAACAAAGAATACTAAGCATAAGGCCAGAACAATATCAAGCATGGCATGACAAAGCATAGGCCATAGTCAAAAACAAGCTCTTTTTACCACTTAAGCATGAGCTTTCCTACTCTTTTCCAAACCAAACCAAATTATTTGAAAACCAATGTATGAAAGAGGGGGTCCAACCAATTTATTCAGCAAACTAAGCAAACAAACAAAACGAAAAACCAAAACGAAAACGAAAAAGAAGACGCTCCAAGAACAACACAAATGTGCATGAAACAATAAAAATGAAGCGTTTGGAAGAAACCTGGGATTTTATTGATGAAGAGGGGGATGCCTTGGGCATCCCCAAGTTTTGACGCTTGTACTTCTTGGATATTTCTTGGGGTGACACGCATTGGCATCACCAAGCTTGAGCTTTAGTCCATCCTTTATATCATTACTCATTCCTTCCATACACCTGAAAATTTTCCTTCATACAAAACTTCACACAATCTTTATTAGCAACATTAGTGCCCTCAAGATAATAAGTCTTAAGGTTCAGTTCTAACACCAATAAACTTCCATTAGAACACTAGCTACTGTAGCACTTCCCTCAAGAAGCTCAATTCCCCAAAATAACTAAAAAAGGAACCAACAAGAAGCAAATGCAGAAAATGACAGAAATCTATCAAAACAGACCAGCAGGTAAAGAAGAATTTTTTCGAAGACCTTCTGTTGCTCAAATCAAAAAGTGTTGAACTAACAAAAGTTAGATAACAACCTGGGGCAGAAGCACAAAAGTTCACTCCTCAAAAGGACGTACAGAGATTTTACACGAATGTTTACGGTGAAACATAGAAATCTGTTTCGGGACAGGAACTTTTCCAATCATTACTTCTCTCTCATTAGAGGTTAATCTTGGCACAAAAAGCAAATAAAAAAGATAAGGAGCGGTTATTACTAAAGTAATAACTTTCAAGACTCATCTAAAACTTTTGGGTTATCTCCCAATAAATACTTTTCTTTAACGCCTTTAAGTTAGGCATAAGAAGCAAGAAAAAGAATCAAGTGTTCTCAAATGAAGAAGCATTAAAACCAAATTTCTTGCCCTTACCTATCTTACTTTTATTCTTAACCTTGGGGAAAATATGATTGTTTGGTGGAGAAGAAAGGTGCATGGTCCCCTTTCCCACATCTATTATTGCTCCAAGGAGTTGTAATAGGGACCTTCCAAGTGTAATTTGTCCTTTTCCTGCACATTCAATAACAAGATAATCAGTAGAAATCATTTTCCCAAGGATCTTTATAAACACTCCTTCAGCTATTCCAATAAGTAATATGGTAGCATTATTAGCAAGAGATATTTCTTTTCCTCCTTCAGTAAGCCCCCAAAGATTCAAAGATTCATAAATATCTTTGGGCATAAGACAAAATTCAGACATGATATCACAGCGGGCTTGAAAAGTTCCTGTATTTATTTAAATCTTTACTGTGGGGAGCCACTTTGATGGTTCAGAATTTATTGGAACATAATTATGATGCTCCCTAAGCGTATTATAGCAATCTTTTAAGCTAGTACTGCTAGTCTCAAGAGTGTTCAATCTAGCAAATATGCTCGCGAAAGAAATATCAGTTTGGGTAGGCAAGTTGTAAGTAAGGATCAATTTCTTTATAGCATTAATAGCATCATCCTCATTACATTGGAGGAAATCTCCTCCCACAACAGCATCTAAAGCATACCTATAGCAAAGATCAATTCTAAGGTAAAAACTGCTAAGGAACAAGCTTTGAGTCATTTTAGGCTCAGTTTTTTCATGTAGATCAGAGATTCTAGACCAAGATTCCTCGAAGCTCTCCTCAATTCCTTGTTTATAAGTGGAAATCATTTCGTCGGGTGACATAGTGATTGGGGCAAGGCTAGACATAAAGGCAACTTAAGATAGGAACTATTTCTTTGTGTTTTCAATAAAGAAAGCAAACTTGTAAAACTATTTTTTTGTGTGTTTTTGATAAATAAACAAGCAAACAAAGCAAAAATAAACTAAGCAAAACAAAAACAACAAAGTAAAGAGATTGGTTATGAGGGACTCCCCTTGTGAAGGTGTGCTTGACTACCCGACAACGGCGCCAGAAAAAGTTGTTGATGGCCCAAATATATCGAGCTCGTTGGGGAACCCCAAGAGGAAGGTATGATGAGCACATCAGCAAGTTTTCCCTCATTAAGAAACCAAGGTTATTAATCCAGTAGGAGCAAGGAAACACCCCAAAGGTGTAGCTAGCTGAACGTTGGCAGGGCGCATTACCGGTGCTAGCCGCAATGTGGAGACCTGCACAACACAACCACAGAACGTTGCCCCAACTTGCGATGAGGTTGTCAATCTCACCGGTTTTGCTGAAAATAAAGGATTAAACGTATCGAATGGAAGGAAGTAATAGTTTGCAGAAAGTAAACACAAAGCAGTAAACAGTATGTAGATTGTATGTAAAAGAAAGGACCAGGGTCCATAGTTCACTAGAGGTGGCTCTCCTTAAGATAGATAACATGCTGGGTGAACAAATTACAGCGGGGAAATTGACAAACATCGAGAAAGCAATACATGCATATACTAATCATATTGACTCCTTTGGAACTTGATTCAGCATTACAACATTATACATAGACCGCCATCCAACTACATCTATGACTAATAATCCACCTTCAGGTTATCATCCGAACCCCCTCCAGTATTAAGTTGCAAGCAACAGATTATTGCTTTACGAATTGCGTGTAATGTAAACAATATGATTGTTCTATGAACAAAGGATTGTTGTTTTCTCCCTATTAGCAACAGCACATCTAGTACCTTAGAGATTTCTGTCACTTC
This sequence comes from Avena eriantha, assembly GCA_910589775.1. Classification (NCBI taxonomy): domain Eukaryota; kingdom Viridiplantae; phylum Streptophyta; class Magnoliopsida; order Poales; family Poaceae; genus Avena; species Avena eriantha. The sequence goes on from OU342741.1 coordinate 42,126,220, forward strand.
TCCAGATTACCAGAGGCATGAACCCACTATCGAGCATAAATACTAACTCTTGGAGTTGCTAGCATCTACTTGGCCAAGATAGCTACTAACAACGGAAAGCATGCAAGATCACAAATAACAAAGACATGATAGAATCAATAATCAATCTGAAATAGCATCTCAATATCCATCGGATCCCTGCAAACACAACATGTAGAATTACAAATAGATGATCTTGATCATGAACCGAGCTCACAAGATCTAAACATGATAGCACAAAGGAGGAGAACCTAGCCATCTAGCTATTACATGGACCCGTAGTCCAGAGATGAACTACTCACGCATCACACCGGAGGCTTGCATGATGATGAAGAAGGCCTCCAGGGTGAATTCCCCTCTCCGGCAGAGTGCCGGGAAGAGCTTCAGATCCCTCCCGATCTAGGGATGGAGACGACAGCGGCTACAGATTCTTTCGTGGATTTTTGACCAGGTACTTAGGGTTTTGGTATCGGAGGCATCTTATAGGCGGAAGGAGAGGCTGAGGGGGTGCTGGGGTCGGCCAGACCACCCCCTGGCGCAAGCCAGGCCTGGCCGTGCGACCATGTGGTGTGTCCGGCCCCCAGCCATTCTCCGTCTCGTATTCTGGCATCAGATGGCTTCTGGAAAAAAGGCACTTTGCCTTTTTCCCATCCAATTCCGAGAATATTCATTTTCTGACTTTCCTGGAACCAAAAACAGGAGAAAACAGGCAGTTGGCACTGTGGCTCTTGTTAATAGGTTAGTCCAAGAAATCATATGAAAAGTACTCCAAAGTGTGGACAAAACACAAGAAAGTAGATAAAACCAAGCATGGAACATCAAAAATTATAGATACATTTGAAATGTATCACCCCCCCTGCTTCAGACCTTCTCACAGACATACTTGGACCAACCTCGGCCACCCAAATAGGTGGTGGCCATCGTCTGGGAGACATCCACATTATATAGTTGCCGCATGCCTTTAGGGCCCTTGCTATACAGAGTTAGAAACCTGTCGTTTCCGAACATCTTGTTTATAATGGGGTGAGCGTCACAAGGGACAGCCTTCATGAGGAAATTGATAGATAAGTAAGGAGACAACAAAAAAAGTGAGAAACAAGATATTACATCAAGTTGGTGGAAACCACTTGGAATCCATACCTTATACCATGGGTACCCTTTGCAAAGGGTGGCCATGCACCATTTTTCATCCCTCTGCCTTTGGAATGGCATACAGGGGCCCCCTTTCAATCCACAAGCTTTACAAGAGGAGGGTAGCAGAAAGGGCTGAGCAGCTGGTGCGTGGTACTGATTGAAATTAAGAGGAAAGGTTAAATTATGTAAAGAGCAAGTAAATCTAATAATATAAGACAAAACCATTGCCTGTAAAGCAAACATATTTTATTTTTGTGAACTTCTAATCAGCGTAAACATATAGTACTGGCTGATAAAAATAACATGGAAAATCATAACATGTGAAATTGTGGATTTCCAAATTATACCCACTTCTTAGAGAGGTCACTGCCCACCTGGGTACTGTGTTGGCGCTTCCTCGTTGTGTAGAGGATGTCCTCTTTTGGTGCGGGCATCAGAAATCTACTAACCTCTACAACAGCCTCAGCTTCCGCAACAACACCTTCAATCTGCATAAATAGCAACAGAGCTCAACAGTTCAATACTATGTAAAGTTTTATCAAACTTTTCGTCGCTTGACTTCTCAAAAAATACAGTATATGCCTAAGCCTTGGGACGGAGGGAGTATATTACATAGTAGTCATATAATGAATGTATGAGACAGTCTGACAGATCCAGATCTAGATTCACATAAACATAGTGCCAAAATTAATAAAACCACACATATGTTTCTGAACATCTGATAAACATGCATCACACCATGCGGGTAATACTTAAATCTGTCTACACTATGGTAATAAGGGTATTAAGAACAAATACCTTTCTCTTTAAGTTGGGCCCTTCCAGCTGGTCGGTGGCCTTGCACTTGTTTTTTGATGAGTAGTGGTACTCGCCGGATCCTGCGGCATCTGGGGGTACCATCCTATTTGTTGCACCTGGAGCACCGCACGTTCGGAGGTATGTACCATCATGCTACAGTAAATGAAAAAGAGATGGTGTCACAGAGGCTTCCACAAAAACATGATGCAGACATACACAACTTTTAGCACATGGATACATCCAGGTTGCAGCCAATCATTTTCAGCATTGGAAAGAATGGAAGAACGCAACAAATATACTGCTACATTACCTTTTTAGGCAACTTTTAAGGGAACTGACGGGACCATCCCTGTCCGCAGTGGCCGTGCGTGCCACTAACCCATAGTTCTCCATACAGAATCTTACGCAAAATCCATTGCACATTACAAGTAGAAACTAAAGGTTACAGAAGTGAAGAACATCGAAATCGAAGCCGACCAAATGCCCCAATCAGAACAGCGATGACCATGCCCTGATACGGAATCCATACGAAATCAGTACCACCTCCCCCCACCCCCACCCCATCCCCACCACCACCCCCACCCCACCCAAATGACCCAATCGATTAGAGAATACGAAAAATATCCTGATTAGGTGATTTCGTGGTGAGCAATAAGCAAGAACTCCACAATCAAAGCATACCGAATACTACTACTCCTAGTACTAATAGTACCCCCAATGGCCCAATCGGAAGCAAATTAAGCAAAGCCGGATTTCGAGGTGAGCAAATACACCCACCTATTTCGACAAGAACACCCCAATCGGAGCTTGCACTAGTTCCAACAGTTGATTGTTGGATGTGAGCTAGCTAGTGATGGTTTCTTGTCTTGTCGTCGGTAGAAAGGCATGGGCATGGGAGTAGTAGTACTAGCGGTAGTAGGGCTGGGCAGTACACTTTTTTCTACAGTAAGTATTTTTAAGTGGCAGTGGCCGGAACATTTTGCCAGGAGAGAACCCCGAATTTTTTATCGCAGCTATCACGTGGTGGCCTATAGCTATTTCAAGCAGGACCCACGTCAGGGGTGAGTTAAAGCAGGTCCAACATCAAGTGGGTGAGATAATTGACCGAGCCAACCTCCTCCTTCCCTTGGTACCAGTACTAGTTCTCCCGGGTTCCTCTCCAAGGACAGAGAAAATCACCCCTCTTCGAATCAAAATGGTTCCATCTTATTATCCTTCTGATGATTCGTCTCACGGAGTAGTAGACAAGATGGCGGTAGTTGCAACATAGGACACCAGCGCTGGGGCCTCAAAAATAGTTTAGGAACCAATAAAATTATAAGCTCGGATTTCAGACTAGAAACACACACAGACACACATATACTTCGTATATGCTAATATACGGAATAGTTTCCAATTACAGTTCTGCTAACAAACGCCTAGAAATCATAATAAGGTAGCTCCATATTACAGAACTACGAAAGTAGCAAACCAATCATGGGATAGCTCTACACCCCAAGAGTTTTGCAGCTGGGCTAGTGGTCATGAACGGCACCAAAAGTACACCCCTGATGATCAGCAGCCCTGCATCAAATCCATCCAGACGCAGTGTACCCGATCCACAGCCTCAGGTACATGCTCATCAATGAATAGGTCATCATCATTACCATCAAAGTCCTCTTCGGTCGTCTGTTTCTGCGATTAGTAGATTAAAAGATATGTTTATAAACAAAAATCAAAGACACACAACCTGAACATTTGTCATTCTACAGATATACCTTGTTATCTGGCATAGCGGTAGTACCAGAAATGAAACTTGTTTCATGCAGCTTGCGCTTTTTCTCTCCTCCCCCTTCTCCAAGTTGATCTAGATGCTCAGGAGCTGCCTCTGTCAGTTGATCTAGTTGATCAACATCTGCTTCCCCTACTTGATTTTGATGATAAAGATGTGCTTCCCCTGGTTCAAATAGAGGATCATATGGTTCACCATGAAATACCCATCTAACATATGTGCTAAGCATCCCAAATGTAAAAATATGGTCTTCCACTATACTTTGAGGCAGCACCCTACGATTCGCACACAACCAGCAGGGGCAATGTACTTTTGAGTTGTCACAATGAGCTCTAACAAATCCCATAAATTGTAGAACATCAAGAATACGTTTAGCGCTGCCTAATGGAGCAATCTCTATCCAAAATCTGCCCATCTATTTAATTATGGCATACAAGGTTGGTTATTATTAAAAGAAAAGCACGAAACATATAGATGAAGTACAAAAACATATATGCCTATGCGTTTCAGCAAACATATTGACAGCAAAAATCGCCGAAGGTATTTAGGAATACAGATCCAACGCAGAATAAACTATGACCATACAGATTGAGAACAAATTAAACTACGTAGGAGTATTTGAAAGGGCAATAAAATGCCAACCAGATCGAGCTAGAGATAGAAGGACTACCGTGGGATCGACGTGCCCACCGGTGCGTCTCAAGAAGATCGACGGGTAGGGAAAGCTTCTTCGCGCACGTTGGTGATGAGGAGCGGCTATAAGCGCGTCTGTTTTGTTGGGAAGGGGTGAGGCCTAGGCGGCGGAGGGTGGAAGTTAATAAACAGCGTGAAGGGGTGCGGAGAGATAACTTTGAAAATTTTGACCTACCCTGCTTTGGGCACCACCATATACGAGGCCCACCTGCCAGTCACCATAGATCAAAATTGATCCAAAACTTGTCAAAATACAAGTTTATGTTTTACCATGGAAACTAATGCACATAGCATTGCACTTTGTGAATGAATAGCTTTATGTTAAAAAGTTATTTAATTTCAGGATCTTCAACTAGGAAGCTTGGAAACTCATGAAGTAGGGCATTATCCATCAAATCTGGAATCTCCTTTGTAAATAATTGCTTGAAATGCCAAGATGCACCGATCTACCAAATATGGCCAGGTTCGTAAGCTTGGTTGGCGAAGATACTTCAATGTACGGAGTAGTACAAAAGATGAAAAAGGTACATAAACTATGGTTGTGACCTTGCTTCTCTTGTTTGAAAGCCTTGAATTAATGTTCGTTAATTTCGGCAGATGTCTATAAACTCATTAAATGCTGGAAAGCATACATGCATGTGGGTCTATCTGACGGGGACAACATCCCAAGTGGGAGTAGCGTACCTTATAAGCTTCAACTTAAAAATTTCGGCAGAGTGCCGAAATATCCCGCCCATCCATTCAAACATCCCGCCCACCCATTCAAACATCCCGCCCATCCATTCAAACATCCAGCCCCCCCCCCCCAAAAACATCCAGCCCCAAAAATTATTTTATTGCACAAATTTAGCCTGGAAGCTTGAAAGGGCATTATACATTATGTGAAAACAGGGGGTGGTGGCATTTCGACCATCATCTTTGTAGTTGCTTTATAACAAAACACATTGTTGTTACTTGAAAATTCAAAAAGAAACTTCAAATTTGGAAGCAGACATATTGGTTGATTTGCAAAGATGCACCAATCTACCAAATACGGACACGTCATCATAAACTATTTCCATGACCTTGGTCACCTTTTTTTTGGACGATGGTCATCTTCTTGAAAGCCTTAAATTGTTCGAAATCCCAAACATCGCACCCATCCATTAAAATATCCTACGCATCCATTCAAACATGCTTCACCTCTTTCTAGAATGCAAAATTTCTCTTCTATCCCTGCTCCGGAAACAAGAATCCGAGGGAGCACTACAATAACAGAGGGATATAGGTGGTAAATTTGCCATATATATTCTATTCGATGAATATAAGTATAAAGCTTGAGTATTATTGAAAATTCGATAAACCCCCTAAACCCTATTCAGTCCATAAAACCTAAACCATAAAACCTTAAAACCCTAAACCCTCGACCTATATAAACCCTAACCAAGCAGGTATCATGGACTTATAGATCAAAATGCAAGATTTGATCTTTCATTAAATTGTGGTAACGCCATTCTATTCCACTAATATAGCAATAAAGTTTGAACATTATTGAGAATGCCCTAAACCCTAAAACCCCCTAAACCCTCAACACCGCACGTAGCAAGCACTTATCGATCAAAAATTGATATATTTTCATTAAACTGGTAACTCCATTTTATTTGATGAATATAAGCATAAACCTTGAGCATTATCGAAAATACCCTAAACAACCCCTAATAAAACCTAAACCTAAAACCCCAAACCCTCAACCCATAAACCCTAACTAATCAGGTATCATGCACTTATAGATCAAATTTTGAGATACTTTCAATGAGTTAGGTAACGCCATATTGCATTCAATGAATATAAGCATAAAGCTTGAGTATTATTGAAAATTCAATAAACCCCCTAAACCCTATTCAGTCCATAAAACTCTAAACCGCCGACCCATATAACCCCTAACCAAGCAGGTACCATGGACTTATAGATCAAAATATGAGATTCGATCTTTCATGAAATTATGGTAACGTCATTCTATTACACGAATATAACAATAAAGTTTGAACATTATCGAAAATTCCCTAAACCTTAAAACCCTAAACCCCGCCTAAACGACATTGGCAAATGAGGTATCACATGCACTTGTAGATCAAAATTTCACATAAACTTTCCTCAAATTGTGCTAAAGCTATTCAATTCCATGAATATAAGCATATATAAAGCAGCTTGAACATGTCGCCCACCCATTCAAATAACCCGCCCACCCATTCAAACATCCCGCCCATCCATTCAAACATCTAGCCCCGAAAAAAATCCACCCCCAATTTTTTTATTACACAAATTTAGCCTGGAAGCTTGAAAGGGCGTTATACATTGTGTGAAAAAAGGGGGCGGTGGAATTTTGATCCATCATCTTTGTAGTTGCTTCACAACAAAACACATTGTTGTTACTTGGAAATTCGAAAACAAACTTCAAATTTGGAAGCAGACATATTGATTGATTTGCAAAGATGCACCGATCTACCAAATACGGACACGTCATCATAAACTATTTCCATGACTTTGGTCACCTTTTTTTTGGACGATGGTCATCTTCTCGAAAGCCTTAAATTGTTCGAAAATTTCAGCAAATGCCTAGAAACTCGTTTAAATGCTGGGAAGCAACTCTCGCTGGCGTGTGGGCCTAGACGGTGACAGCGCGTCTAAGAGGCCCCACGCCGGAGTAGCGTATGCTAGAAGCTTCAACCTCAAAATTTGGTATGGCGCCCAAACATCGCACCCATCTATTGAAATATCCCGCGCATCCATTCAAACACGCTTCACTTCTTTCTAGAATGCAAAATTTCTCTTCTATCCCTGCTCCGGAAACAAGAACTCGAGGGAGCACTGCAATAACAAAGGGATATAGGTGGTAAATTTGCGTTCTCCCAAGTGCATCACCCCATCCACGTTTCCCAACCCTTCTTCAATATTTACCTGCCCGCCCACTCCGACCTACACCGAATTTTTGTACCCACTATGCAAGTGACCCACATGTTAGTGAGCCAGAATTACGGGAAGTAGAGATTCCCATCGCCTGTTGTTCAAAATTCGAACATTTTTTGCTAAACCGAGATAAAATCTTTAAAATCATCCAACTTGGCTTATACTATCATTCCACTATGTCAGAGTAAAAGCTAAAAAACAAAGCCAAAACATGTTCATAGCTTTATAAGCCAAAAATCAAAAGCCAGAATTCGAGCCCAACCAAACAACGCCTAAATCTCAAGGAACTCTTCCTGTTTCTCCCTTATTTTTGTACCCGGGTACCTTCAATTTTATTTAACAAAAAATATGACCAAGCAAGATATCATCGACTTGTAGATTAATTTTTGAGATACTTTCATTAAATTGCAGTAACACCATTCTGTTCCAAGAATATATATAACTATAAAGTTTGAAAATATTATTGAGAATTCACGGAATCCTAAACCATAAAATCTAAACCCCTAAACCCTGACCAAGCAGGTATCGTGCAACTATAGATCAAAAATTGAGATACTTTCATTAAATCAGGTAACGCCATTCTATTAGAGGAATATAAGCATAAATCCTGAGCATTACCAAAAATTCTCTGAACTCTAAACCAGAAACAACCCATAAAACTAAACTGTAAAACCCTAAACCCTAAACAACCCATAAACCCTAACAGATCAGGTATCATGCACTTGATCAAATTTGGAGATACTTTCAATGAGTCAGGTAACGCCATATATATTCTATTCGACGAATATAAGCATAAAGCTTGAGTATTATTAAAAATTCGATAAAACCCCTAAACCCTATTCAGTCCATAAAACCTAAACCGTAAAACCCTAAACCCTCGGCCCATATAAACCCTAACCAAGCAGGTATCGTGGACTTATAGATCAAAATCTGAGATTCGATATTTCATTAAATTGCGGTAACGCCATTCTATTCCACAAATATAATAATAAAGTTTGAACATTATTCAAAATTCCCGAAAACTGAAACCCCTAAAACCCAAATCCTAAACCCTTAAACCCTATAACCCTAAACCTTAAACCCTCACCAAGCACGTAGCATGCACTTATAGATCAAAATTTAAGATAATTTCGTTAAATTGACGAATTAAGCATAAATCCTGAGTAATATCAAAATTTCCCTAAACCCTAAACTACCCCTAAAACTTAAACCCTAAATCCTAAAGCCCTAAACCCTCAGCCATAAACCCTAACCAAGCATGTGTCATGCACACATTGATCAAAATTTGAGATACTTTCATTAAATCAGCTAACACACATTTTGTTCTACGAGTATAAGCATAAATCTTGAGCATTATTGAAAATTCGCTAAACCATAAACTCTAAACAACCCATAAACTAAACCGTAAAAACCTATAACCCTAAACCCTCGATCCATAAACCCTAACCAAAGCAGGTATTGTGCATTTATACATTATAATTTGAGATACTTTCAATAAATTGATGTAATGCCATTCTATTCAACGAATATAAGCATAAAGCAACTTGAACATTATCAAAAATTCCTAAAACCCAAAACCCAAAACCCCTAAAACCCTAAACCCTTACCAAGCACGTAGCATGCACTTATAGATCAAAATTTGATATACTTTCGTTTAATTTGGTAACGCCATTTTATTCGACGAATATAAGCATAAATCTTGAGCATTATCGAAAATTCCCTAAACCCTAAACCCTAAACAACCCCTAAAACCTAAACCCTAAAACCCCAAACCCTCAACCCATAAACACTAACCAAGCAGGTATCATGCACTTTATAGATCAAAATTTGAGATATTTTCATTAAATTAGGTAACATCATTCTATTCGACGAATATAACAATAAAGCTTGAGCATTATTCTAAATTCACTGAACTCTAAACCCTATACAACGATAAAACCTAAACTGTAAAACCGTAACCAAGCAGGTATCATGCACTTATAGATCAACATTTGTGATACTTTCATTAAAGGAGGTAACGCCATTATATTCGACGAATATAAGAATAAATCTTTGAGCACTATTGAAAAATCGCTAATCCCTAAACCCTAAACAACCCATAAAACCTAAACCATGAAACCCTCAATCATCGATCCATAAACTCTAAACCAGTAGGTACCGTGCACTTATAGATCAAAATTTGAGATACTTTCGTTAATTGTGGTAACGCCATTCTGTTACATGAATATAAGCATAAAGCTTCAACATTATTGAAAATCAAAAACCCTTAACCTAAACCCTAATAACCTCCTAACCCTAGAACTCTAACTTCCTAACCTTAGAACCCTAAACCCTTACGAAGGAGGTATAATGCACTTATAGATCAAATTTTGAAATACTTTTATTAAATTGCGATAACGCCATTCTATTCCATGAATATAACCATATATATAAAGCTTGAACATTATTATTGAAAATTCCCTAAACCTTAAAACCTAAACAATCATAAACCCTAAAACCTTGAACAACCCTAAACCATTAAACCCTAAAAGCCTAAACCCTAAAATCCTAAACCATAAACCATGAACCCTGAAACCCTCAACCCAAAATAAAACCCTGAACCCTAAACTTAACCCTAGGCTATATATACTTTGAGTGAAAACCGGGGCAGTGGGATTTAAAGCCATGTTTTGTAGTAGCTTCATGACTAAAGCCATTGTTGTGCATTAAAAAATTTAAATAACTTCCAATCCGGAAGCTTCCTTTGTAAGTAATATTTTAAATGCCAATACAGACCATAACAAATATGGATAGGTTATTATAAACTATAGAAAAGATATGGCCATGACCTTGGTCATCTGGTTTGAAAGCCATGCATATTCTTACATGGTACTCCATATATATTGTGATACAATTTTTCTCAGAAATTATCAAATTTCAAGATTATATTTTCCATGGAAACTAGCTAGTGCACATAGTGAGACACGAAGAGAGAAAATAATGGATGCATTTCTTTTTATATTTTGTTTCTTTGTATTTTTTTAAATGGCCGAAATTAGGTGTCATTACCATTCATATCAAAAAGTTGAATTTTCCGAAACTCTCGGTGGTTCTCCAATATTTGACTACTTGATATCTTTGAATTATTTTAAAAAGTCAAGAGCAAGGTATATCACACACTTTCTAGTTCGAAATTAGACATATTTACTTTAGATTGTCAAAAAGTCATTTTGTTGCATAGATTTAGCTAGAAAGTTTGGAAATTCATGAAAGTTGGGCATTGTCCATCAAATCAAGAATCTTCTTTTGAAATGCCAAGATGCAGCTATCTACCAGATATGGACACGCTATTATAAAGTATAAAAGAGATATGGCTGTGACCTTGGTCATCTTGTATGAAAGCCTTCAAAATATATTGTTTATCAATTTCGGCAAATGTGTGGAAACTCATTTATATGTTGGTAAGCATATTGTCACTGGCGTGTGGGTCTAGATGGGGCCAACACATGAGAGCGCGGCCGCGTCAGAGTAGCGTACGTCGGAAGCTTCAACCTCAAAATTTCCGCACGGCGCCGAAACATCTTGCGCACATCTATTCAAATATCCCGTGCATCTATTCAAATATCCCGCCCCGCTTTTTGCAAATGCAAAATTCCTGTTCGATCCATGCTCCAGAAACAAGGACCGTGGGAGTACTGCAATAATAGAGTGGAATAGGTCGTAAATGTGCATCATCCCACCTATATCCCCCCCATCGTCTCTTACCCGCCCACACCCCTCCAACCTTGACCTTCCTCTAGATGCTTCACCGCCGGCCCTCTCTTCCACACCGGAGCTCTTCCACTATAGGCGCTCTTCACCGAAACTATTTCACCGACTCCCTGCAACACCGGATCTGCTTCGCCAACGCCATCGTCTACCATACCGAGGCCGCTTCACTGAATTATTCGTTGCTAACCTCGAAATGCTGAGCCACCGGCCCCGCTGCCCACTTGCCCGTCCCACCCGTCCTCCCCGCGCAGCGGTAAATTCTCTTGCCCGTTTGCTATATTTTTGTTACTCGTAAGCTACAAAATCTTTAGGATATTGCTCAATATCTTGTATGCTATTGCCATTTCGTTTGCACCCTTCATCTTGTAGGTCATATCCACCTCATTAGCTTCTTGCTTTTATTCCCTTTCTTTATTCTCACGCTATCGGTTTAATCCTCCAACACAAACTCATAGATTCTATTCTTTCCGAGCACTCGCACGGGTCATGCAAACAGCTCATAGAGGATCCAATGATGACAATCTGACGCCCAGCAAGGATGAATCGTGAGGTTTCCTTGTGTTACTTAGGCTAGTTTCTTGTCATGTTAATTAGTTGTCATTCTACCTAAGAACTTGCCATGACATTTCCATTTATGTTCAATTGTGAATATATGTGCGAAGGCTTAATTCGTAAAATTTCCATCTAGTTTGGATGATATATCTGGTCATTTTAATGCTATATGTTGATGTTTTCACCTGCTTTCATCCTTCCAAACCAGCTTCTAGTTTGAAACATACATCTAGTAATTATTAATGCTATGTTTTTGGTATTTTTCAAGAGTTTTAATCCTTACAAACCAACCAACTTGGTTTCAAATGTCATGCAGAGAAATGCCAATGGAGTACAAGAACCAGAGTTCCAACTGCTCTGCTTAGATTCTTCTGGCAGATTGACCAGGAGTTGCACCCGCTCGAGAAGGAGCTACCGTCAGCCTAAACGAGCTACTATAAGTTCATACTTACTTTAAATGATCTCTACTTTATATAATACTACTTGTTTCCCTTATTGTTTGTTTTAACTTGTTTCACCATATTTTAGCAGACTGTAGTTAAAACCCAGGAGTCCTTGGAAGGCAGGACTGAAAGTTGTGATCCCTCGTCCCATTCATCCTCCCATTGCATTGCCGAAGCAAACAACTTACTTAACAGTTCACCTAGAACAACTCCTGCATGTGATAAATATATAAATGATGTATTGCATGCAGAATGAATGGGTGTAGCTGCTCTTAGATTTGTAGCTGAAATGTTGAAGAAGAGGACAGATGATACATTAAAGCGAATCGCCATGTACCGATCTCTTATTGATGGTACTGACACGTTGTAATCTGTCGGAATTATGACCTTGTTGTATAACCTGTTGTAACAAACTTTTATTGTTGTGTAATAAGTAATTTTAATTTCTGCGTGTTTATTAATTGATGTCTTGATATTCACCTGTTCTGTGAAAAGTAGGCACTAGCAAAAAAGTCTGAAACAGTAACAAGTCGGAGCAGTAGCATGCCGAACGTTCAAACAACATGCGCATGGACGACCCAAAACGACCAGAATAGTAAAATACCAGACTAGTAGAAGGCCAGAGCAGTAAAAGGCCAGAGCAGTAAAAGGCCAGAACAGTAAAAGTCTAGAACAGTAAAAGGCCAGAACAGTAAAAGGTCGTAGCAATAAAATGCCAGAATAGTAAAAGTCCAGATCAGGTAAAGACTAGAAAAGTGAAAAGGCCAAAACAGTGAAAGGTCGGAACCGTAAAAGGTATCAACAACAAAAGGCTAGTACGGTGGCAAGCCAGTACAGTAACATGCCAAATGGTGCTGGCCTAAACAGGCAAAAGCCCAAACACTAAAGGGCCTAAACAGTAACGGATCGAAATTCCTAAAAGGCTGGAACAGTAACATGACTGAACAATAAAAGGCTAAATTGGTAACAGGCCTGAACAGTGGCGGGTCGGATTTGTGCATGCCTCAAGTGGCAACACAGTGTTGGACTAGCATGGGCCTTATGTAGGCTAAAACAGAATCGGGCCTGAAAGTTCGCGGGCCACATCTCTGGGCCCATTTCAAATAGTATAGGACAAAACAATAACGGGCCATCTTTTTGTTGGGCTCCCCTGATGGGTCGGCCCAGTTAGTATTTAGCAGGCCTTGGATGGGCCTGGCTTCTGCCATGGTTTCTATGACCATTAACGGCGGTAACTGACCATTATCGGTGGCTGCCACGTGACAGTTTGCATGACGTCAGCCGTCAGCGTAGCTGTCAAACAGATCTACGACGGAACAAATTTTCGTGGCTGAAGGGTGCGAGCCACCATGGGCGAAAAAAATCGTGGTTAATTCATTTGTGACGGGGCTTTTACCACGAAGACCATCCGTCGCGCAAGACTCTTTGGCCACGAAAAATGGGCCTTCAACCACAAAAATCGTCCGTTGTAAAAGCCAACTTTTCTTGTAGTGCAATCTTTTGATGGGATAAGTCACCGGGCTCAAGAGTCATGACTATCATATATGGATTGAGCGGCTGATGCCGGTGATGGTTTGAGGGTATCTCCCCGAGAAAGTATGGTGAGTGCTCGCGGAGTAGAGCTATTTTGGCATGTGTACTAATGTTTGATTATTGTGCAGCAATTAGACATTTCCTGAGGGGACCAAGGCCCGCCTGCCTAACAGCTTGGTTGGAGCTCTGATTAGGAAGTTCTGGCCGGGCTATTACACTTCCCTGAGGGCAATAGGAAGCTAGCCACTACTTGGGCGGACTATCAGGTTGCCATTGTCCCGGGCTTCAGGACAGCTGCTGAGGCTGTGATCACCAAGTTTTGGGTAAGACATATTTTTCGAGTTTCGTTCATAGTTGATGACCCCACCATGCTACCTCATGACTCTCACAATCGTTTTGTGCATGATTGAAGTGCTTTTATCGTGTGGATGAGGAGGAACAGGAGAAGGCGGACAAGACTTTGCTTGGGGCTTGTGTGAAGTTGGCACCGCAGGTGTGGTGCAACCAAAAGGTCAAGGCCGCTAGTCACTTCTGGGCTTGCAGGGGCGTGAGGGTCAAGAAGGAGGACATTGTCGGTAAGAAGCCTAATCCGGAATACTTGATGATGCCGAATGAGTACATGTTGGTGAGTAAAATGTCAATGAGATTCTACATTGCTGCTAAGTTGCCATTGCATTATCTTCAGTTGAGTATTGCATTTTCAGGTTGTCCTCGTGTGGGCTGAGATGCATCGAGACGCATGGGAGGAGGTGGTTAGGACGAGGTGTGATACATTGCAAATGTATCTATAATTTTTTATGTTCCATGCATGGTTTTTTATACTTTCTTATGTTTTGTCCACACTTTGGAGTACTTTTCATATGATTTCTTGGACTAACCTATTAACAAGAGCCACGGTGCCAGCTGCCTGTTTTCTGCTATTTTTGGTTCCAGGAAAGTCAGAAAATGAATATTCCCGGAATTGGACGGGACAAAAGCCAAAGTCACTATTTTACAGGAAGACACTTGGAGCCAAAATACGAGACTGAGAGGAGCTAGGGGGCCACCATACCACCTGGCCGTGCCAGGGGTGGTGTGGCCAGCCTAAACACCCCCTCGGGCTCTCCTTCCGCCTATAAGATGCCTCCGATACAAAAACCCTAAGTACCCGATCAAAATTCCATGAAAGAGTTTGTAGCCATCGTCATCTCTGTCCCTAGATCGGGAGGGATCTGAAGCTCTTCTCGGCACCCTGCCGGAGAGGGGAATTCACCCTAGAGGCCTTCTTCATCATCATGCAAGCCTCTGGTGTGATGCGTGAGTAGTTCATCTCTGGACTACAGGTCCACGTAGTAGCTAGATGGCTAGGTTCTCCTCCTTTGTGCTATCATGTTTAGATCTTGTGAGCTCCGTTCATGATCAAGATCATCTATTTGTAATTCTACATATTGTGTTTGCGGGGATCCGATGGATATTGAGATGCTATTTCAGATTGATTATTGATTCTATCATGTCTTTGTTATTTGTCATCATGCATGCTTTCCGTTGTTATAGCTATCTTGGCCAAGTAGATGCTAGCAACTCCAAGAGTTAGTATTTATGCTCGATAGTGGGTTCATGCCTCTGGTAATCTGGAGAAGTGACATAAATCTCTATGATACTAGATGTGATGTTGCTAATAGGGAGAAAACAACAATCCTTTGTTCATAGAACAATCGTATTGTTTACATTACACGCAATTCGTAAAGCAATAATCTGTTGCTTGAACTTAATACTGGAGGGGGTTCGGATGATAACCTGAAGGTGGATTATTAGTCATAGATGCAGTTGGATGGGGGTCTATGTATAATGTTGTAATGCCCAATCAAGTTCCAAAGGAGTCAAGATGATTAGTTTATGCATGTATTGCTTTCTCGATGTTTGTCAATTGCCACGCTGTAATTTGTTCACCCAGCATGTTATCTATCTTAAGGAGAGCCACCTCTAGTGAACTATGGACCCCGGTCCTTTCTTTTACATACAATCTACAAACTGTTTACTACTTTGTGTTTACTTTCTGCAAACTATTACTTCCTTCCATTCGATACATTTAATCCTTTGTTTTCAGCAAACCGGTGAGATTGACAACCTCATCGCAAGTTGGGGACAAAGTTCTGTGGTTGTGTTGTGCAGGTCTCCACGTTGCTACTAGCACCGGTAGTGCGCCCTACCAAGGCTCAGCTAGCAACACCTTTGGGGTGTTTCCTTGCTCCTGTTGGTTCGATAACCTTGCTTTCATAACTAAGGGAAACTTACTTCTGTGCTCATCATACCTTCCTCTTGGGGTTCCCTAATGAGCTCATCATTCATGAGCCATCATGGTGGCTCAGGGAAGACGAAGAGTTTGCAGCCGTGGCGAGGAGAAACAAGGAGAACCGAGGCGAGAGCAGAACACACTGTGCGGGAAACCGTAGCTTTGACCGTTTCAAGGGGAAGATGGTATGTATATACATGGAACGACGTGCATTTATTTTCCATCATGTTCCTACTTGATACGCATAACATTTCTTTTAGCAATGCAGGTGGCTGAGGAACTACCCGGGGAGGTGATTCATGACGTCGCCGTCTATGAGAAGATGCGGCTCAGGAAGCCCGATCTCTCGTAGCCTCAGCCCTCGCTCCCATGTTCTTCGACAATGCCGAGAATGACTTGCAGTCCTACCGCACGATGGTGAAGGCTCGTCACCCACATGTGGATGACCCCATTTACGCGGAGACCAACGAGGAGTTGTTGCTCCTATCGGGGCACAGATTGTAGTATGGCCGTCTCAAGATTCTTAATAAAAAGGTCAAGCCTACTCGCACCACGAGCTTCACGCATCTCAAGGCTACCCACCCAGCAGACGGTCCCCCTATCCCGCCTCGTAGCCAGCCTCGTCGATCCACTTCCAGAGATGATGTAAGTTTTCGTCATTTTCATCATTTTTACAACTTTCGTTCCTGCATGGCTAAGTGTCGACAAGATTCATTGTATTTGAAATTGTATCCTGAGTTCGAGGCGGCCTACGATGCCGCTCATGATGAATATCAGGTGGCCTTTCAGAAGCATCAAGCGGTGAATACAGTCTAAATGCAGTACATAAATGTAAGTTTGAACTTTTATTTTTGCAAAAGACACAAGTCTCACTTCCCCTAGTTTGATGCTTTAGGGCCTGACATCTAAACTATCTTGCAGGCGATGATGATACTGGCTATGCAAACTGGATAGAGTATGGATTTAGGGCCCATTCCTCCCTTGCCGAGGCCAGCGCCATTGATGCCATCGAGGGATAGTTTTGCTAGGACATACTACGCATCGACATCGGTAAGTTCTTTGTCAAACCACTGGTTACCGCTTTCCTTTGCCTCACAAGTTGCTAACATGTAGGAAACAGGATGTTCCGAGAACCAACACTTTGGTCATGCCTCGTCGGGTAGTCGTGAGATTGCACCCACCAACCCCAATGGTCCTTCTGCTGGCCGTTCTGCCGGTGGTTCTCCCGATCTTTCTAGTGCTTCGCCGACAACTCCCTCGCCTGGTAGTTCTTCTGCTGCTTCAACTGGACGGCAACCTCGCCGCACGTCGCCTATTCTCCCTATGGGAGATCAGGGGTTCACTCCGTCTCCTCCAGAGTTGTAGGGATGATGTTGATGGATTTGTGATGATGTTGATACATGTTTGAATGATGATGACGATTATGTTTGTGATCGTGTTTGATAGATGATGGAATTCTGACCACCGTATATTCTTCTGTGATTTTTTGTCGATTTTTGCTATGAGCAGCAAAAAAGAGTTGGGTCAGTGCTACGCCGACGGCCAACGTGGTTGCCTATGACCAAAATATTCGCTGCTACGCCGACGGCCAGGCTATCGGCACAGTCCTTCCCCTACGTCGAGGGTCAGGCCGTCGGCATAGATCCACGCTACACCGAGAGGGGCCGTCGGCGTAGACCCACGCCTGGGCGGCCCAGTGGCTGCCTCGTCGCCACGCTACACCGAGGGGGGGGGGGGCGTTGGCATAGCCTTTGCTCCGTCAGACGGCTGTTGTGGGGCCCACCTTGTCTGCACCGACGGTATCTGAGCCGAGGGGCGAGGTTTGGCCGTCGGCGCCTCGGTCCATTCCTGTGGTGAAACACGAGGTGCCGCCTCGGGACGGTCAACTCGACGAGCTGAAAAGCATACCAATTAGGCACAAACTTATTACTACGTGTCACGGTCAGCCCGGACCGCGATAATAAATCGACGGAAATCAGACATCCAATCTCCTTGTGCGCTTGTAAAGGCGAACGGGGTATCAGGTTTGCTTAGAATAGTGGGCATTATTTGGTGGTTCGCCTTGGATCCTAGCTTAGCTCCCGCGTGCCATCGGAGAGGACCAGAAGCGTACATGCATCGCATGTGTCGTTGCTCAATCGCCCGTCAGCACAAAACTCCTTCTTTCCAACAGACGAGCATGGCAGCGATGATATACTTTACTTGATAGTTTACGATATCCTGGCGCGGAAACTGATTAACAACAGTGGCGGCGGCTCCCGTTTCGGTAGTACTACCAATATTTTAGCACGCATTATGAAGCTTAGAAAAATGTCGTCGAATCATCATTTGCCGGGGCCAGACCGTCTAGCTAGCGCGCTAGAGCGGAGCAGGTTGCGCTCCGGCGGGCCAGCCAAGTAATGGTGGTGATGATGTTCCTCGTTGCTCGCTTCCTACACCTGTCCTCTAGCTTGTGTGTTCCTCAAGCTTCAATCAAGACAACAATTGTGTCTCTTTGGAGTGTGTTTTCAAGCAACATTTTCTCTCTTTCACGAAAACATGGAGATTTGACATTTTTTGGAGAATAAATTTGTAAATGTGAGGGTTGGTACTTGGACTTAGAGTTTACCTAATTATGTTTCTTAAAAAATGTTATAAAATTACAGATGTGCACCATGTATAACATGGTTACCTATACATAAAACAAAACAAAAACAAATGCAAAAGTATGGTCAGATATACCCTTACAAAAAAGACAAATTTTTCGTATAAATTCACCTAATTTTATATTGTATTTTCACTATTCTACCATGACTTAATTGGGACAGCTGTATCATCATGATTCATTGTACATTACATGTTTTCTCTCTTTTCGGCCAAAAAAGAAAAGCTTGCCTGGTACCATCGACGGAGGAGTCAGTTTGTTTGAAAACCAACCACTTGTTGGATGGTTGGCAGGTAATTGTATCATCAAGCTCGTAAAAAGCATATCATAGTTTTGAGGGATATTGTGTCTCGCTAATTTAGTTGGACTACTTTTATCTTATTTTTACATGAAGTTTTGTAGCAACTCATGTTAAGATATAAGTTATAACATGATTTCTTATAATTAGGTTCATTTAATTTTATAATACGGAGTAGAATTTTAACCGAGCTAGTAGGACTAGAGAGAGCGATAGCATCATGGTTCATTGTAGATTCATGTTTCAAAAAGAAAAAGAAAAAGAAAAACTTGTGTGGCAACTTCCACACAAGATTCTATGTTGTTTTAGAACCAAACACTGGTTGGATGGTTGGCGGGTAACTGTATCCTAAGGCCCAGATAGATCACGTTATAGTTTTCACACCTGTAATGCCTGAATTGGACAATTATTCATTTGTTGACAGCGATGTTTTTTGTGAAGATAGTGAGACGTATGTATGCGGTGAATTCCTCGGCGAGAGCTAGACGACTCCATTCTTACACGCGACGATGTGTGTGAGTATTTCTAATAAACTCAGTAACAGCGACAAATATTTCTTCCCCCGTTTTTCTCTTTCCACTAAAACTTTTGTTTACGTGGCAATCAGCCAAGGCGTTGCTTGTGCCGGTACTACAGATCGAGTTCAAGGTGGCATAGTACCGGCACATAGCACGCGATCGAGGGTGGGGTTGAATAGTACCTACTCCCACCAAAACTTGCTTAGCTATCATCGCGCCAATTATCGATGCCCCGTGTAATCGTGTGTGTGGCTGGATGGATTAATTCGTTCGTCCGGTTGCCGAAGGCGTCACGGGACCTGGCTAGCTAGTTTCTGATCGGTTATTATTAGGCTACCCACGATCGAGATTCGAGAGAGAGATTCCGATGGGGGAGGATATACAGAGATGCAGATGCGCTGTGATGAGTGATGACGTCACGAGAAGGGATTGATGCGTTGGGAAACACGGCCTGTGCAACTCGTACGTGCATGATTGTACTCCCGAGGTACGTCGTGTCTCCCTAATAATAGAGAAAATTAATTATTAATCGTACCTGGTATGCATGATTAAGAAATAGGAAAATCTAAGGGTAAGCGCCGCACAACTCGCTTCTAAGTACCGGCAGAGGCTGAAATAAAGGCTGGAGCCTGGAGGGCGCTACATTGAGCTGCAGGCGTGTTTGGTCAGGAAAATGTACACCTATGTTTTGCAGGTTGTTCCTCTATGAAGTTTATTCTAAACAAAGTAGACGCGTAATTTTCTTGGGGTACCTCACTTTTCTTTTCCACCATAACAAATATGTTTTGGTACTGAGCAAGATAATTTGATAACGACAATTTTTTTTGACAGGTGAGGACATTAAGATGCGTTTACTAGTGATAACAACACAAATTATAGAAGTACAATATTTTCTTGTGCGTGGTAGCTATTATCAAAAAGTTTAGTTGTATCCGAGAACATGACAAACCCGCAAAAAAAAAGAACATGACAAGTGTTTTCTAAATAACTTGAGAGCCCATCTTTTTTAAGGCAACTAACTTGTGTTAGAACCGGTCAATCGTGTCGTCCACGGCAATTGTATCATGCTTGCAACAACAAGGTTTTACGGATTTTACCTGGCAGCCATGAAAATTTTACCTAACGAACATGTGTAATTTATCTGTCAGACGCGTGTATTTAAGCTGATAGCCACGTGTATTTTATCTGGTAGCCTCTTGCAGCCACGTGCATTTTATCTGGTAGCCTCTTGCAGTCGTGTGTCATTCTATCCGGCAGCAGTGTGTATTATACCCGGCAGCCGCGTGTATTTTATCTAGCTGAATATTATTTGGTAATCCCAACCGCATGTTTTATCTGGCATCCGTTTGTATGTTGCCTGGTAGCCATGTGTATTTTTTCTAGCAGCCATGTGTATTTTTTACCTGGCAGCCAAGGGTAGTTTATCTGGTATCCCCAGCTGCGTGTTTTTTGGGCAGCCATTTGTATGTTACCTGAATGTAAAGTGTATATTTTCTGGCAGCTTTTTGTACTTTACATGGGAACCAATGGTAGTTTATCTGGTAGATGCTTGTATTTTACATTACAACTATGTGTAATTTATCTAGTAGCTCCAACAACTATGTGTATTTTATCTGGCAGCCACGTAAATTTTAATTGGCAGCTGAGTGTATTTTTTTCGATAGTCCCTCTAGCTAACAACTAGATATCAATAGATATTTTACCTGTACAATCTGATAATATCGTCTTGTATCCCATACTAACAAAAGCATTAATCATAATCCAATATTAAATCAGAGTTCAAATCATTTTTTTTGGAAAAAGAGAAAATGTTTTTCACATTTGTATCATGCTTGCAACGACAAGGTTTTACAGATTTTACCTGGCAGCCATGAATATTTTACCTAGCGAACATGTGTAGTTTATCTGTCAGTCGCGTGTATTTAAGCTGATAGCCACGTGTATTTTATCCGGTAGCCTCTTGCAGCCACGTGCATTTTATCTGGTAGCCTCTTGCAGCCATGTGTCATTTTATCCGGCAGCAGTGTGTATTATACACGGCAGCCGCATGTATTTTACCTAGCAGCCGCACGAATATTATTTGGTAATCCTTATTTGGTAATCCCAACCGCATGTTTTATCTGGCAACCGTTTGTATGTTGCATGGCAGCCATGTGTATTTTTTCTAGCAGCCATGTGTATTTTACCTGGCATCCAAGGGTAGTTTATCTGGTATCCCCAGCTGCGTGTTTTTTGGTCAGCCGTTTGTATGTTACCGGAAAGTAAAGTGTATATTTTCTGGCAGCCTCTCGTACTTTACCTGGCAACCAAGGGTAGATGCGTGTATTTTACATTACAACTATGTGTAATTCATCTAGTAGCTCCTACAACTATGTATTTTATCTGGCAGCCACGTAAATTTTAATTGGCAGCTGAGTGTATTTTTTTCAATAGTCCCTCTAGCTAACAGCTAGATATAAATAGATGTTTTACCTGTACAATCTGATAATATCGTCTTGTGTCCCATACTAACAAAAGCATTAATCATAATCCAATATTAAATCAGAGTTCAAATCATTTTTTTGTGGAAAAAGAGAATTTTTTTTCACATTTGTATCAGGCTTGCAACAACAAGGTTTTACGTATTTGACCTGTCAGCCATGAATATTTTACCTAGCGAATATGTGTAATGCATTTTATCTGGTAGCCTCTTGCAGCCATGTGCCATTCTATCCGACTGCAACGTGTATTATACCCGGCAACCGCGTGTATTTTATCTAGCAGCCGCATGAATATTATTTGGTAATCCCAACTGCATGTTTTATCCGGCAGCCGTTTGCATGTTGCCTGGCCATGTGTATTTTTTCTAGCAGCCATGTGTATTTTACCTGGCTGCCAAGGGTAGTTTATCTGGTATTCACAGCTGCGTGTTTTTTGGGCAGCCGTTTGTATGTTACCTGAAAGTAAAGTGTATATTTTCTGGCAGCCTCTTGTACTTTATCTAGCAACCAAGGGTAGTTTATCTAGTAGATGCGTGTATTTTACATTACAACTATGTGTAATCTATCTAGTAGCTCCTACAATTATGTGTATTTTATCTGGCAGCCACGTAAATTTTAATTGGCACCTGAGTGTATTTTTTTGATAGTCCCTCTAGCTAACAGCTAGATATCAATAGATGTTTTACCTGTACAATCTGATAATATCGTCTTGTATCGCATACTAACAAAAGCATTAATCATAATCCAATATTAAATTAGAGTTCCAATATTTTTTGTGTGGAAAAAGATAAAATGTTTTTCACATTGTTCCATATAATTTAAGTAACTTAGAAAATGGTTAATGTAAAATAACATGTGGAATAAATTATCGTACATATGTACATGTACTGGACATGCAAAAAGTCCACATGATATCATGAACATGGTGACATGGACTAGTTTACTATACTACTGTAGCTGATACTTTGAACCGTTCACATATTTTATTTACAAACATAGAGTTGTGCATGGCATTGCATGTCATTAGCAGGAGCGCGTGACTAGCACGTCTGTGGCATGTCGATGGAAACGTGATTATGGGTCGCGGCTTTGCGCGTGCTTTGCTCGGCGCAGCGAGATAGGCTTTACCAGCCGCCGCATGGATGGAGAGAATATGTGGCGCAGCTGTGAATACCAGATAGTATATCAGGCTGCTGGCTATAACATTATTTATAGTTAGCTTATAGTCAACTAGTACAATAGTTATCTTTAAAGATCTATTATTTTATATATAAATGGTCCACATCACATACTCATAAAGTGCCTAGGCACACGTGCAAGAGCTGACTATTGCACGAGAACCCACTTCTTTTCTCTCTTTTCTTTTCTAAGCAAAACAATCCTAGTTTATTTTTTATAACCTGCTGACTAGGAGTTATTGTACTTACTCTGAAGAAATACACGTTCACACGTAGGTTCACGTGGCATGCTAGGTGGCAGACATGCGTACGAGCTGAAATTGGTATGGTCCTCGGAAACTTATGATGCATATGAGTGAGTTGGTTTGAAGGGAAACTGAATACATGAATACAAACCTTCTCTTAGAGGAGAGACGTTTGTTAATGTTAGACTAATATCACACGAATCGTGCCATAACTCATAATGCCTTAAATCGTGCAATAACTCTTAATGTCGTAAATCGTGGAGTTGTTACTAGCGTGATCTCCCATTATAGTTAGGATTGTTTCGTCAATCTTCTCACATGGTATCAGCCAAAAATCCTCAAACCACTTCTGCTCCTCCCTCTCCCTCCTCTCCCGCTCCCATGGCGCCGCCTGAGCCCGTGGCGCCTTACCCCAACGCCCATCTCTGGGCGCAGGCCACCTCTATCCAGAGCATCCGCTCCCTCATTTCGGTCGTCCTCGACTTCAAGACCAACGTCTTCCCTAAGTGGCGCATCTTCTTCACCATCACCGTCACCACCGCCCTTGAGGATCAGCTCACCACCGCGACGCCTCCAACTGACACCACGTGGCTCCGTCTCGATGCCACGGTTCTCCGTTGGCTCTATGGCTCCATGGCCATGGATATCGTCGACCTCATCATGCCTACCGCCACCGACTCTGACGCCTCCACCACCACCGCGTACATGGTCTGGACGGCGTTCCACGACCTCTTCAATGACAACAAGAAGACCCGCGAGGTTCACCTCGCCGAGGAATTCTGCAACGTCAAACAAGAGGATCGCTCCATCACCAACTATCTCCAGCTCCAAAAGGTGGCGACCGACGCCCTCGATGAAGTCGGCGCTCCGGTCTCCGACTCGTACCTCATCACCAATGTCATCGAGTGGCTGAACGAGCGATTCAACAGGTGGCCGACATCGTGCCACTCCTCACGCCATTCCCCACCTTCCTCAACTTTCGCAACATGCTGCTCCTCGAGGAGATGAAGATCTCGTGCCGCTCCGCTGACACCTCTACCTCAGCCTTCGTCGCTAAGGGAGCTACCCCTCCTCCCGCCAATGGCGGCCCTCCTACGAGCGGCGGCCAGCCCTGGCGCCCCCTCCCGCACCACATCGGCTATGGTCGTAACAAGGGTAAGAACAAGGGGTATCTCCCCCGACGGAGCTCCTCCCTCGACGGGGGCCATCCATATGTGGCCCATGCAGCCCGGCCACGGCTCGGCTCCTCGCGCCTACGTGGCCGCTCCGACCAGGGGTTACGACGCTTCTCCCTATGGTGTCGGTCCCTACGGCTCTGCTCCCTCGGGTGTCGTGCATGGCGCCGCCCCTACGGTCAGGCCCACTACACCGCGCCACCTGCTTTGACGCAAACATGGGACCCCTATGCCCTCGTGCAACAATCAACAACACGACGCTGCAACAACCGCTTCCTGAGTGGATCATGGACATTGGTGCCACTGCCTACCTCTCTAAGGATGTCGGTATCCTCTCATATCTATCTACACATCCCTATTTATCGTCATGTTACTGTTGGTGATGGTTCCTCCGTTCCTGTCTCCACATCAGGACATGCCTCTATCCCTTCATTTCACCCTAATCGTCCTCTTCATCTTCGTGATGTCCTTGTTACACCTTGCATTATTCAGAACCTTATCTTTGTTCGTCAGTTTACTACCGACAACCATTGCATAGTTGCTTTTGATCCTTTTGATTTTTCTGTGAAGGACCTTCTCACCCGGCGTGAGCTGCTTCGGTGAAATAGTACGGGCGGAGCTTTATTCCTTTTAGTGCCTGCTGCCCCGTACCCTCACCACCACCACAACCGCTCATGATGTTTGGCATCATCACCTTGGTCATCCTAGTCATGACGCTTATCGTCATATTTCGCAGCATATTTCTTTGTCGTGTAATAAACAAATTCATAGTATTCCATGTCATGCATGTCAGCTTGGTCGTCATGTACGTGGCCTTTTGCTTCCTTCACCACTAGTAATACTCGCCCTTTTGAGTTAATTTATTGTGATCTTTAGACATCACCCATCTTATGTATTTCTGGCAAAAAAGTATTTCCTAGTTATTCTTGAGGATTATTTACTCAATTTCGGTGGACTGTTCCACTCCACCAGAAGTCTGACGCTTATGTCGCACTTATTTTTTTCACGCGTTTGCACATACTCAGTTTAATTCGCCTCTTGCGTCCATAGTGTGATAATGGTCGTGAATTCGACAACACCAAATTCCACTCCTTCGCCGCCACGCATGGCATACACGTCTGCTTCTTGTGTCCTTACACCTCCCAACAAAATGGTAAAGCTGCGCATATCATCTATATAGTTAACGACATAGTACGTTCTCTCCTTTTTTAGTCTAGCTTACCGTCTTGCTTTTGGGTAGAAGCACTTCATCATGTTACTCACATCCTTAATCGCCTCCCTACCAAAATCATTACCGCTCCCTGTCCCTATTTTTCTCTTTACAATAGCCACCTCGACTACTCGACTATACGCGTTTTTGGTTGCCTTTGCTATCCCAACACCACCTCCACTATGCCTTATAAACTCGCCCCACGGTCTAGCTCTTGCATTTTCCTTGGTTATTATCCTCACCACAAAGGTTGTCGCTACATGGACCTCGTTACTCATCGCATCATTATCTCTCGCCATGTTATTTTTGATGAGTCTACTTTTCCCTTTGCAGTGTCGCAACAACCCTTCTCTACCACCTACGACTTCCACGATGATGATGACTGATACCTTCGATCCGTATTCACGGATGTAGTATAATAGCTTTTTCTCTAGTAGACATAGGTTTAATCGAACCTTGAAAAGTAATGCTTAAAGGAAATAAAAAGGAAACATCTACAAGACTTTGTTTCTTTGTTTTACCTTTTGTTTAACAGACCAATCTAGTTTACTTTTATAATGGGTTGATTCAATGGATGGAGATAGGCCAGGGTTGAAGATCCACCTGCAGCTACACATCATATGTGATAAAATAAAATAATAAGCATAGTCATGTGTAATGTTTTAATAGGAATGATCTCTTGTGGGCAACACATCCTAATATACTAGAGTCCCTGTGATGCAGCAGGTATAGCAATAGTCTTTTAATCCAACTGAGTGCACCACCAAGCAACAGGCTACAAACGATTATTAAGTGTAAAACATAGATCAAAGCATTAAGTGGTGATGTTGTTGTGATCCTGAATGGGTTCCTAATCGAAAACCGTACTGCCCTTTTTGTCACTGGGATTCCTATGATATCGTAGCTAGCCAAGTACCTCACCTCAAGCCTTTATCAATCTGAGGGATCTTGGGTACCTACAAGTGCAAATATCGAGACAAGATACAAAGAAACAAAAGATACAAATCTCTATTTCAAACAATACACAATGCTTCCATAGATTAGATGCACATAATCGCTACGAGGTTTCTCGCCAACCCATAGCCCGTGAGGACTAATCACTCATAAAAATAAGATCAAGGATAGAAAACATTGTGCAAAATACTTTAGATTGAAATCAAATATTCTTACAATGGTCGCCGAATCACAAGGAGATCTCAAGTACAAAGTAATGTCTATGGCTAATAGAGGGGATCAAAGATGGAAGGGATGAACAATGGTATGGATCTAATTTGGGGGTGTTGTGGTGCAATATGAGAATGGTGGCGTTCTGCACGGCGACTGAGGCCTCAAAATATGTAGGTGTCTTCACAAAAGTTGTATGGTTTGACGAGGTGGAGCCGCCGCCACATGGTACGGGTGGACGGTACGGGCGTTCCCTGCTTACGGCTGATGTCGCCTAGAATTTTCTCCACAATTACTTGGTCATGTGGACTTCCAGAAAAACCTTCATTATGACTCCAGATTTCGCGTTAAAAAGCACGATTTCCTGCACAACACAATTCAAAGGAATCGTTTGCATATCTTTGTAATTATTAGTCATTAGTGGCAATTGAGAGTTTCTTGTCAATTGCTTGACTAAAAACAATGTTTAAACGCGGTGGAAGATGTCTGTTTTTGGAGCCATCAACTTCCCCAAAGCTCAAACCTTGATCGCCTTCAAGAAAGAAGAAACAAAAGAATTATAAGAAATTCAGCGTTTAACTTGAAACAACGAGAATAAGAATTCACTTACGGTTGGTAGTCATGTGCGTCCAGCAGTTCATCCATTTGAAAGGCTTACAAAAGTTAGAGACATGACAAGAAGACTCTACAAGCTTCAGTAAGTCAAGACAATCAAAGTAGAGTTTAATATAAGCATAAATAACTAGAAGTGTAACAATCAATCCAATTCTTCTAGTTAACTCTGAGCTTGCGAAGGAACACTAGGATATTTTAATTGCATAATTGAGTAAGAGAGTTCATGTCCTAAGTGGCACAACAGTGAAGTGTCTTATTGACGCCCAAATCAGTAAATCAAGTCTATCAAAACACTTATAATTCAATCATTGTCTTTCAAAAAAATATAAAGAAGTAACGTGACCATGTCAAGGACTTGTTATGTGGATCATCATATTTTTTTCTTCCTTCTTCAAGGATCATTGAGTGTTTCTTTTTCTTTTTAAATACTTGCACAACCTTTGAGAGTACCAATACGTTTTCCCATATATTGACACGTATTCCACTCATGTCATCAATTCATAGCCAAAATCCGAGGTTATACCATAGATCGTTCATAGGCTACCGGAGTTGTTGGCATACAAAGGTGTGCATGAGAAACATAGAACTTTTTAAACTAGTACCATGGTTTAATCCACAAGGTTAGCTTTGGCATGCATCACAATTACCACTAGACTTCATTTCAACCAAACAACACCTTTCAAAAGTGACGTCAAGTATATCAAAACATCTATGGGGTTAATTATCATCAAGGGTATACTCTCAAGAGAATCATTCATCAAACAAGTCATAAATTTCAGACTTTTCTTGTTGTACTTGTTTGGCAATATTATTTCCAAGGTAGGACTCGATTATCTAAAAGAACTAGAGCAAAATCTCCAGAACTAATCATCATACCAATAAAAAGCTTTACTCTAACTATTTTGAATCACTCCCACTAGCATGGCATCTTAGCAAATCAACCAACCAAAATAAACAACTCATATTTCAAAAGTGGGAGACATAAGGCATACCTCTCATAAGTGACTTCATGATCCTCTACCTTATAGAGATGTGTTCCTTCAAAACTCAAGTGCAATTATCCCATAATTATATTAAAGCAAAGAGAAAAAGTGCGAATCCACATTTACAAAAAAGGAAAAAAGGAAAAATCTTTTTGGTTTTTTGAAAATAGGGATTAAAGAATAGAAAAAAACTTGCGACCAAGCAAGGAACTAAGAAAAGAAAAACAAACGAAAAACAAAAGCAAACTGATAGCAACAAAGGCTACCACTTTTCGTTGGGACTCCAAGTGCAGAGTGTTGTAGCAAACGTCTTTTTTCCACAAGGGTGACTCGAGGGTTTATACCGAACTCTCGGGGAATTGGCTATGAAGGATGTTTGGATTCTCCTCTTCAAGCAACCTGTAAAGTAAAATAAAATGTCTTTATCCCCAACTCCACCAAGTGGTTGTAGGGCACAAGGTTTCGTATTATTAATATGAAAAAAATATTAAATAAACTAAAGTAAATAAAGTAAAGAAATGCAAACTAGATGATATGGAAGATAGTAGAGTTGTTTTTAGGTTTATATGTGTGATTGCAAATAGAGAAAGTATTTTTGTATTTTCGAAATAATTAATTTCGAAAAATAAAGAGGATAGTAGATGCCAAGGGATGGTGCTTCTTATGATAAAAATCAGACCAGAATTCATGGGTTCACTTGTATACTCTCTTTTTAAGTTGTAGTGATCACAAAACAATTCATCAATGATAAAGATCATGAAAAATCTATAAGTGCTTGATAAAAGGAATTAATACGGGCATCACATTCTAATATTGAGATGGAATACATCTCACTCTTATACTACTCAAGAAAGGGAAATCTCCATGCAATCTTGATTTAAGAACAAATCAGAGTATAGCTTTAAGAAATATTATATGATGTTTGAAATACAAATATGCTACCTTGATTTAACAAGGTCATCACACTATCACATTGTTGGGGAGATACGTCCAAAACGCATCTACTTTCCCGAACACTTTTGTTATTGTTTCTCCTCTAAAATTGTGCGATTTGGATGCAACTAACACGGACTGACGCTGTTTTCAGCAGAATTGCCTTGATGTCTACTTTTTGTGCAGAAAATCAACTATCAGGAAAAATCCCGGAAAATATGCCAAAAATCCTATTTCACCAGAAGACTCCCGGAGCCAGAATACGAGACGGAGGGGGGCTGGGCCTAGGCCACACCACCTGGCCCGCGGGCTAGCCAAGGCCGCTCCAGAGGGTGGTCTGGCTTCCCCAGACACCCCCTCAGTCTCCCTCTTCGCCTATAAGAAGCCTTCTGACCTAAAAACTCTGGGGGGTTCGACGTTTTTTAGAAGGAGTTCCGCTCCGCCGCCACCACCAGATTCCACGAAATGGCACCAGAAACTCTGTTCTGGCACCCTGTCGGGATGGGAATTGGAGGAGATCATCGCCATCATCATCACCATCGCTTCTCCATCGACCATCCATGTTTCCCCCATCTATGAGTGAGTATTTCTGAAGGGTAACGGGTAGGCTACACTAGCGTAAAATCAAAAATTTCTACCGCGTCAACCAGGAATACTATTGTCATAGATCACGGGATTACCGCTAGACGCGCAGGTGCGGAACTCGATGAAGCACGTTGCGGCAGTGTAGATGTTCTACGTCTCCTCCTCGTCCTCGTCCCACGAGCAGCTCCCCTTTGCGCGGCTCGTCCAAGTGCTACAGATGCAGCACCTCCGAGGTATCCACACGTCCGGAGTGGAAGTCGTCACACGCTAGACTGCTAGGTCTGCGCGTGCAACACAGGCGAAAGAGGAGTGGCGGCTGGGTGGAATGCTCTCACGTTTTCAGCTCGCCTCACTCCCTCTTATATAGGCATCCCTGGTGGGCTTCTACATTAGCAGCCCATTAGCAGCCTAAGCCTGGTCTAATTCGGATCCAATCCTCATTAGGCTTCCAGCCCCTAAAGTGTGTGACCCTATAGGTTCATACACGTATAGACATGACGCGAGTACACTTACTCCGTCAATAGTTGGTAGCGGCCTCTAGCAAGACGTGCCAACTCCTAAACGCATATAAAGATCATTCGGACGAACCATCACAAGGTTGAGTACATGTCTTTCCCTTTGCCTCACGATATTTGGTCTAGCTCTAAGCTGACCTCTCTTTCTCGATACTGTGATTCAGAATCCCTTTACTAGGTTAACTCTTAACCATATGTAGCACGGCCATGCATTTCTGGATCCGATCACTCGAGGGGCCCAGAGATATCTCTCTCAAGTAGAGAGGGGCAAATCCCATCTTGATTGACCGATGCCTTGCAGCATGTATCAGGACAAACCCGAAAGCTACCTTTATAACTACCCAGTTACGGAGTAGTGTTTGATAGCCCCAAAGTAGGTCGATCCACATCTCAAGTACATGCGACAATCTCAGGTCTAAGGACAAAACGTACACGATGTGTAGAGAGAGCTGCAAGTATTATTGCTAGTCTCATGTTGGGTCAGTCCAACCCCATGTTCATAACATGTGTCCACATCATTGGTTTGACATCTCCATGTCAATGACTTGCGAAACATAGTCATTAACCAATCGATGTGCTAGTCTAATATTCACGTGTGTCCTCGCATGAACTCCGACTAGGGACAATTATTAGATAACCATACAAGTAAAGAGTTTCACAAACAATTCACATAATTGCCAATCAATACAAGTTGCCTGGTATATGGATATTCAAGGAACATTATAATAACTCATGGATACACATGAAATACAATCATCTCTATGATTGCCTCTAGGGCATATTTCCTTCAGTCTCCCACTTGCACTAGAGTCAATCTAGACAGTGTCTAATACCTATTGCTCTTGTGTGCGCTTCATGCGCAGGCTGCGGGAGTGGCTTAGTCAAGGGATCAGCAACATTTGAGTCCGTATGTATTTTGCATAACATGACACTACCTTCATCAATGAACTCACGAATCAGATGGTAGCGCATGCGAATATGTTTGTTCTTCTGGTGCTGTCTAGGTTCTTTGGCTTGTGCAATAGCACCATTGTTGTCACAATAAACGTCCAAGGGATTGGACGAGCCCTGAACCACACCAAGAGCGATCAGGAAATTCCTAATCCAAACAGCTTCCTTTGCAGCCTCCGAGGCAGCAATATATTCAGCTTCTGTTGAAGAGGAGGCCACTGTATCTTGCTTGGAACTTTTCCAGCTCACAGCACCACCATTCATGACAAACACATAACCTGATTGCGATTTCGAGTCGTCTGAGTCATTAAGGTAACTCGCATCTGTGTAACCCTTTACACTGAGTTCAACCTCACCTCCATAAACTAGGAACATATCCTTAGTCCTTCTCAAGTACTTAAGGATATTCTTTACCGCTGTCCAGTGAATCTCACCTGGATCAGCCTGGTATCTGCTCGTAACACTTAGAGCATAGGAAACATCTGGGCGAGTACATGTCATTGCATACATGATGGATCCAATAGCCGAAGCATATGGAACCCTACTCATGCGTTCTCGCTCATCAGTGGTCGAAGGACACTGAGTCTTGCTGAGTTTAATGCCGTGAGACATGGGCAAGAACCCCTTCTTAGCCTCTTCCATGCTGAACCGTTTCAACACTTTGTCAATGTACGTACTCTGGCTTAATCCAATTAGCCTCCTTGATCTATCTCTATAGATCTTGATACCCAGAATATATGCCGCTTCTCCCAAGTCCTTCATAGAAAAACTATTTTTCAATGAGGTCTTAACAGACTCGAGCATAGGAATGTCATTTCCAATCAATAATATGTCATCCACATATAAGATTAGAAACACAAGTGATTTCCCATTTTCTTTCTTATACACACAAGGTTCTTGTTCGTTTTTGGTGAAGCCAAACTCCTTTACAACTTCATCAAATCGAATGTTCCAACTCCGAGATGCTTGCTTCAGCCCATAAATGGACTTTTGAAGTTTGCATACCTTTCCAGCATTGTTTGGATCGACAAAACCTTCGGGCTGCATCATATACACGTCCTCAGAAAGGATTCCATTTAAGAAAGCCGTCTTGACGTCCATCTGCCATATCTCATAATCGAAATGTGCAGCAATGGCTAGAATGATCCGTATAGATTTAAGCATCGCTACGGGCGAGAAAGTCTCGTCGTAGTCAACTCCTTGAACTTGTCGAAAACCTTTTGCAACAAGTCGAGCTTTATGGATGTGAACATTTCCATCCATATCAATCTTCTTCTTATAGATCCACTTGCACTCGATGGCTTTAAAACCATCAGGCAGGTCAACCAAGTTCCAAACTTGATTGTCTCCCATGGACTCTATCTCGGATCTCATGGCAATCAGCCATTTCTCAGAGTCTGGGTCCACCATCGCTTCTGCATAGGTCGCAGGCTCATCATTGTCTAACAATAATAACTCTCGCGCTTCGCGGAGCCTCGCCGACCTTCGTGGTTGTGGTGCTTCTATTGCCACGGGTTCCTCAACTTGTTCTGCTACAATAGCATCACTCGTAGAAGCATCCCCGACTGGCTCATCTTGAACTTCTTCAAGTCGCACCGACCTTCCACTCGTTCCCTTTGTGAGAAACTCTTTCTCTAGGAAAACACCGCTACGAGCGACAAACACTTTGCCCTCTTCTCGGTTGTAGAAGTAATACCCTAAGGTTTCCCTTGGGTATCCCACAAAAATGCACTTATCCGATTTGGGTGTTAGCTTGTCTGACTGAAGTCGCTTGACAAATGCATCACAACCCCAAATCTTTAGAAAAGACAAACTGGGATTCTTTCCAGTCCACATCTCATATGGTGTCTTAACTACGGATTTAGATGGTACCCTATTTAGTGTGAAAGCTGCTGTTTCTAGCGCGTAACCCCAAAATGATAATGGTAAATCCGACTGGCTCATCATCGATCGAACCATGTCCAACAAAGTTCGATTACGCCGTTCAGAGACCCCGTTTCTTTGAGGTGTTCCGGGCGGCGTGAGCTGTGGAACAATTCCGCAACTCTTAAGATGATTGCTAAACTCGTGACTCAAATATTCGCCTCCGCGATCAGATCGCAAGGCCTTTATTTTCTTGCCACGTTGATTCTCTACCTCATTTTGAAACTCTTTGAACTTTTCAAAAGTTTCAGACTTATGCTTCATCAAGTAGACATAGCCATATCTACTGAAATCATCAGTGAAAGTAATGAAGTAGTGATATCCTCCTCTGGCTGTCGTGCTCATTGGTCCACATACATCAGTATGTATGAGTTCCAACAAGTCTGTCGCTCTCTCGGGAAACCCCTTGAAAGGCGTCTTGGTCATCTTTCCAAGTAAACAAGCTTGACATGTCTCGTATGATTCAAAATCAAACGAAGTTAGAAGACCATCACCATGGAGCTTCTTCATGCGCTTTTCACTTATATGCCCCAAACGACAATGCCATAGATAGGTAGGACTCAAATCATTTGGCCGAAGCCTTTTAGCACTAACATTGTAAACACATGCATTATCAAGATTTAAAATAAATAACCCATTCACAATGGGAGCATCAGCCACAAACATAGCATTCTTAGAGATTACACAACCATTGTTTGTACTCGCGAATGAATAACCATCCCTCATCAAACATGAAGGTGATAAAATGTTTCGACCCATACTAGGAATGTAATAACAATTATTCAACTCCATGATAAATCCTGACGGAAGGTGAAGTTGCATGACGCCGACGAACAATGCAGCAACCCTTGCTTTATTTCCGACGCGAAAATCCACTTCGCCTTTTTGCACTTCTCTAGTCCTTATTAGCCCCTGCATCGAATTGCAAATATGAGCAACCGATCCGGTATCAAATACCCAAGAGTTAACATAAGAATCTGCGAGAAAAATGTCCACAACATTTACAACAAGTGTACCTGAGTGGGAAGTACTCTTACTTCCACTTTTCTTCAAAGAAGCCTGGTACTTGCTGCAGTTCCTCTTCCAGTGGCCATATTCGTGACAAAAGAAACACTCAGTGTCTCCTGCAGGACCAGCCTTTTGCTTGGGTGCAGGGTTTGGCTTAGGGATCGTATCCTTAGCCTTGCCCTTCTTCTTCTGCCAAGAAGTGCCCTTTTTCTTGAAGCTAGGCTTGTTCTGCACAGCCATCACATGGCTATGCCCTGCACACTTCTTAATGTCACATTCTGCTGTTTTCAGCATCCCACATAATTCATTAAGGCCCCTCTCCACCCCATGCATATGGTAGTTCGAAATGAAATGCCCATAGCTAGATGGAAGAGATGCCAAAATGAAGTCAGTGGCCAACTCTTGGCCTAATGGAAAACCAAGCTTTTCCAAAGTCTGACTGTAACCAACCATTTTGA
Organism: Avena eriantha; assembly: GCA_910589775.1. NCBI lineage: Eukaryota > Viridiplantae > Streptophyta > Magnoliopsida > Poales > Poaceae > Avena > Avena eriantha. The sequence continues at coordinate 42,161,013 of OU342741.1, forward strand.
TCACATGGGGGCCTACAGCTGCTCCCTCTGCCAGCTTGCATTCCACAAAGGACTTAGCGACATTGTACCTCTCAGTCCTGGCCTGAGTCTGGAACATGTCCTTAAGCGCAACGATCATATCGTACGCTTCCTGATCCTCAAACTGTTTTTGAAGATCAGGTTCCATGCATGCAAGCATAAGACAACTGACCTCAAGAGATTCATCACATGCTTTCTTGTAGGCATTCTTAAGGGTAGCAGTTGCATTATCAGCAGGTTCATCCGGGATTGGGGTATCCAGAACAGTTTCCTTTTTCTCAGCCCTGAGAACAATTCTCAGGTTACGGACCCAGTCCGAATAGTTTGTTCCATTTAGTTTATCCTTTTCAAGAATCGAACGCAAAGCAAAAGGTGATGAATTGTTCGGTGCCATTGATCTACAACAAAAAAATATGCAAAATACTAAGCCATGTAACCATGAAAGAGTAAAACATATTAAACAATTTAATAGCATATACTCCCACTTAAATCAACATCCCTCTATTGATACTAAGTGATTCAAGATCCACAATTAACAAGTCGACTAGTGAGCTTTAGCATCACTGCTAGAAGACAAGGTAAATCGGTAAGCAACCTTTGCTAATCATATCACATATGACTCTTGTTGTTGGGTGACATCTCTATGTCAAAACTAGGCGCCCAACCTTTATGCCCCAAGGTCCTTAACTGTTAAGATGACCTTGTTAAGCTCACCAACCCTTATGCGTGTAGGTATCCGATACAAACCCATCCAGCCAAGGAAAACCGTGGCACCCTAATTTCATAGACCCACCAACGATTGTACAGGGCATAGGATGGTGCAAGGTTTGGTTGGGAGGGCATGGTTTAACTTAAACTTTGTGAGGGATCGTTCTACTTCTATCATCTAAGCATGCATAGTAGTAAAACGTATAAGAATAGCATTCACATAGATGTGATACAGTATGGCCCATTTTCTCATGGTGATCTCCATCGCCATAGAACCTGTCCACCATGATGATCTCCATCTTCATGCTCTATGCGAGCCATCCTCCAAGTGATGAGTTCTCCAAGAACTAATACAAGCTATTGCTCCTAACATCTAGTAATCAAAATTACATGGTATTGGGATCATCACAAGTTGGCACGCAGGCCATTACAATAATTGACAACACATATGGCTCCAGCCGTGTTGCCCAACTCACGACACGCAGGTCATGAAAAAATACATACATGCATCACATACATTTTTGGGCCATACTGATCACATAAATCCTGCAAAAACAAGTTGTGCATAGAATCGCATTCTACCGGATCATGTGAAATCGTACCACCTATGAACCTTAACGAGATACAAAAAAGGGGGATACGACTAAGGGGGGTCTAGGGGGTCTCCCCCTGCGGGGTTCGAAGGGGCAGCGCCCCTCGCGGTACCTTATGGATTTTGATCGGCAAATCCAATTTACCATAAACCGACCATAGTTCCGATTTGACCAAACTCCTTTGATCACGGTACGTCGATTCAGATCTAATTCCCGATTCGATCAATCATATTGATCTTCGCGTGATTCAGAAGGATTTATGTGTCACTGTCTACCCCGATGGCGGAAACCGACCGGTAGGGGTAAGTCGTTCGACGACCTTAGAATCACGATCACGGAAATTAAGATCATAGATCAATCCAGAAAACACCGCCATACAAACGATCATATCATTCATATCAATCTACATATCACCATATGCAAACTTCCCGAACCTATGACTGAATAGCATCGGCTCTGATACCACTGAAGGGTAACGGGTAGGCTACACTAGCGTAAAATCAAAAATTTCTACCGCGTCAACCAGGAATACTATTGTCATAGATCACGGGATTACCGCTAGACGCGCAGGTGCGGAACTCGATGAAGCACGTTGCGGCAGTGTAGATGTTCTACGTCTCCTCCTCGTCCTCGTCCCACGAGCAGCTCCCCTTTGCGCGGCTCGTCCAAGTGCTACAGATGCAGCACCTCCGAGGTATCCACACGTCCGGAGTGGAAGTCGTCACACGCTAGACTGCTAGGTCTGCGCGTGCAACACAGGCGAAAGAGGAGTGGCGGCTGGGTGGAATGCTCTCACGTTTTCAGCTCGCCTCACTCCCTCTTATATAGGCATCCCTGGTGGGCTTCTACATTAGCAGCCCATTAGCAGCCTAAGCCTGGTCTAATTCGGATCCAATCCTCATTAGGCTTCCAGCCCCTAAAGTGTGTGACCCTATAGGTTCATACACGTATAGACATGACGCGAGTACACTTACTCCGTCAATAGTTGGTAGCGGCCTCTAGCAAGACGTGCCAACTCCTAAACGCATATAAAGATCATTCGGACGAACCATCACAAGGTTGAGTACATGTCTTTCCCTTTGCCTCACGATATTTGGTCTAGCTCTAAGCTGACCTCTCTTTCTCGATACTGTGATTCAGAATCCCTTTACTAGGTTAACTCTTAACCATATGTAGCACGGCCATGCATTTCTGGATCCGATCACTCGAGGGGCCCAGAGATATCTCTCTCAAGTAGAGAGGGGCAAATCCCATCTTGATTGACCGATGCCTTGCAGCATGTATCAGGACAAACCCGAAAGCTACCTTTATAACTACCCAGTTACGGAGTAGTGTTTGATAGCCCCAAAGTAGGTCGATCCACATCTCAAGTACATGCGACAATCTCAGGTCTAAGGACAAAACGTACACGATGTGTAGAGAGAGCTGCAAGTATTATTGCTAGTCTCATGTTGGGTCAGTCCAACCCCATGTTCATAACATGTGTCCACATCATTGGTTTGACATCTCCATGTCAATGACTTGCGAAACATAGTCATTAACCAATCGATGTGCTAGTCTAATATTCACGTGTGTCCTCGCATGAACTCCGACTAGGGACAATTATTAGATAACCATACAAGTAAAGAGTTTCACAAACAATTCACATAATTGCCAATCAATACAAGTTGCCTGGTATATGGATATTCAAGGAACATTATAATAACTCATGGATACACATGAAATACAATCATCTCTATGATTGCCTCTAGGGCATATTTCCTTCAATTTCCCCGTTGTAGGCTATGGGGATGGTAGGGATTGGATGAGATCGTTCATGTAATGGCATCAGATTGTTAGGACATGGTGCCTAGTATCTTCTATTAGTGCTTTATGACTTTGTTGCGACTTGTTATGCCTAATGCTTGTCACTAGGTCCCGAGTGCCATGATTTCAGATCTGAACATGTTATTGATTCATTGTGATAGTATTGTTTTTGGTCATACCTGCAAGTTGTATACACACGTTGTCCGGAACCAATGGCCCCGAAGTGACAGAAATCGGGATAATCGGAGGGAATGGCTTTAATGTGAGGATCACATGTGTTCACGGAATGTTAATGCTCTATTAAAATAAGCATCTTAATTGCCAGTAGTTCCCTTGAAGCCCCACTGCAAACGGGCTGGCAGGACAAAAGATGTTGTGCAAGTTCTCATTACGAGCACGTATGACTATAAATGGAACACATGCCTAGGATTATCTAGTACTGGATGCTTTATCTTACTTATCCGCAATTGCCCTATTTTCTAATTGCCATGTGAATTGTCTTGTCGATGCTACACCCGTCCATCTATCCCTATGCCTACCACACTCGAATCCTACTATTTACTACTATTGTTACTACTGTCTTTACTTTACTACTGCTGCTACTTTACTATTCCTACTACAAAATTGTTGCTACTGATAAACTGATGTGAGCAAGATTGTTTCCAGGTGCAGCTGAATTGACAACTCAGTTGTTAAGGCTTATAAATATTCTTTGGCTCCCCTTGTGTCGAATCAATAAATTGGGTTTCACTTTCCTCGAAAATACTGCGATACACCCCCTATACTGGTGGGTCATCAAGAATATTTTCTAGCACCGTTGTCGGGGAGCATAGCTTTATTTATTAAGTTCACTTGGATTCTCTATTGTTCGCTGCTATCCATCCATCATGGGTAAGTCTCGTGATGGCAAAGTTCCTATTTTACCATCCACTACAAGAAGAGGTACGGTTCTGAACACCTCTGTTGCTCTTGATTCACCATCTGTTATGAGTAAGCTCGTTACACCACAACATACACATGCTACACACACTGCTACTACTGCTGAATCGGAAACTTATGATACTTATGATGCTGCTTCTACTGTGCTTGATAAGAGTGGTTCATTAGGTCCTTTCCTAGATGCTACGATTGCTAGAACTATAGCTGGAAATACTGAAACTCCTAATGAAGACACTACTACACCTGTTAGTTCACCTGAGTCTAGTGAGAGTTATGATATTGAAGACGGTTATGTTGAGATTACCGATGAATTTATTAAAGAATATAAAAACACCCATGATAGGAGCGCTGCTAAGAGTCTCCTTGAGAGGCGTACTATTAGTCCCAAATTGTCTCCTATTGCTAAGTTTGTTGCTTCTTCCATAAACATTAAAGATACAGATTATGATTTCTCTCTTGATCTATCTTACATAGCTATTGTTGAGAAAGAACCTTTTTGTGGGACTAAGAATGAAAGTGCAGTAGCACATATGACTGAGCTTTCTACCATGAGTGGCTTGTTTTCTGATGATATTAAGATGCGTACTTACTTTGTTGCTAAGATTTTCCCTTTTTCACTGAAAGGGGAAGCCAAAACTTGGTTTAGTAATTTACCTCCTGAATCTATTGATAGCCCTGATTGCTTGATTAGTACCTTCCTGCAGAAATATTTTCCTCCAAGTGCTAGAGATGCTATTTTGCAGGAACTTTTTGATTTTAAATAGGGAGAAAAAGAGATATTGCCTGAATCATGGGCAAGGGTTTGTGCTTTGATTCATGCACAGGCTGGAAGTCCATTACCTAAGAATGAGCTCCTTGATATATTTTATAATGGACTAACTGAAGAATCTAGGACATACCTAGATAGTTGTGCTGATTGTGTTTTCAGGAATAGGACTCCCAAAGAAGCTAAGGAATTAATGGCTAAAATAAGCAAGAATTATGAAGATTGGACTCCTCCTGAACCAGCTATACCTGAAGTAATTATACCTGAACCAACTATACCGGCGACTATGTCATTATCTAAGAAGAGGGGAGTTATTGAACTAAATGATGAAGTGATGAAGGAAGCTCAGAAATGTCTTACGGAGAAGGGAATTAAAGCTGCAGATGTCAAGAATTTACCTCCTATAGAAGAATTATGTAAGCCTATCCCCTACTCATCCACTATTGAGGTACACTCTCTCCAAAACTTTGATGAAGGTGATATCCCTTACTCTAAACCTCCTAATCAATGCTTAGAAGAATTTGATATTTTTATTGTTAAGCAAGATAATTTTAATAAAAGGGTGCAAAATCATCTAATGGAAAACTCTAGAGCTATTATTGAGTTAAAAGATATTGTGGAAATAACCTCTAATGATGTTAAAATGATTGTTAAACACTTTCAAATAGTTCAAACTCAAATAGATCAACTCATTAAAGTGCAAAAAGACTTGCTAGTTAACGCTGCTAAAGAAAAACATGCTTATGAAATTAGAACTAGAAGTGGTGCTGCTACCCAGGATCCTCTATATCCTGAGGGACATCCCAAAAGAATTGAGCAGGATTCTCAACAAGCTGAAAATAGTGGCTCTACTCGTAACAAAAGGAAAAAGAAACATAAAACTATTGTAGAACCCTCTGAACCTGCTAAAGATCCTAATAGTATATCTATTTCTGATGCTGAAACTGAAAGTGGTAATGAAGAAAATGAAGCTCCAAATGAAGAAAAAGTTGAAGAAGAACCTGAAAAGCACACTAAGAATACTAAATACACTAAATAAGATTTTATTGCCTAGAAACATGGTAGTGAAAGAGAGCCTTGGGTCCAAAAACCTATGCCTTTCCCTGATAAGAAACACAAGTCAAAGGAAGATGAACACTATAATAAGTTTTGTGAGTGGATGAAACCTTTATTCGTGCAAATTCCTTTGACCGATGCTATTAAATTGCCTCCTTACTCAAAGTATATGAAGTATATTGTCATGAATAAAAGGAAGATACTTAATGAAGAAATTTCTACCTTGCTTGCTAATTATTCCTTTAATGGTAAGGTTCCAAAGAAACTTGGAGACCCAGGGATTCCAACTATCCCTTGCTCTATTAAGAATAGTTATATTAGAACTGCTTTGTGTGATTTGGGAGCTGGAGTTAGTGTTAGCCTTTCTCTCTCTATAAGAGACTTCAACTTGAAAAACTGATACCAACTGATATATATTTGAAAATGGCTACTAAATCTACCACTATTCTTGTTGGTACATGTGAGGATGTACCTGTTCAAGTGGCTCATAATTGCTTGATATTAACTGATTTTGTTGTGCTTGAAATTCCTAAAGATGATAATATGTCTATTATTCTTGGGAGACCTTTTCTTAATACTGCAGGAGCTGTTATTAATTGTAATCAAGGAAAGGTGAACTTTAATGTTAATGACAAGGAACATACTGTCTATTTCCCCAAGAAGATTGAAAGGACTTATGGTTTGAATTCAATTGAACATGTTGAGGTCATTCAAGTTGGAGAGATATATTGTCCCATACCAAGAGAAAAATTTGAAACTATTATGATTGGGACCATTGTTATCAAGGTTGAGGTAACATAATCATTAGTGGAATACAAAGTTTTGTCTCATATGAAATTGTTTTGGTAACAAGACCTGATCAACCTTGTTAACAAAAGGATTTCATTGAACAAAACAATGTTTTCACCGTGATTATCTTTGTTTACTTTTATTCTATCCATTTTAGTTTTGCTTTCGTTTAGTTTTCTTTATTGTTAGTTGCTTGCATGTTAGAGTGTCTTAGAACTTCTGTAGTTCTAGCTTTGTTTTGTCCTTGCATCATTCCAAAAAAATCTTTCTGTCACAAAATCATTCTTCTATACCTTAAAAATGCCTAAAAATAAAGTGTCTCGAAAAATTCCAGAAAATTAATATTAAATTTTTACGTGAAAAAAGGGGCAGAGGAGTGCCTTGATGGTACCAGGGGGACCCACCAGGCAGGAACACCACCTGGTGGCGCGACCTGCCCTGGGTGGCGCCATGCCATGGTGTGGGCCACCCCTAGCCCTACACTCACTCTCTCACTTGCCACTTTCTTCTCTCTCCCGACCAAACTCTAGTTCATTGCTCAAAATCGCGTTCTTGTTGAGCTTGCTCTCGATTTTTTTTGATCTCCTTGCTCATCCCATCTTTGTTGCTGAAATTTGGAGCACTTGTTCTCTGGTATGTGTCTCCTCCCCTTGTCCAAGTAGATTTGTGTTTAGTGGATTATATCTTGAGTATTTTGCTACTGTAGGTGATAGGTTATGAGAGGTTGTAAGCTTGTTTGATGCTTAGAGATATAGTTTTGATGCATGTTTAGGCCTCTTACAAGCCCCTATGAGTAGTAACCTTCATTATATTCACTTTGCAATCACTTGTTTAATAGGTGTTTAAATTTCAGAATAGAAGATGAATGAGCATCAACTAAACCAACATGAATTATGGGTTCCCGAGGTTATGAAGGTCCACCGGGAGGAGGAAGTTTTTCCTTCCATTTATCCATGTTCTAAGTTCATGAGAGCTGCAGGAATTCTCCAAGATTTCCACACTTTGGTTTCTAATGCAGGGTTGGAGCACTTTTGATCTAGCATTCATCTCTGCTGCTCTTAAACGAGATAGGTCCTACAACTTGGGTGCTTTGGTAGCTTTCTGTCTTGCTGCTAACCACGAGAAAGGTGGAATTTGTGGGGGCCTCATTGCTTCTCGTTTACTAGCATTGCATGGTTTAGTGCCTCATCATCTAGACCTATAGTTTCCCGTAGAGAGGCTTGATCTTAGTTCCATGATACAACATAAATTTGTTTCCTCGTGGGCTAGTTTGAGTGAGTTGTCTTATGAAATAACCTTTCTCAAAGCTGGTTGGAGAAAGAGCAAGTCCGAGCGTGTTGTTCTTTTTCCTGCACCTGTTTTGTTTAACCTTGATAACAGGGTAGGATGGTCCCTCACTGAGGAGGAGCTTGACATGTACCTGGGAGAGCTCTCCCAACAGGAGCAGGATACTAGAAGGGAGGTCACAGATGATTCGGTCCAGCCCTCGAATGAGGGGGAGTCTTCATATCAGCAGCCTATCTATGATTGGGGAGCTTCTTCTTCGTCCCAAGGGCCCAACTACGACCATTCTTATCATAATCCTCCTCCTTGGAACCCTTAACCGTATCTAGATTGACACCCACTTAGGCCAAAAGCCTAAGCTTGGGGGGAGGTACGCCGACATCACACTCATCTCCATATCATTTGCGTCGGTACTTTATATTCATGTTTTGTTCTCTTTTTAGTTTTCGTTCTTTCTTTGCTTTGGCTTTCTAAAACACAAAAAGACCAAAAATATTTCTGTTGTTTCTCTTTCGTTTGTTTTTTCTTCCTTTTGCCTTGGTTTGCTTTTCTATTTTTGCTTTGTTGAACTATTCGAAAAACCCAAAAAGATTTTGCTTTGCTTGTTTTTCCTTTTGGTTCTTGTTTTAAAAATCGAAAACACCAAAAATATTTGTTGTTCTTCTATGGCTTTGTGAGTTTGTTGCAGGGTTTAGCAGTCCTCAGTGGATATTGGTTTCATATTATTATTCAAGCCACACAAGTGAAGAGCAAAGGATTATTATTCAAGCCACACAAGTGAGGCTGGTAACGAACTCTATTTGTTTTCATTTTTGTACATGTACTCATCATTGTGGGCATGCTTGGTCTGTTCATGTAGGGTGTATGATATCTTTGGATGCTTAGCAGTTCTTGCTTTCTTATGATTAGTCCCAGCTTGCTAATAGTTTGTAGCATGTCATATGAATGTTTGCTTGCATTACTCTATTCATAACTTGGTATGACACCGTGGTATCCTCCTCTGAATGTTTCATTTGAATTGACTTGGCACATGCTCACACATGCATATGACTGAAATAATCAGTTAAGCCTGGATGAATTATTTTGCCTTGAGGATCTTGAATCACTTTCATGCCATGATTAGTCCTGTTTTGTTGCAAGCATGATTATGACAGCTATTGCTCTCTCGTTTGTTGCTCCCTTACTATTGCTAGCCTTCACTTTCACTGAGTATGTTTTACTCATGTTTTGAACTCCCTAAAACCAATTATTGCCAAAGTGTCCATCATACCTACCTATTAGCATCATTTTCTATTTCCGCGCATATTCAATATGCCTTGTTTTCTTCCAAATAAAATGTTTGCTTGTTATAAGAAAGTTAGTTAGTAAGGCTCTCACGAACTTGATGGCACACTTTATTTCCTGCACTTAATAAACCTGAACCATTGTGACTGTCCATGAAAGTTATATGCTTGCAAATTATAGGCTGGGGATTAGCAAAACCGTGCTGTCACGGGGAACGCTTTCAACACTTGTAAATATATACCCAGTTGATACCATGCTCTTTTGTTTGCGGATGTCGTCGGTGTGAAATAAAAGGGGAGCTTGTAAGTCCATGGAGTTATGTATGTGTGTTAGAGAAACGCCTGGGCTGCCAGTCTAATCCATGCCGTCATGGTGGAAACCTGCAGTGTAACCATAATGATACCTATGAAGCATTCTTCTTATAAAAAAGGGAGATAGCTATTGAGAAAAAGAAAAAAAAAAGAGGTATACGAAAAGAGGAAAGAGAGAAAAAAGCACCATTTTCCCATGGTAAATAAGAAGATTGCTGAGATACTCATTGTCTGCTTGCCTTGTCATCTTGATATGGGGATTCTTCCGTATCATCGGGCAAGGGGTACCCCGTTGGCGGTTCTCTATGATATGCACGTATTTACGATGACAAGAACTTACCGGTAACTAAAGTTGAGTAGCATGAGAAGCGGCCCTTGTACTCAAGGGACATGGGATTTCCAGTTTATAGTCCGTCAAGCATACAACTCAGATTGGACCTCACTTTCACCTTAACCATATTAAAGATGCTTATGATAGGGGCAATGAGAGCTCAAAGCTAACGAGTACTATACTTTCAGCATTTGGAAGCCTTTCAAACTAGTCAAAACCTTTTTATTTCCTTGTTGAGTCTCCACATATTCTTTGAGCACCTTCTTGAGAGCATAGTTGTCATTCTTAGTGTAATGTGCTTGTCTCAAAACTTGATTATTTGTGTTATGACTTTGATGCTTGTATCTTTGATATATTTACTTCTAGTCTTCACCTAAACTTCAGAGGTACCTTGGCATTCACAATCAAAGGCAAGCGAGATACCACTCTATCATACCTTGTTATGAGCACTGTATTGTTCCTTATGTTTATACTTCATGCTACTTATTATTTTTAAGTTGGAATCTCTTCATAGCTTGCAATGCCTATTAAGTAAACTTAGTTGCATACTCTTTATTATGAATTGTCTAAGTAGTTGATCACATGCTGAGAATATATACATCATATGAAGCAAATGTGTTCGTGAAAGTTCTTTTATCGCACTCAGTTTTCAACTGAATTGCTTGAGGACAAGCAATAAGCTAAGCTTGGGGGGGGAGTTGATACGTCCAAAATGTATCTACTTTCCCGAACACTTTTGCTATTGTTTCTCCTCTAAACTTGTGTGATTTGGATGCAACTAACGCGGACTGACGTTGTTTTCAGCAGAATTGCCTTGGTGTCTACTTTTTGTGCAGAAAATCAACTATCAGGAAAAATCCTGGAAAATATGCCAAAAATCCTATTTCACCAGAAGACTCATGGAGCCAGAATACGAGACGGAGGGGGCTGGGCCCAGGCCACACCACCTGGCCGCGCGGGCTAGCCCAGGCCGCGGCAGGGGGTGGTGTGGCCGCCCCAAACACCCCCTCGGTCTCCCTCTTCGCCTATAAGAAGCCTTCTGACCTAAAAACTCTGGGGGGTTTGATGTTTTTCCAGAAGGAGCTCCGCTCTGCCGCCACCACCAGATTCCACGAAACAGCACCAGAAACTCTGTTCTGGCACCCTGCCAGGATGGGGAATTGGAGGAGATCATCGCCATCATCATCACCATCGCTTCTCCATCGACCATCCATGTTTTCCCCCATCTATGAGTGAGTAATCCCCCGCTGTAGGCTATGGGGATGGTACGGATTGGATGAGATCGTTCATGTAATGGCATCAGATTGTTAGGGCATGGTGCCTAGTATCTTCTATTAGTGCTTTATGACTTTCTTGCGACTTGTTATGCTTAATGCTTGTCACTAGGGCCCGAGTGCCATGATTTCAGATCTGAACATGTTATTGATTCATTATGATAGTATTGTTTTTGGTCTTACCTGCAAGTTGTATACACACGTTGTTGTCCAGAACCTATGGCCCCAAAGTGACAGAAATCGGGATAACCGAAGGGAATGGCTTTGATGTGAGGATCACATGTGTTCACGGAGTGTTAATGCTTTGCTCCGATGCTCTATTAAAAGGAGTACCTTAATTGCCAGTAGTTCCCTTGAGGCCCCGCTGCAAACGGGCTGGCAGGACAAAAGATGTTGTGCAAGTTCTCATTGCGAGCATGTATGACTATAAATGGAACACATGCCTAGGATTATCTAGTACTGGGATGCTTTATCTTACTTATCTGCAATTGCCCTATGTTTTGATTGCCATGTGAATTATCTTGTCCATGCTACGCCCGTCCATCCATCCCTATTCCTACCACACTCGAATCCTATTGTTTACTGCTATTGTTACTACTGTCTTTACTTTACTACTGCTGCTACTTCACTATTCCTACTACAAAATTGTTGCTACTGATAAACTGCTGTGAGCAAGATTGTTTCCAGGTGCAGCTGAATTGACAACTCAGTTGTTAAGGCTTATAAATATTCTTTGGCTCCCCTTGTGTCGAATCAATAAATTGGGTTTCACTTCCCTCGAAAATACTGCGATACACCCCCTATACTTGTGGGTCATCATGGGGATATGCTATATGGGTATCCTCATAGCATGTCACCAATCCGCCTAACCCAGGTGGCCCATAGTTGGTAGCAAGGCCTATGACCTGCTGGGCGGCCCAATTAGATGGATCCTGAAGGGAGGCCCATGTCGGATAGAGGAAGGCTACGCAGGGGTCACGGACATACTCGGAGCCTTGGAGTATAAGACACGAAAGACTAGTTCGTGTAGGTGTAGGACTCTTTACCTTGTTTGGCAAGGACCTTTGCCTGTAAACCCTAGGTCTTGACACCTTTATAAGTCGGCCTGCGGGAGCCTTAGGGCACAACTTCTCTGATTGCAGCGTACAACGCGCAACACCTCGTACAGCGAACCCATCTGTGTAACTTGGCATATTGCCATTATAGTGATTTATAGGAGGAGTAGAGTTAAGCCACCGTTGTGGGACTTGAACCTGGGTAAGCTGTGTTACCTCGTACCCGCTAACTCTCCACCTTACCCCACGTCTCTAAACACGCATTATGAGGACCCCTCCATGGCGTACTCATCGGCAATACCACGACAGTTGGTGCCCACCGTGGGGCAAGAGGCGCTTCGAGCTCTACACCGGGCGAGGTCCAATATCTTCACGGGAATCAGCGACACCATAGCCATCGGTCACGTTCTCTTCTCCGGCAACGTCCCGATCATCCCTCCAGATGATTTTTGGGTGCCGATGAAGACAAACCCCACGCGCTGCTCTGTCATCCCCTTCGGAGACATCCACATGTTCATCACCGAAACTGACTCAGGTCCTAGCTCCTAGGAAGTCGGAAACTCGTAAAGCCCCGCACAGACCGCCTATGAGCAGGACACATTCGCGGAAGGATCTGGGCCATACCTCTCTTTGGAGTATGGTGGCTCGGATCAGGAAATTTCAAGGCCCCCCCAAACCGCCCATTTGTAGGATATAAAGGTGGAAGGACCCCACAAATCTCGCTTGGCTTCCCCGAGCGTTAGAGATGCGTAGGTCACACTTTGTCGGTGTCATCACCATCTTCGATCTGGCCAGATGCGTTCAAAGGGATGGAGAATGTCCCTGCGAATACCTTGCCAGATGGATGAGGGTGATGGAAACCCTAGAGGGCGACCGCGCCGATGAGCTCGTGTACCACTTCGTGGAAGGGCTCACACCTGGAACCCTCCTCTGGCATACCCTCCAAAGGCGGCAAGCCACAGGCCCTCTCACCCTTGGTGAGATGGTTGCCATCGTCAATGAATATGCGGACGCCAATGAAGAGGCCAAGGTAGCGATCACCATCGAAGCCATAGGAGGTAACAACAACAACGACCCACCTCCATCACCCTCCACATCCGCCATCGCCAACTCCGACTCTGTCCTCGATGCACTCTACGCCAACATCAATATGGATGCCGATGGCTCGGACGTTAACTTGGAGGAATATGACACTATTATGAGGGAGATCAAGCAGGAGATCAAGAAGGAGGAGCGCGCTGAGAAGACTAACACTTCCCACCAGGTGCTAGTCTCCATTGGGAGTGTGATGGAAGAAGACGGACATGAACGGGAACGTGAAAGAGCTCCGCCCACGGCAGCGGTCACTAGAGCAGCAGCAGCCAATAAGTCCGCTGGTGTCTACGCACTTCTATTCTTGTAGACAGTTGTTGGGCCTCCAAGTGCAGAGGTTTGTAAAACAGCAGCACATTTCCCTTAAGTGGATCACCCAAGGTTTATCGAACTCAGGGAGGAAGTGATCAAAGGTATCCCTCTCAAGCAACCCTGCAATCAAGATACAAGAAGTCTCTTGTGTCCCCAACACACCCAGTACACTTGTTAGGTGTATAGGTGCACTAGTTCGGCGAAGAGATAGTGAAATACAAGTGGTATGGATATAAGACAACGTTGCCAGAAAATAGCTTTGATGGCGTGTGGTTGACGTGGGAAGATACTAAAGGCAATCTGAAATAAAGATGGCAGCAAACAAACATCTAACAGATCTAGTTGCAAATGGTGTTTCAATGTTTAGAAACAAGGCCTAGGGACCATACTTTCGCTAGTGAACACTCTCATATAAATATCATCTCTTTATGATACTACTCCGAACTACTCTCCGGTTGGACACTCTAATCCATGGTAGGGCTATAACATCACTCCTCAAACTGCGCTTTCCCCATCTAGATAACCCCACACTGTCACCTTGAGCTCTAGATGGTTCCAACAAACACCACAATTTCATAGAAACATCCAACTCCAAATATAACTTATAACAAGTATTTGTAATCTCTAGCCTAAGTGCCACCATGGTGTGCACGCTGTCACTTTCACACACATGGGGAGAGCAGAGATCTATTAAAGCACTTGAGTAGCAAGGTAGATCTACTTGATTACAAAGCTCATGATCACAATATGATCATGCATAGAGAGAAAGATGAACACATAGCTACCGGTAGAACCCTTAGCCCCGAGGAAGAAGTACTCCCTCATCATCATGGGAATCAGCAACGGTGATGGAGATGGTGGTGGAGATCGATGGAGATGGCTCCGGGGGCACTTCCCCATCCCGGTAGGGTGCCAGAATAGAGACTTTCTGTCCCCCGAATCTCCCCTTTGGTGGCGGCGGCACTGCGGAACTTTTCGTGGCTAGAGTCTGGATTTTTTAGGGTTTTTGCATCGGAGACTTCTTATAGGCAAAAGGGCGAGGTCGGTGCAGTGCCAGGGGGCCCACACCACCTGTTGGCGCGGCCAGGGGTCACCTGTGCCACCATATGGTGTGGCCAGGCCTCCTCCGTCTCTACTTTGGCTCTGTGAGTCTTCCGGTTAAATATTGACTTTGGCTTTTGTCCCGTCCAATTCTAAGAATATTCATTTTCTGGCTTTTCTAGAACCAAAAATAGTAGAAAACAAGCAACTGGCACTGTGGCATCTTGTTAATAGGTTAGTTCCAGAAAATGTGTAAAAGTACTCCAAAGTGTGGACAAAACATAAGAAAGTAGATATAAAACAAGCATGGAACATCAAAAATTATAGATAAGTTTGCAATGTATCAACATCCCCAAGCTTAACTCATGCTCGTCGTCGAGTAGGTAAGTGATAAAAAGAAAGAATAATTTTTGAGGTGACATGCACCATCTTAAACTTGATCAAAGTATTTGTAAAACATTGATAGCTGGGATCATAGTACTTTAACATAGCATGAAAGATATAGTTCTAACAATAAGACATAGCAACTATGTTGTAACATGAAAAGGCACAAACAAAAGATTCATGAATAACAATGCTTTGCAAGACGTTTAATTGTTTCACATAAAGAAAGCATAATGAGAATGGTATTCAGCTTGTCCCTCATAGTGTAGCAAAACATAAATGCATAGGACACCTTCAAAGTTCATAAGGGTGACTAGATACAAATAATTTAAGAACAAGCAATATCAAAGTTATGAATCAATCAACAAGTTTTGGGACAATGCACATTAAACTAAGAATGACCACTATGCTCTCTTAATAGGTGCATAAAGGTAGAAGATGGAGACTCAACATAAAAGTAAAAGAAAGGCCTTCATAGAAGGAAGCAGTGATTCAAGTTGCATGTCCCACAAAGAACCGCCACGTCCGACAAACAACTGTGATAGGCGCGAGGAGTCGCAGGAGGGGCAGAGCAAGAGAGCTAACCCACCGCCTCCACCGCCGCCATTGCCACCTAGCATCCATCATGGCGGAGGTTATGGCGGATCTCAGAAATCATGCCACAACTCCCCTCCCCATGATGGAAAAGGGAAGAAGCCAGAGCCATATGACGCACGATCGCGGCTGGACAAGATCCAAGAAGCTCGGGAGCTCCCATACCTTGGGCCACGTTGTTTTGGACCAGTCATACGGGCCACAACCTACCCTAAGGGCCTCCGGATAGACAAGACAATCAAGCCCTTCAATGGAACTGCCAGGCCAGCAACGTGGTTGTAGGACTACAGCGAAGCGATTCACATCGCAGGGGGAAACCCCAATGTCGCCGTCAAGTACCTCCCACTCATGTTGATAGGCACCGCCCGACAATGGATCGACGACTTACCGGAGAAATCAATATGCAATTGGTTGGACATGCATGAAGAGTTCACCAAAAACTTCAAGGGTACGTATAAACGTCCCTACATTGTCGGAGTCCTACAGTGGTGTGTACAAGAAAAGGATGAAACCTCCCGTGCCTACCTCTCTTGCTGGCTGGATATGAAAAAATTTATGCGCACGGGTGCACAAACAGACCGCCATGGCCACCTTCATTGATGGTCTGGAAAAGGGAACTTTGCTCCAGCATACGTTGAAGCGCATGCAAGATAACAATGACCTCAACCTCAATGCAATGATCGCCATGGCTAGCGAGTTCGCCGCTGCTGACGACGACGCGCGTGGATCGTTGCCGGCGATAGCAATCCCTACTTAGGCCAAGAAGAACAATAATAACAAACGGAAGAATCCGCCCGAAGAGAAGCAAGTAGCCGACATGGTCGCCGCAACATTCACTGGCAGAGGCAATGGCGAACAACGTGGACGTGGTCGGGGAGCTAGCAGTGGCCAGCAGAGGAGTGACATTACACCCTCAGCACCCCGTGTTCCGCAAACGTATGAAGAGTACCGTGATATGCCATGTTTCGTCCATCTCGACGCCAATGGCAAATCCACCGACACCAATTGCCAATGCAAGTTTCTCAATGATCTCAAGGAGGACCTTGAGTCCGGCTACAAGCGAAGTCGGAAGAACATACCCCGCAGAAAGGGCAAAGGGAAGAAGAAGGAGGAAGAACCCAAGGAATCAAGTGATATGGACGAGGACGTGGACCCAAAATATTCCGACAAGGGAGAGGATAAAGGGAAAAATCCCTTTAAAAAGAAGGCTCCATGTGACCACACCTTCCTTGGTACCCCAACCGCCTGGGCCCAGAAAACCTCTCTAAGGATACTGATGGCTACCCTCCCTCTAGTTCCCTAGTACGTCAGGTGGTCGGAAGTTCCAATTACTTGGGATAGGAAGGATCATCCAAAACTCATCCCAATAGAGAACCAGTATGCCATGGTCATCAACCCTTTGATTGACGGCACGGAGTTCACCAAGTGCCTCGTGGACAGTGGAAGCAACATCAACATCATGTACCTAGATACACTGCACAAGATGAACTTGACGGAGACCCAGCTAAGGAAGAGCAACACCGTGTTCCATGGGGTTGTCCCTGGTGGTCAAGCAAATTCCCTGGGCTGCATCACGCTTCCGGTCACTTTTCATGATGTTAACAATTACCGCCAAGAATGCATGACCTTTGAAGTGGTGCCTTTCAAGAGCGTGTACTACGTAATCTTTGGACGACATCTTCCACTCTTTCCTCGCAAGGCCATGCTTTGTCTACAACAAACTCAAGATTCCCGAACCAAATGGCGTCATCACCGTTGACGGAAGCTTCACCAAGGCAAGGGAGTGCAAGCTCAGCGGAGCCACCTTCACCGAAGCAGTCCACTACGATGAGGAGTTCAAGGAGATCCAGAACCAGGTCAATGCCGGCTTCTAAGAAGCAGATCACTGCTGCCAAACCCGCCTTCAAGGCCGCCATCAAGACCAAGCAGGTGGAGCTTCTCGAAGGTGATTCCTCCAAGACCACCGCCATTGGCACGGACCTAGGTCCCAAATAGGAAAGCGCGCTCGTCGAGTTCCTCTGTGAGAATAGGGACATCTTTGCCTGGCAACCTATCGATATGAAAGGTGTACCTAGGGAACTTGCCGAGCATAGCTTGAATATTGATCCTAATGCCAAACCGGTGAAACAACCTCTATGATGCTTTGATGATGAAAGACGAAGGGCTATAGGCAAAGAAATAGCTAGGTTACTTAAGGCTGGCTTTATCCGAGAAGTTATTCACACTCGATGGGTGTCAAATCATGTACTTGTCCCAAGAAGGGAACCAATGATTTAAGAATGTGTGTTGATTACACCGGCTTGAACAAACCGCGTCTGAAGGATCCGTTTCCTTTGCCTCGCATTGACCAAGTCATTGACTCGATGGCTGGCTCAGAACTTCTGTGTTTTCTCGATGCCTATTTAGGATACCACCAGATCCGGATGTGAAAGTCGTACCAATTGGCCACTTCGTTCACCACACCCTACGACACGTATTGCTACGTCACGATGCCCTTTGGGTTGAATAACACTGGTGCTACGTACCAGCGGACGATGCAACGTTGCTTGCACGACCAAATAGGTCACAACTGTTGGGCCACGCGGTGATCCCAAGAACTTTTTCCCTACGCGGTGATCCCAAGATCCAGCTCAGGTAGAAGGCCACGAGGATTACCACTAGACGCGCAGTTGCGGAATCGATGAAGCACATCGCTTGATGCAGTGCAGTCCTCACGATCCGTTCCTGTTCCACGCCTCACGATCCGTTCCGGTTCCACGATCGTCGAAGTGCTGAACGTACAACACCCCCGCCAGTATCCACACGTACGAGGAGGAGCACATGCGATGGACTGCTATGTCTGGCACGGCGGTGACAGGACGGACTGGAGCTAGGGTTTCCAACACATGGAGTGACCTAACCTTGTGCTCTAAGCACCTGCGCCCCAGCTTATATAGGGAGTGAAAGTGGGCTCCACTCACTTGTGGCCCATTCACTAAAAGGCCTATATTAGCCACTTCAAGTCCCACTTGCTGACTAAGTCCATGTCTCTATTTGGGTCCAACCCAAATATATTTCCTGTTTGGGTCTAACCCAAACTTGCTCCCACCCTTAAGTGTGTGACCCGACAGGCTCATGGTGACCCGGACACGATCCGAGTCTCACTCGTGATCGATCAGTTGGTACCGGCTCCTAGCAGAACGTGCCAACTCCCAAGTACCAAAGAGTCATGACGACATGCCTTTCAATGCGACTTTCGTCTGAGTCCCTTTTGCCTCACGATATACCTTGTCGGACTGTAGGCAAATGATCGTCATCCCTTAAATAGTCTGAATCTCTTTCTTGATCCGAGATAAGTGATTCATCTGACTAACTCTTAGTCGTTCGCCTCAGTTAACACTTAACTAAGTCACGCATGGCCATGCTTTCCGAATCATATCTTCTGAGAGGGCCTAGAGAATATCTCTCCAGATGGAGGGGCAAAATCCCATCTTGGTCATTCACATCACGCAGCTTGATTCACACTCGACCCAAACTCCACCTTTATAACTACCTATTGATGGAACAACGTTTGACAGAACCTAAGTCGGTGATCCTGAACTCGGATTGTGCAATAACCTCAGGTCTAAGGATTACATTGATTGAGATATGCAAATGACGACTTGTTCGTTGCATCTCAATATGGGTCATTACAACTCGCTAAACTCTTTACCCAAATCCGTGTAAGTTGGAATAGCATCTCCATGCCCATGACAAGTGGAACCTAGTCATTTGCTGACTTTCACATTGGTCTAAGTTGTGTGTCCAGCACAACCTCAATGACCAAGGACAATTAACATGAACAACATGAATATATAGTTCCACAATCAAATCACATATTCGATGATACATATCAGCAGTTCATACATGGACCATAGCCTTATGAATACATTGGGAAATATCGTCAACCATGATTGCCTCTAGGGCATATTTCCAACAGTCTCCCACTTGCACTAGAGTCAATCTTCCGACATCACATGTCTAGGCATCTAATGACCATTGCTCTCAGGTGCGCCTCATGCTTCGGCTGTGGAAGTGGCTTTGTCAATGGATCCGCAATGTTTGCATCCGTGTGTACCTTGCATTACTTGATATCACCTTGATCCACGAACTGGCAAATAAGGTGGTACCGCATGAGTATATGTTTATTCTTCTGGTGTTGTCTAGGTTCCTTGGCTTGTGCAATAGCACCATTGTTGTCACAATACACGTCTAACGGATTGGACGAGCCCTGAACCACACCAAGATTCATGAGGAAATTCCTCATCCAAACGGCTTCCTTTGCCGCCTCCGAGGCAGCAATATACCCAGCCTCTGTCGTAGACGCAGACATCGTTTCTTGCTTGGAACTCTTCCAGCTCACAACCCCTCCATTTATCACAAACACATATCCGGTTTTGCAAACGAGAATCATCCGAGTCAGTGAGATAACTCGCATCCGTGTAACCCTTTACATTGAGTTCATCCTCACCTCATAAACCAGGAACACATCCTTAGTCCTTCTCAAGTACTTGAGGATATTTTTAGCCGCTGCCCAGTGGATTTCTCCAGGGTCAGCCTAGTACCTGCTTACAACACTTAGAGCATAGGAAACATCCGGCCTAGTACAAATCATAGCGTATATGATGGATCCGACTGCAGAAGAATACGGAATCGCACTCATCCAACTTCGCTCATCAGTTGTCGAAGGACACTGAGTCTTGCTATGTTTCACGCGATGGGAGATCGGTAAGAACCCCTTCTTAGACGATTCCATGTTGAACTTCTTCAACACTTTGTCCAAATATGTACTCTGACTCAATCTAGTGAGCCACTTTGATCTATCTCTATAGATCTGGATGCCTAGTATGTAAGTCGCCTCACCCAAGTCTTTCATCAAAAAACTCTTTTCCAATGACTCCTTGGTCTCTTGCAACATCTGGACATCATTTCCAATCAGTAATATGTCATCCACATATAGGATCAGAAATTTTACTTTGCTCCCACTAAACTTCTTGTATAAACAAGAATCATGATCACGCTTGATGAATCCAAACGATTTGACTACCTCATCAAACGAATGTTCCAACTCCGAGATGCTTGCTTCAACCCATAAATGGATTTCCGAAGTTTGCATACCTTGTCAGCATTAGCCGGATCAACAAAACCCTCGGGTTGTATCATATACACGCCCTCGGTTAAATTTCCATTAAGGAAAGCCGTCTTGACATCCATTTGCCATATCTCATACTCAAAATAGGCTGCTATAGCTAACATGATCTAAACTGATTTAAGCATCGCCACGGGAGAGAAAGTCTCATCATAGTCAACTCCTTGAACTTGTTGAACCCCTTCGCGACAAGCCATGCTTTATAGATAGAAACATTTCCATCCATATCAGTTTTCTTCTTAAAGACCCATTTGCACTCGACGGGTCTTGCACCGTCTGGCAGATCAACCAAGTTCCAAACTTGATTTTCATCCATGGACTTTAACTCGGATCTCATGGCTCCAAGCCATGACTCAGAATCAGAACCCACCATCGCTTCCGAATAAGTTGCCGGATCATCACTGTCTAATAGTAACACATCACGAACACTTCGCAATCTGGCCGATCTTTGCAGTGTCGGTGCTGTTTCCGGCTCAGGTACCACGACCGGCTCAACCTCCAAGGCTTTTGCCGACTCGCTACTAGTCGGTACCTCTCAAATTTCTTCAAGTTGCACCACGCTCCCACTGACTCCCCGACTAAGAAACTCTTTCTCAAGGAAGACACCCTTCCGAGTGACAAACACTTTGCCCTCTTCTCGGTTGTAGAAGTAGTAACCCAAGGTTTCCCTCGGATACCCCACGAAAATACACTTATCCGACTTAGCTGTAAGCTTGTCCGACACAAGTCGCTTGACAAAAGCTTCACAACCCCAAATATTAAGAAAATACAAACTCGGCTTCTTGCCAGTCCACATCTCATGTGGTGTCTTCTCTACCGACTTTGATGGTACTCTGTTTAGTGTGAACGCTGCAGTTTCTAGACAATAACCCCAAAATGACAAAGGCAGATCTGTCCGACTCATCATTGATCGTACCATGTCCAACAAGGTCTGATTCCTCCTTTCCGACACACCGTTTCTCTGCGGCGTTCCTGGAGGAGTGAGCTGAGGAACTATTCCACAACTCTTAAGATGGTTATCAAACTCATGGCTCATGTATTCACCTCCTCGATCTGACTGGAGAAACTTTATTTTCTTGCCGAGTTGATGTTGTACCTTATTCTAGAATTCCTTGAACTTTTTAAAGGCATTCGACTTATGTTTCATCAAGTAGATATATCCATACCTACTCAAATCATCAGTGAAGGTAATGAAGTACTCCTAACCACCTCTGGCTGCCGTGGTCATTGGGCCACATACATCACTATGTACTAGTCCCAATAAGTCGGACGCCCTTTCACAACTCTTTGCAAAAGGTGTCTTGGTCATTTTTCCGAGTAGGCAGGATTCACATGTCTCGAACGACTCCAATTCGAACGAAGTTAGGAGTCCATCATCATGGAGCTTCTTCATGCGTTTCCAACTTATGTGACCAAGCCGACAATGCCAAAAGTAAGTCATATTCAGATCATTTGGTTTTAACCTTTTCACATTTATATTATAGACAGATTCACCCTCAAGATTCAAAATCAATAACCCGTCCCGGACGGGTGCAAAGCCGTTAAACATATCATTCAAATATAAAGAACACCCGTTATTCTTAATATTCAACTCATAGCCTTATCTCATCAAACATGAGGCAGAAATAATGTTTTGACTAAGCACTAGAACATAATAACAATTATTCAGCTCCATTAAGAATCCGGAAGGTAAATGAAGTTGCATCGTGCCGACTTCCAACGCAGCGACTCTCGCTTTGTTGCCGACTCTAATGTCAACCTTGCCTCTTGCAACGCTCCTAGTTCTTACCAGTCCCTGGAATGAGTTGCAGATCTGAATGACTGATCCGATATCATATACCCAAGAACTACTAGGTGCATCAGCAAGATAAATTTCTATAAAATTGCAAACAAGTGTACCTGAGCCGGAAGTCACACCTCCACTCTTTGCTTTGTCAGCCAGATACTTGCTGAAATTCCTCTTCCAGTGGCCATCCGACTTGCAGTAGAAGCAAGTGGATCCGGCTGCAGGAGATGGCTTAGTCCCTGAGGAAGCGATTTGGACTGGGTCCTCCGTCTTACCTCCCAACTTTGCCTTCTTATTCTTAGTCCAAGAACTCTTCTTGAACTTATCCTTGTTTTGTACCATCAACACTTGACTGGCACCTTTCTTGAGATCCGCCTCAGCCTGCTTGAGCATCCCATGTAATTCAGTGAGCTTCTTATCCATACCATGCATGTGGTAGTTTGATATGAACTGGCCACACGCACTAGGAAGAGAGTTCAGAATTATGTCCGTAGCGAACTCTTTGCTAATGGGGTAGCCAAGCCTTTCCAGAGACTACACGTAACCAACCATCTTGATCACATGTGGACTCAGTGGATCACCATCCTTAAGCTTGCAGCTCAACAAAGCCTGAGATACTTGGTACCTCTCAGTCTTTGCCTGAGCCTGGAACATACTGTTGAGGCTTTCGATCATATCGTAGGCCTCAACATTCTCGAACTGCTGCTGCAAGTCTGGTTCTATGTGAGCAAGCATAAGACAGCTAATCTCTGTGGATTCATCACAAATCCGACGGTAGGCATTGGTGGCTGCGATAGTCACATTCTCATCTGGCTCAGCTGGAAGTTGTCTAGGACACGGTCCCTTTTTTCTTGTTTGAGGACAATTCTCTGATTACGATACCAGTTGGTGAAATTAGTTCCATTCAGCTTATCTTTCTCTAAGATGGTTCTCAAAGCAAAACCGGAAATCTGAGGAAGATTGCTAGGTGCCATTGATCTACAACAGAAAATATGCAAAACACTTAAGACATGTATCCATAAAGAGCAAGCATATTAAACATTTTAATATTTATGCTCCCACTAGAACCAACACCCCTCCGATGGTTACTTAGTGATTCAGGACCCTAAATAAGCAAGTCGACTAGTGAGCTTTAGCATCATCGCTAGACGTCAAGTGATCTAGGTAGACAACTCCTTGTTAATCGTATCTCATACGACTCCTGTTGGACGGGTGGCATCACATGCCTCGGCTCCCATCTGACCTTTCCCCGAGTCCCACAACTGTTGTGATAGACCCATCTAGATTACCGAGTGCTTCCGCTGTAAGAGTCCGACTCGAACCCACCTAGTCGAAAAGAATTGATAGCACCTCAATTTTATGAGCCCACTACCAAAAATGTCCGACTTGTGATGGTGCAGCACTGGCGGGGAAACCGACTAGACCTTCTTTGAGGGATTACTTTCTACCAACTATCTAATAGAGGTAAAACAGAGACATAACAATAACACCAAATAAAGCAATTATAATGTGAAATGGTATGGCTTTCTTCATGGCGATCACCATCTCCACAAAGCTTATAATTCAACTCGTGTCAACTCTTGTCACGTGCCGCCTTACACCATGTAGCCGACTCGTATATCGACTTGCATGCCATCCGGGTTCTCCAAACAGCTACACTAGCTTGTAAAGTAAATTACATAGAGAATCCGACACGCAGGTCGTTATACAATAAAATGACAGCACCTAGTCTCCAGCCGGCTGACAAAAATCGTGATACGCAGATCACGTATGGATTACACACATCACATGAACATAAGCCATACCATTCACAACATCGTCCTGTAAAAATAAGTTATGCATAGATACGATATCCACCAGCGTTGTGAAACTCGTAACGACATCTAAGGCGCTACGATAGGGCGAAGCCGGTGGTCCCGACGATTTTTCCGAAAAACGCAGATCTCATCTGCATTCTGGACATGGATTTCGTCATCGGATAAAACAATTTTACCCAAATCCGACCCAGACTCTGATTCGACCAAACTATTTGATCTTCGATCACCGCATCCGGGTTTACGTGTCATAGTCTACCCCGATGGCGGAAGCCGATGGTAGGGGTATGTCGTTCCATGAACTTAGCAGTTAGATCACGGAAACCAGATCATCCATTCCCCCAAGAACAGTTCCTCCAATCAACTTTGTACAAAACCGATCCATCTCATAGATCGACCACCAAAACTGCAATTAGATCCAATCTAACGCCAACCACATATCACATATGCGCGATCTCGAGCCTAAAACCAGAAGCTAACGCTCTGATACCACTGTTGGGCCATGCAGAGATAAACAAAAACTTTTTCCCTACGCGGTGATCCCAAGATCCAGCTCAGGTAGAAGGCCACGAGGATTACCACTAGACGCGTAGTTGCGGAATCGATGAAGCACGTCGCTTGATGCAATGCAGTCCTCACGATCCGTTCATGTTCCACGCCTCACTATCCGTTCCGGTTCCATGATCATCGAAGTGCTGAACGTACAACACCTCTGCCAGTATCCACATGTACGAGGAGGAGCACCAGCGATGGACTACTAAGTCCGGTACGGTGGCGACAGGACGGACTGGAGCTAGGGTTTCCAACACATGGAGTGGCCTAACCTTTTGCTCTAAGCACCTGCGCCCCAACTTATATAGGGAGTGAAAGTGTTCTCCACTCACTTGTGGCTCATTCACTAAAAGGCCTATATTAGCCACTTCAAGTCCCACTTGCTGACTAAGTCCATGTATCTATTTGGGTCCAACCCAAATAGATTTCCTGTTTGGGTCTAACCCAAACTTGCTCCCGCTCTTAAGTGTGTGACCCAACAGGCTCATGGTGACCCAGACACGATCCGAGTATCACTCGTGACCGATCAGTTGGTAGCGGCTCCTAGAAGAATGTGCCAACTCCCAAGTACCAAAGAGTCATGACGACATGCCTTTCAATGCGACTTTCGTCTGAGTCTCTTTTGCCTCATGATATAACTTGTTGGACTGTAGGTGAATGATCGTCATCCCTTAAATAGTCCGACTCTCTTTCTCGATCTGAGATAAGTGATTCATCCGACTAACTCTTAGTCGTTCGCCTCGGTTAACACTTAACCGAGTCATGCATGGCCATGCTTTCTGAATCATATCTTCCGAGAGGGCCCAGAGAATATCTCTCCAGATGGAGGGGCAAAATCCCATCTTGGTCATTCACATCACATAGCTTGATTCACAGTCGACCCGAAATCCGCCTTTATAACTGCCCATTGATGGAACATCGTTTGACATAACCTAAGTCGGTGATCTCAACTCGAATTGTGTAAAAACCTCAGGTCTAAGGATTACATTGATTGAGATATGCAAATGACGACTTGTTCGTTGCATCTCAATATGGGTCAGTCCGACTCGCTAAACACTTTAGCCGAATCCATGTAAGTTGGAATAGCATCTCCATGCCCATGACAAGTGGAACCTAGTCATCTGCCGACTTTCACATTGGTCTAAGTTGTGTGTCCAGCACAACCTCAATGACCAAGGACAATTAACATGAACAACATGAATATATAGTTCCACAATCAAATCACATATTCGATGATACATATCAGCAGTTCATAACCATAACCTTATGAATACATTAGGAAATATCATCAACCATGATTGCCTCTAGGGCATATTCCCAACAGCAACATGCACGCTTATGTGGACGACATTGCGGTAATGTCAAAGAAATCAAATGACCTTATCGCTGACTTGCAGGAAACCTTTGACAATCTCCGGAAGTACAACATGATGCTAAACCCAAAGAAGTGCGTATTCGGGGTCCCATCCGGCAAACTATTGGGCTTCATCATTTCGCATCGTGGAATCGAGGTGAACCTAGGAAAAATCAAGGCCATCCTCGACATCAAACGCCCGACATGCCTGAAGGACATACAAAGGCTCACAGGTTGCGTTGCAGCCGTAAGCCGGGTCATCAGCCGACTTGGTGAGAAGGCTATGCTGCTCTACAAGTCACTTAAGAAGGCGGACAAATTCACATGGACGGACGAAGCTGACGCAACACTTCAGGAGTTGAAGAGAATACTCTCCTCCCCACCTATACTTGCAGCACCGATGCCAAGGGAGCCTATGTTAGTTTACATGGCGGCGACCAACCGAGTAATTAGCATCGTCATCGTGGTGGAGCGTAAGGAACCAACGCACGAATACATAGTTCAGCGACCCGTTTACTATGTAAGCGAGGTCTTGACGGAATCAAAGCAGCGTTACCCGCACTACCAGAAGATAGCTTATGGAGTTTTCCTTGCTTCTCGCAAGTTAAGGAATTATTTCCAGGAGCACCCCATCACAGTAGTGAGCAAAGCTCCACTATCCGACATCATCAACAACAGTGATGCTATAGGGAGAGTGGCAAAGTGGGGCATTAAACTTGCCACCTTTGACATCACCTACAAGGACGCGATGCTATCAAATCACAAGCATTGGCGGATTTTCTTGCAGATTGGGCAGAACTGCCAGAAGACACTCATGTGCCAGAGCTAGAGTATTGGGTCATGCACTTTGATGGATCCAAGTTACTCAATGGCTCAAGGGCTGGTGTATTTTGCAATCACCAACAGGAGAGAAGTTGCAATACGTCCTGCAGATCCACTTCAACGCTACAAATAACATGACAGAGTACGGGGCCCTCATTCACGGACTTCGCATAGCCAAGGATATTGGCATCAAGCGCATAGTTTGTTGTGGAGATTCTGACTTAGTTGCCCAGTAAGTAGCTGGCACCTGGAACGCGTGGAACCCTATGATGGCGGCATATCGAGACGAAGTAGACGAAATAGCCAAGTACTTTGACGGCTACGAATTCAAGTACGTCTAAAGGGAGGATAATGAGGCGGCAGATCTGCTGTCAAAGCTTGGATCAGCTCATCGACCAATTCCTCTAGGCGTTTTCCTGGAGGATTTACAGACTCCATCCGTGAAGGGAGCAGACCCCGACAACCCGGATAGAGTGGACTCATTTGTTAACACAGTAACAGTGACCTCTCCGGCTTGGATGAAGCCGTTCATGATTATCTACAAGACGGAACTTTGCCCGCTGACAAAGTCGAAAGTCGTCAAATAGTACGCAGAGCAAAAGGCTACGTCATCATCGACGACCGGTGTAACACCCTCGAATCGGCCCTATGCAAGTTTTAGCCCTTTTCCTCCAAACCCGCATAGAAACGATTCAAGGACACCCACCAGGCACTTTCGTACGGGTGGAAAACGAAGTAATACCATTACACAACAGTCCTCGATGGGACCCACAGAATAGATATATATATATACAACACGACTCCATGAGTCAAGAATACCGATATACAGTACAAAGATCCAAATCACCTTGAAATCGCTACAGCGTCCGAGTACGGACAAGATGCAAATGGGGCTAAGAGCTCGGAAGAATAACCAATGGCGTCCATAACCCTGCCCAGGCCAAGCCGGAAGGGTAACCCTGCTAACGACGTCGATCTCAAACCTGCTAAAACAAAAGGGGTGCCGACAAAGGGCAAAGGAAAAAGAGGAGCGTCAGTACTGAGGCCAATACATGGCGAGGCTAGAATTCAGCGGCTCTCGCCTACATAGGTATGGTGGACTAAAGTGGCAGCGCGGCATGCACTAAACAACCTATAGAGACTCGATGCAACTGTCCGCTATGAGAGAGGGATAAGATAGACCTATTCGGGACCAACCTGATACTAACACCAATCATACCCATTCTGGTATTCCCCCTCGAGACCAAACGAGGAAGTCAAACCGAGGAACTCACATAGTTGGCAGTTTTATTCATTCCATTATAGTTCCAGCACTTACTAGTCAGATATAGATAGCATGAGTCATCCTGATAGCATAAGTAGTGGGCAGTTTTAGTTACCCATTCGGTTGTAGTTGCAGTACTTACTAGTCAGATACAATTAGCATGTGACATCCCAAACCCAGCAGTTGTTGGCACTTTTATTTCATTCCATTGGAGTTGCGATACTTACTAGGCAGGTATAACATGACACGATACACCCCAGTTCCACCAGTTGTTGGCACTTTTATTATCCATTCCATGATAGTGAAGCTCATTACTAGTCACATATTAAGTCAAATTTATAGCACTACTTTAGTTATGCTTGTCTATGATCGAGATACTGTGCTCCAAGTCGTCCATAACCGCGGACACGGCTTTCAGAAAGATTTACCCTACAGGGGTGCACAAATAGCAACACACACACGATCAACCTCGGAAAAACCAAATCAAAACCCAACGAGGCTTTCACGACAAAGCAATCACAGGATTCAAAAAATATTTTAGGAGGGCACCCCACTAAGCTACCCGCGACGAAGTTGGCCGGCTCCGAGACGGACCCAGGGTTTGTGTGGACGACGGTAAACGACTGGGAACCCGAAAGTGTGACTGGGCTTGTCGATACAGCGAAAACGTGTCACGATCCAAAACAGTACAGGTGCTCCACGCACAATCGTAAATAAAGCAGTAAAGCATGGCATAAGTACATGATAGTAGTAAAGCCCCAAACTAGTTTGTGGCCCCAAGAAATAAGAAATGAATCAAGCTCTGGCTAAGGGGATTCATGGTCCCATATGCGGATAGTGCGATAGTCAAGGAATACGTATCAAGTACTCGGGGTCCTACGGGACACAAGTGAGCGTGGAAGAACCAAATAACATATATTGCCCACTGATGCCTCTGCATTAGTTATATCTATTTCCAGCATTTTAACACTTGCATTTAAAGTCATGATCATCTCCACCATTAAGCATCTCCACCATTAAGCATGTGCCAACCTTCCAATAACGGTGGAACAACAACGACGCGAAGCAGCACATGAGCAAGCAACTACGACTCGCAAGGCCGACTATTTATCAAACAACATGCAATAGGATGTGTCCAAGGCAATATAAAGGCTGCAAGGGATATATCTGGTACGGAACACTAAAGCATCACGACACAGATAGCAATAAATCAACAGGAGGAAATAAAGACTATAAATGCAAAATAGGTAGAAAGGGGGAGAATGCTCGCCTGGGAAACACTGTCGAAGATACATTATCTGAAGGACTTGTCGATACTCGCATCAACTCATCAGCCTAATCCGCGAAGAACCAAAGCACTAAAAGAAACACCAGATGCACTATTTAATACTACGACAGAAGATCAGGCATGATGCATGTGATGTATGACATGGCACGGATGCAATGCGACTAGGCAATATTAAGCGGAACTAGGGTTCCGACATTTAATTAGAAGGTTCAAGTTATTTAGATACCCCGGAATTTAAATGTTGTCTTAACAAGGCAAAACATGGCATCAGTTCGCTACACAAATTTAAACGGAGACGATACAAGACTAGAAAAGCCCACATATAGCTCCATATTTAATTATGAGGTGAATCGACTAAATACCCCAAACAAATGAAGATGTATATGAGTATGAACCATTTAATATGAACAAGTGACAATGTCATATATTATAAAATATAGGGGTCTCGGATAGGAGTCACACATTAGGGGTTCGGATCCGGGGTCTCGGGGTTCGACGAGGATCGTTCTTCAGATCCTCAGGATTGAGGCCTTTGGATTCCGTGAAGGAGATCATGGGGTTCTGGCTTCGGTTGTTGACGATGCACTTGGTTTGGTGTCAGTGCGCCTTCTAGTACCGTGGGTTCTCGGCGTGGTCGCTCTTGGCGCGATACGAATCCTTCGGGCTCATGTTCAATCATCCACATCGAAACTTCTCTTAGCATCGGTAACGGTAGCACTTGGATCTTGACACACTGAGCCGGACCTTGCATGCCAACAAGGGGGTGAGTTGCGGTGGACTGCTGCCAGAACACGGGTAGCCAAACACAAGACAGGACCTGTTCAGGCTTATGACCGAGCAGCTACTGGTCGTACTACAGCTGAAGGGTAGCTCTGGTCGCACGACGGAGGCCGAGAGCAGCGGCACGTACTGGTACCAGGGCTGATGGCGGCAAACATGGCTCTAGGGTGGTGCAGGGGACGAGGCCGCGGGGTCGGGGTCGAGGCCGCTGCTGCACACGGCGAGCGGAGGGGTGAAGGAGGCCAGAGGCGGCGAGCGGCGCACGCGCGTGCACATGCGCGGGGAGGTGAGATGCGGCCGACGGAGCTCCGTATGCAGGGAGGTCGACGAGGGCAGCGGCGAGCGAGGCCGGCGCGTGGGCCATGCTGCATCGGGTCGACGATGGCCCGCAGAGGCTGGGCGGAGGTTGGCGCGAGGTGGCGAGGTCGGCCGGCTCGGAGGAGATGCGGGCGGCGACGGGCTCCGAAGAGGCTGGCGAGGAGGGGCTTGGAGGAGGAGCAGGGCCCGACGGGGACGAGGCAGAGGGCGACGGGCATGGCGAGGCCGACATGGGTCCTGTGAAGCGGGGCGACGGCGGCTCGCTGCAACGGCGCTCGGGTCACGCGAAGATGGAAGCTCGAGGAAGGGGCCCCGCACAACAACGGCGCTGGGAGGAGCTCTAGATGGTGGCGACGAGGCGGGGCTCCATCTCTGCATTGGGGCTCGGTCGCGTCAGGGAGGCAAGGTCGTCGGCGGCCACGGCGTGCTGGGCCAGAAGGAAGGCGACGCCTAGGGGTGCGGGCTTGATGTGGGAGGAGGCTAGGCGGAGGGGCGCCTGTGGCGGCGGTTGCTGGCGGCGGGGATCGAGGCTCCTGCGGTGGTCTGATAGCAGGGCGAGGTAGGTGGCGATAGTGGTCACGCGAGAAGAGGAGGGAGGGGATCGACCGGGTTGCTGGGCTGGTCTCCACGTGCGTGGTGTGCGGTTGGTGGCGGAGGAAGGGAGCGTGTCCGTGCTATGTGCAACGTGACTTGCAGGTGTGTGCGCTCGCGTGCGTGCCAGTGCGACGCAACGAGTGTGGTGCGTGTGCGTGCCTTGCGTGAGAGGAGCAGGCTGAAAGCTAGTGTGGCATCGGCTGCGCTGCTGCGGTTGGAGGGTGGCGGCAGGTGGGGGTTGTCGGTAGCAGGGTCGGGGCGGGCGTGTTGCGGCAGGACCGCGACGTGAGCGGGCCCAGGTGGAGGCGATGGGAGCGTGTTTATGGGGTGCACTGTGCATGCATGTAGTGTGTGTTCCGCGCGCTGTGTTGCGTGGCATGTACACGCACGCGGGTGTGTGCTCTGGTGGTTGGCGGCGGTGGGGTGGGACTAGGTGTGGTGTTGGTCTAGGCTTTCTAGGTTTTGGTTGGTTTTGGGTTGGGCCGGGGTAGTAGCTGACTAGCTGGGCCAATGGCCTGGCTGGCTAGCTCCCCCGGTAACAAAAATAGTCTTTATTTTGTTTGTTCATTTATATTTATACAAAAGACTTTTTCAAATAGTTTTTAGACAAATAAAAGATCCGAATAAGACTGAGGTTTTAATTTGAAATAAAGACGGAATATATTTAGAAAACAAAGATAGGCTTTTCAAAATAGTTTTTAGGCAAAACATATGCATGATGACATGACGATGCTCAATGCAATGTGGCATGATGACATGAGCATGCGGTCATGATGATGCACAAAACAAAAACACCAAGCGATTTTCTAGTAGTGGTTTTACCGGGGTGCTACAACCGGCTATACAAAAGAAGTACCATAGGAGTTTTCCTACGGTGCATCTCCCAGCAGCAAGGTATTGAAATCCTGAGAGAAATACATCTCAAAGATTGCGGGCATCACGCCGCTCCCCAATCATTGGTGGCTAAAGCTTTCCGACAAGGATTCTACTGGATAACTGCTAAGGTGGAAGCCGACAAGTTGGTACAAACATGCCTTGGGTGTCAGTTTTATGCAAGGCAACCAAGTGTTCCAGCTGAAGAATTGCGAACCATACCAATAACTTGGTCGTTTGCAGTCTGGGGGCTAGACATGGTGGGACCTCTGTAGACAACACCCTATGGATTCACACACTTGCTAGTAGCAGTGGACAAATTCACAAAATGGATTGAAGCTAAACCCATTAGAAAGCTTGATGGGACAACAACCCTAAAGTTTGTACGGGATCTAGTGGTGAGATTTGGTCTCCCACATAGCATCATCACCGACAATGGCAGAAACTTATCTCTCAGAGAAGTTGAGGAGTATTGTCATGAGAAAGGCATCCCCCTTAACCTAGCATCTATGGCACATCCACAGTCAAATGGGCAAGTTGAAAGGGCCAATGGACTAATTGGGTGGAGGAACTACCATCTGTCTTGTGGATTTTAAGAACAACACCCAACAGATCCACAGGCTTGACTCCTTTCTTCTTGGTTTATGGAGCAGAAGCATTTCTCCCATCCGACATCCTCCACGATGCACCAAGAGTTTCCGCCTACAAGGAGGATGACGCTGAAGAATCTAGACGACTATCTGTGGACCTACTTGAAGAAGAGCATGTGCTGGCATGGCAGAGATCTGCCGTCTACCGGCAGAAGCTACACGGCTACCATAGTCGCCGTGTAAAGCATCTCTCATTTAAAGAAGGGGATCTGATGCTTAGACTCAAGCAGGACAAATCACACAAATTATCCCCGCCTTGGGAAGGACCATTCGTCATAAGCAAAGAATTGCTCAATGGTTCCTATTACCTCGTAGATATTCGCGAGTTGAAAGATAGGCCAAACAAACGCAAGCGCAAGCAACGTGACTCCGATGATGATTACCCGGAGACAGATCAGCCATGGAACATAGCACAACTACATCCCTTTTACACTTAGCACATTTATAGTATGTAATAAGTTTCTTATATGATCAATAAAACAAAGCATTTGGTTCACTCATATTCTCTGAGTCTTTTACCTCCTTTAGTTGTTCATTTTTGGATCATATAAACTGTTTATGCGCAAGATTGCATTTGCCCTTGTGAAAATTCCGCCTACGGGCGTTAGCTTAAGTTTTCTGGTCTACACGTTTTCTGAAGTTTTTATGTGGATTCCGGAGTAGTGACTTTTCGGCACTCAAAGCCGGCGATTTTGTTCTTAGGTTCTGGACGGTGCTATTAAGCATCATCGCCTGAGAACATAGTTCTGCGCTGCGAGTCTTCCGTCTCATGAAAGGTCAAGCATATGAACCAGAATAATGGATAAGCCAACACTTGCTTAAGAAATATATACACATGCTAGAAACAGATAAGTTGCAGGAAGCTTGAATACAAGTTTTCCTCCTTAGACAAACATAAGTTTTTTCCGCATACATTTTGCAGAGACACATTTAATATAGAAATTGTTTTTCATGGCTCTGCTGTAGGGGACTTCGTGGTGGCATCATCAGGAGATCCAGGTCGGGAGAGCTCGTCAAACTCTACAGGAGTAGGGCTAGACTCGGACGAAGTCATGTCATCATCCAGGATATCGGCAGGCACAAAGACATCCGCCTTAACCATCTTGGCAACTCTGG
The DNA here is from genome assembly GCA_910589775.1 of Avena eriantha. Taxonomy (NCBI): domain Eukaryota; kingdom Viridiplantae; phylum Streptophyta; class Magnoliopsida; order Poales; family Poaceae; genus Avena; species Avena eriantha. The sequence continues at coordinate 42,195,028 of OU342741.1, forward strand.
TGTCAAAGCCAGTGAGAGAATTCCAAATAGCGTCGCTATCGATTTCCCGACCTTCCTCGTCTATCTTGGGAAAGCCGGAGGTCACCAGGTCGATGTAGGCGTTGTCATAGTGCGCCTTGACCAGAGACAGGGTCATCCTTGCACCATCCCAGACGCAAGAGGCTTTGCAGTCCTTGACTTTCTCGAGGGCTCGGTGCAGGATTTCCACGAACTTGGCTGCTGAGTCTGCCGCCTTAATATTTATGCCTAGAGGTTGAGCTATCTCCTTGGCTTGGGCGATGGCAGTGTTGACGAAGTTGCCAGCAAGAATCATGCATTCCTTGGGACTTGGAGCACCTTCGCCCAAGTTGGCTAAGCCAATGGGAGCTGTGATTCGCACAAGCATACAAGGACCATGAGTATAAACAAGTAAAATGGTTGTCCAAATTACAGAAAAAGACCAAGGCGGAGAAAGGTTACCGAAGATGCTCATCTCTGCTTGCATGCATGTCTTCGCCAAGACATCGTGCTCCTTCTAGACTGACTTGAACATCTCAAGACTCCTAGCATTTTGCTCCTTGGCAGCTTGGTTTTGGTGTTTGAGCTGTACAATCTCATCCTTCAGGCACTGCATATCGACGTCCACAGACTCTTGCATAGCCTTCATCATTGCCTCATGGCCCTTGACGGCATCGGCTAGGTCCTTCTTCAGAATCTTGTTTTCATCATTGAGCTCCTGGATATGCTTGGATTGCTCGACGATGCTCTTGGCCTTAGCAATGGCTTATGTAAGACAAAAATCAGAAAGTGATATAAGAAGACGGAAGAAATGACTCAATGGGAAAGCAAGGAGCTATCGTAGGAAACAGACTCTGGCTATTTTTGATTTGTTCCTTCAGGAATTTGGTTTTACCCTGTTCAAGGTCCATCTCCTTCCGAAGAGCAGCAAACCTCTCATTGGCGGCTATTCTCTGTTTATTCTCATTCTGCACATGATATAAGCATCCTTAGTTTCTCTAGAGCATCTAGTTGGAACTATTCAGTTTCAACTAAACGCTCGGGGGCTACAGTACACGATTTTAAAGTAAGCTAGTTTCTCTAGGGCATCTAGTCAGAACTTTGCAGTTTCAACTAAACGCTCGGGGGCTACACAGAAAAGTTCTATGCTTAGTTCTCTGGAGCACTCAGGCCAATAACTATTGATTTATCCGCCTAAGAGCTCGAGGGCTACAGTGGGACATACTACACAAAGTAAAGCAAGTGAAGTTCCAAAAACTTACGATGGCAATGATCCTGAGATTGTTGGCCAGATGAGCGTAGGAATCATGAAAGGTCCGAGCATTCTTATAGATTGCGTCGGCCTACTTGATGAGATCATCAAGGCTCAACATTGGAGGAGTCATAGCCAATGGAGAAGTCGAAGGCGGAGGCATGGATGAAGCCCTAGCTCCCTCCTGCACCTTCAAAGCAGTCGATAGCGCGGAGGCTCCCGCCTCAATCGTTGCTTCCATGTCCACCTCTTCCACTTCCTTCCCCTTCTCGGTGACATCCTTAGCCGGAGCTTCAACCACTTTAGAAGGGGTGCTCTCCTCCGTCGCCTGGCCGCTGGGAGCAACATCTGCCTCGACAGATCCTGAGACATCAAGGTTTGGATTGATATCTATCTCCATGGTGGAGGTCTCAGGGATGACGAAAGAAGATGACCTAGCAGAGGATATGGCGGCAGGAGTAAGGGGAGCGGTGCCGAGAGAGGGCTTGGCGAACGAACCCTTGGACAACATGTCACAAATGTTTTTTGACCCTCCAATATCTTTGGAGGATCGCTTCAAACTAACACCAGCTTTCCTCCTGAAACATACAAGGTATAAGTACAAGAGTTAAAAAAAGGTGGGAGCTAAAAAATACGAGCCGGAGATTGAAAGTACTTACTCCATGGCAGGAGCCTTGGTGAGGGGAATGCCGGTGGATTTCTTCTTCTTATCCACCTCTAAGGTGGCAATGGAACGTTTGGAGACTCCACTCTCCGATTTCTTCTTCTTGGCCTCGCCTTGACACCACCTGGATATCCTTCAGCTTAGGATCATAGACCTGGGAGGCCATTTGATCTGCCGCCAAGGTCGCCAGCTGGGATACATGGCAATGTTAGATGCACAACTTCAAGTCAGAAAAATCTTAGAGTATATAACAAGCAACAAAGGAAATAGAAGCTACCTCTGGGCATGTGCCGCAATCGAATATGTCAAAAGTGATCTTGAAGCCACACTTCTTGTCCTTCACTTTGACGATGTCCCTTAGCAGGAGCTTGATGGAGTCAGTAGAGAAGTTATCCCGCGAAATTCGCATGGGATCCCTCCTGTCTTGGCTATACTTGCACATCAGCTCGGCACGGTGCTGCAGAGGCTGGATCCGCCTAACGTACCAGCACATGGCAAGGTCCAAGCCCGCTAGACCTCCATCTACGAGCCATTCGATCTGCCTTACAGCAAGATTGGCTTCATTGCCAGAGGGAAGAGAGGCTGGGGTCTGCCATGTAGGCACTTCGGTGGCAGCTCCATCGATGAAGTCGGGGTAGGTCTCAAGACGGTCTGGCAGAGGGACATCTGGCCCATAGAAATACGTGCGCTACCAGTTCTTGCAATACTCGTGCCCTATGATGTCAGGGAAGCGCCGGCTAGGCTGGATCTTAAAGCTAATGGTTCCGCAGATCTGCAGCTCATCCTTGGACTCTACAGACTCTCTCTTGATGGTGAAGGAATATACAAACAGATCTAATCTAGGTTTGATTCCTAGATATCCTTCGCACAAAGCTACAAAGTTGCTAAGAACTAGGATGTTGTTGGGAGAGAGATTGTGGGGAAGTACCCGGAAGTGTCGAAGGACATCCACAAAGAAGTCGGAGACTGGCAGGCTTACACCATGTACCAGTTGAGATTTGAGGTACACCTTCTCTCCGGCTTGAGTAGAAGGAACCACCTCGCCGGTCGGCCCCGCCCGCCAGATAAACTTTCTCCGTCGCAGGGAGGTACCCCTCATCGATCAGCTCTTGGAGATCTTCGGTGGAGAGATCAGAACCTCTCCACACCCCTTATGGGAGTCGTTTTCCTCTTCAACCGCTTCGGGCGCCGCTCGTTCCTGGTCATCGCCGATGGATTCCATCACGGCAGAGACGGGGACGACCACCCCCTACGGCGGAACGATCACTCCCTAGGATGGCTCTGTCGTAGCCTCAGGAATTGCCGTCGTGGAAGGAGCAGAGCTGCTGGAGGCCATTATGACGAAGGGTGTGTGGAGGAAGAAAGGGCTCTGGTTAGGGTTTTCGCAGAAGAGCTCCAACGGTCGCACGGCTGGAGGAAGACGAAGACTGGGGAGCGAATGCGGGTAAAAATAAATAAATTGACTGCGGTGGAAATATATAAGCCTGATACATTGCAAATGTATCTATAATTTTTGATGTTCCATGCTTACTTTTATCCACTTTCTTGTGTTTTGTTCCAACTTTGGAGTACTTTTTATATGATTTCTTGGACTAACCTATTAACAAGAGCCATAGTGCCAGCTGCCTGTTTTCTGCTGTTTTTGGTTCCAGGAAAGTCAGAAAATGAATATTCTCGAAATTGGACGGGACAAAAGCCAAAGTGCCTATTTTTCCAGAAGTCATCAAGTGCCAGAATACGAGACGGAGAAGGTCCAGGGGGCCACCACACCACCTGGCCACGCGGCCCAGCCTGGCCCGCGCCAGGGGGTGGTGAGGCTAGCCCTGGCACCCCCTCAGCCTCCCCTTCCGACTATAAGATGCCCTCGGGACGTAATCCCTAAGTACCCGATCAAAAATCCACGAAAGAGTCTATAGCCGCCGTCATCTCCATCCCTAGATTGGGAGGGATCTAAAGCTCTTCCCGGCACCCTGCCGGAGAGGGGAATTCACCCTGGAGGCCTTCTTCATCACCATGCAAGCCTCCGGTGTGATGCGTGAGTAGTTCATCCTTGGACTACGGATCCATGTAGTAGCTAGATGGCTGGTTCTCCTCCATTGTGCTTTCATGTCTAGATCTTGTGAGCTCCATTCATGATGAAGATCATCTATTTGTAATCCTGCATGTTGTGTTTGCGGGGATCTGATGGATATTGAGATGCTATTTCAGATTCATTATTGATTCTATCATGTCTTTGCTATTTGGGATCTTGCATGCTTTCCGTTGTTAGTAGCTATCTTGGCCAAGTAGATGCTAGCAACTCCAAGAGTTAGTATTTATACTCGATAGTGGGTTCATGCCTCTGGTAATCTAGGGAAGTGACAGAAATCTCTAAGGTACTAGATGTGTTGTCGCTACTAGGGAGAAAACAACAATCCTTTGTTCATAGAACAATCGTATTGTTTACTTTACACACAGTTCGTAAAGCAATAATCTATTGCTTGCAACTTAATACTAGAGGGGGTTCGGATGATAACCTGAAGGTGGATTATTAGTCATAGATGCAGTTGGATGGCGGTCTATGTATAATGTTGTAATGCCCAATCAAGTCTAAAAGGAGTCAAGATGATTAGTATATGCATGTATTGCTTTCTCGGTGTTTGTCAATTGCCCCGCTGTAATTTGTTCACCCAACATGTTATCTATCTTAAGGAGAGCCACCTCTAGTGAACTATGGATCCCGGTCCTTGTCTTTACATACAATCTACAATCTGTTTACTGTTTTGTGTTTACTTTCTACAAACTTTTACTTCTTTCCATTCGATACGTTTAATCCTTTTTTTTCCGCAAAACACGGTGAGATTGACAACCTCATCGCAAGTTGGGGACAAAGTTTGTGGTTGTGTTGTGTAGGTCTCCATGTTGCTACTAGCACCGGTAGTGCGCCCTGCCATCGCTCAGCCAGCAACACCTTTGGGGTGTTTCCTTGCTCCTACTGGTTTGATTAAACCTTGGTTTCATAGCTAAGGGAAACTTATTGCTGTGCTCATTGATACGTCCATTTTGCATCACTATTATATGTCTTAATTCACTATTATTCATTGATATATTTCGTATTGAGAGGTGATACTTATGTTATTTCATCTATTTTTGCATGGTTGATGACTTTTGGAGCATGGACCGCTACAGTCAGGATTCTGATGGAAAAGGTGCTGTTTGGAGGCAAAATTCGCGAAGATCAGAAAATCCGGGAAAATATACGGAAAATCCTATTTTTCCAGAAGACTCAGGATGCCAGAAGATGGAGTGGAGGTGGGCCACAGGGGCCCCACACCACCCCATGGCGCGGGCAGGCCCAAGCCGCGCCTGGAGGTGGTGTGGCTGCCCTGGCCCACTCCAGCCTCTCCCCTCTGGCGTATATCATCCCTACGAAACCCTAAGACTCGGGGAGCGACCACAAAAAGATTCCGCTGCCTCTGCGGGGCGGAAAACACCGAGAGAGAAAGATCTCTCCGGCAGACAGATTTCTGCCAGGGGAATTTCTTCCCGGAGAGGGGAGATCGTCACCATCAACACCACCATCAAGCTGGACTTCATCGGGATCATCATCATCATCACCACCATCATCACCCTCATCACCATCTCCATATTGATGTAACAATTGCGTTGAATCTTGCATAGTTCATAGGGGAAACTTGCCCGGTGTTGATTACTCTTTGTAGTTGATGCTATTGAGTGAACCATTGAATTATTATTTATGTTCAGATTATTATACATCATTATTCCATCTCTGATCATGATCCATATGATGTCTTGTGAGTAGTTCGTTTTGTTCTTGAGGACATGGGAGAAGTCTTGTTCTTAGTAGTGGAGTTGCGTTGAGAAAGATTCAATAGATTGTTATTTAAGTTGTGGTGTACTTCTTCTAGTGGTGTCCTGTGAACGTCGACTACATGACACTTCACCTATAAGGGCCTAGGGGAATGCATTGTGTATTTGGCTACTAATCGTAGGGGTTGCCGGAGTGACAGAAACCTGAACCCCCGTTAGGAAACCATTGTACAAGGGATGTAAGGGTCTTAGAGTTTAAAGTTATGGTTAGGTTTCTACCTTAATTACTTTCTTGTACTTACGGATGTTTGCAAGGGGTATAATCACAAGTATGTATTAGTCTTGGATGGGGTGGTACATTAGCACAGGTTCACCCACACAACACTTAGCAAGCTAAAGAAGATTAATCGACTATATGAAGCGAAAGCACTTGATAGTCTTCCCATGTGTCCTCGAGAACGTTTGGTCAT